>JAWDJE010000001.1:277473233-278170733 GCA_035047345.1 Bradypodion ventrale
GAAACCCATCAACCTCATTCAGGAGTGCAGCAAGACATTTTCGTTTGGTCAGGCATAGCTTGGTTTTTAATTGGCCATTTTAGTTTAGGCTTGCATGATTTACCATAAAATATTTCTAGTAGAATCCCCCCCCCCCCCCCCGGATCTTCAGCAGATTACTCCTATACCTAGCCTGGACCCATTTATTTTCCTGATAATGAACCTAACTGTTCTTCCAGTGGAGAACATTCTTGCGCACAGGCATGTTTTAATGGATCCAAGTATTCTGAATGTGTTGTGTTCTAATGGTTTTCCTTCCACATGGATTACAATGTATCGGAGCCAATGTAACCTTGCCTATAGCAACAATGTAACCTTCAGCTGTATCATATAAACCCTGTAATAGGACGCGAGCTAATGACCACCAGCTGGCAGCAGCGAGCGTCCAAGCTCTATTGGTCCGAACTCATCAAAGGCAACAGCGCGGGAAGCTTTCCCGCCACTACCTACACCTGGACAAGAAGGGCGTGACTCGCAATGACGTCACGCAGGCAGTAGCCAATGGGCTACCATGGCACCACGTTCAAATGTATTACTGCTGTATAAAAAGAGCTATCGATCCGCCATTACCTCATGTTCCCTCTGTCCACGATGCAATAAACCTGAGTTAACCCAGCCCGAGGCTGTGTCCTGTGTCTTGGTCTTCATACACCAAATTGGCGACGAAGGTGGGATTATGGATCCCCAAGGAGCAGCCAGGGCACAGAGCGGGTTCAACATCACCAAACCGCAAGACTGGGAGCTGTTGGAGATGGACTTCCAGGCGGCGCTGGTGGAACTCAAAGTCAAGGAAGACGATGAGGAGCGGAAGAGGGCCATCCTCACCAGAATGCTTGGGGTGGAAACCAAGCGGACGCTGGTGGGCATCATCGCTCCGAAGAAGGTGAGCCAATTTAAGGCGGACGACATCATGAAGCTGCTACGGGAGCGCTTCCAACCCTCGAGGGCGATGTTTCCCGCTCGGAGCGCGTTTTGGAGGCGAGTCCAAGCGCCGGACGAGTCGGTTGAGGCATTCGTGGCCGCCATGAGGGTAGCCGCCGTCCCCTGCAAATGGGGCGACATCCTAGACATGGCCCTCAGGGACGGCGTGCTGTGTGGCCTGAAAGACAAGGAGGTGCAGCGCAGCTTGATGAACAAGGAGCCGCCACCCACGCTGGCAGAGGTCGTCGAGGCCGCCGAAGCCGCGGAGTCCACGAATGCTGGAGTAGACGAGATGCACCAGTGGCGTGAGTGGCGTCCCAGGGCCGGCAAAGCAGAAAATTCGGTGCACGGGAAGTCCGGACAATCGGTGCACGCAACTCGGCGGGCCTCAAAATCGTCCTCGGAAGGCAGCGACGGCGAGGAGGTCCAGAAGGTCCGAAAAGGGGGGCGCCGCTGCGATGGTTGCGGGGCGGCCCACGAACGCGCGAGGTGCCCATTTAGAAAGGCTGAATGTTACACCTGCGGCCGTCGGGGGCACATTGCCAAGGCATGCAGAAAAAGAAAGGAGGGCCGGAGGCAGTCACCAGACCGTTCGACCAGACCGGACCGTCCCGCGAGGCCCAAAGATGGCGCCCAGACCACGAGGAAGAAGGACGGCGTGGGCCGCGTCTCGGACGGCAGCGAAGATGACGCCCCGGTGTTCAGCGTGTCCACGGGACAGTCCCATTACTTCGTTGAGGTACTAATACAAGGGGCCCCTATCAGGATGGAAATTGACTCAGGGTCCTCCTATTCCATAATCCCCCAGAAAGAGTTCTTGAAAATCGACCCCCACGTGCGGCCCAAACTTAAAACATTGAGGTCCACGCTACGAGATGTACAGGGAAACAGCATTCCGGTATTGGGGGTCGGGAAATTTCGGGTTAATTTCAAGAGACATTCTGCGGAACTGCCCCTAGTTGTCCTCAAGGGGGGAAGTTGTAGCCTCCTTGGGACACAGTGGTTTCAGCCTTTAGGCCTGTTCATAGGGGGAGTACATTCGGTGGGGGGGGATCCAATACAAGCGGTGTGCGACGCGCATCCCGACGTTTTTAAAAAAGGACTGGGAAAATTCAAGGGACCCCCTGTAGCCTTCGACTTAGACCCGGAGGTCCGCCCGATAAGACTCAAACCGCGCAGGGTGCCCTTCGCACTAAAGGACAAAATAGAGGCGGAACTGGACAAATTGGTGGGCCAGGGGATTCTTATTCCTGTTGATTCCGCGGAGTGGGAAACTCCAATTGTAACAGCTCTGAAGGCTAACGGGGAGGTGCGCATTTGCGCTGATTATAAGTGTACAATTAACAAGGCGATCCGCCCTAATGCATACCCGGTGCCGGTGGTCAGCCACCTTTTGGCCAGGCTAAATGGGGGAAAGTGTTTCGCTAAGCTCGATCTAGCACAAGCCTATCAGCAACTCCCCGTAACTCCCGCCACGGCCGCGGCCCAAACGATAGTCACACATAAAGGAGCGTTCCAGGTGTCGCGTTTACAGTTCGGCGTGAACTCGGCACCCGGCCTTTTTCAGTCGCTTGTGGAACGCCTCCTGAAGGGGCTGGAGGGGGTGTTGCCTTATTTTGATGACGTGTTGATAACAGGGGGGAGTGAGGCCGAACTGGCAAAAAGATTGGACAAAGTACTAACTGTGTTCGAGAAAGCGGGGCTGAGACTGAGGAAGGACAAATGTGTCTTTTTCGAAACCGAGGTCGAGTTTTTAGGGTTCCGAATCACACCCGAGGGTATTAGGCCATCCAAATCCAAAGTGGCAGCCATCAAGAAGGCCCCTCGCCCCACATCCAAAACCGAGCTACAGTCATTCCTGGGGCTCCTCAATTTTTACCATACATTCCTTCCGCGGAAAGCGTCCGTAGCCGAACCGCTTCATCGGTTGCTTAAAAAGGAGGAGACATGGATGTGGGGTGACGAGCACGAGAGGGCATTCAAAGAGCTAAAGCAACTCTTGACTTCTGACGCAATTCTAACGCATTTCGACCCCAAACGGCCGGTGGTATTAGTCTGCGATGCATCACCGGTGGGGGTGGGGGCGGTGCTTTGCCACGTATTGGATGACGGAAGGGAGGCCCCGGTTGCGTTTTATTCAAGGTCCCTACATCCATGCGGCCGAGGGTGCTCAAGCTGCTGCACGTCAGCCACCCGGGGATCGTTCGTTCGAAGGCGCTGGCCCGCAGTTATTTTTGGTGGCCACAACTGGACGCGGACATTGAGCACATGGTCGGCACTTGTGAGGCATGTCAGGGATCCCGTCCAGAGGAGGCTCGCCTCCCGCATAGGGAATGGGACGCAGCAAGGGGGCCGTGGTCCAGAGTACACATAGATTTCGCTGGCCCATTCCGAGGAACCATGTTTCTCCTGGTGGTGGATGCGTTCTCCAAGTGGCTGGAGGTTATCCCAGTAAAGAGCACGTCCTCCGCCACGACAATTAGCCAGCTACGGAGAGTCTTTTCCACGTTCGGTTTACCCGACACGTTAGTCAGCGATAACGCGAGTTGCTTCACCTCCTCGGAGTTCGGAGCATTCATGGCGGCGAACGCAATTCGGCATGTCACATCCGCACCGTTTCACCCGGCCACGAATGGCCAAGTGGAACGGTTGGTGCGTACAACAAAGGATGCGCTTCGGCGCATGGGCCCGGGGGACCTAAATCACCAAGTATGTCAGTTCTTATTAGCGTATAGGGTGACCCCCTTAGCGTCAGGTTACTCGCCGGCAGAGCTCTTGATGCGGCGAAAACTGACCACGATTCTGTCCAGGCTAGACCCGACGAGAGTCGAGGAGAAGGGAAAAAACATAGGGCTGGCAGTCTCGAAAGGATTCGCCGCCGGCGACCCTGTTCACTGTAGAAACTATGCCAGCGCAGGGCCAGCCTGGGTGCCGGGGACGGTAGTAGAACAGACGGGGCCAGTGTCGTACCGGGTCGAGACCAGCACAGGTCTCCTCTGGAGGAGGCACGCGGACCAGCTGAGGCACCGAGTGAGCGTACCAGACAGTGGGGCTCATCAACAGGATTCAGCGTTAGGGTTCTCCCCCACCCGCTTAGCCCAAGGGGGAGACATCAGCGGACAACAGTCCCAAGCAAGGGGGGAAGGAAGAAGCAGCGGCCCCGACTCATATCCTTTTGATAAACCAGTTCCATCAGAGGCCGGGGAAGGGGGAGAGGAATTCGCGACCGCTGCCCCCGAATGTAATTTTGGTTTTGGTTTTGCGAGCCGGGGGGGTTTTCAGGAGTGTTCCCCCACCCATCCAAGCGAGAAGAGGGGTTTTTCATTAGTCCCCAGTGCCCCCGGTTCTTCCCTAAGAGAGAGCACACCTCCCAACAACGCCGCGGAGCCGCGGCAAGTCACTAACGAGTCTCCCTCTCCAATTACAGGGCAGGAAACCAGGGGACAAAGAGAAGGTAGCAAACCCGGGCAAAGGCAGCCCGCATCGAGACCCCAGCGTGTTCGAAATAAGCCATCTTGGCTGAGAGACTTTGTCTCCTAGGGGGGGAGCGTGTTTGAGTGGGGGCTCGAGACTTTGTCTCATCCTAGGGGGGAGGGGTGTTGTGTTCTAATGGTTTTCCTTCCACATGGATTACAATGTATCGGAGCCAATGTAACCTTGCCTATAGCAACAATGTAACCTTCAGCTGTATCATATAAACCCTGTAATAGGACGCGAGCTAATGACCACCAGCTGGCAGCAGCGAGCGTCCAAGCTCTATTGGTCCGAACTCATCAAAGGCAACAGCGCGGGAAGCTTTCCCGCCACTACCTACACCTGGACAAGAAGGGCGTGACTCGCAATGACGTCACGCAGGCAGTAGCCAATGGGCTACCATGGCACCACGTTCAAATGTATTACTGCTGTATAAAAAGAGCTATCGATCCGCCATTACCTCATGTTCCCTCTGTCCACGATGCAATAAACCTGAGTTAACCCAGCCCGAGGCTGTGTCCTGTGTCTTGGTCTTCATACACCAAAGAATGTGAAGTCCCCATTGTTTGTTATGCCATTATAGATGGGCTCCTGAAATAATCCATTCCTGCTTATTGATTAAGGTATGCAGAAAATAATGCAACATGTTCCAGGAACAGAGCTCTGTAGGCAATTTACAGAAATTAGAAATCTATTCTCAGCAGATAAAATGGATGTTGATCTACTATACCATTCTTTGGACCCTCCCTTCTCCACCTTCTCCACCTTTACTTCCTTTTTTATCCATTGGGACAGGTGGGAGATGTTGCAGTTTGAATATTAACTCATCCATATGTATGCTTGATTTGCAAACAACAAAAACAACAACAACAATCCCATTGATTTCATCCAAGATGGCTTAAGATACTGGCTTCAACCAATGTTTATATAGAACTGTTTCTTGCTTCACAATCATGTCCAGATCACTTTGCCTTTCCTTAATAACCTTTTTGATGATTCCAATGCAAGGCAGTGCTTTATGAAGCACTTTCAATCAGCAGCAAGTTTTATTGTTACAATTGAGTGCAGTAATTACAAATTGTCATAATTCTCTTCTATCTTCCCTTCCAACTTGTACAATTTTATTTAATTCCTTCAGTATTAGAGTATTAGTGTCACTTTTAACAGAATAGTTTCAAGGCAGCTACTAGTTAGCCAAATGCAAAAGCTTGCCTTCAGGATTTTTTTAATCACTTGGTTTTAATACAGATATAAGAAGAGTTATTGTATCAAAATATAGTTGACAAATTTGGAAGTTCCTCCCTGGGTTCAGTGAAGGGATATTTTTACATGAGCACTTCAAGCACAATGAACTTTTTGAATAATATACGAATATGAAGTATATAGCTCAGTGGTTCTGGTATCTGAGTGCAGAGCCTGAAGTTGGAAGTTTGATTCCCCATTGTGCCTCCTGTAAGTAGATCCAGCCAGCATGATTTTGGGGAGCTGAAGTGTCCCAGGGTACACCCAGAAGAAGAAAATGATAAACCACTTCTGTGTATTCTCTTCCTTGAAAACCCTGGAAATGGTTACCATACGCTGGAATCAACTTGAGAATGCACAATCATACATATATATATATATATATATATATATATATATATATATATATATATATATATATATATATATATATATATATATATATATATATATATATATATATATATATATATACATATATATACATATACACATATACATATATATTTACAAATAGCAAAATTACAGCAGCAGTCATAGAAGCACATCCCAAACTGGATGCAATAAAATATATGCTCTAAAGTTCTATTCAGTAACACTGTGTTAGAGCAGGAATTGCTTGCAGTGAAAAAAAGATTGTGGAAATATCAAGCAAATAGCTTCAGAGAAGGCTCCAGATATCTTTATCATCCATGGTAGGAGACCCACAACAGAAAGGAAACAGCTCCAGGTGTACAGATTTTAAGACTTTTCAGTAAAATACAATCTAGAAAAAACTGCATAATATAACTACATATACCCACCCTTCCAGTACTTCTCTTCAACAGATATGGTGAAATTCTACTATATAAACCAAGGTGGTATCAATTATATCATTCACCAGGGTGAATAGTAGCCCCGGCATCTCTCCCGCTCTCTCTCAACAATTTTGAAAGCACAGCCCCTTCTTAAGATTTTCCCACCCACTCTCCTGAACCAAATACTGTACAGTAAAACCTCTACATATGTTTTTTCCATTCCACAAGATTATTTGTATGTCAAAAAATTACCAGAAGAGGCCACTAGATGTCACTGTATTTTTTGTATGTTGAATTTTTCCTATTAAAAATTGGTGTGTCGATTTTTTTAAAGCCAGGATTTCTATTTGTATGTTGAATTTTTTGTAAGGTGAACCATTTGTATGTCGGGGTTCCACTGTAGTCTATAGCAGTGGTGCCGAAACTATGTCACATGTGCTAGAGGGGGGACTCAGAGCCCTCTCTGTGGGTATGTGTGCCGTTGCCCTAGCACAGAGTTTTCTCCACCCTTCTGCCCAGCAGCCCAATGGTAGTGCTTCCTTCCTCCCCCAACACAGGGTTCACCCTGCCCATCTGCTCAATGGGAGTGCTTCCTCCCCCCCACCTTCTCCAGTACAGTGTTTGTCTTGCTCCTCTGCCCAGCAGCCCAATGGGAGTAATTTTCCCCTCATCCCAGTACAGAGTTCATTCTGTCTTTGTGCCCAGCAGCCCAATGTGAACACTTCCTCCCTCCTTTAAGCCAGAGTTCATCCCACCCTTCTGTTTGGGCACTCAGTCTCCAAAAGGTTCACCATCACTGGTTTATAGTGATCACACTAATACATTAGCAGGGTGATCCAAGGCACACCTATTTAGCCCTAATACTGATGGCTAAAAATATGTGGCTTAGCTAAGTAAGTTGCAAATAAAGTAGGCCCACTGAATCAAAGGGGATTTGTTGAATCAACTCCATTGATTTAATGGTCTTAATCTAATCATGGGTTACTAAACTAAGCAAAAAGTTTGAACCACTATCTAAGAAACCAGTGAAAGAGCAAAAGGGTACAGAATCTAGTTATACATTCTCTAAGGATCAGTTCACGTGTCAAAATGTCAACTGTACAGGTACTATGACATTAACCTTAAATATGCCATGCATGGAATAAATATGTCAATCCAGTATTGAGACCTTGCTGAAGTGCCTTCCAGATAAAATAGTTTTTTCAAGTTTCCTGATTGTGATAATTCTGTATCCACACTCATTTAGTAAAGTTATAGAGAGCTCTTCAGCATGTCATAGTTGACACGAGAAAGTTTTGAATACTTCCAAATGCATAGAATTTTTGGGGGGAACAGTTTATGTGTCCATAAGCTGTTCACCCAATGTTTGCAACACTCATTAATGTTTGCGACACTCATTTGGTCATATATATGAACAGGAAGATTCTCAGGTAGGATAATGTTTTTCCAAACTACCAACCCAAATTAAACAGCCCCACTCAGAACACAAATAAGTAACTGTTAAGAAGAATTGGGCAAAAAGCTAAACAAAGCAAAAATAAAAACAAACCAACCAAAAGAAGTTAAAAGTGTTGTAGCACCTTAAAGACTAATCGTTGTATTTTAACGTGAGATTTTGCGAACTAAGTCAACTTTCTCAGGCATAAGTAACAAGAAGAAGATTCTGCTTAGCCTTTCTTTAATACTTGGATAGGATATCATCAATAGATGCAGGTAGGGTTATGAAAGAATCCTACTTGCTAGCCTGGAGAACTATTGCTGCCAGTCAGATTTACACCAATAGCTTAACTCAGTTAAAGGCAGTTGGTTTCCTCTGTTCCTCTATGTTAAATAAATCACAAATCAGTATACTGGATATCCCCAGCATTTTCCAACTTGGATCTTTGTTCAGTTTCTTTCTCCTATTAAACTCTGGATGGCATTCTAATAAAGAATTTAGGAAAATAGTTAATTATTTTTTGCAGTTTCCTGACTTCTTTCTCCTTTCATGCATGAATTGTGAAGATGGCTCTTGGAAATTTGAATGTTCTAGGACAAAGAGCACAGCCACTCATATTTCAGTACAATTATGGTTTTATTTTCTCCCACCAAGCACATAGAGTCACATTCTTTTCTTCTCTTTCAATAACTACTTTGGAAGAATCACAACACAGCAACCAAATTATAGTCTTCAAATTGTCATGAGGATGGATTCGATTTGTAAGTACCAATCACTATTCTCATTATAATTATCATCACAAGAATGAATTCATAATATTCCACTTCCTATTCATCATAGCCATTGTCACAACTGAATATTGAATGGATTTCAAATGCACAGTGCACAATCGACACCTCTTTTCATCAGACCAGTTTTGGCTTCAGTAGTGATTTGTTACAATAGTTTGAAGGCTACTTATTCTTGTTGGCTTACGCATAGCCAGCCTCTTGTGATTTGCAACAGTGTCCTTGGCCAATTTCCATATTCAGCATAATCACACAATGCAGTACTGTCTGAATCGTTTAATTTCTGGATGGAACCACATGCCAACACAAGTATAAATTCTTACATATAGCCAGAGAGTACAGTAGGATAGATATTCAATCCCAGGAAGCCTTCTGCTCAATGTACATCAGCTCTCCAAGGTCCATATATATTCCTCTGGATATATACATCAGCTCAGTATGGTCTGTTTTTACATTCCTTTTGCATTGTTCTGTAAAGATGGATATCCTGGAAAATCAGAAGCATGAAAAAAATGTTCTCCAATGGCTAAAGTATCAGAGTCAGTGTTTCATTCCAGCTTCTCCACATAGAAATAAGAAGCAGGAAAAGTGTTCATTTCAAAAGAAAGTTAAAGTACAGAAAATTTCATCAGTATGCCCTGTAAAGTAAAGTAGCCCAGGAGCACCTGCAAAGTGGCCAGTGGGTGACCCCTAGAATCCATGGCAGCATCTCCCATGATCTAAGTCTGTTCCAAGGTCCCCAAGGAATGATACATAGCCTTTAGATACCTTTTTATGGCATAGTAACTGCATGCACCTGTTCATTAAACACATCTATGTACAGCTAAGTTTTTCTTTATTTACACTTTTTAATTGGAAAAACTAATTGGCATCTCACTAATTGGAAAAATGCTACCAGGTGCCACCATTGGTTTTGGTTGTGGTGTCGTGGTGTGATTCGTGCGGTGACTGTTATTTTGTTGTTATGGGACTTTTTCAAATGAATGTTTTTCTTCCTTCTCTGCAATGTTTTATGATGCTGTGGTTTATTATTTATATGATACTGTGATTTATTTACTGTTATTATATGGTATTTTATCGTGTTGTAAGATGTGTGGCCATTTGCCATCCAGAGAGGCCAGGGGGAGGTGAGTAAAAGATCCTGTCCCCCCCCCATCCAAAGACCTGGGGCCAGAGAGAAGGAAAAGGCATCAGGAGAAAGACAGAAGCCAACTCTGCTGCCATTTACCATCAAGAGAGGCCAGGGGAAGGTGAGTAAAAGATCCTGCCCCTCCATCCAAAGACCTGGGGCCAGAGAGAAGGAAAAGGCATCAGGAGAAAGACAGAAACCAACTCTGCTGCCATTTGCCATCCAGAGAGGTCCAGGGGGAAGTGAGTAAAAGATCCTGCCCCCTCCCCATCCAAAGACCTGGGGCCAGAGAGAAGGACACCTCCAGAGACCCCCGACCACCCCCAGGAGATACCACCCACAACCACCATCACAGTGAGGCCGGAGTTGGCGCCTTTGACCAACTCCATGCAGCCGAAGGGTGGCAAGAGCTGCTGCATGCATGCAAAGGATAAGTAATCGAACTGAAATAATATAGTTAACTAAACATAGATGGCTTATAGCACCTGACATAGTGACTGTACAAGAAACTGACTTACATAGAGACTTGATATAGTAGACTTTTTCTTTATTTATTTATTTCCCTTCATTAATTAGTTCAACTTTTACTTTGATACTATGTGATAAACTATTATATTGTGCATGCTAATACTTTGTTTTAAAACTGTTTAAACTGTGATAACATGTGTGATGGGAAGAGAATGGCGTAGAGACCGGCAAGGCATGCCACAAAGTTTGCCAAGAGAACCCTATGGACCAAAACAAAAGGCAAAAAAAGGGGATGCTTAGCACAGCAGATCTGAAAAGGGGGAGGGATACAAAAGGGGGAGGAGAAATACAGTGTTCCAGGGAACAATACTGCATAGGGACATGGAATGTGAGGTCTATGAATCAAGGAAAACTGGAAGTGGTTAAAAATTAGATGGAAAGAATAAGCATTGACATCCTGGGCATCAGTGAGTTAAAATGGACAGGGATGGGTGAATTCAGCTCTGGAAACCATAATATCTACTACTGTGGGCAAGAAAACCTCAGAAAAAAGGGAATAGCCATAATTGATGACAAAAGAGTGAGGAAAGCAGTAATGGGATACAATATCAAAAATGATAGAATGATGTCAGTCAGAATCCAAGGCAAACCTCTCAATATCACTGTAATCCAAGTCTATGCACCAACCACTAGTGCAGATGAAGCCACAGTTGACCAGTTCTATGAGGAACTACAACACCTCATAGAACAGACACCAAGAAATGATGTCCATATTATCTTAGGAGATTGGAATGCCAAAGTAGGAAATCAAAAAGTAAATGGAATAACAGGCAAGTTTGGTCTTGGAACACAGAATGAAGCAGGGCAAAGATTGATAAGAGTTCTGCCAAGAGAATGCACTAGTCATAGCAAACACCCTCTTCCAGCAACACAAGAGGTGGCTTTACACATGGACATCACCAGATGGACAGCATTGAAATCAGATTGATTACATACTCTGCAGTCAAAGATGGAGAACCTCCATACAGTCAGCAAAAACAAGACCTGGAGCAGACTGTGGCTCACAGTCACAACCTACTGATCACAAAATTCAGGCTTAGACTAAAGAAAATGGGGAAAACAATTAGACCAGACGGATATGACCTACACAACATCCCTAAAGAATACACGGTGGAGGTCATGAACAGATTTAATGTCCTGTACCTGACAGACAGAGTACCAGAAGAATTATGGACAGAGATGCGGGACATCATGCAGGAGGCAGCAAGAGAAACCATACCAAAAGAAAAGAAGCATAAGAAAGCAAAGTGGTTGTCTGATGAGGCCCTTAAAATAGCAGAGGAAAGAAGGAATGCAAAATTCCAAGGAGAAAAAAAAATACAACCACCTGAATACAGAATTTCAAAAAAAAAGCAAGGAGAGATAAGGAAAACAGTGCAAAGAAATGGAGGAAAACAAAAAAAGAGGCTAGAGATCTTTTCAAAAAAATTGGGGAAATCAAGGGAACATTTAAAGCAAAAATGACCATGATAAGGGACAAAGATGGAAAGGAGTTAGCTGAAGCAGAAGAGATCAAAAAAAGATGACAAGAGTACACAGAGGAACTCTACAAAAAGGACCTCAACACTCCGGATAATAACAATAATGAGAAATTTGAACTTCAACCAGACATTCTGGAGAGTGAAGTCAGAAAGGCCCTAAAAAGCACTGCAAACAATAAAGCTAGTGGAAATGATGGTATCCCAGTTGAATTTTTCAAAGCCCTAAAAGATGATGGAATCAAACTACTGAATTCAATATGCCAGCAAATTTGGAAAACAAAACAGTGGCTACAGGATTGGAAAAGATCAGTGTCCATCCCAAAAAAAGTTTATTCGTATCTTTTGACTTCTGATGCGTTTCCTGTAAGAACAATATATCGGGTCTCTCTTTCTTCAGTGCCAATTCCAATCTACGTCTCTTAAGAACAGAACCTGTACCCTTCACATTCCATGATATTATTTTAATACTACCCATAACCTGTCTCCTTTCTAAGCTCTAAACTCTCCATTGGGCATGCCACCAACAACCCCTTACCCCTACACCACATAAAACTACATACAACACACAATATCTCTCTCCCCACCTTCTTGCAAAAAAAAGCCGCCCTTGACCACCAAAGAGGGGAGAGGGGGGACATGCAAGATGTGACTTCCTACCGGTGCTATGCGCTATTCACCTTTCTATATCAGTTAAATGTTTTAAATTGTTATAATCTAAATCTCATTGCTCCTTACTTGTCTCCTCCTCCACCATGATCAACAACAGCTCCTCCTCCTCTTCCCTTCACTGCGGTGTTCCACCTGTTGCCCCACCAGCTTCCTCCCTCTCATACTCCCTCCCCAAAGCTCCGGATTCTATCAATCAATTCCTTCTTAAGATTTAACCATTCTTCCGAATCTATTTTTACCAGTTCCAACAAGCTCAAGTACTCCAATGGGTTGGCCCCTTCATCAATTACTTGCATTCTTTTGTCATAAAAAAAGCGCAGTTGCTGTGGAAATCTCCAATTATACCTTATATTTTTACTCATCAACAATTTAGTTACAGGCCTCATCTTATATCTCCACATTCTTTCTTTCAATGAGATATCATTATAAACTTCTACGTCAGAACCATCAAATTTCAGGGCATCAGGACCAGCATGTTTCAGATGGGCCATTACTTTTAGCTTATCAGCCCAATTTGTAACACTGCAACCCCTGGTTCCACAAATGCAGAAGGAAAAACTTGTATGTAGGAAGAAATCCAGTTTAAATACTGTACTCCACAAAAAAGGCAGAAGGAATCAAAATGTACTCCCAACAGGCAGCAAAATCCATAGCAAATCCGTTTCCCCAAGGCAAGCAATCAACTGGTTGTTTTCCAAACTACAAAAGTAAAGGCTCCAAGGAAACAGTCACCCAAAACTTCTCGTTTAAGTCCAAGCCGCCGGGAAAAAAAAAGGAGGGGAAATGAAAGGGAAAGGAAGCCCAAAATCCAAGCAGGAAAGGAAAAAGGCGTGAGAAGCTGTATACTCCAGAAGAGAAAAAGTATTTGTAATCCACACGGTGAAGGGGCAAAAAAAAGAGCCCTATTAAACCTTCTCTTGAGGCGGACAAATCAAAACACCATTATTCATTATCAGATGACGTTTGGAACTTCAAAAGCAAGAGGGGTAGCAATCATGATTTCTAAAAAACTAGGATTTGAGATTACAAAAAGTATTGTTGATCAAGAGGGCAGATATTTAATTGTGAGAGGAAAAATAGAGGATGAGGAAATCATGTTGGTAAATATTTATGCTCCAAACGATCATCAAGCGGAATTCTTAGAAAAGGTTCAGAAAATAGTGGAATTAGAGAATGTTCCAAAAACCATTGTGGCTGGAGATTTTAATTTGATAAGGTCAGGACTAGATTGTACAAACATAGCAAGAAGTGGAATTGGTTTGAAAGGGAAAGTTTTGGATAAATGGATGGATGCAATGGGTTTGAAGGATTCTTGGAGAGAGTTTAAGGGCTCAGAAAGGGCATATTCTTTTTTTTTCACATGTTCATGGGACCTACTCAAGAATAGATTATGTTTTTCTTACGGAAAATTTGATCAAAGATATAGAAGGAATGGAAATCGGGATCATTAAGGAATCGGATCATGCCAAAGTATATTTGGAATTGAAAATACAAAAAGATATTCGAAGAGGAAGAAGTTGGAGGTACGATCCTAATCTGTTTAAAGATCAGAAGTGTAAAAAGCAGATTATGGAAAGTTGGAAAAAAAGCTGGCAGTGGAACGACAATAATGAGGTTAAGTTTAATATTGTATGGGATACCATGAAGTCGGTTTTTAGGGGGGAAAGCATAAAGTTGGTGAGTTCTAAATATAAAAGATATAAAGTAGAACAGATAGAAAAAGAAAGAGAAATAAAGCAGTTACAGGAAGAGCATGCGAAAAGTAAAGATAAAAAAAATCCTCACGAAATTACAAAGACTTAAAGCAGAATTAATGGGTAAGGATATTGATAAAGTTTATTTATTTAAATAGAGAATACTTTGAATTTAGCAACAGAAGTTCAAAACTACTAGCAAGAGCAGCCAAGGCTAAAAGGGAAAAAAGAGAAAAAGGGGTATTGGTTAATAAACAAGGCTTAAGGTGTAATAAGAATAGAGATAAATGTAAAATTGTTAGGGAATTTTATCAAGTATTATATGCAAAAAAGGAAGTAGATGTGGAGAGGCTCAAAAAGATATTGGAGAGATAGTTAGGGAATGGAATAAAACAAGAACATAGAGAGAAAATGGAGGAAAGGATCAGTGATAAAGAGGTCAAGGAGGTAATTAGTGGGTTGAAGATGGGGAAAGCTCCGGGGGATGATGGATTATCGACAGAGTTTTATAAAGAATTTAAAGAAGTAGTGGTTCCAAAATTGGTGAAGCTATATAATTACATTTTAGATGGAGGATCAATCCCAACTTCATGGTATAACACTACAATCGTTCTACTGCCAAAGCCTGGTAAGAATCTGGAAAGAGTGGAATCGTACAGACTAATTTCTCTTATAAATCAGGATGCCAAGATATTCACAGCAATTCTGGCTAATCGTCTAAATAGTTTTATGGGGGAATATATAAATGTTGATCAAGTTGGGTTTTTAAAGGGTCGGCATATGGCGGATCTGACTAGAAGGGTATTAGATCTAATTGATAATGTTAATCAAACAAAGGAAAAGGTAGGCCTATTATCATTAGACATTTTTAAGGCATTTGATTCATTACAGTGGTCTTCAATCAAGGAAATAATTAAAAATTACGGGTTTGGGGATAGATTTAATAGGGTAATAGATTTATTATATCAAAAAGGCAATGCTAGGATTAGGGTAAACGAGGAGCTTACTGATGTGGTAAATCTAGAGGCAGGTACCAGGCAGGGCTGTCCATTATCTCCTATCCTGTTTATTATGGCAATGGAGATATTAGCTAAAAATATAAGGGATGGTTTAAATATAGAAGGGATTATGGGTAATAAAGTGAGTATGTATGCAGATGATACATTGCTTACGGTGAAACATCCGGAGTTGGTAATGGACAGGATTAAAGATCATCTACAGGTATTTGAAGCTATAACTGGACTAACGATAAACTGGGATAAATCAGAATTGATGTTGTGTAATCTGGGGATAGGTGAGATGGACAAGATAGTGGAAGTGTTTAATATACAAATTAAAGATAAGTTGAAATATTTGGGGATAACTATTTCAAACAAATTAGAAGAACTTAAACGATTGAACTATGACAGCTTGAGAGCCGAATTCAAGAATAAAATACAAGAGTTTCAGAAGTTGAAGCTGTCATGGTTCGGAAGGATTGCAATTTGTAAAATGATACTGCTACCAAAGATTAATTTTTTATTTGATGCATTAGCGATCCATTTGAAGGAGAAGGAGATTAATGAGTTTCAAAAGATGTTTAATTGTTTCTGTAATGGAGGTAAAAGATCTAGACTTTCAAAGAAGCTCTGGTATCTGTCTCAGAAAGAAGGGGGTCTGGGCATGCCAAATTTGTTAGCATATTATCGTGCATTTCAAATTAAGAATTTGGGAAATTTTGGCAAGAGAAAAGACAATTTGGGAGCAAATGGAGATGAAAGAATATAGAAATATTGGCAATATGATTTTTTTGGGAATAAAGGATAAGCTGAAAAGGCCAAACAATACTATGATGAGAGGTCTCATGGAAGTGTGGAAAAAGGTAAAGATAGATATGGTCCCAAATCTTTCTCCAGTTTTGGAATTGACTGATATGGTGTGTTTCCCAATAAAATTAGATAAGGAAAAAAAGGAAATATTGGTTAAAGATGGGGTGTTTTTATTGAAGGACTGGTTGAAAGCTTGTGATGATGATACTAAGAGAAAAAAAATATTTGAGAAGTTAAATTTGGACTGGTTTCAGAAATTAAGGGTGGATAATTGGAATAAAAAATATAAAAGAGAAGTAGGGATAGACAGAATTAAGACGGAATTTGAGGAATTTGTAATAAGGATTAGAAAAGGGGAAAGAGGAATTAAGGGTCTTGTAAGCAAACTTTATACTATATTGAATAAGGATAAAGATTCACAGGAAGACCTGAAACGTAAGTGGGAACAAAATTTGAATATAAAAATTGGGGAGGTTCGAATGGAGAAATAAATGGAAAAAGAGGATCATGAGAACAATGTCTGTAAGAATTAAAGAACATAATTTTAAAATGTTGTGGCAATGGTACTTGACACCACTAAGGCTTCACCAGATGGATAATAAAAGAGATAAGTTATGTTGGAGATGTAAAGAAACTGATGGAACATATGAACATATGTGGTGGAGTTGTAAAAAAATAAGGGATTTTTGGGGAAGAATAGAAGGGGAGTTTGGTGAAATATTGGGTAAAAACGTTAAGTTCGAGTCAGGTACCATTCTTTTAACAAATGTGGAAGGTTTGGGTTTGAATAAGGAGGAAAAAGAATTATTGGAAATTGTATTAACTACAGGTAGACAATGTATAGCTAGAAATTGGAAAAACGATGTAGATATACAGATCGGAGAATGGTATAAGGAAATGTGGAGTCTAGCATTGAACGACAAATTGACATGGGAGATTAAAGTGAAACGAGATAATTTAAAAGAGAATAGGTTTTGGAATATATGGAAACCGTTTGTGGAGCAATCTCTCATGGTAAATGATTGCTCAGGACCTGTACCATCTCAAAGAGGTTTTTGGAGTTAAAATAGAAACTAAACTCTCCGGGCATTGTACATATTCACAGGGTGATTTGTAAGTATTAAAAAACTATAATAGAGGTAGCACAGAAAGCTCTTATTGTTTGATTGTGTAATATTCTATATTGTGGTATCTAATAATGATGGTTATATGGTAAATAATTAGTTCAAGTATTGTTAGGTGCTAGCCTCTATGAATGTGAGTTAATATTGCGTTGATGTTATTTCTGAGTTATTATTGTATTGTATTGTTATTGTTTTCTTTCTTTTTTTTGTATGTCTGTCAAAAAATTTAATAAAAATCATTTAAAAAAGGGAAAAGATCAGTGTATGTTCCAATCCCAAAAAAAGGCAATGCCAAAGAATGCTCAAATTACCGAACAATTGCACTCATCCCACATGCCAGCAAGGTGATGCTCAAGATAGTACAGGATAGACTTCAACAACATTTGGAGAGAGAACTACCAGAGGTGCAGGCTGGGTTCAGAAGAGGCAGGGGGACTAGAGACCACATTGCCAACATACGTTGGATCATGGAGAAAACAAAAGAATACCAGAAACAAGTCTACTTTTGTTTTATTGACTACACCAAGGGTTTTGACTGTGTGGACCACAACAAAATGTGGTGAGTAATTAAAGAGATGGGGATACCAAAACACCTCATATACCTACTGAAAAATCAGTGGAAATGATAGCATCCCAATCTAATTCTTCAAAGCCTTAAAATATGATGGAATCAAACTATTGCATGCTATATGCCAAGATAATGGCAACAGGTCCGATCAGTCCCTGGAAAATAGATGGTGAAGAAGTAGAAGCAGTGACAGATTTTACTTTGCTGGGATCTAAGATCACTGCAGATGGCGACTGTAGCCATGAAATAAAAAGACGACTGATTATGGGGAGACAAGCTATGAGAAACCTGGGGAATATAGTGAAAAACAGGGACATCACCTTAAAAACAAAAATTTGCATAGTCAAAGCAATGGTATTCCCAGTGGAAATGTATGGGTGTGAGAGCTGGACCATTAGGAAGGCTGAGCGGAGAAGAATAGATGCCTTTGAGATGTGGTGTTGGAGGAGAGTCCTTGAGAGTCCCTTGGACAGCAAAGAGAACAAATTGGTCAATACTGGAAGAAATCAATCCTGACTGTTCACTGGAGGGACAAATAGTGAAGATGAAGCTAAAGTACTTTGGACATGAAATAGGAAGAGAGGTGCAACAATGTTTTAGCCTTTTTGCACTTTCCTGATTTTAGCCATTAGAAGCATGGAAGGAAAGGGGCAGGGCTTTCCCTACTTTCCCCATGAAGAAGAGGTAGGCTAAAGCAGCGATACTCTAGTACAGGGGTATTCAACATATGGCCTGTGAGCTGGATCCAGCCCATGGTGCCAAATAATCCTTGCTCCTGCTGCCGCCACCGGAATTGGCCGCAGACTCATTTACAGCCATCATAAATGCATTTACTACAGCCATAAATAAGTCCACAGCCATCATAAATGCATTTATGACAGCTGTGGATTCATCTTATGGAAGCGTTTACAGCAGGGGGAACCACCAGTCCAGTCCACTAAGCTGTCTGAGGGTTGTGGTCTGGCCTGTGGCTAAAAAAGGTTGAAAATCCCTGCTCTAGTATCATGACTTCCTGGTTTGGGTGGTGGGCTGTATTATTAATTTATTTTATTTATTAATCAAAATTCTAATGCCACCTCACTTGCCGAGGTGACTCTGTATGACTTTTTAGGCCTGTCCCACACTAGTTCTGCCCTCTTTTGTACTGATTTCAGATGGCCTGCCCACCTGCCCACCTTGCAGGCTACAGTACTTAGGGGTTGCTGTAATGGGCTGGATAGGAATTTTTTGGGCCTGGCTTCATGATTGTCAGAGTTAAAAAAAGTCAGAGTTTTTGTCTATCCCACTCTGCCACTGCAGGTCTATTAGGGGCGGTGCCCTTAGATAAGTCATAATTGTAGTTTGTATTATTATTATTATTATTATTATTATTATTATTATTATTATTATTATTATTATTATTATTATTATTATTATTATTATTATTATTATTATTATTATTATTATTATTATTTACACTTATACCCCGCCCCTCTAGGGGAAAATGAATTCCTGCATGCGGCGGCTAACAGCATAAAACCCACCATACAACAAACAACTTAATAAAAATACCCTCCATAAAACTACAATAGAAGCTTACAGTAAAACAGATCATTAAAATCGGTCATATAGCGGACCGGCTTCCTAAGCAACCTAATTGGGGGAAATATAAGCCAGCCCCAATCTAATATCCAAGGATAGGTGAGACATTTACAAAGACCTCCTCAAAAAGCATAGCCTTTAGTTGTTTTTTAAAAAACTGGAGCGAGGATGCCTGGTGCAGCTCAAGTGGAATAGCATTCCACAACATTGGTGCCACCACCAAGAAGGCCCTTCTCCTCGTCCCAGACTTCCTAGCCAATCTCAGTGATGGCACTTGCAACTGCACTGACAAAGAGGAGCAAGTGATGTGTGCTACACACTTGAAGGGAAGACGTTCCATGAGGTAAGAAGGTCCCAAGCTATATAGAGCTTTAAAGGGTAACACTAACATCTTGTACTTCAAGCAGAAAGAGTCGGGTAGCCAGTGCAGGCCTGCCTAGGCTGGGGAGATATGATCAAATTTTCTCAGACCTGTGATCAGCCGGGCTGCTGCATTCTGGACTCGCTGAAGTCTCCGCAGCAGAAACAGGGGAAGCCCCACATAGAGAGCATTACAGTAGTCAATATGGGAGACTACCAGTAAGATGACTACTGCTATGAGGGACCATCTGTCCAAAAAGGGATGCAGGTGGGCAATTTGATGTAGCTGGAAGAAAGTAGCTTTACATACAGCAACGGTCAAAACACGAGGTGGTGAGTTTACAGTGAGCAAGTGCCTTGTCTACCTCCTCCAATGACGCAAGCCGAAACTGCTCCCAAGATACCCGAATGGAAATTTCACTGGACATCTCCACCTGAACCACTGTAGCAACCGTGGCATCAAGGTCCCGACAGATGATCTCAACCTTGGACTTAAAGTGAGATGCAAGAACCTCACAGCTAAGTTGATGTTGAAGTGCACCTGGACATTTTGGTGTACGAAAACCAAGACACAGGACGCAGCCTCGGGCTGGGTTAACTCAGGTTTATTGCATCGTGGACAGAGGGAACATGAGGTAATGGCGGATCGATAGCTCTTTATATACAGTAGTAATACATTTGAACGTGGTTGCATGGTAGCCCATTGGCTACTGTCTGCGTGACATCATTGCTGGTCACGCCCTTCTTGTCCAGGTGTAGGTGGTGGCGGGAAAACTTCCCGCGCTGTTGCCTTTGATGAGTTTGGACCAAGAGAGCTTGGACGCTCGCTGCTGCCAGCTGGTGGTCATTAGCTCGCGTCCTATTACAGGGTTCATATGATACAGCTGAAGGTTACATTGTTGCTGTAGGCACGGTTACATTGGTTCAGATACATTGTAATCCATGTGGAAGATAAAACCATTAGAACACAACACCCCTCCCCCCTAGGATGAGACAAAGTCTCGAGCCCACACTTAAACACACTCCCCCCCCTAGGAGACAAAGTCTCTCAGCCAAGATGGCTTATTTCGAACACGTTGGGGTCTCGATGCAGGCTGCCTTTCCCCGGGTTTGCTACCTTTTCTTTGTTCCCTGGTTTCCTGTCCTGTAATTGGAGAGGGAGACTCGTTAGTGACTTGCCGCGGCTCCGCGGCGTTGTTTGGAGGTGTGCTCATTCTTAGGGAAGAACCGGGGGCACTGGGGGCTAACGAAAAACCCCTCTTCTCGCTTGGATGGGTGGGGGAACACTCCTGAAAACCCCCCCGGCTCGCAAAATCAAAATCAAAATTACATTCGGGGGCAGCGGTCGCGAACTCCTCTCCCCCTTCCCCGACCTCTGGTAGAACTGGCGTATCAAAAGGGTATGAGTCGGGGCCGCTGCTTCTGCCTTCCCCCTTGCTTGGGACTGTTGTCCGCTGCTGTCTCCCCCTTGGGCTAAACGGGTGGGGGAGAACCCTAACGCTGAATCTTGTTGCTGCGCCCCACTGACTGGCCCACTCACTCGGTGCCTCAGTTGGTCTGCGTGCCTCCTCCAGAGGAGGCCGGTGCTAGTCTCGACCCGGTACGACACTGGCCCCGTTTGTTCTACAACCGTCCCTGGTACCCAGGCTGGCCCTGCGCTGGCATAGTTCCTGCAGTGAACAGGGTCGCCGGCGGCGAAACCTTTCGAGACTGCCAACCCTATGTTTTTCCCTTTATCCTCGACTCTCGTCGGGTCTAGCCTGGACAGGATCGTGGTCAGTTTTCGCCGCATCAAGAGCTCTGCCGGCGAGTAACCTGACGCCAAGGGGGTCACCCTATACGCTAATAAGAACTGACATACTTGGTGATTTAGGTCCCCCGGGCCCATGCGCCGCAGCGCATCCTTTGTTGTACGCACCAGCCGTTCCACTTGGCCATTCGTGGCCGGGTGAAACGGCGTGGATGTGATATGCCGAATGGCGTTTGCCTCCATAAATGCCCCGAACTCCGCGGAGGTGAAACAACTAGCGTTATCGCTGACTAAAGTGTCGGGTAAACCGAACGTGGAAAAGACTCTCCTCAGTTGGCTAATTGTAGTGGCGGAGGACGTGCTCTTTACTGGGATAACCTCCAGCCACTTGGAGAACGCATCCACCACCAGGAGAAACATGGTTCCTCGGAATGGGCCAGCGAAATCTACGTGCACTCTGGACCATGGCCCCCTTGCTGTGTCCCATTCCCTATGCGGGAGCCGGGCCGCCTCTGGCCGGGATCCCTGGCATGCCTCACAAGTGCCGACCATGTGCTCAATGTCTGTGTCTAGCTGTGGCCACCAAAAATAACTCCGGGCCAGCGCCTTTGAACGAACGATGCCCGGGTGGCTGACGTGCAGCAGTTCGAGCACCCTCGGACGCAGGGACGTAGGGACCACCACCCGTTGGCCCCACAACAGGCACCCCCTTTCTAGGGACAACTCTAGCTTTTTCCGAAAAAATGGGTCGAATTCTGTGCTTGGGGACGATGCCGGCCACCCCTTCTGTACCCATGAACTAACTTTCTCCAGCGTTCTGTCCTTGCCTGTCGCCCTAGCAATGTCGGCAGGTACTATTGGGGGTGCGTCTAAGACCTCAATTAACAACACCTGGCGGTCTCTTTCTACTCTCGCCTTTTGGTCGTCCGACAAGGGCAAGGGAGATCTCGAAAGTGCATCAGCATGGCTGATCTCCTTTCCGGGCCGGTACTCCAACTCGTGTTGGTATGCGTTGAGAAAAATAGCCCATCGCAGCATCCTCGGGGACAGGATCTGCGGCGTGGGCTTGCTTGCCGTGAAAATCCCTAACAGGGGCTTGTGATCAGTCACGATTTTGAACGGGCGGCCATACAAGAAATCGTGAAATTTTTTGGTTCCGGCTACTATTGCTAATGCCTCCCTGTCGGTTTGTGCGTAATTGCGCTCCGCTTGGGACAGGGACCTTGAATAAAACGCTACCGGGGCCTCCCTTCCGTCATCCAACACGTGGCAAAGCACCGCCCCCACCCCCACCGGGGATGCATCGCAGACTAAGACCACTGGCCGTTTGGGGTCGAAATGCGTCAGGATTGCCTCAGATGTTAAGAGTTGCTTTAGTTCTTTGAACGCCCTCTCGTGCTCGTCACCCCACATCCATGTCTCCTCCTTTTTAAGTAACCGATGAAGCGGTTCGGCCACGGACGCCTTCCGTGGGAGGAATGTATGGTAAAAATTGAGGAGCCCCAGGAATGACTGTAGCTCGGTTTTGGATGTGGGGCGAGGGGCCTTCTTTATGGCTGCTACTTTGGATTTAGACGGCTTAATACCCTCGGGTGTGATCCGGAACCCTAAAAACTCGACCTCAGTTTCGAAAAAAAACACATTTGTCCTTCCTCAGTCTCAGCCCCGCTTTCTCGAAAACAGTTAGTACTTTATCCAATCTCTTTGCCAGTTCGGCCTCACTCCCCCCTGTTATCAACACGTCATCAAAATAAGGCAACACCCCCTCCAGCCCCTTCAGGAGGCGTTCCACAAACGACTGAAAAAGGCCGGGTGCCGAGTTCACGCCGAACTGTAAACGCGACACCTGGAACGCCCCTTTGTGTGTAACTATCGTTTGTGCCGCGGCCGTGGCGGGAGTTACGGGGAGTTGCTGATAGGCTTGTGCCAAATCGAGTTTAGCGAAACACTTTCCCCCATTCAGCCTGGCCAAAAGGTGGCTGACCACCGGCACCGGGTATGCATTAGGGCGGATCGCCTTGTTAATTGTGCACTTATAATCAGCGCAAATGCGCACCTCCCCGTTGGCCTTCAGAGCTGTTACAATTGGAGTTTCCCACTCCGCGGAATCAACAGGAATAAGAATCCCCTGGCCCACCAGTTTGTCCAGTTCCGCCTCTATTTTGTCCTTGAGTGCGAACGGCACCCTGCGCGGTTTGAGTCTTATCGGGCGGACCTCCGGGTCTAGGTCGAAGGCTACAGGGGGTCCCTTGAACTTTCCAAGTCCTTTTTCAAAGACGGCGGGATGCGCATCGCAAACCGCTTGTATTGGGTCCACTCCCACTGTATGCACTCCCCCTATGAACAAGCCTAAGGGCTGAAACCACTGCGTCCCTAGGAGGCTACAACTTCCCCCCTTAAGGACAACTAGGGGCAGTTCCGCAGAATGTCTCTTAAAGCTGACCCGAAACTTTCCGACCCCCAACACCGGAATGCTGTTTCCCTGTACATCTCGTAGCGTGGACCTCAACGTTTTAAGTTTGGGCCGCACGTGGGGGTCGATTTTCAAGAACTCTTTCTGGGGAATTATAGAATAGGAGGACCCCGAGTCAATTTCCATCCTAATAGGGGCCCCTTGTACAAGTACCTCAATGAAGTAATGGGACTGTCCCGCGGACACGCTGAACACTGGGGCGTCGTCCTCGCTGTCGTCCGAGACGCGGCCCACGCCGTCCTGCTTCCTCGTGGTCTGGGCGCCATCTTTGGACCTCGCTGGACGGTCCGGTCTGGTCGAACGGTCTTGTGACTGCCTCCGGCCCTCCTTCCGTTTCCTGCATGCCCTGGCGATGTGCCCCCGACGGCCGCAGGTGTAACACTCGGCCTTTCTGAATGGGCACCTCGCGCGCTCATGGGCCGCTCCGCAACCATCGCAGCGGCGCCCACCTTTTCGGACCTTCTGGACCTCCTCGCCGTCGCTGCCTTCCGTAGACGACTTTGAGGCCCGTCGGGTTGCGTGCACCGACTGTCCGGACTTCCCGTGCACCGAATTTTCCGCCTTGCCGGCTCTAGGACGCCACTCACGCCACTGGTGCATCTCGTCCACTCCCGCATTCGTGGACTCCGCGGCTTCCGCGGCCTCTACGACCTCTGCCAGCGTGGGTGGCGGCTCCTTGTTCATCAAGCTGCGCTGCACCTCCTTGTCCTTCAGGCCACACAGCACGCCGTCCCTGAGGGCCATCTCTAGGTTGTCCCATCTACAGGGGCCGGCGGCTATCCTCATGGCGGTCACGAATGCCTCAACCGACTCGTCCGGCGCTTGGACTCGCCTCCAAAACGCGCTCCGAGCGGGAAACATTGCCCTCGAGGGTCGGAAACGCTCTCGCAGCAGCTTCATGATGTCGTCTGCCTTAAATTCGCTCACCTTCTTCGGAGCGATGATGCCCACCAGCGTCCGCTTGGTTTCTAACCCAAGCATTCTGGTGAGGATGGCCCTCTTCCTCTCCTCGTCGTCTTCTTTGACTTTGAGTTCCACCAGTGCCGCCTGGAAGTCCATCTCCAACAGCTCCCAGTCTTGCGGTTTGGTGATGTTGAACCCGCTCTGTGCCCTGGCTGTTCCTTGGGGATCCATGATCCCACCTTCGTCGCCAATTTGGTGTACGAAAACCAAGACACAGGACGCAGCCTCGGGCTGGGTTAACTCAGGTTTATTGCATCGTGGACAGAGGGAACATGAGGTAATGGCGGATCGATAGCTCTTTATATACAGTAGTAATACATTTGAACGTGGTTGCATGGTAGCCCATTGGCTACTGTCTGCGTGACGTCATTGCTGGTCACGCCCTTCTTGTCCAGGTGTAGGTGGTGGCGGGAAAACTTCCCGCGCTGTTGCCTTTGATGAGTTTGGACCAAGAGAGCTTGGACGCTCGCTGCTGCCAGCTGGTGGTCATTAGCTCGCGTCCTATTACAGGGTTCATATGATACAGCTGAAGGTTACATTGTTGCTGTAGGCACGGTTACATTGGTTCAGATACATTGTAATCCATGTGGAAGATAAAACCATTAGAACACAACAGACATTGACTTGCTGTAGTGAGGCTGTGGATGATCTTGTAAAGCTCTGATTGTTGATTAGCTGCCTTCGTGATACAGCAAACATAATACTCCTTCCTAGCCCTCCTAGTATGTCATACATAAATAGCTGTGGCGCATCTCAGCAGCCCCAAATTCTCATCCGATGGGACCTTCCTCCACTTGCTCTCATGCCTTCTCCTACATTGCTTCAATGCTCTAAGGTCATCTGTGAACTGCAGGGAATGGCATGGTCTGCAGAGGAGAGGGCGCTTGGGTGCAACCGTGACTACAGCCTGGGTCATCTCAGAGTACCATCTGGCAACCTGAGCTTTAACAGGAGCACCGACCATATCAGCCAGAAAACCACCAAAGGCTGCTTGAAAACCTACTGGATCCAGCAGCCTCTGTGGGCGGACCATCTTAATCGGTCCTGAGACTTGAGGGGGAGGAGCCGCCATCATGAGCCCAAATCTCAGCAGGTAGTGATCTGACCAGGAGAAGGCAGAGATAACAATGTCTTCCACCCTCAGATCACCATCTCTGTGTGATCTCATGAAGATCATGTCCAGGGTATGACCCGCCACATGTGTCGGACTGTTGACACATTGGGAGATATCCATCACCCACAATGACTCCATAATCTATGAGACTGCACCTGCCAGCACCCCCTCCATGTGTACATTGAAGTCCCCCAGCAACTAAGTGTTGGGAGAAGACAACACCACAGAGGAGATGAAGTCAGACAGCCCCAGGAGAACAGCGAACAGATCATGAGGGGCTCAATATATAAGGCCCAACCCCTTTCTCTTCCTGGTCCTGACTAACAAATGGAGGGCTTCCCACCCAGGCCTGGAGATGGCAGAGATCGTGATGAGACTGATGTTCCCTTTGTAGATGACAGCAATCCTGCCCCCTTCCCTCGGCTCTGCCCTGAAACTGAATGGCATACCCAGGCGGGCACATCAGAGACAGGCAACATCCCCATCACCCACCCAGGCTTCCATTGTCCAAGCCAGGTCAGGCTGCTCATCTACTAACAAGTCACAGATCAACTGTGACTTATTATTCCCTGACCTGGCATTCAGAAGTAAATAGGACAGAACTGAGGACTGACTAGACTGGTCACTTTCCACCTCATGGTTCAAAGGGCAGTTAGAACCCTGGACAGGTTGCAAACACCTGTCCCGCGGTCCCCTGAAATGGCCAACTGCCCTACGAACATTATAACTCCCTCTGCTCGGCATTACTGGAATCAACCATATTCATTCTTGGGAACAGAGTTGAAAATGTTCACAGTGATGTCTCCTCGATGCAGCCAGCCTGGGCAGTAGCTGGCAAGAATCAGCACTGCATAGGGGCTAGAGATTCACCAGTCTGAGCTAGAGAGGTGAAGAGGAATTTGTTTGCTGCCTTTTTATTTCAGGGGTGAGGTGGGAATGTCTGTTTTTACTTTTGTTCTGTTTCTTGCCTGAAAAAAATCTGAAAGAGATTTCCCCCCCTTTTATATTTAGTAATCCCCCAACATGAAAGTGGCCCAATAGATCCATAAACTAGAAAGCTTATCAACAAATAGTAAAGGTGATCTCAATCCAGCATGGTCTTGGGACCATCGTAGACATTGACCTGAGTATAAGCCATGTCACTTTTTTTGGGAGGGCCCCCTCATTTTTGGGAATAAAAAACTTGGCTTCTACTTGAGTATATATGGTAAACCTAGATTAAGGATGCTGAAAGATCAACAGGGCATCTTGCTGTCTTATTGTGATAAAATAAAAATAAAGTGGAAGCAATATATTGAAAGGCTATACAGAATATATAAATTGATGAGAGATTCATTTGAAAAGGAAGGTTATGATGAAAAACATGCAGTTTTAGAAAGGGGAGTGAAAGCTGCTCTGACAGCAGTTAGAAGAAATAACTCACCAGGGTTAGATGCTGATAGAACTATTTCAAGCCACAGAGACTGAATCTGTCAACACCCTAAAAAAATATGCCAACATATAAGGAAAACAAAACAGTGGCCCATAGACTGGAAACTTTCAGAATACATTCCAGTTCCCAAAAAATAAATACCAAGAAGTGCAGTAGCTATGGCACCTTAGCATTAATGTTCCATGCTAGCAATGTGATGTTCAAGGTACTCTTACAAAGCCATTTACCATATATGAGCAAAAAGTATCCAATGTTCATATTAATTCAGAAAAGGAAATAGCACTTGAGGTAATATACCAAATGCATTGGTTACAGTAGCATACCAAAGTATTTCAGATGAAAATTGTATCAATTATAACAAAGCCTTTGACTATCTGGGATAATGGGAGGTTATGATGCGTAACCTATATTGTGGACAAGAATTACTGTTAGTAAATAATATGACGAGACAGAATAATTTTCCATTGGCTAATGTTCAGAAAAGGGTGTATTTCATCTCTAAGGAAACCCAATCTCTATTCAGAGTTTATCATACAGAAAACTTGATTAGATTCAGATGAAGGAGGAGCCTATTGTTCGATTACCCCAGCAGTCACAACATGGCTGCCATTTTTCTGCTCACCAGGTGGTGCTATTAGAAACAATTACTTTATAGAAACATGGGGATTTCCTTTACTCTTTGTGATTTTTTACATAATTCAGTGTTTTTTATTTGCTCCTCAGTTTACAGCAGGGGTTCCCAACCTTTTCAAGCCAGGGGCTGGGTCATGCTCTCTCAGTCAGCTTCGAGGGCTGGATGGCCATTTTGCTCTGCTTGTCTCATAGTTTCAAAAGGGTGGTCATTCTGTTTCTTGAATGCCCATGGGGGGTATGGGGCCACATGAAACGGTACTGTGGGCTGATTCTGGCCCACGGGCCTTAGGTTGGGAACCCCTGGTTTATAGTAAACCACAAGAACCAAAAACAAAGATTAGGCACTCTTGCCATGTTTTTCAGTTTTCATTTAAATGGCCTTGCTTAGTAGAACAGCAAAATAGCTGTTTCCGAGACAACCATCCAGTCTGCATTTTGAAATCTGCTTTCATTTTTAAGGGTTCCCCCCTTTGTTCTTTTAAATTGTTTGACCACTCTGTACATGTTCTAGAGCAGTGGTTCCCAACATTGAGCACATGCCAAACAGGGGGACTTGAATTCCCAGATCGCTGATCAGTTCTTTGGGGAATTGATTTTGGCTTCTGGGAATTGAAGTACACAAAAACAAAGTTTGGGAAACACTGTTCTAGGCATACCTGTCAAGTTTTGGATTTGAAAATAAGGGAAATTTTGGGCACACCCCTCTGTGGGCGTGGCCAAATCTGTGGGCATGGCCAAATATAGCCATGTGACTTGCTGGGCTCTAGTCATGCCTGCCATGAAATGTCTGCAAATACAGACAGCACTGGCTCTTTGGCTGTAAATGGAGATGAGCACTGCACCCTAGAGTTGGATATGACTGACAGATTTTACTTTCTTAGGATCAAACATCGCTGCAGCTGGTGATTGCAGCAGTGAAATAAAAACACGACTGATGCTTGGGAAACAAGCTATGAGAAACCTGGGGAAAATAGTTAAAAGTAGAGGCATCACCTTGCAAACAAAAAATTGCATAGTCAAAGCAATGATATTCCCGGTGGTAAAGTATGGGTATGAGAGCTGGACCATTAGGAAAGCTGAGTGCAGAAAAATAGATGTCTTTGGAATGTGGTGTTAGAAAAGGTCGATCCTAGAAGAAATCAACCATGACTGCTCATTAAAGGCCAAATAGTAAAAATGACGCTAAAGTAATTTGGACATCAAATGACAAGACCTTGATGCTGGGAAAGGTGGAGGACAAAAGAAGGGGGTGGCCAAAAATAAGATGGCTAGATGGTATTGTAGATGAAATGGGCACAAAGCTGTGTGTGTGGGCCAAAAGTACCCTTTTCCCATCTTCTTGGGGGACTTTTGTTTTGTTTTCTTTCTTGTTTACTCATTTTTAATTTAAAAATTTTTTATGGGAAGCAAAGAGCAGAATAGTAAACCAGCCCCCTAGGGTGAACTAGCCCTGCCCATGGCTAGACACCCCCCCCCATTAGGGTGGAGGAGCAAGGGATTAATTCCCCCAAATTAACCAATCTATTTGTTCCTCACTGGAACCAGTTGAAGCACCAACACCTAAGAATGTCGGATCCAGTTTAAGGAAGGGAATTAGTAAAGTAAAAAGCAACCTCTGTAGTTTCCAAGCCTCCCAGCAGCTGAGGAGTTAATCTCCATATATGAAATATCGCTCACCTAGAGTAGACTCCTGTCCCATGGTGGCTCCAACCACCAGCAGCAAAAATGAAGCCTCAATGACCATGTGGCAGGGAAATGAAAGAGAAACTACAGAAGCACCACTACCACCACCACCACCTTCTCTCTCTCTCCTTCCACAAGCGAAAAGCCACAGCGGCCTCTGGTGGCAGGAAAAACATAATGCAGCTTCACCTGTGAGGGCTCCGGTCAAGATTGTTTTTAAAAAAATAAGGGATATTACGGGGAAATTAATAAAATGGGAGGGGGCAGGAAGAGGGGTAAAAATAAGGGGTTTTCCTGGGGAAAATGGGATACTTGGCAGGTATGGTTCTAGGAGGAACTCGGATACAGCAATAATTCTTTGATTCCTTGCTTAACTGTAATTTCATTGCATGTGAGCTGGGATGGAGTTTGTGAATGACCCATAATTGAAGCAGGGACTATTTCATCAGCAGCAAGCTAATTTATGCAGTGGTTTAGGGCTACAGTTGAAGTCATTAGACTTGCAAACAAAGAGACTATTCGTAAGCAATAAATAATCAAAAAGGGGTTTGGAAAAGAGAGGCCTCATCTCTCCTTTCCAAATATAAAGACTATTGCTAAGTAAAATCTGAAAGTAGAGTCAGTGCCTCAGGAAATACCTGCCAATGTACCCCATTACAATTAAATGTTTCTTGGACTAAAAATGACATTTTGCTACCTGAGGTCAACAAGAAAATATCAATTCCAAGAAGAAAACAAGTTTTCCAACCACTAAATGGAACAAGGTTCTTATTTCATATACAGGAGTGGGACTAGCAATTATGATTATTTTATTTATTGAGGATAGCAGCTTCCGTTTCTCCTGTGAGGGGTAGGTGGCATAGGGCAGAAGACACATAGTTCTCTTCTTTGGCAGTTTCCTGACACTCCTCATGCAGCATCAGCCACCTCTCAAAGGATAGGATCTGTCCTGAGAGAAAGAGAATACTCTGGGGCCAAGTGTTTTAAAAATGACTGGAAGTGGAACGGCAGAAGCCATTGTTGCCAACTGATAGGATGTTTGTGGCATGCTTGTCATGTGTTCAGTTTCAGATCAAGTATGCTACCAACGTATCTCTGGTAGCTTGTCAATTAGCCATGGCAGTTGCTGTTTAAAGCAAAAATGACCATGATAAGGGACAAAGATGGCAAGGAGTTAGCGGATGCAAAAGAGATCAAGGAAAGATGGAAAGAGTACACAGAGGAACTCTACAAAAAAAGACCTCAACACTCTTGATAATAACAATGATGAGGAAATTGAACTTGAGCCAGACATCCTAGAGAGTGAAGTCAGAAAGGCCCTAAAAAGCACTGCAAACAACAAAGCCAGTGAAAATGATGGCATCCCAATTGAGTTCTTCAAAGCCTTAAAATATGATGGAATCAAACTATTGCATGCTATATGCCAGCAGATTTGGAAAATGAAACAGTGGCCACAGGATTGGAAAAGATCGGTATATGTCCCAATCCCAGAAAAGGGCAATGCCAAAGAATGTTCAAATTATTGAACAATTACGCTCATCCCACATGCTAGCAAGGTGATGCTCAAGATAATACAGGATAGACTGCAGCAGCAGCATGCAGAGAGAGAACTACCAGAGGTGCAGGCTGGGTTCAGAAGAGGTAGGGGGACTAGAGACCACATTGCCAACATATGTTGGATCATGGAGAAAACAAAGGAATATCAGAAACAAGTCTACTTCTGTTTCATTGACTACACCAAGGCCTTTGACTGTGTGGACCACAACAAAATGTGACAAGTAGTTAAAGGGATGGGAATACCTGAACATCTTACATGTCTCATGAGAAATCTGTACATGAGTCAAGAAGCAACAGTTAGGACAGAACATGGAATGACGGAGTGGTTTGGAATAGGAAAAGGAATAAGACAAGGCTGCATCTTGTCATCCTGTTTATTCAACCTATATACAGAGCACATAATGTGCAATGCAGGGATGGAGGAATCACAAAATGGGATCAAAAATGCGGGGAGAAACATCAACAATTTGAGATACATAGATGATACTACCCTAATGGCAGAAAGTGAGAAAGACCGAAAGAAGCTCCTGATTAGGTTGAAGGAAGAGAGTGCAAAAGCTGGCTTGAAACTCAACATCAAGAAAACCAAGATAATGGCAACAGGCCCTATCACTTCCTGGAAAATAGATGGAGAAGAAGTAGAAGCAGTGACAGATTTTACTTTCTTAGGATCCAAGATCACTGCAGATGGTGATTGCAGCCATGAAATAAAAAGGTGACTGATACTTTGCAGACAAGCTATGAGAAACTTGGGGAGCATAGTTAAAAGTAGAGACATCACCTTACAAACAAAAGTCTGCGTAGTCAAAGCAATGGTATTCCTGGTGGTAATGTATGGGTGTGAGAGCTGGATCATAAGGAAAGCTGAGCGCAGAAGAATAGATGCCTTTGAAATGTGATGTTGGAGGCAAGTCTTGAGAGTACCCTGGAAAGCAAGGAGAACAAACAAGTCAATCTTAGAAGAAATTAAACCTGATTGCTCCTTAGAAGGTCAAATAGTAAAGATGAAGCTAAAATACTTTGGTCATCAAATGAGAAGAGAGGATTCACTTGAAAAAGCTTTGATGCTGGGGAAAGTGGAGGGAAGAAGAAGAAGGGTGTGACCAAAGATTAGATTGCTAGATGGTATTGTTGATGCAATGGGCACAGAGTTAGACGATTTGAGGAGGATGGTGGAGGACAGAGGTGCCTGGAGGACAATGGTCCATAGGGTCGCAAATGGTTGGAATCGTCTGTGCGACTGAACAAAAGCTTCTGTGAGTTCTTTCCTCTGAGCAGTTCAAAGCCACTGTTCAAAGGAAAGAATTCCTGAAGACTATGCATAGCAGATCTTCCTTAGCTTTGATTGTTTATGTTAGGTGTTCATAATCTGAGTCTTTGGTTCCTGTTGCCATTGTGGTTTGGCTAGAACTGCTCTGCACCAGGAGTTTGTAAGTAACTTCCTTTACTTACTGTTGAACCCCATGCAGACCCAACAGGGTCCTTTGCTCAATCCTGGTTCTATTGGTCCAGCTTCTGATGACATTAAGTGAAAAAATAACATTATCTTTCCAGTGCTGTATCATTAACTACTGAAGGAAGGATCACATCAAAAACCAATTCCTGTGAACATCAGCATTCATATTGTGTGCTGTGGTTTTGATATTGAAATTATATTCATTGACTTGTTCAAAAGGCAGGAAGTGCAGACTATTCCCCATGTATTTCTTGTTTAGTGGCTCTACCCAGCAGATGGAATTTTATGCCATGCAGCATTAGGCTACAGTTAAATTTTAATTTCAATTAATGGGCTTTACACTCTTTCTTTACACACCAGGGATATTTCACACATTCATTTCCCTTCTAATTAAGCTTTTATGGCTGAATTCATTCTGAATCACCGGAAGTCATTAGATTCTTAAGCATTCACAGCTGAATTTAGTAACTTTAATAACATTAATTAGTCCTTTTATAGAAGGAAAAAATAACCAGAATTTGTTTCACCTTGTATTGTTAGTTGTGTGACTATTCTATTATAGTATCTGTTTTTAGCTCAGCATTTCTCTCATGTGAAAGCAGGTTGCATGCTTCAGCTATTTTAGGATAGCAGCCATTTCAAGTCCTTTACCTCAAACATCAGATCTTTGCAGAGAATTACTTTTATAGGACCAATTTAACCCTCCAGAACTGCATAGATGATGGTTTCTCAACCTTGGGCATCCAGGTGTTCTTTGACTTCAATTACCAGAAGCCCAAGTCAGCACAATTGCTGATCAGAGCTTCTGGGAATTGAAGTGCAAGAACATCTGGGGACCCAAGATTGAGAAATCCTGGTATGGACTACCGAAAGAGAAAAAAGGATGGAGTGAAAGACAAGACACAACCCTGAAATTGGAAGTGGTTAGAAACAGAGGTCTAGCTTTGAGAAATTAGTATTTGGGGATATTACAGTAAATGGAATGAGAGGTCATTCTCTTCTTTAACAGTGATTTGATATTCCTATCAGCTTTTAAAAGCTGTAATTCACTTTTTTGTTCTTGTTACAGGGAAATGGATAGATGTGCAAAACCATTCTTCGTAGCTGTTAGGTAAACTTTGCTCACCTCATTTTATAGGTTTCCTTGGGAATATCTTGTAAAATGTTACAGTGTGAAGGCCAAGCTAAAAATGATACTAAACATGTCATTGGAAAGAATGCCTTTATTATTGATCCTTTAAAAAATACACAATGGTAGCTTTCTTTCTGGAGATAGTACCAGGATTCCACTGGGCTATGACAGGGGGGAAAGGATTAAATCTCTTTCTCATATACACTTATGTCCTGAAGAAAACCTGGGAGATACTCAGCTTACTGTCAGTTTTTGGTGTGAGAATTGCAGGTGGAAGAAGTGAGCATACAAGAAGCTGTGGTGATGATTTGAAACTTGTCTAGAGCGAGCCACTGGATCACCCGTAAAAACCTCAGAACTTTTTTGGGGAGAGGAGCAATGTTCCATTTGGCATGCCACTCCCATCCAAATGGAAAGCATTGCTTTGAACAATTGGACTCTTTCCACAATTGTCTCCCTTTTCAGTAAGGGAAAATAAAATATATATTTTAATATGTATTTTGGAGCTCATCACAAAAGTGATGCATCAATTTGTGTTCCACTGTGTAGCATCCTGAGGCTGATGCCTCACTCTACTAAATATAGGAAGAAAAGCCACCCAAAGAGACTTAAATCCAAAGGACAACACTGGGCAAATTGTACAGTGAATAACGAAATTTAATCCAAAGCAGTCCGAACTTCCTCAGAGATCATAAACAAGTAGAAAAGTTCCTGTAGGCAATCCTTAAAACAACCACTTGAAAAACACTGGTAATGTCTTAAAGGAAAAGATCAATCAAACTGAGGCTGATAGTTCCGGACTTGCACAAAGTGTAAATTAGTTCAAGTAGTCAAGATTTTTCATCAATCCAAAAGGTAAGTACAGTACATCAAAAGGTAAAATGTAATATGTAAAATGTAAATATTCATAGTTGTACTGTAAATCCCAATATATGGATATCCCAAGAAGCAACATCGTGATATCCTTCTGGTAGATGGATATTTTGGGAATCTTCTTCAGAGGATGAGTTATATCTGGAATTTACAATATACATTAAGAATAACAGCCCAGATAAAAAATACAATATGAAAATTACATTATGAAAATTAGAGTATGACGACTAAACATAGTAACAGGAATAATTCCTTACCAATCTTAACCTATAAATCCAAGGGTTAACCGTTAGAACTGGCTATAGGTTGCTATGCCTCGCCCTACTTGCCTGCACTCACCCTTCGTGCACACGGCCGATCTGGGTACGCAGGTCAACGAAGGATTGAGAAAACTGGCAGTGGGGCAACAGCCCCACAAACGCGAAGAAAGGGAAACAACTTCACTTCCCAACATTCCTTGCGCCGTGCCGCGCCAGAGCCAATCAGGCTGAGAGGCTCTTGCATGGCGCAGCGTTCGGAAACACGCCGCAGCCAATCAAAAGAAAAGCATTTTAAAAAAACGCAGCACAAACACAAAGCACCAACCCATTACTACAAGCCCCAGCATCCTGCGCGCCATGAGCGCGCTGAACGCTGAGGAAACCGGCGCCCGAAAAATTAAAAAGAAAAACAACTCACCGCCTCACAGCCAAGCACACACCAGCCGGCTTTCTTTCCCTCACCAACAGCGCCTGAAGGTCCCGACTGGAGTTTCCCCTTTAATATCAGTGGGTGGGGGTTGCGATCCCCCTCTCCGCTGGCTACCCTAGGGTTGGGAGGTTTGTGGGAACAAAAGGGGTATGTTTCCCAAACCCTTCTGGACTCAGGACACCAGGGAGAGGGGATCGATTCCCACCCCCCTCCTTAAAACAAATTGAATAAATAAATAAATAAATAAAAAAACTCCGTCTTTTCTTCTCTTTAAAAATGGAGTTGTTTTAAGGAGGGGGGAGGGAATCGATCCACTCTGCCTGGTCTACTGGGTCCAGAAGAGTTGGGGGGACATACCTCTTTTGTCCCCACAAACCTCCCAACCCCAGGGGAGCCAGCGGAGAGGGGGGTCGCAACCTCCCACCCACTGATATTAAAGGGGAAACCCCGATCTACTTTCACGACTCCACACAAACAAAGCACCATAACACAATAAAGCCCCCCTCCCTACCACCTAGCCCACCCTTCCTAACCCCAACGACCATGCCCCCCTCCCCACCACCTAACCCACCTTCCTAACCCCCAACGACCATGCCCCCCTCCCCACCACCTAGCCCACCCTTCCTAACCCCCAACGACCATGCCCCCCTCCCCACCACCTAGCCCACCCTTCCTAACCCCAACGACCATGCCCCCCTCCCCACCACCTAGCCCACCCTTCCTAACCCCCAATGACCACGTACCTTCCCCACCACCAAATAAATATTTTTTTAAAAAAATTACTAAAAACACTCAAACACATCCAAAAATACACAAAAACAAAAACACCAAAAACAATACGAAGTAAACAAAGACACAATCAAAAACAAAACAAACAGACAAAAAATACAAATTCCAACCCCCCCCCCCACACACACACACACAAAAGAAAGAAAACAAGCAAACTTACCAAAAGAGCTGCTACCTCCACCAGGACTAGAAAAGAAATGAATAAAGAAAGACACTACTTACCAGAAGAAGCTCCACCCAGAGGCCAGGAGAGAAAAAAAGTCAAAATACAATAACCCCTACCAGCACCACCTGCTGGCCACAATAGTAAAAACAATTCAAAAACACACAATAGCCCCAAACAAAACACAAATTCACAATTTTACACAAAAGGTCACACCAATAAAAACAAGTTTAAAAAATTACACTAAACACACTTTCACACAAATCACAAATATATGTCAATAAAATACAATAGAAACTTTTAAAAATCCTGTGCTGAGTTATAACTCAAATTTAAACTCAAAACATCTAAACACATTTTAAAAACATTGAATGTAAAAAACATTTACTTTTACATTATTAAAATTAAAAAATTCAAAAAACTAAAACATTATTCGCTTACATAAAACAATTTGAAAAAATTATATCATACTTTCTTCTTTTATTAATCCTCAAAAAAAACCCCAAAAAAGCAGATCACAGTTAATAACAGCCAAGCCAAAAATTTTTTACATAAATAAACATTTAAAAAAATTAAAATTACAGACTAAGCAATTTTAAAAAAAATTAACACAATTTAACCTTCCAACACAATGTAAAACTATTGCAAAAATAAAATTGGTTCATTTTTTATTAAAAAACATGGGGGGAAAAGCCCGGCAACGCCGGGCAACCCTTGCTAGTAGTATTATAAACCGCGTTCTACAGCCTCTGTGGGCTCCTACTGGGCCAGAACGTTAGAGCAATTGGGCTAAGGTGAAGTATTTATTAAGAGAAATTTAAATAGGAATAATCTTTCACAGTAGGGAAATCAAATCTAAAGGGCCACTGTCAAAATAATTTGAAGAAGAATCAAAAAGTTTTATAAAAATGTGTTTTATAAAAAGGAGGAGAAATCTAGCTCTGTATTCAAACCATGCGGAACTAAGGTGGAAAACTGGTAAATAAAGAAAGCCTCTCTACTGAGAAGAGTTGATTCAACATCTGTGATTTGGCATGGACGAGGTTTGTAAGTTTCTAAAATCAGTGTACGCATATCCGTACATAAATGTCCCTTCTCCAGAAAGTGTTGGAACATGGGGGCTTGCAGGTTTGTGTGTCTGATGTGGGAATGGTACTTGCCCACCCTAACTTTTAGAGGATGAGTCGACATTCCAATATAAGCTTTCTTGCAAGAACAAAGGATTAAATAAATGCAATTGGAGGTGTTACAATTGCTGAATTCTGTTAGTTCAAGGGTAAAGTTGCTACCTGGGATCAAAACCCGGTCTGTGACCCACCTGTTCTAAAAAAAGATTTACAATGTCCGCATCTATGGTGACCTCTAGGTAAAGTTTGGGGGTTGGCACATTGAGTAAGTGTATCTGTTCTGGTAATGATGTTTGCTACACTCTTTGTTCTTCTGAACCCTATAGTAGGTGGGGAAGAACAGCCGGGGATTCTATCGAGAATATGCCAATGTCTGAGTATTGTCTTTTTGATGTGATTGGCATGGAGAGTGAAATCGACCGACCAAAATATATTATTACTTCTACAAGAGCCATCTCGTTTGTTAAATAGGGAAGATCTTGATCTCATATGTACCCTATTAAGTTGCTCCCCTAATTACTGGCTGTGGATAGACCCTGGATTCAAGAAAATGTGTGGTCTGTTTAGCTTAAAAAGACCTCTTTTGTCCCCCAACCCTCGGGGACCTGGTGGAGAGGGGGATCACAACCTCCCAGCCCCTGATATGAAAGAGGAAAACCTGATCAGTTTGCACCATCACCCGGAGGAGATTGGGGGAGGTCAAAAGCAGCCCTGATTGCCTCCCTGGCCTGGAACCTAACAGAGGCACCCAGGCTTCCTCTGCCCACCCCCAGAAAAAGGACAACGTCATCTCCTACCTGTTGACACTGGTTGGACATGAAAAACTCACCATCTTTGGGTCCCTGTGCCCGGCTCTTTGCCTACCCAGGAGTGTCTGGGAGGCTGGGAGGACCTATTCTGTGCTGTTTGCCCCTTCCTAGCACCTCCTTGGCCCACCCAACAGCTGAGAACAGTTGTTGCCACCATCTTATTTTTTATTTTTCAAAAACAAGATGGTGACCGCAACTTTTCTCAGCTGTTGGACAGGCCAGGGAGGTGCTAGGAAGGCAGAAATAGTGCAGGATGGCTCCTCCTAGCCTCCCAGACACTCCTGGGTAGCTAGGAGAGCCAGACACCGGGACCCAAAGATGGCGATTTTTTGGTCTCCAACCAGCATCAACAGGTAGGAGACCAAACACGATCTCCCAGATAACGATGTTACATTGTTGTCCAGGGGAGTAGTTTTCAGAAAAAATGCATCATTAACCGAAAACGGCATTGTCCAAATGCATCATTTACTGTACAGTCAAATTTTGAGATATGAAATTAATTCATTCCTCTGGGGTATTTTTGTTTCCTGAAAAAAATCGTATCTCAAAACACAATGAAAAACACATCGCATTACCAGAAGTGGCCACTAGAGGCCACTGTATACATTTTCATATCTTAAAAAAATCCCATTAAAAATTTGTATCTTGAAATGTTTTCCCCGAGATTTCTTTTTGTATTGAGAGTTTTTTGTAAGTCAAGCCGTCTGCATGTCAAGGTTTGACTGTACACCAAAGGAAATGTCAGGGTATGATTTGTACTCTGGGCTCAGCCTCATTCCAAAATGGAGATTCCCAAGTAGGGGGTGGGGGGACCAGAGGCACATTCCTTAGGAGGATTGGCATTCAAAAACATGCTAGTCTTGTGGTTTGGAAGAAACAAAACCTAATGTGTGATGGACATGTGATACTGTATGGTCATTGGTTGGATTCTTTTAGGAGAACAGTAAGGGGTTGGACCATGTGTGAGGAGAAAAAACCCAGAGGGAAGGAGCATAACTCTCTCTTGATCCAATGCTTTGTGATAAGGGTGAGCTGTTAACTTAGAAACATGTAGTGGCTTAATTTAGAAAGGGGGCCCTCTGGGCTTTTACAATTAGAGAAGCTTTCTTTGTTTTGATGTGCTTTCTGAACTTTTGAAAAACTTTATTCTGCAAATTACTTTGATTACAATATACTTTTAAACATACCAAAAGATGACTGGAGTGTTTACTTGGCTATGTGCTACCTTGTTTACATTAAGTTAATATCCTGGGTTGCTGAGCTAGAAGGGCAGCAGCTCAGAAGCAGGAACCAACCACTTGTGGGCACAAGTCCTACTTGTGAGTAAACTTGTTTCCTGACAGGAAATACCTCAAATGATGTCTACTCCTGCTTGTTAACTACTAGTTCCAGCCAGTGCTTTGACATAAAACAGCATAAATACACAAATGTATGGGAAAATATTTAAACATGCATTGTCATAAAGAATGGTGCAACCCCATTTAATGTAACTGAGACTTGTGAAAAAATGAAACAAGATAATGTGACTTCCCTCTCTTCCCTCAGACACATGCTTCAGACTTTTTTTAAAAAAATTGCTGACAAAAGCAAAAAGCTTTTGATCTGAAGAAAAGGATTGATGGTAATTGAAAAGCTTTAATTTCCCCCATCAAAGACACTTATATGGTTTCTTCTTGTTTCTTCTGTGTCAGGGTTTTTATAAATACTTGAAACAATGCTTGCTTCAGATTTATGAATTTCTCCTAGTAAAACTTAAATGGCCTCAAGTATACCAGTTAACTATAAAAATAATGGTAATAATAATATTGTTAATGATAATAGTGATAGTAATAAGCCACCTGCTGCTATTAGTCTATTCATTTTCTTATTTAAACACTTTTCTTCCACGCTACTATTCCAAATGAAACAAGCTGTAAATGCACGTCACTTGTCATGACATTTCAATAAAGACAATGGCGAAATCCAAACCCAGCTTCTTCTTATTCTGTTATTCAGATTTAGAGAAAGAGAGAAAAATGACAAAACATTCACATAAATGAACATTATTTAGAAGAGCTAAATCTTTCCCTATCAACCTTGATATTTTCTGTGTATTCAAGCACTGCATGAATCATGCTGTGATTTCTCCTTTTTAATATCCTTTTGAGTAATTTTTATTTTTTTTTAAAAACAATCTGTCTCCTAGAGATCTGTTTAGAATGGATGGCACTCACTTCATTATAATATTAATTGTGTGCCATCACGTCACAGTGGTGGAAATGTTGCAAAGCAAATAAATACTGAAAACAGATTGATAGGAAAATTAAGGTAATACAGTAGAACCCCACATAATGAAAAAAGTCCATTCTGTGAGGCACTTTGTTATATGAATTTTTTTGTTATACGAAGCATGCCTCATTTAATGTAAATCCTTATCATCATACAAGGACAATCTCTATGGAAAAAATCGTACAACAAAAAATGTTCATTGTACGATGCATCCCATAGGGATTTTCATTGTACAATTTTCCCATAGAGATGCATTGCTTCATATAACAAAAAATCATTATGTGGGGTATAGTGGTTAGAGCAAATCCTCTTCATTGTACAAATTTTTCGTTATAATAGGCATTTACGATACGGGGTTCCACTGTATTGGAAATTGTAATTAATTTTTTCCAGAATTATTTGTATTAGGTTTATGTGAAGAGAAAATGGTTGAAAAGAAGTTTAGAACACTTTTAAGGATAATGTGTGCAGCTGCATGAATTATATATGCAAAGAATGGGAAATAACAAGAAATCCTCAATATAGAACAATGGACTATGAAATTAATGGACTTAATGGAAATGGAGAAACTATCTACGCATTTGAAGAAAAAGTTGCCAGACGTTTTCTGTAAGACTTGAAACCTCCTCATGAAATATTGAAGAGATAACTATAGGGATATTATAAGGGATATATGAGGACTGGTTTAAGCTACTTAAAATGGAAAAGTTATAACAAGAAATGTAGTTAATATGATTAACTTAGAAAAGCTTGAAGTTATAAGAGGGAAGTTAATACTCCAAGGAGCTATATTAGTGTTGTTAGGTTTCTATAGTAGATTAGTCTTTTTAGGATAAAAAATACTTTGTTGTTCTCTTTAACAAAGTAATTTTAAGAAAGTAAGAGATGTTTAGGAACATTTAGAGTGTCAGTACTTATTTAAGGTTATCTAGTATAATTTATAGTTAGAATCTTGGTTTTTTTTGGGGGGGGGTATTTGTTTTATTGTATTTTTGCTATCCTTTCTATTTCTTTTTCTTTGTTTACATTGAGTAATCAAAATTTTAATTGTAATTTTAGTTTATAATTAACAAAAAAATAAAAAAGAAGAAAAAGAAGTAAAAACAAATTGTCACCCTAAAACATCAAGAAATGTGTGTGTAGGGGAAAGAGCGTGGAGATAGTCTGCACATTATACAAATGATGTTTTACAAATGATTAGCATAACAAAATTGAATTTCAAAATTGTTGCATGAATTATTAAGAAGTAGATAATTTGATTAGCTTTTTGCATGTTTTCAATCAATTAGTTTGTCCTTTTATGTTTGCTTACCCTCTGTATGGATGATAGATTTGTTTCTGATATGATAGCAAGAAAGAGTTGTATTTATTTGCATAGTTAACTGTAAAATTAAAAACCCTATAAAAGAATATTTGTGCATTATGACACCTGTCTTTATTCTTAACCAAATGAGAATAAAACTTAAAGATAAGATTTCAGGCTGCTCACCATTGCCCATTAATAGTTTAACTTCACCGGATTATTGGCAAACCCTGAGTGACTACAAAATCATGGTCACATTCAGCAGGTATTATTATGATATCATTCATTTCGGATAAGACTGAATGTTAAAATATAATTTAAAGCTTAGGCTATTGACTCTGAAGCATAACAATAAAATTAAGCAGTGGATACCATACTAACAAACAAAAGATGAACTTTTATTCCACATTACTTAATCTCAAACTTTATCTCTGTCTCACAGTTTCTTCTAGAAGATTCTTTGCAGGATCACCCCCAAATAAGGACACAGACACCGGTATTGGATTTAAAGCATTGGGCCAATTTATTGAATAATGCCCAGGTCCGAATTATAACTTTCAATTGGTGTTTCATCCAATTGCAAAGTGCCTTTTGGGGCAGAGAGGGGGGACCCTCCTCTCCCTGCCCCGAAAGGGATTTTGCCAATGGATACACACAAAATGCCTTTTGGGGCAGTGAGATTGGACCCTCCTCTTGATGCCCCAAAATTGATTTTGCAAACAGATGCACACAAAATCCCTTTTGGGACATTGAGAGGGGATCCTCCTCTTGTTCTCACTGCCACAAAAGGGATTTTGTCAATGGACACACACAAAGTGCCTTTTGGGGCAGCGAGAGGGGACCCTCCCAGCTGATTTGACTCATGCTGTGTGTGCCCTCAATGCTTTGTGTTCAAAGCAGCTGGGGGTGGGGGGGGGGAGATTCCTTTACAGTAGCTGCTTTGAGTGCCACCCATGCTCCCCATCTCTGGTTTGGCTGCTGTAGCTGCTTCCGACTCAAAGCAGAGATGGAGAGCCTGGATGGCAGCACTCAAAGCAGCTACATTAAAGGAATCTTCCCCACCCCATCCCCAGATGCTTTGAACACAAAGCATTGTGAGTGCACTGGTTGGGGCTTCTGAGGGAAGTTGGTTCAGAGGCCCGACCCCCCTACATAATGCGCATGCACAGGCAGTGGTCCCGTACAATGAAAAAATCGTAAAATAAATAATCCAGTGTAACAGATGTTTTTCGTTGTATGGGGTTCCACTGTATCCATTGTTTCATAAGAGCTGCCTTGCCAGAAATTTAATCCAATAGTGCTTATAGGCAATGAAATATATTCTGGATGCATAAAATCTAATTTAGTCAGCAAGCTGGTTGTGACCAGTTTATTCAGTTTTATTGTTATGGTTGTTGCTCTTAGGATATTATACAGCTGATCTGCAATTCACTATACACTAGATCAGTGGTGGCATACCTGTTAGAGCAGGAATTTGCAACCTATGGTCCACTGGCTGGTTCAGCACATGGCACCAATTTATCTGAACCGTGGTGAGGACCCCGCCACCACTGCTGGAAGCCCCCAAAATATGCCAGAAGCATGAAAAATGCACTGAAAACACACCGAAGCTCCAAAAACATTCCCAAACTGCACCAGAAGCATGGAACCCCCAGAAAATGGCAAAAACGCACTGAAAATGCACGGAAAAACATCATAAATGCATCACCCTCACTCTTGCTGTCATGGGAAGTGGAAGGAGCAGTGTAAAAAATAGGAAAAACCTGCATGGATGTACCCGCCACTGCCACCAGAAGTGGCAGAAGGAACCATGCTTCCAGCCCACACATCTTTCTAAGAGGGAATACTAATACTAATTCCTTCTTCTCATCAACTTAGGTTGTCTGAGATGACTCTTGAGAACAAGAACTGTTATGTCAAGAGCACCTTCACAAAAGGTGTCATGAACTGGCTTCAAGCATCCACTTCAAAAGACAAACAACTTCTTCTTCTTCTTCCAAACATAGATTTGGTGACAAAACAGACCACATCTCATTGGCTTGTGTGGAATAGCTGACACAAAGAAAGACACAAAGATTGCAACCCTACTCATATTTACTTAGAAATAAGATCCTTTGAATCTGATGAGAATTTCCTGTTGGGACAGCATGTGTAGAATTAAACTTAAAAGGCAGGTAGGGTAGCATTTTGAATTTTGCAATACTATTTGACCACAAAGAGTTAACAAATACAAAATGAAAAGTTCTGAGAGCTTCTTGGGACATCAAACACAAAGGGCTTTAAATGAGTAGCTCCTTTATCTAATCCTTAAAATCTTTGCTTTGAATTATTCCTTTCTTAAATAAGGGCTGGTTAGACTGAACTGAGAAAAACAGCTACTTGGTGAGTCTTTTAACTGATCTGTACATGAAAGGCAGTTTCAAGTATGAAAGAAGGAAAACTGAGAGACTTCTTTCAGCACTACTTAAAAAAAAAGGAAGAAAAATGTTGCTGCCTTTAGAAATGGAAATGTGCTCCTAGCATCTTAACATTTCACCTGTTTTGCCAGAGAAACTGACTGGCATTTTCATTAACAGTCATTCTGCTAATAAACATGTATGTACTAAGGGGGATATAGTCTTATTTTCTGTTTCCAGCAATAAAGTTCAATTCTCCCAGTTCCGTGCCTTGGCTCCAGAAGCAGAGGAATTGCCCTCTCCACTCCCGGCCGAGATTTGGACATTTGGAGAGGAGAGGTGAACCGGGCGATCTGCATGTCTTTGGCACCTCGCACGCATAAGGCATATCTACATAACTTGTGTTACGATAGGTACGAGGTGGCTCTCTTTCACGCAGCTACCACTGTAGCTTTCTTTGGAGCGCTCCGCATCAGCGAGCTGGTCTCATTGTCTAAAGGGGATGTGTCTCGTAGGGCACTGGAACTCGACAATGTCTATATCACCCAAGAGTGGGCCCAATTGAGGATACGGTCCTCAAAGGTTGATCAGCATGGCGTAGGCAGTGGAGTAAGACTGCTACGATGCTCAATTGATGACATCTGTCCAGTTGGTGCCCTACATGAGTTTTTGGCAGTGCGTGGTACACACCCTGGCCCATTTTTCTGCCACCAGGATGGGTCTTCACCGACTAAATTCCAGTTTTGGAAGGTGACCGGTATGGCACTTCACAGTCTTGGCCTCCCCGGGGCTCGTTACGGCACCCATTCCTTCAAGATAGGCGCCGCGTCCACTGTGGCTGCGTTTGGGTACTCTGAGGCTGATATACGGCGGATGGGCAGATGGGGATCTACGTGTTTTGCATTATATGTACTCCCCCTCAATGCATGAGTACTAGTTATGTCAATAATTCTTTTTCCTTCTTTTACAGACTCTGTGTGTCCACGCACACCGGTGGCAGTATGGCTGGTGGGCCACAGTTACGTGCACTGGGCAGCGCAGTATGCTGCGGTGACAGAGTGGGGACCCCATCTCGGGCTACGTGCAGCCGCACGTATGTGATGGTACGGTAAGCACGGCATGAGATGGCGGGAACTGTTGCCATTCCTGTTTTCCATCAGGGATGCTGGACCGCCTGATGTCCTTATCCTGCACCTCGGCGGCAATGATCTCGCACAGGTCACTGACTTTTCTTTAAAATTGTCGGTTTGCAGTGACCTAGCCTATTTACATCACTTATGTCCGTCCACGCCATATAGTCGGACATCGTGCCGCAACAGTCTTACAGGGGAGGCATTGACCTCCGTGCTCTTGACCCCGCTCGGTGGTCGGTGAACAGGGCTGTTGCCCGGTTCGTTGTGGACAATGGCTCTGGGACGGCCATTCGACATCCTAGGATAGGCTTGCAGGATTTTGATCTCTATGCAGGAGATGGGGTCCACTTGTCGGCCAGAGGTATGGACCTCTTTCTTGAGGATGTGAGCTGATGGTCTGGGGGGGCGGGGGCGGTGAGTCATCATGGACGCCTCCCCGTGTGGCGGGTAGCACTGGTAAGGTAAAGATTTATGACCCATAGGTATCCGGCAGGTTCGCAATTGACTGGCCAATACTTAGACAGGTACAGGTGTAATAGCTTTGGCTGGTCAAGGGCGAACCAGGCAAGGGGTGATTTCAGGAGCTTCACAGCCTGCATCACCTTGATATTTCAACGGATGCACGTCATAGGGTGGGGTCAGTAGATAGTTTATTGACTCCGGTCAACAATTTGTTTGTGTCAACAAACAAATTGATACAAATAGATACATGTAGCCAATTGCCATTGGCATTTTTGGAGGAACCTTACCAGTGTTACTGCGGCCTGCTTGCCTTAAAGAATTACAATTGGATGATACACCAGTTGAAAGTGATAATTCAGACTAGGGCATTGTTCAATAAAAGTGGCCCGATGCCTTTAATCCAACACCTGTGTCTGAGTCTTTCTTTGGGGGGTGCGCCTGCAAAGCCTCAGCTCACAATTAGCTTTCTAAAAACCTTAGGCAAATCAAGACCAAATGAACAGATTTATAGAGAACCAAAGGATATTAGTGTTTAAACTAGTTAATAGTTTAAATGTCAAAATTATATTATGTTTTAGCAATTACCATCTCCAAGATATGGTATAAATTAACAAAAAAAATAATTCTGCCATCTTCTCAGGATCAATCAATCATTTTTATTTGTATACCACATTTTCTCAGCCCACTTTTTGTGCACACTACAAGTATCACACATATACATAATAACTTCATGTTGACGTGGTTGGCAAAATGGGTCTGGGGGCCAGGATTGTCAACAAGCTCCCCTTTTTGGCTCATCTGAGATTTCCCCCCCCCTCTTATAATTGTAATTAATTTCTTAAGGATTTTTAGATTTTATATTTGCTTTTAGATAATAGATGTCACAGCGGGGGGGGGGGTTGTATTGTTATGTTTTAATGCTTTTTTAAATTGTTTTACCTGTACATTGGTCTTAGTGTACACCGCCCAGAGTCCTTTGGATAGGACGGTATATAAATCTATTAAATTAAATTAAATTAAATTAAATTAAATTAAATTAAATTAAATTAAATTAAATTAAATTAAATTAAATTAAATGTTCTCATCTTTATATCTACGCAGTACATACTTCCCTAAATAGTAAAATATTTGCATGTGTGTACTTCAGCAATAAAAGGTCCTCAGTGGCTTAGTGGTTAAAACACTGAGCTTGATAACCGGAAGGTCAGCAGGTCAGTAGTTTTTGACCTGAATACTGTGTGATGGAGTAAATGCCCATCATCTGTCCCAGCTCCTGTCAACCCTGCCAACCTAGCAGTTCATAAGCAAGAAATTGTAATAGATAAATAGGTACTGCTATATATATATACAGTAATACCTTGGATAACGACCGCATCGCATAATGCTAAAATCGGATAACGACCCAATATTTTGGAGGGGGAAATTGCATCAGATAACACTATTTTAGTGTTATGCAATGCATCATTTTTCTGCCACCTCTTTGAGAGCCGGGGGACCTGATCTGCGCTGTTTCCGACATCCCCTGACTTTCTCAGATGCTGCTGCAAGGCAAAACGCCAGGGGAAACTCCTTCCTCGGCTGCAGGTTTTGCCTTGCAGCAGTGCCTGGAAAGGTTGGAGGATGCCGGAAACAGCGTGAATCTGGTCCCCCAGCCAGGACAGAGGCGGGGGGGGGGGGGAAGAGCCCAAAATGGGCAAAAAAACTCCATTGTGACGGTTTTTTTTTCACCCATTGTTGGCTCTCCTCTCCCTGCTGCCTCTGTGATGGCCCGGGGATCTGATCCACACTGTTTCCAACATCCTCTGACCTTTCTTTTTTATATATATATATTTTTTATTAATTTTTCAGACAAATTACAAAATTAATACATTCATAACGTTACAATACAATGCAATACGATACATATATATATAAAAAAATGAGCAAAAATACATTGAATACATTCACCCTGAAGAGAAAAACCACATTACATTCATATAAAAGAAGAGAAAAAAAAAATACAGACTATATATTACATACAATTATATACTTTGTCACCCAGTGCTATATACATTGTCCTAGGAGGTTGTGGGATCTCCCATTCATTTCTATTATTCCCAAAATTTCATTTGGTCTGGTGTCAATTTATGTGTTCCTTCTCTCGTCAATGAATATTCAACAAATTTTCGCCATATATTCCAGAATCTATTTTCTTTTACTATACCTTTCTTAAAGTTTAACTCCCATGTTAGTTTTTCATTCAATGCGAGATCCCACATCTGCCCGTACCAATCTTCCACCTTTAACATTACTTCACTTTTCCAATTTTTTGCAATACACATTCTTGCCATTACAAGCATCATTGACAACAACTCTTTCTTATCTTTGTCTATATTAACATTATCAACATCGGTCAATAGGGTGGTGCCCGGCCCCAACTTAAGACGCAATTCCAAGATTTTTCCTATCTCGGTCTCAATTTTTAACCAAAAATTTTCTACCACTTTACAATCGTGCCACATATGAACATATGTACCCAAGGTGTTTTTACACCTCCAACACATTTTATTATTCTTCTTATCTATCTGATATAATTTCATAGGGGTCAGGTACCACCTCCATAACATTTTAAAGTTATGTTCCTTTATTCTAACCGACAGGGATCTCATAATTCTTTTTCTCCATTTATTTTGCCACTCCTTTTCCGTTATCTTCATATTCAGATCCTGTTCCCATGTATTTCTTAATATCTCTTGTGGTTTACCTTCTACATTTATTATTTTATAAATTTTACTAACCAACCCTTTAATTCCAATTTCCCCCTTCCTTATTTTCCATACTAATTCTTCAAATTCCGTCCTATCTCTTTCCAAACTCCGTTCCCTCCAATATTTATTATTCCACTTGTTCAACATTGCTATCTGAAACCAATTCAACTTCATCCGGGTATATAACTCTCTTTTCTTCTCTTCATCTTTACAAACTCGTATCCAATCTTTCAACAGGAGAACCTTATTTGTCAACAGTAGTTCTTTCATCTCATTATCCATACTTATTGGGAACTTTTTCAAATCTTCTAATTCAATAATCGGTGAAATATTTGGGGCCAATTTCATTTTAATTTTCTTCCATACTCCCAACATTGATTTCATCATTCTATTTTTAACCAATATTTTTCCTATTTCCTTATCTAAAAAGAGGCTCTTGCCCTCTTCCTTTATTTCCTTCATTTCAATTTCTTCCCAAATGACCGACTCCTTCATCAAAATCTTAACTACGTTCTTTATCTGGAATGCTTTGTAATAATTCTTTAGGCTAGGTATTCCTAAGCCCCCTTCTTTTTGAGATAAATACCACATTTTCTTTAAAATTCTAACTCTACGTCCCCCATTACAATAATTATTAAATAATTTTTGGAATTCCTCAATATCTTTATCCGTCAGTTGAATTGGTAAGGCATCAAATAAAAAGTTTAGTTTTGGTAATAACATCATTTTAGTCAATGTTATTCTGCCGAACCAAGACAACTTCAGTTTTTGATACTGTAAAATTTTAACCTTAAGTTCCTTCTTTTGTTTATCATAATTTAATCTTTTCAAATCCTCTAACTTATCGGAAATAATTATCCCTAGATATTTCAAATTCGCTTTAATCTGCAATTTAAATTCATCTCTAATTTTCTCTTGTTCTTCCTTTGCAATATTACTTAAGATCAATTCAGATTTTTCCCAGTTTACCTTCAGACCTGTAATTTGTTCAAAATTCTTTAAATGTTTTTGAATCCTTTCCATAGTTCTTCTAGGTTGTTTCATAATTAATAAAGTATCATCTGCGTATAGACTAATTTTATTTTCCATTATTCCTTCTATACTTTTATCTTCCCTTATTGTGTTGGCTAATATTTCCATTGCCATAATAAATAGTATTGGAGATAAGGGGCACCCTTGCCTTGTTCCTGCCTCTAGTCTCAGTTCCTCTGTAAGGCCATCATTGACCCTAATTTTAGCATATCCTTGTTGGTATAATTGTTCTATTGTTTTTACAAACATGTTACCGAATCCATAACTCTTAATTATCTCGTTAATTGTTACCCATTGTAAAGAATCAAAAGCTTTAAAAATATCTAACGATAATAATCCTACTTTCTCTTTGTTTTGTCTTGCCACATCTATTAAATCTAATACTCGCCTTACTAAATCCGCCATATGTCTCCCTTTCACGAATCCGGCCTGGTCTTTATTTATATATTTATCCATGAAACTATTTAATCTGTTTGCCAATATTGCAGTAAAAATCTTAGCATCTTGATTTATCAGGGAGATGGGTCTATATGATTCTACTTTTTCTAGATCCTTTCCCGGTTTTGGTAATAAGACAATTATTGTTCTATACCAAGATACAGGTAACTGTTCCCCATTAAGAATCCCATTACACAAGTTTAACAATTTCGGAGTTACTATATCCTTAAACTCTTTATAAAATTCAGCGGGTAATCCATCTTCTCCGGGTGATTTATCTGATTTCAATTTGTTTATTACCTTTTTTATCTCTTTTTCAGTTATTAATTCTTCCATTCTTTGTTTATGCTCCTGACTAATTTTATTCTTGATTTGCATTTCCAATCTATCCTTTAATTTATCTATATTTATCTTCTTTTTTGAGTATAAATCTTGATAAAATTCTCTAATCAGTTTACATTTGTCTTTAGTCTTATTATATCTTATACCTTCCTTATCTACCAAAATCCCTATTTCCCTTCTACTTCTTTTTTCTTTAGCCGCTCTTGCCAATAGTTTTGAATTTTTATTACTATATTCAAAATATTCTCTTTTTAAATATATTAAATCTCTTTTCACCTTTTCCATGTCATTTCCTATTAGTTCCTTCCTTAGTCCCTGCATCCTTTCGTAAGCCTTTCTATCCTTAGTTCTTGCATGTTCCTCCTGCAGCCTTTTAATCTCTTTTTCAGTTTCTTCTTGTTTAGTTTTTAATTGTTTATTTTTAATGCTTGCCATCTTAATACTTTCACCCCTGAATATTGCTTTCATTGTATCCCATACTATGCCTATTCCTACTTCCCCTGTGTCGTTCCATTTCCAGTTTTCTTCCCATTTTTCTACCATTTGATCTTTGTACTTTTTATCTCTAAACAATCTAACATCGTATCTCCAGTTTTTCATACTCTTTATAGCATCTATCTTCATTTCCAACAAAACTTTTGCATGATCCGATTCTTTGAAAATTCCTATTTCTATACCATCTAAATTACTTATCAAATTATCCGTAACAAATATATAGTCTATTCTGGAATATGTATTATACACTTGTGAAAAGTATGTATAGGCTCTTTCCAATCCTTTAAGTGCCCTCCATGTATCTTTCAACCCCAGGGATTTCACCCAATTGTTTAACACATGCATTTTATTTCCACCTACACATCTCGTTGTATTTGTACTATCTATATTTGATCCTATTAAATTAAAATCTCCCGCGACAATCATTTTTATTGTTTTTTCCTTCTCTAATATTCGGTATACCTTATTTAAGAAACTATTTTGATGTTCATTTGGTACATACAGGTTCACCAACGTTATTTCTTCTTCCTCTATTTTTCCCTTTATTATTAGATATCTACCTTCTGGATCTGATATACTTTTTATCATCTCAAATCCCAATCTATTTGATATCAAAGTTGCGACCCCCCTGGCCTTTGAAGAACCGTATGCTTTTTCATAAACTTCAGTCCATCCTAGAAATAGCTTATTAGATTTTTCCGAATTCTGATGGGTCTCCTGAAGAAAGATTATATCCGGTCTGTCTTTCCTAAGCGCCGCTTCCAACCTCCTTCTCTTCACTTGACAGCCAGTACCTTTCACATTCCATGTCATTACTTTTACATTCCTCATTTATTGTGCTTCTCCCACCATTTTTTACACTTCCCACTTCCTCCTACGGACCTGTGATTAACATATAACATTTCCTTCACCTTATACAAATAAGTAAAAAAGAAAAGAAAAAAGAAAACATCTAAAAAGAATACATTGAACAATCTACTACTATCCCTCCCCATTTTCTTTTAACAAATGGCCTCTGGGGTTCAGAGAGGGGAGGGGGGGTGCGATCAATCATAGGAGCTTGGGAGAGATCAGAAACTACTCCCCACCCGGATCAATTCCTCCTTCCACCCCTTTAGGCATATTCTCATTTCCATTACTATCTCGTCTTCTATAACCACCAGATATAATCAATTCTTCCTTCAAATCAAACCATTCTTTGGTTCCTGCTTCCACTAACTTAGCATCTGTCATTACATCCAAGACATTGGGGCCTTCACTAATTAAGTAACGTCTTCCCAAATAAAAAAAGCTTAATTGTCGTGGAAATTTCCAATTGTACTTTATTCCCTTTTCCTGAAATCTTTTTGTAATTGGCTTCATCGATTGTCTCCAAAATCGGTCCTCAATTGGAATGTCATTATACACTTCAATTTCATGACCTTCCACTTTTAGAACCTCTGTTCCTTTTTCCCGAATAAGCGCCATTAAACGCAGTTTATCAGACACATTGGCAAATTTTAACATGACATTCCTTGACCCAGTTTTACCTCTTCTTGATCCCAGTCTGAATACATTTACAACCTCCTGCGGCGTGAAACCATCTTCCATAATTTCATCAAGCCATTTCACTATTCTTTCTTTTAATTTATCTGGAGAATTCTCTGGGAATTTTCGAATTATGACGTTTGCTCGTCTTAGTTGTTCTTCCACATTTTCTAATCTCTTTTCATGATCTCCAACCTTATTTTCTCTCTCCTTTTCTCTCTTTCTCAAATCCGTAACCTCTACTTTAATCGTTATCTGTTCTTTTTTAATAACTTCTTGTTCTTTTTTGAGGTTATTTGTATCCTCCTTCAGGTCGTTGATTTCCTTCACAAGATTTCCTATCGTATCTTGCAGTTCTTGTTTCATGTCCAGTCTAATTTGAGCAATCATTTTTCCAATATTATTTCCCAGAATATCGAATTTCTCATTTAAGCTTTCAAATTCAGATTTAAATCCTTGCCCCTCCCCCATTGCCGATGTTGGTGTTGTTGCTGTGGCTGTGGTTACTATCGTTGTTGGTGCTGTCCCTGCTATTGCCGCTGTAGTTGTTACAGTTGTCGTAGCTGTCGTTGTTGTTGTAACTTTCGCTGTTGTTATCACAATTGATTTTACCGCAGATGGAGCAACAGTGGTTGGCGATATTATAGTCTTCTGTTGCTGTTGTTGTTGTAATTGCTGTGCCATCTTCTTCACTGTCTCCTGTTCCTCCAAGTCCTTTATTTCCTGTTGCATTGTTTTCTTCATCTCCTCTTCCTCCTCATCCAACCTTGTAAGCCTTCTGAAGCTCCTATCTGAGGACGTTGGTCTTTGCCCTCTTGTCCAAGCCAATTTCTTCTCCTTCTCTTTCCCTCTCCCCTGCCGTTTCATCCAAATGTATTTCTAACTGCTTCGCTTTTATCAGTTTACAAAAACAATTTGTCATTCAAAATTCACACTATATTTTAAATCTAACCAATTTCAATATATTTATTTCAAAGTATAATACTTAACCCTTATCCTCTCCTCCCCCTCCCCCTCCCTCCCTGTGATATATATGTGTGTGTATTTACACACACGTATACACACACATGCACACACAGGTAATCACCCAAAACTCACTCTATATGAGGGTGATGGCGGGAAAAAGGTCAGTATCCCAATTTAGGCCTCATTAATTTCCCTCTTAAATTTTAGATATTTTAAATATTTTAATATTTAAAACAGAAAAATAAAAAAAAGAAAAAGAAGAAGAAAAAAAAAAGGGAGGGAGGGAGATAAAAATAAAAAGGGGGATGGTAAAACAAAAAAAAACCAAAAAGAAAAATTATATTTATATTTAAAAGAAAAAAGAAAAAAAAAGGGTTAAAAAATTTTAATAATAAAAAATATAAAAATTTCCCACAAGCAATGAAAGAGGGGAGTTGAAAAAAAAAGCAGTTAGAAAGTGTCTTCAGACTTTAGCTCAAAAAATAATTGGAAGGAGAGCCCACTTTATCTTGCTGTTATAGGATAAATACAAAAGTAAGAAACACTGACGGATTCAGGCTCCTGCTCTCCAAAGTTTCAGATTAACGGCAGTTTATTTCCCTAGGCTCTAGCCCACAGCACCATCTTGCTCACTTTATAGCTCCAAAAAATAAAAAAAGAAAAATATGCAGGGGCACACTTAAACCCGCTCCTTTTTCTTTAAAAGCCAATACTCCAAGTCCACAGCTTACATAACGACAAAGAGAGGGGAGCCAAAAGAAAAAAGGGAATAAGAAAAAAGAAAAGCAGGAAGTAGCTCTATTGTTCTCTTTACTTAGCCGCTGCTTTATCAGCTCCCACCGGCAAAACTCAATACGGAAAGTCTCAGTCTCTTTTCTTCCCCTTAACCTCTTTGAAAGTCTTTGCAAAAATGCTCACCGTCTTGCTTTCTCCACTTCTCTCCTTTATTCTTGTCTGGCTCCACAAAGCTCCGGCCGTTTCCGATCGAGGGGGTGGCGGGGGCGGGCGAGGTCCGCTTCAGCTTACCTCTTTCACACCCCGCCGAGATTACCCTTTTCGATCCGATCGTCCGGGACGACGATCTCCTCTTGTTTCCGATCTATCCGCTTTTCTTTTAAGAGCTCCGGGGACTCGTCGCCATTATAGGTCGCCCCTCCCCCCGCTCTCTCCAAGATCGAAACTCTAATTTATCTCCCTTTCCCAGCGCTGCTTTGGAGCCTCCAAAGTATTTTCCGTATCTATTTTTCCTTCTATTTTTTCTAATCCATTTTTTTGCCGATTTCAGGAGCTATTTTCACTTTTAAAAGTCACTTTCATTTCTCTCCATTCCGAGCAGAGAAAAGTTTGCCCCTCTCAGCCCTCCATCTTGACACACCCCTCCCTCTGACCCTTCTAGGCGCTGCTGCAAGGCAAAACACTGGGGGGAAAGTCCTTCCTTGGCTGCAGGTTTTGCCTTGCAGCAGCACCCGAGAAGGTTGGAGGACACCAGAAACAGCACGGATCAGGTCCCCCGCCCGTCACAGAGGTGGCAGGGTGGGCGGAGAGCCCAAAATGGGTGGAAAAAACTCCATCTCCACCACCCCAGCCACTTCTGAGAAGGCCTAGGGACCTGATCCATGCTGTTTCCAATGTCCTATATATAATTAAGTTGTTTGTTTTTTTAAAAAAATATCATGCAGTCTTTGGATACAAATAACTTTCACATTTGCTGACAAATCTCATGAATAAGCATATAAAATTGTATGTTACACTGTAGCAATTTATACAGTGTTTTTTAAGATCATAATTGGGCATGATCAGATACGCATTAATCTTATTTTTTGGTGCACAGTGGAGGAAGACTGTTCTGTTCTTTTTTCCAGCAATCACATTACACAATCCCTGAAAAAACCCAATATGGTCCCCAACCTGCCCTACCTGGACCTTTCTAAACCTTTGTTAGGCCTTCTACTTTTTGGTGCAGGTAGGTATTCTCACATTTAGTCCATTCCAAGCACATGCAATTGCTTTTGTATGAAGTGCCAATTGAAACCAGGAGTGTGGGCAGGCAGATGATACTACCCTAATGGCAGAAAGTGAGGAAGACTAAAGAAAATCCTGCTTAGGTTGAAAGAGGAGAGTGCAAAAGCTGGCTTGAGACTCAACATCAAGAAAACCAAGATAATGGCAACAGGCCCTATCAGTCCCTGGAAAATAGATGGGGAAGAAGTAGAAGAAGTGACAGCCTTTACTTTTTTTAGAATCACTGCAGATATTGATTGCAGCCATGAAATAAAAAGGTGACTGATTCTTGGGAGGCAAGCTATGAAAAACCTGGGGAACATAGTCAAAAGTAATGTATGGGTGTGAGAGCTGGACCATAAAGAAAGCTGAGTGCAGAAGAATACACACCTTTGAAATATGGTGTTGGAGGAGAGTTTTGAAGTCCCCTGGGCAGCGAGGAGAACAAATAGGTCGATCTTAGAAGAAATCAACCCTGACTGCTCATTGGGATGTCAAATAGTGAAGATGAAGCTAAAATACTTTGGATATCAAATGAGAAGAGAAGATTCACATGAGAAAGCCTTGATGCTGGGAAAAGTTGAGGGCAAAAGAAGAAGGGGGAAGCAGAAAATGAGATGGCTAGATGGTATTGTAGACACAATTGGCACAGAGCTGGGTGGGGTGAGGAAGATGGTGGAGGACAGGGGTGCCTGGAGGGTAGTGGTCCATAGGGTTGCAAAGGGTTGGAATTAACTGTGCGACTGAACAACAACAAAAATACATGATAAATCAAATATTTTTTTGAAATTTCATCTAAGTGATTTAGCACATCAGAGATGGTCTGGCCCAACCACAAGCAATATTTTCACTTCCCATGTCCCATGGGAAGCATTCAATCGACAGCAGAGGGATCCATAGCATTACTTGAGGAAAATTTGCCACCAGGAAGTGAGGATCATGCCAAATGGCATTTCACTCCACCCCCAATTTCAAGTGACTCTATTTTGACTGCATCACCCACATCAAAAGGGTATGTGTGGTCACAGTCAGAATCTCTGACAAATAATATTGGATGGTGAAATCACATCCACATTATGGAACAGACAAGGTATGAACAAGCTTTTAGCAATAACAACATGAATCTCTCTTGTCACGGTTTTTGTTCTTAACCTGGTTCACCTCACATATAATGACAAAAATGCACCCCTTTTACTGCTGGGTAAGGTTTCCAGAGTTCACCACTCATTTACTGTTCACTTACCAGAAAAAGTGTCCTCTAAATTACCAGTAATCAAGCACATCCCATAATGCTGACATTCCCTTTCCTTTCACTTTTGGAAACTTAACTTTGTGAGGCTGCCTCTCCTTGCTTCAGAATGTTTCCTTTTTGCTGAGTTTTTAATTGTTGCAAGATGTTTTCATTCACTTTATGTTCCTTCATTTTTGGATGGTGTTTTATTTTTATTGTCATTGTCATTGTTGCATGCCTTATTTCTCAACTTTGCTGATGCATAGGGAAGACCTAAGGGTTAAAGCCTAAACTTTAGAACTCACATCTTAAACATCTGCGGGTGAGGTGAGATGTTTGCGAAATCACCTGTTTTTGAATTTCAGGAAGAAAATTGGCAGCTGTTGCCAATTGTTTTAAATTCGTAACCAAAGGATTTAGAATGACTGTTTGCTGAAATTGGTATGCTTGCATATTCTTTTAATATCTTGTCTTAGCATTTGGTACTTTGCAGTTTTTGTACTTTCTGTACTTTTGAGGTTGCTTGTTGATGAAATTATAACTTCTATAATGTACGGGTCATCTCCCCCCCCCCTGGTTTTCTAGATCTGAATATTTCAAGAAACTATGAGGATGACATAGAATCAAATGTTTTTGGTAATCAATATAAGCCACTGATAAATTTCTAGAATCTCTTCAAGCCTGATTCAATAAGAAGGAATCAATAGAAAGCAATATTTTGCCACTGTAGGATTTCTTAGCACATCCTCTCTCTTGGTCTGTAATAATGCAGTCAAATTGAAGAAAACTCTAAATATTTTGGGAAATAATTGATTTAAGCAGCTTGTAAATGGTGAGTAAACAGGTGTTTGGTTGTTAATTTTGATGGGTTTACTAGTCTTGGTTGCACAATGGAAATAACCGTAATTAAGAGTAGATTTGGAAGCAAGTCCATCAAGAGATTTAGCTCCACTGCAGTAACTAACCCAAAAATCACTCAGACATCATTTCAAGTTAAAAGGGTGCAATGTGTTGTGTATATCTAGCAAGAAGTGTTTGTTTTCAGCTGGTGACTGTTCTATAGCTTCGAATCTATGGTGTGCTACATTTTTGGTACTTGTACCTAGCAACAATACACTTTACAATCTGTAACTGGAGCTTCCAACTCCCTTGAATTTAAATCCAATAGCTAGTCCCAACTCACATGCACACATTGAATCAATAAGACTTGGAGTGCGTACAAGATTGTGCTAGCTAGCTCCAAAAAAATTGGTGGGGGCTCTGCTTCTTGACTTTGAAGGTCCAGAGAAGGCATATAGCAAGGTCAGTCTGGTTCATGATCTATAATATGTCATTTGGGCATTGGTGGTAAAGCGAACCAGTGGAAAGTAATTAACCGTTTGAGACAAAGAATGTCAAAAATAATACTCTAAAGTCCTGATTTTTTGAGATTTGTTCTTTACTTGTACTTATACTTCATGAAAATAAACAAAAATAATTCCACTATGGGCGTTGCTAAGACTTTTCAGGATCAGGCTTAGTTCAGGGTTAGGGTCAGGGTAAAGTGAACCAGGCCATGCTGTCAGCACAATGCTATCTAAAACCGATTCTGATTGGACCTTTACATAAGTATTACTTATGGGATCTTGAATGGCATGCATACCCAGAGCATCAGCATTCTACATTGACACTACTTGCTATTGCTAAGCAGTCAGTTCCTGTCTGGTGTACCTCCAGATGCCCCTATTTTCAGTAAAACCTCATGATATCCACTGGTAATGATCTGGACAGTGTTCAGTGTGGGATGGCCTATCACATCTTATCAATGGAAGCAAATTAACTTGCTTTCACTTGAAAGGCAAACCTTTCACTTCTCATTTTTCCCTTTGAGCAGAAAGTTGTGGATGCTCCATTCCCTTCCCACAAGGAAGTGTTTTAAAAATGCTGATTTCTACCAGGTATCAGTATCCACTCATGTATTTAATCTGCAAGAAGCACCTTCCAGATAAAAAGGTGTTATAAGACTAGACAGTGGGGAAAAGACAAGCAGAACTTTAAAGGATTCTTTATAAACCAATTTGTAGAGCCAGGCAATGCCAGATGACACAAGAAGGTCTACTTGATGTGCTTTTATCCAAAATTGGGAAGAATAATGTTACTGCCACAAGGGACTGGATGATGATGATGATGATGATGATGATGATGATGATGATGATGGTTATTATTATTATTATTATTATTATTATTATTATTATTATTATTATTCCATAAAGGTGGATTAGGAGTTGATCCATGCTTGCTATTTTAGCACCCAGATTTTATAGTCAGACTTTCCCAAGCGGCAAGTGTGGCTAGGAGCATGGTACTTTTACAAGGTGGGCCTTCCTTGCTCAAAGTGATCAAGATGGTAGGTCACCTGGTGACATCAGAGGGTGGCAATAAGAAGGATGCTCTGTTCTGATGGACAGGTGTCTAAACACAGGATATCAAGTTGGCCATGGCAGATTGGTTGCAGCTGCAATTCTCTGGTGGTTTTCGAAAATGGATGGATGAGGCAGTGGAAGGAGGCAAGTGGGAACTTGCATGCTCTGAGCTACTGTTGTGAAATCCCTTTAGGAGAAGCAAGGCCAAGGTCATGGCTTGTCCTAGCTCAGGAGCCAAGAGCTCAGTCCTTTGGTTGGAAATGAGCCACTGAGTGGCACACACTCATGAGGTCTCAAAGGGGCTGCTATTCCTCTGTTGCCTTCCAGTTGGAGTTTGGAGGAGATGGTGTTTGGCACTGGGCAGCATTTAGGTTTCCTGAGGAACTGGAAAGCACCTTCCAGATAAAAACAGCTTCATAAAACTGGCTAAAGGATAAAGGATAAGCAGAACTACAAAAGACATTTTATAAACCAAATTGTAATTTGCTCATCAATATTAAAAGCCCCAGAACAAAAGGTATAATTGAAAGGCAAGTCAGGTTACAGAAATGTGTGCAGGTGGTGTGGGAGTTGAATTAGTGTAAATTTCATTAAATTGCCTTTCTGCATTAATCAGATTTTATTGGAATTATATACAAGGACACACACACACACACACACACACACACACACACACACACACACACACACACACACACACACCTATGTGTATTCTAGAATTTAGGCTTGGGAAAGTCTGTACAAAATCTTCAAAAGGCCCTAAAAGCTTACCACTGATAAGATTCCAGTGGTTTATTTCAGCACAGCAACACAGCTTCTCCTGGATTCTCTATTTTACACAAAATATTTTGAAGAGTTTGCATGGAAGGCATGTAAAAGCGGGAGAGGTTTGATCATGGTTTTCATAATTTGTCTACACTTCTACAAATGCAAGCACGGCGCCAAAATGGCAGCCGCGCTCTTTGCGGGGCTCCCCCACCGGACGAAGACATCCGGGTAGACAGGGGGCATGGCCAGCACCCTTATAAAAGGGGCGGCCACGAGGCAGCCGAGCTGCCATTTTGCGAAGCGACGGAGAGGAGAAGTTTTTCCCCAATTGCTCCGTCGCTCTCTCTCCTTCCTAGAGGCAAGACCTTTAGTAGCGTCGGAGCAGAGGGATTCGCTCCGTTGCTTCCTCCTTGCAAGATTTGCTTTAGAAGTGACGGGGCAGAGGAATTTGCTCCGTCGCTTCCTCCTTTGTTAGCCTCTGTTGAGGCTCCCTTTCTGCAAGCTGCTGGATAGCTCAGTGGTTTAAGTCTTTGTCTTTGGAGACAAAGGTTGGGAGTTCGATTCCCCACTTTTCCTTTGCATCTTTGCGAGGGGATTAATTAGGTCAGCAGTCTGATACCTAGGCTGCAGCCAGAAAGGTAGGTCTTTGGCCTCTCATTTATGCCTTCTTGAAAGAAGGCTTAGGCGGGCAGTGGTCGGGTCGGAGGACCGCGACTGCACCCCCTCGATAGGACCTCCAACCGGAGGCTCCCACCGGGATTGGTGGGGTAGGGCAGCTCAGGCTGTGGCCCGCGGCCCTCCGCCCTCAGACCGGCCCTACAGGGGCTTCGGCCCTCGGCCCTCAATCCCTGGCCACGGCTGTGGAGCAGGGGGGTGGGCCTGGCGCGGTTGCACAGCAGGGCTTCCCCGGCCCTTCATGGGCCGGAGTTTGGGCATGGCCGTTTTAGGGCCTGGCTCTCAAGTAGGGACCCTGGACTATTGCCAGGTGGGCCGTCCGGCCCACCTGGCCCCACTTATGCAGGGGGTTGGCATGCATTACTGGCCCACGTGGTGGTGCTAGAGGCACCCCTAGGGATTGGCCATTCAGAGGATTCGGCACACACCTGCCGGCTACGGGCCGGAACAATTGGGAGGGGGGCCTGGCGCTGGCTCACAGCGCGTTTTGCCCGTTAGGGGCCGGGTTTCGGACAGGGCACTATTCTGGCCCAGGTTCTCAAACTGGGGGCCTCTGGCGCTATACCGAGCGGGCCGTCCGGCCCACCTGGCCCACCTACTAGGGGTTTTTTCGTGGCAGGCCCCTTTCCGAACGTCGGAGCCCCTTTGCGTCTGCCGGCTACTTTGATCGCGGCCACTATCCACAAGGCGGCCGGCTGGGCCGTGCTTCTCATGACACGATGGCCTGTGTTCGCCGCTGTCTCGCGGCTCCCCGTTTGTCTGGATCTGCGGCGGGAGCGTATTGGAGGTCGCCCCAGAGCTCGAATTCGGTCGCGAGCTCCGACGCCCACCGTGGGCCGGAACCCCCAGTGGGGGTGGCTCACGGGGGTGCAACTTGTGAGTATTACGTTCAAGTTGAATGCACACACATCACGGTCCATTCCCGGTGGGGGCAGTGCTCTTGGCCTTGCCAATTTGAGGCTGGGGGGCATCACTCGCCATCCTATACCAGTGCCCCTTGGTTGCATTCTGGCACGACGTTTGGGGGTGGGGGTTTACGCTCCCGGGGCGGCACGTGGCATCACAGGGGCTGTCCAGGTCCCGCTGTGCATGCCCGCTGTACATCATGCTCCTGCATGGGCACTGCCATCAACTGGTTATTCATGCCCCCCCTAGTGATCATCTGCTCCAGATCGTGAAGGAAAAGATTTGGTGGGGGGGGAGTACGTGGATATATATTATCCCTATGAACTGAGACCCAAATGGGGATAGGGGGTGCGGGCAGGACGATAGAGACAGCGTGTGGTCCCCCGTAGTAAGCCACCATGCACTGAGGCGTCCGCCCTCGGAACAGTGTTGGGCATCGTGGGGGCTGTCTGGATCCTGCTGCATAGGCCCCGTTACACAGGACGTCCCGTCGAGGGCCTGGCTGATGATCGGCTACTACTGGCCCCGGTTGATTATTGGCCGCAGGCCATCAGGGGCAAGGGCCGTAGGGGGACATGTGGATGTTCTCCCTATTGAACCGCGAGCCCACTGGCAGGAGAGAGACAGATGGGACGGCTGAGGCAAAGAGATGTCCCACTGTCGTTAGCCACCGAGCACCTTGGGGCCCACTATCCTGGTTGATCGGATGGGCCCATTACAGTTGGCTCATCGTGGGGGATGTGGACGAGGGTGGCTCTAGATTTCCCGAGAGAGGAGGGATGAGTTCTGTCACCGAGGGTGCTCGTGTACATCAGTACCACGGAACGGTGCCTGGTGATGGGCACCATGGTGGTCATGCTGAGCAGCGGGCTGTTCAGACAATGGCCCCAAGCAAACTGGTCGGGCGGGGGGTTGCGGCCCGCCTACTGTGTTCGGCCTGCTCAGCTGACAATGTGTGTACTAAGCATCACGGTCGTGACCGACTTGTGCACAGGGGCGATCAGAGCTCCCTCTGAACCACATATTCTTGTTGTTAGGCCCCCTCCCCGCCCCTATTATAGTCAGCCTGGGGGGATGTCACTCTGTCTCCCAAGAAGCGAGGGGGCGGGAAACCTGCTGGGGGGTTTTCAATGGGGTTTTTTGTATCCATTCAGGGTACTGGGGGCCCCAGGGTGTTACTGACCTGATTCCCTTCCAGGGTTACGGGGAGGGGTCTCCACTGTCCACAACTAGGAAGCTGGGGGCTACGAGAGTGGCGGGGGCACGTCTTGGAACCACCTTTCCTTAGTCCCCATGAAGCTCATACTGAGCTGGTCAAAGGGTGCATATCATTATCCTCCATTCAGCTTACCATGGGGGTGCTCCGTGCTGGGATGCCCTTCCTGATGGCCTTGTTCAGTCAGGTACTCGTGGTGGCCTCTGCTGCTATGGGTGGGCATGCCCACGCAATTCTGGTGCTGTTTTGGCACAGTGTGATATTCACTCAGCCTTCAGCTTTTGCCAGTGCATCCCACGATTTAGCCTTATTGGGTTTTAGGTGCGAGCGGAAATTTAATTAGATAAGCCTTACCCCCCTTCTGCCAGCATTCATTCAGGTTCAGTACCCGACCGATATGGGACTTTCGTTCAGTGGGCATCTGCTCACGGGTTGGGGTCTCGGTCTCCAGCCCACCGCCTCGACTACTTGGGGTACGGGGTTAAACGGGGCTTGGACACGTGTGTGCGTCTCCTCATCATAATTCAGACACTCAGGTGGGACCTGGGTGTCCCCTTGGCGCCTGAATAGACCGAGGCCCCATCTTCTAACCTCACATTTCTGCCTTTGGCATTGATTGCCAAACATATAGTATGCCCTTCGGGATTGTAGTTCATTTATTGCCTTCTTATTCGGGGGTCACTTGGTGGGACCGGACCTAGCGGGCTGCCTTAAGATATCTGGCGCGGTCGGATGCCGCCGGCCTCTCACTTATGGGGTTTACTCTAATGGTGGGTGCCCGGATTGCCCCCGTGATCACAGTGCTAGTGTTTTCCCCTGTTTTGGGGAGCACTGCGCCTATGGTGCGAGGAGTGGGCCTACTCAGTGGTCCAGTTGCTGCGTGGCAATGCGGCAGTGGTGCGCATTGTCAACGCCCTGACATGCTAATCCCCGGGCCCTGACTGTAGTTTGTCTATTCGTTTGCGAAGCCTACGCCGAAATGTGCTGTTCCAGGCCAGACATGTCCTGGGTGTGAATATTGACCTTACTGTGGCTTTTCCCCACCAGCGGATCGCCCGTTCCCGTGCTTTTATCCAGGAGCGGTGGAATTCCACTTTCCACTTTGGCCAATAGCTGGAAGTTAGGCGAGCTGAAGGGGACCGGACATGTCATTGGCACATCGCATGCGTAAGGCGTATCACTATGAGTTCATGTGTCATGTCAGGGACGGGTGGATGCGAGAACGTGCCCGCTGCCCCTGCACGCGTCACCTTTCTGCCCAGCATTTCGACCCACCTCGCACGAGGTGGCATACTCATGTACAGATAGGTAGGAGGTGGCTCTTAGCCATGCGGCTACTGTGGTAGCCTTGGGGAGCGCTCCGCATCATTGAGAGGGTCCCAGAGTTGGTACCACATGTGTAAGGCGGAGGTGTCTCGTAGGGCACTGGAACTCGACGATGTCTCTGGCACATGAGTGGGCTCGAGTGGGGATGCGGTCCTCACAGGTTTTTCAGCACGGTAGGCAGTGGTGTATACTGCTACAAGACATTTGAGACATCTGTCCGGTTGGTGCCCTACAGGAGTTTCTTGCACTGCGTGGCACGCACCATGGCCCGTTTTTTCTGTCACCAATATGGGTCTCCCCTTACTAAATTTCAATTTTGGAAGGTGACCGGTAAAGCACTAGCCAGTGTTGGCCTTCCTGGGGCTCGTTACGGCACCCATTCCTTCAGGATAGGGGCGGCTTCTACTGCAGCTGCTCTTGGTACTCTGTGGTGGGAATACGCCGCATGGGAAGGTGGGGATCACAATGTTTTCAGTTTTATGTTCACCCTCTTGAACCGTGAGTACCAGTTTAGTCATTGCACTGTTTATTCCCCCCTTTTTTCCTTGACAGACCCTGGATGTCGTATTACACCGGTGACAGTATGGCTGGTGGGCCACAGCTGCATGCATAGGGCAGCGTCGTACGCTGCGGCGACAGAGTGGGGACCCCGACTGGGACTGGGTGCATCCGCAAGTCTCAGATGGTATGGTAAGCGGCATGTTATGGCGGGAACTGTTGCCATTCCTTTTATCCAGCAGGAATGCTGACCCGCCTGATGTTCTGATCGTACACCTTGGGGGCAATGATTTGGGGCAGGTCACTGGCCTATCGCTGAAGCATGCGATTTGCGGTGACCTGGCTTATCTGGTCGGACATGGTACTGCAGCACGCTTACAGGGGAGGGTTTACCCTCCAGGCCCTCGATCGGGCTTGCCGCTTGGTGAACAGGGCTATTGCCCGGTTCTTTCCGGACACGGTTGGGGGTGCATCATGCGACACCCCACCATCAGTCTCCAAAATTATGATCTTTGCACAGGGGATGGGGCCCATCTGTCGCAGGGAGGTATGGACCTCTTGTTGTGAGATTGGCGAGCAGGCCTGTTGACCGAGCTGACGGTCTGGGGGGGGCGGTGAGCCTTTTGTTGAAGCCTCCCCGTGTGGCGGGTAGCACTGGTAAGGTAAACATTTATGACCCACAGGTATCCGGCAGGTTCGCAATTGACTGGACAACACTAGACAGGCACAAGTTGATTAACGTTGTCCGGTCAACGACGAACCAGGCGATGGGGTGATGGCAAGAGCTAGGCAGCATGCATCACCCCGTTATTTTACGGATACCCGTCAGAGGGTGGGGTCAGTAGTTAGATATTGACTACGGTCAACAATTTGTTTGTTGTCAACAAACAAATGGATACAAATGGATACATTGTAACCAATTGCCGTTTGCAATTTTGGGTGGTACCTTACCAGTGTTACTTCGGCCTGCTTGCCTTAAGAATTATAATTGGTTGAATACCAATAGAAATTTATAATTCGGACTAGGGCATGAATCAATAAATGTGGCCCAATGCCGTTATCCACTTTCATCAGTGTCTGAGTCCTTTACTGGGGGGTGCGCCTGCAAACAACCATTGGCAAAACTGAAGGTATACATAAATGAAGGCCATCAGAACAGTCTATCTAATCATAAAGACATAACTTGGGTACATTGTAGTTTACTTTTTTTACCAGATCACAAGACATGGCAACAGTCACTTTTCCTAGTGCTGCACTGTTTTCAGAAATGCACATATGGTGCTCATGAAAATGTCAGAGCAAACCAAATCAAACATTGTGGCACCTTAAAGACTAACTGCTGTATTTTAGTGTTAGCTTTCATGGATCAAGTCCACTTTGTCAGTCATAAGAGTGAGACTTCATGACATCAGTCTATGCACATCAGGTGCAGAGGCAGTTCGCTAGCATAAGAGCATACAAATCAATGTGGCTCTTTACAACTGGTAATAGCAGAAAATCCCTGGTTGCTATTCAAATTTGCTGTGAAGTTTGGCCCTGTTGAGGTACAGGAAATGTGTGTACTTTCTTTTGAGACTGATGCAAAAAGGCCCATAATCTCATGACAGCTTGAGTAAAACTTTGTGAAGATTTCTTGCTTACCAGGTGAGAACAGGTAGGAATTAGAAGTTCATTTCTCCCCCTAGTTTGTTTCAATCCAAAGTTTGCAGAGCTGATCTCCAAGTAAAATACATAAGGCAGGATCTTGCAGGAAACACTTGTGGTGGTAGTGCTCTGTGTGATATTTGGCTTGTAGCTATGCAAGCTGAGATCACCCCTTTTCAAAAGCAATGGGGCTTGTGCAAACATCACAGAACAATGTACTGTTCCACACAAAGATAAAGCAAAGGGTTCAGCTCATACAATGTAGGAATTGGCTTTCAGCAGTCACGTTTATTGACTGTTTTAAGTACAGTAAAACCCCGACTTACAAATACCTTGACTTACATAAAATTTGGCTAACAATGATTTTGTGCTAAAACCATGTCCCAATTTACACGATTTCCTATGGGTTTGTTTCGAGTTACATAAAGATTATTTTTTCCTATTGGTTTGCTTCAATTTACATAAAAATTCATTTTCCTATGGGTTTGCTTCAATTTACATAAAATTTTCATTTTTCCTATGGGTTTGCTTCAAGTTACATAACAATTCAATTTACGCAAAAGCCTATGGAACGGACTTTTTTCGTAAGTAGGGTTTTACTGTAACTGTTTATCTATCTACCTGCTTACAAGTAGAACATTCCTCCTAAGAGCGCATCTTTCTTTTGAAGGAAAGAAAATGGCAATGAAAATGGCACTACCGTCTGTTCTTGCTATGTTGGCTTTTGTTTTCAATGTTTTCAGGCCCACTGTTGAGTCTTTCCATTATATTTACAGGCTCAGGTCTATCTTAAATTGCTTTTTATCAACCCAATCCATTAAATATGGCAAAATGTACAGTGGTGCAGCTGACATTCTTAATGAGTCCTCAAAAGCTGCTTAATTTATCCACCTTTTAACATCGTTACTTCAGTTAAGTATTGGGATTATAAATGCTATGTGCTGATTGTTTTGACAATACATAATGATCCTCATCATTATGAAGCTTATGAGAGGAATGGAACCTGATCAGTTCATTAAGAAAAGAGAGGTTGGAATGTATTAATGATTATGTTATTTACACACTGAACACGGAGGATTACATCAACTCCAGCATAACTCTTTTTACAGTAAAGCAATTACTCCTTGAACAAGTTTTAACCCATATAATAATGGATGCATTTCTTTCCTTAAGGATAAATGCTGAGGCATCACTCATGATATCCCACCTTGTCTAATTACCCTCTTGATCAGAGTATGCATCTCCACAGATTTAAACATGCCAAGAAGCACAAGCAATTTAACAGCCTAATGTCGTCCTTAATGCACTTTTTAAGAACTAATGGGGCAAATTCATGCACAGTTTACCTCTACTGAGCTTTAATGGAATTACATCAACAGTGAATTTGTCAAAGTGACTTTTCCTTGATGGTGTGCTTTGCTACCCCATTATTTCCCAGACCTGTTTTATGAAGGACGGGAGATTATGAGTTGTCAAATCTTTATGTCTGCATATTAGTTTGGAAGTATCACTTAGAAAGTTAAATGTTTGTTCACATCGTACTTATATCAGTTTCTGAAAGTGAATTTCCCCTATTTCCACCCTGATCTTGATATCACAGCTTCAGTTTTCTCAGAGGGTGTATTTTTATTCCATCTTCTATATAAATGCCATCTCTCATAAAGGATGAATAAATCTAAGTGTTTCAAACTCAAACACATTCAGATTTTTGAAATCTTAAATTATTTTTGTTTAACTAATTAAGAAATTTGCAGTTTTCTATCAGGTCTTGGTACAACAGAAAATCTCAAGCAAACTACAGATGACTATATTGTATCTACCTGCAGTGCCGGCCCGAGGCAAGTTTTAGGATGGAGCGAGATCCAACTATGGTGACCCCTTGGTCACCCCAAATAAGGTCATTAACATACATCCCATACGCTCACAATCAAAATATCAAAAATAAAAAAAAATACTTTTTTTTCCTTTACCACTGCAGCACCCCCTGGAAGTGGGTGCCTGGAGTGACTGCTCTGTTCGCCTTATGGTAGGGCTGGCCCTGTCTACCTGCCATGCAACTATTATAATAAGAGAAGTGTGAAGGGCATACCACTCTAATAGGATGAAGAAACCCAAATAAACTGGGAATTAATTTAGCGAGTCAGAAGTAATGGACTATTTCCAGCATTTAATACTTGTACAGTTAATTTATGAAACCAAACATTTCAGATCATTTCATAATACCACAGATGAAATTGGCCTTTCAAAATTGGCATGATTGCCATATCCACAATTGAAACATAGTATTATTAAAAAGTCCAGTCCAGATGCTCTAATATGCTCAGGCGAAACAAAATATAATTCTCCAAAAAAATTAGGAGAAAAAAAATATTCTGGAACCCACAGGCTTCTATGTGTGCATATCCATGGAGTGACCTCCAAATTAAGTGGTATCCTGTTCTAAGATTCTTCCTTGACAAGAACAAATGTGGGAAATATCCAATTTGTTCAACATGAATTCATGCTTTGCATAGGACAGTACTTCTAAACTATTCTGCCTTAGACTAAACAGGAAAATATGAATCCTCCATTCTGTTTTCAGAAACTGACAGACCTGTCAGATTAATCTTACCTCAATATAGGCAGTTGGATAGTATGATTCAGTAAGCATGAGAGCAGCAGGTAAGGATGAGGGTTAGGGGTGAAGCAATATGGGACTTGAGAGTTCTTGCATGCAAGCTTGGGAAGAGGCATTGGAATAATAGCAATCTTGTATGCACTAACACAGGGCATCAGTGAGAGGAGGATTTTGCAATTAATATTTTGTCCTTTGCCTCTAACTTCACTGGTAGTGTTCATTTCCTGCCTCTGACATGCAAAAAAAAAAGCCCCATCTTAGTGTTTGTTTTTCCTTCCATTATTTTCTCAATATTTTTTCTCCTTCTGTTATGTATGGAATGCTATGCCTTTAAGATGGAATGTAACAATGTAACCCAATGTATTGCAACAATTACAATGAGCTACTGCTGCCTCTAGACGGTATTGAGAGGCGGCTGATTGCAATCAATTCACATGGTACAAGTTATCCAATTACAGCCAGCCGCGGGAAATATTCCCGCCATAGGTAAACCTGATGAAGAATGCCGTGCATCACAATGACATCACAAGTACAGTAATCAATGAACAACCGTGTAACCAGTTTCAAATGTACCATGCTGTATAAAAGGAGCTGCGCCTCCGCCATTACCTCAAGTTCAGATTGTTTACCCTACAATAAAGATGTGTTTGGCCTTATGAATGCTGCCTACCGCGTATCAATCTGCAAACATCAAACCTTCTGACAAAGTAACAAGCATGGAGGTTCTCTCTATGTGCTGGAACTGTAACTACAAATAGTAACTAAGTAAAGATACGTAGGGAATGGAAAGCAGTTGTGCGGTATGGCTGGCTGGCATAAGAACGGCAGTCCTGCGATTGCAACCACTAGACTCTTCCCTCGGTATTGATTGTATTGTATTATGTTGATATATTCATATTATGTTGTTGTATTTATATTTGATATTGTAATACTGTACTGTACTGTAATATGTTGCCCCATAGTATGTTAGCCGCTCTGAGTCGCTCCGGCAAGTAGGATGGCATACAAGTCTAATAAATAATAATACAATTTTTCTGCTTTAAATGTAACTAGAGAAATTTTATCATTCAAAGTGCTAGTTTGTGGGACGGGGGAACAAAGGAGCAGGCAGGGGCTGAGATTCAGTTGAACACTCAACAATTTCTCTATGTTGTTATTGTTTTACCTCTTCTCTGCTAACTAAGAGGAATAACCAAAATTACCCAATAGGTTTCAGGTGACAGAATAAATGAGCAAAATAGAACTTGAGATAAGAAACCAAAACTGTCTGCTAGAATGGAAAAGTCAGTTGGTTTTGTTTTAAACCATCATTTTTTTAAAGCTTCCAGTTCTTTTCACCAAACCTAAGAAATGTATTATTTGGGGGTAAAATTCCATGTATAAAGAAACAAACAAACAAATTTCTCAATTATTTCAGTTCATTGATACCACTGGGAAACCTTGAATTGTAAATTAGTTTGCATTCTTATAAGAAATTAATATTTTTTAAATAGCTAAGACAAATGAACACACCACGGACTGCAGTGGCTTAAGTGGTTAAGATGCTGAACTTGCTGACTGGAAGGTCAGAGTTCGATTCCTGGGTACTGCATGATGGAGTGAGCTCCCATTTCTATCCTAGCTCCTACCAACCTAGCAGTTGGAAAGCAAGAAAGTAGATAAATACGGACCACTTCAGTGGGAAGGTAAACAGGATTGCGTGCACTTCAATGTTGAGGCATGCCTGTCACATGTCCATGGAAACATCTGCAGATGCAGACAACACTGACTCTTTGGCTCATATTCTTTTTTTTTTTAGGAGCAAGGGGTAAACTGTACTTCTTATATAATTTGACTTTTTTAGAATCCTACCGTCCTACTGCATATGCTCTTTACTAACTCTTACATTTGATTAAATAACTCTGTTCTGTGCCCATAGTTTACTTTCTCTTTATAATTTTTGCATATGCTGACACTAAGGGCAACTTTAAATCATTGGGGTGTACTGATTGAAAAGTTACAAGTCTGCCACATCCATATTTCTCTGAGATAGTTAGACAAATAGAATATTTTAGGGCTGGCAAGCAAGTAAGTCCTTCTTTGTGAAGGCAATGAATAAAAGATCAAAATGTCACTGCATCAGCAGCTTCCAGCATGCACTTCCTTCGAGGCCAGCCCCTATCTTCCTGCTGCTGTTGACTGACACTGTTATCAATAAAATAACAATTTACAGGAACATGGGGTGATCATTCTTCTGGTCACCTTAGAGTTTATGTGCCCTCTTTGTTATGTTTTCTCCTGATTCAGCTCAGCAGTTCAACCAGGTACAAATCGTGTTGATAAAGTGGCCCCTGTTCATTGTATGACTTTCAGTCTTATATTAAAACAGGAGGTATAGTACTAGCGCTAGTCCTTTTTTTATTTGTTTTATTTATAATTCCTTTCTCCCTTTCTAGGGAAGAGAAAGTGCATAGGATGTCAGATTTCCATTTTCTCAGTACTTCTCTAATGGATAGTCTTGTGGATAGGGGTGCAAAAGAATGGTGGTGAATTCAACAATCTGAGTAAAACCAGGTTTTTCAAACCTCCTGATTAAGTCGGTAGGATAAGAACTACATCTTAGCCCAACCTGCTTGTCTCGTTTCACTAGTGTAAGAAAAGATGGCATAATGTTATGCCATTTGTGTAGCACGGCAAGATGTTGTTGGCCCTCCTCTCAAGAACGTGTGTGGATTATTTCAATTTCAATTTTCAATGTGTGTGCCACCCCACTCACAGAGCGACTCTGGGCAGCTAAAAAGGAAACACAATATCACAATATCACAGTTGCAATTACAAAATAACAATCACAGAAAAATCTCAGAAAATATATTTCTTCAGAAAAAGAGTATGCACAAAACAATGTTCATGTTTTAAAATACAACTGGGTAAATTGATGGAAAATCACAAACATGCTTTTGAAAACTGCATATTACTGGAGATAAAACATGGATGGGGTTCACATCAGAAAAAAGGCATTGAAATGTTTTAAAGTTTCAGTGAGGCAATCAAGAAGAACCTAATACAAGACAAGGATAGGAAGAAAAAGGAGGTGACATTCAGAGAGGCACAATGATACTGAGACTGAAATCAAGATTTTAAAAATCCTAAATAGGAATTACTCTCCCCGGGCACAAAGATGTGTGAGATGAATATGTAAAGAAGGATTCTGTCAGCTTCTCCCCCACTTTCTGAAAATCACAAGATAAATATGAAAATACAAGTCCAATTCTACACACATTTCCCCTCTAAATTGTAAGGGATGGAGCTAATCATGCTGATTTTTCTATATGTTTTTTTTCTGAGTGGCAGTCTGCTCTTGTAGCATCCATGCATGTTAAAACAGGAAAACTTTTCTTTCACACAAGAAATCACCTGGCTTTCATTATGTCAGAGTGTTCATGTGGCAAATTGTTTATTGAAACTTCTTAGCAAAGGTTTTCCTAGGCCAGGACTGATTCTATCCACCCAGCTTGACTGTTAGTTCTTTCCAAGAAAGAAGGGGCATAAGGAATGAAAATGGTCCTTTCTTGAACAACAAAACCTCTCTGATTTCTAGTGTGATTTTGGTCTTGTTGGTGAGTCTAGTCTTGCCACGTGGTTTATGTTCTTTTAGTGTTCAAGGAATGAAGAAGCAGACGAATGAAGTAGTGAAATTCAGCTCTTTCTTAGTGAGGTTTGAACACAGTTTGGATGGGGCAAAACTTGGACTTATATACACTATACACAGTAACAGTAACAATAATACAACAAGTCCATTGTCTAACAGAGTGTGCACATTTTTCGATCCACTTATTTGCATAAGAATAGATACACGAGAAAAGATACATTCCGCTCCTATAAACAGTAACAGTAACAATAATACAACAAGCCCATTGGCTAACAGAGTGTGCACATTTTTTGATCCACTTATTTGCATAAGAATAGATACATGAGAAAATATACATTCTGCTCCTGTCAGAAAACACAGTTAACATACATAACATTCTCCCCCCCCCTAGGTAAAAACAAAATCCATTAACCAGGATGGCAGCCTAGTTTCCCTTCTGGGTCGGATGCTTGGCTGATCCGGCTCAGGGGCTCGTAGGATGGGCGACCCGACTGGAGTGAGGGATTGACTAGAGGGGGAGGATCATAAACCGAAATTAAAGCCCCGTTTGTCAGATGGAGGAGCAGGGGATCACTCAAAACCAAAATCTAATTCTGTGGATGAATAAGACAACTCAGGGTCCCTCCTGTGTGTACTAAGAGTGGAGGGTGACTCCAAACAAAATTGGTCATCATCAATAAAGGCATCCAGAGTGCTAGGCTGGGACAGTGTAGGGGTACACATGGCCAGAGTAGGGGAGCATTCCACAATTTCCCCTTGAAATTGGTCCCTAGAACACACCTCTGGGTCTAAGTTAGATTGCTGCTGACTATTACCTCTGCCCCCTGGGTTTAAACAGGTGGGGCCAACCCTAGCATTGAGTGTCTGTATTAATCCTGTGGGTCCAGTATTCTGGGTCTCAATTGATCTGCGTGCCTCCTCCAGATCAGACCAGTGGCTGTTTCGATTCAGTAAGAAACAAGACCAGTCTGATTGATCACAAACTCAGGCACCCACATAGGACCACCAGCTGCATAATTGCAGCAATGTACTGGGTCTCCCGGAGAAAAACCCTTCTGGTGTTGGAAGGGGTTTGTGCCTTTGTCCTCCACCCTAGAGGGATCCAATCTGTCCAGCAAGGATGACAGTTTCCTTCGCTGGAGCAATTCAGCAGGTGACAGCCCTGAGGCAAGGGGGTGAGTCTATATGTGAAAAGAAACTGGCATAGCTGGAGCTCCAAATCCCCTTCACCCATATGCCGAAGCGTGTCTTTAGTTGTGCACACCTGCCGCTCTACCTGGCCATTGGTGACTGGGTGGAATGGGGCAGCAGTGATGTGCCTAATTGCATCCAATCCATGAAGGATTGCAATTCTGCAGATGTGAACGTGGACGTGTTGTCAGACACCAGCACATCTGGAAGTCCAAATGCTGTGAACAGCCTTCTCAGGTGCATTACCGTGGTGGCTGAAGTGGTATTAGGCACTCTAATCACTTCCAGCCACTTAGAGAATGTGTCTACAACCAACAAAAATAGGGCACCCCTAAATGGACCTGCAAAATCTATGGGCAACCTGGACCACGGGCCCCTAGCAGAATCCCGTTCCTGAGAGGGAAGGTGGGATTGCTCTGGGTGAGAGGATTGACAGCTGGCACAAGTGCCGACCATCTGCTCTATGTCTTGGTCCAGTTGAGGCCACCAAAAGTAGCTACGGGCAAGGGCTTTGAACATACAATTCCCGGATGACTTGTGTGAAGTAAATATAAAACCTTTTTCCTGAGAGTGACAGAAATGACCACCCACTGGCCCCATAGAAGGCAACCACGTTCCACTGACAATCCCAAACACTTGCGGTGGAATGTTCTGAATTCCTTGGCTAGAGGAGAGACAGGCCAGCCTTTTTGTACCCAAGACATTACTTTAGTCAATGTTACATCCTTGGCCGTAGCCGACCGGGGGCGAGTCAAATGCCTCAATCACGATGACCTGGTGGTCGCTTTCGATCTCACAATCGGCTTCCCTGACCCCTGGCAATGGAGAACGTGATAGGGCATCAGCGTGGCTGATGTCCTTGCCAGGCCTGTGCACCAAAGTAAAATTGTATGCATTTAGGAAAATTGCCCAACGCAACATCCTTGGGTACAGAATTTGAGGCGTGGGCCTCTCGTTCACAAAGATTCCAAGGAGGGGCTTGTGGTCAGTTACGATGGTAAAAGGCCTTTCGTAAAGGTACTCGTGGAATTTCTTAGTCCCTACCACGATTGCCAATGCCTCCCTGTCTGTCTGAGCGTAATTTTTCTCAGGCTTTGAGAGCGAACAGGAATAGAATGCTACGGTGGCTTCCCTCCTTTCACTTAGTACATGGCATAATACAGCTCCCACCCCCACAGGGGATGCATCACACAGAAGTACAACTTTTTTGGGGTTAGGATCAAAATGAGTTAATACAGCATCTGAAGATAGCATCCTTTTGAGATCTAGGAATGCTTTCTCTTGGCAATGGCCCCAGTGCCAAACAGTATCTTTCTTAAGAAGCCGATGTAATGGTTCGGCAACTGAGGCGTTGCAATGGAGAAAAGTGTGATAGAAGTTTAACAATCCTTGAAATGATGCAATTTGGCTTTATATTTCGGCCTGGGTGCATTCCGCATGGCCATCACCTTGGAGTCGGAGGGCATGATACCTTGGGGTGTAATGTGGTACCCCAGGAACTCCACTTCCCATGCCAAAAACACACATTTGTCTCTTCTGAGACGTAGACCATCCCTCTCGAAACGTGAGAGGACTCGATCAAGCCTGGCTGCTAGTTCGACGGTGACCTTAGCTGTGATCAGGACATTGTCAAAATATGGCAGGACACCAGGCAACCCTTTCAAAATACATTCTACAAGAGATTGAAATATTCCAGGGGCCACATTCACCTCAGATTGTAGTCTAGTTACCTTAAATGCCCCCCTATGCACTACTATGGTCTGGGCTATGGCAGCAGCAGGCGACACAGTTAATTGTTGATAAGCCTGGGCAAGGTCAAGTTTTGTGAAGCAATTTCCTCCATGCAAGGAGGCAAGAAGGTGGCTTACCATGGGCACAGGATATGCGTTCAGGCGTTTGCGGAGTGGCCATGGGCTGTTCCGTGGCGCCCAGTTTGGCTAATTTATATATGATTTGTTTTGAGGAAGAGTTTATTTTAAATTCAGCCACGAACCCATATTTTTCACATATCCTTTTTTACAAGAGGTTTATTGATGATCTCTTTTTCATTATGGATGATTTGACACTTGCACCTGATTTTGTTTCATGGATCAATGGTTTGAGATCTAATTAAATTTTTCCAACAATGTTAACAATCAGGGTATTCCGTTTTTGGATGTGATTATGTATGTGTCCTCTGATCATACAGTTAGGGTTAAACTCTACAGGAAAAGCATGGATAGGAACACCTATCTTAATTTTGGGTCGTTCCATCTGCATCATCTTAAACAGAATCTACCTTATGGACTGTATCTAAGAGCCAAATACAATTCCTCTACTTATTGTTATTTTGTGCGTGCAGCTGATACCATTAGTGCCTTTCTCCCCAACAAAGGCTATCCTGAATAGGTGATTTCACAGAATCTGAACAAAGTAAATTTTTTGCCTAGAAGCCCGCTGTTTAAAGAGAAAAGAAAGAAAAACAGCTAGAAAATTGTTTTGCTCCTTTCAATTCTCCCCTTTTTTTGGGAAGAATAAGATCTATTATAAAAAAAACACTGGCACATCGTCCAGCACTTACCGGAGTGTTCGGATTTTCCCTTCATAGGGCTTAGAAAATCAAGATCAATTAGGCAGATAGTTACCAGTCCGGATCATGAGTCTCTTCTCCCAGCCACTGGTCCCACTGTTGTAGGGCATTTCTGATGTGGCGATTGTGTTCAATGCCCATTATCATGGCAAACCACTGAGGTTTCTATCTCTAGCAGTAATTTCCCCCTAAAATTAGCACATTTCTCAAATTGTAAAAGCACTAACTGCGTATATTTATTGATCTGTAAATGTGGCTTAGGATATGTGGGGGTGACCACCAGGTTTATGAAAATTAGGGCGGGAGAACACCGCTTGAAGGAAATACCTCTGCCCCTCTGGTGAGTCACTTCGTTGAGGCGGAACACAGTGATCGGGATTTCAGATTTGTGGTGCTGGAATGTCATAAAAAGGATCCTTTCTCTCATAAAAATATGAGTCAAATTCTTAGACAAAGAGAATGCTATTTTATTTATCGCTTTAACACTCTCCACCCGCATGGCTTGAACATGGAAATTGATTACACGTGTTTTTTTGTGAATACTCGGACCACAATTCACCTGTTTGAGTTCTAATATCCTTTATAAATGAATCTTGGTTAGTTATTTTCTAACGTCCATTGACACTAAAGAATTCACTGATAGAGGTCTGGGACACGTGTTAAAAACTTTCATTAAAATCATTAAAATCTTTCATCAAATCACTAAGGACTATTGTATTATTGTAAATTTGTGACAAATCCGAGATGAATGTAAATATTGTATATAGTATGTATATAGTTTATGATTATAGCTCTGATACTTTGTTGTTTGTGTATATCCCTGAAGAAAAACTTTTGAAAATTACAATATCGGAAGGAATTTGGATCTGAGATTAGTTTGATTTACTTCTGGATTAAAGAAACTTTTACTTGTGCTTACCAAACGGTTTCTCTTTTTCTGCGCTGTTTTCGACATTTGGTCCCCCCCTTCTCTTGCTTGTGAAACCTTTCATATCCACAGCTATAAATTTGCAAAATGTTCACAATGGATGGGGGAGTATAGATGTCCAAATCTTTGTCTAGGTGTCTTAAGCCTTGGGAATCTGCAATTAAACTCTATTCCAACATGAAAATTAATTAAGTTGGTTAAATGCTCAGATATTGTATGACCTTTGCAAAATACTCCAAGAACAAAGCATAAAGAAACTCTCCTTCTCTGCAAACTCAAAGATGGCAGCTACTCTTAGGTGGAAAAACCCCTGCAGTGTTAGATGAAAAACACCGGTGGGGATGAATTTCTTTGTAGCAGGAATAGCTAAATTCCTACAACTAAAAGTAATTGATTTTTTTTTTGGGGGGGGCAGATGGTCAGACATTGATAACAAGTACAGTTAAGGATTTGAGATGTCTGAATCTCATGCTGGAGGGCCTAGAACATATAAAATAAGGAATGAGATTATAAGGGAAAGAATTGGAATAAAACCAATCTTAAATTACATACAGAGACAAGAAATAAAGTGGTTTGCCCATTAGGGGAGAATGTCTTGGAATTCTATACCATACAAGGCATATGTGGAAAGAGGAGGAGGATAAAGACCAAGAGGGATACCCAGAGGAAGGTGGAGAGATAGCATCAAATTTTTTTACAAGAACACCAAAAAATGCCAGTGGAAGTTGCTAGAAGTGCCAGAGCAAGAAATTTGTATCTCCCTCGACACCCAAAGGGGTAAAAGAGGAAGTAAACAAGAAGATTGAATAGTTCAAAGAACCAGCTAAAGGTAGAGAGATATCATGTGGTCTTTTGAGTCCTCTGAGCAGGAAGGACATTCCAAACCAGTGGTTCCCAACCTACGGTGTTAATTAATCCAGCCTATGGTGAGGACCCTGCCACCGCCAATGGCAGTGACTCAAATCCACTGGAAGTGCCTCAAACATGCCTCAAATGTGATGGAAGCACCCCAACTGCACCTCAACTGTGCCTGAAGTGCCCCAAACACACTGAAAACTGTAAAAAAAATACAAAATGCATTGAAAAATAGCAAAAATGTGCCACCCTCAATCCAGCTGCCATGGGAGGTGGCATAAGTGGTGAAAACAAGTGAAAATGCACCATGAATGCACCCACCACTGCCACTGGAAGTAGCAGAAGTGGTGGGAGGGACCACACCTCTGGTTTGAACATCTGTCCAAGGGGGCGTGGTCTGGCCCACAGTGCAAAAAAGGTGGCCACCCCTGTTCTAAACTCTTCCTAGAGGTAAGTTGCATTGTATTCAGCAGAACTTACTTCCTTGTAAGTGTACATCACATTAGGCCTTAGTGAAATACCTGTCTGTGTATCTGTAACTTCAAAGAACTGATGTGTTCCAAACATAGATATTTACCCATCTCTTTTACTATTATTGTTGTTGTTGTTGTTATTTAACATAAAGAATAGATGCTGCTGATGATGATGACAATATTATTATTATTATTATTATTATTATTATTATTATTATTATTATTATTATTATTATTATTATTATTATTAGTAGTAGTAGTAGTAGTAGTAGTAGTAGTAGTAGTAGTAGTAGTAGTAGTAATTAATTGATTGATTGATTGATTGATATAATAATAATATTAACAGTAATAATGTGACTATTCTGATGTATAGGGAACATTTCCAGGGTTTACCATTCTCTTTTTGAGGGGTCTGTCCTAGAACTGTGCAGCTTGCTCAAGGCCACACCAGCTGGCTCTTCTCCCAAGAGGCACAGAGGGGGTATCAAACCCTTGACTCCTGATTCAATCAGTCCAAGTTACTGAACTATTCATCCAGTTTTCTATTTCTTTGCTTAGTGTTAAATAGTTTACATTCCTTAATTTCACTCTCCCTAAATGCATGTTTTAAAATTTCCTGTACATTCTGAAGGCTTTCAATCAAGTCCCCTCCAATAATAATAATAATAATAATAATAATAATAATAATAATAATAATAATAATAATAATAATAATAATAATAATAATAATAATAATAATAATAATAATAATTTTTCAACAAGAAATAATATGTTCCATAAAACAGGAAAAAGACACTGTGAGAACTCAATTCCTTGTCAGGGTTAAAATATCTATTTTGCCTGAGAAGTTATATTTGTATCATATTTATGAGGTAGGGTTTACTTTTAAATACACAAGGTAGAGCAATTACGAATACACAATGGGCATCTGAGATGAATGCATATTTAATTTGTATAATACCTGGAGCATATTATGATAAAAATGTTTTATAGGAGCCACAATAAAAATGTCACACAATTCCCATTTATAATATATTTGCCGCTGTGGAATTTATACCCCTGACAGATTAAATTGCCAAGAAAACAATGACTTGGACATGCAGGAAATAAATTATTTGATTTATATGAAATACCTTATTTTACTGACCAGAAATGCCTGAAGTTAAGGACAGATTAGTAATGGGCAAAGTTACTTCAGCTCACCTGGGAACAGGCTTGGCAATTTGTGAGCTTTCTTGTTGAGCATTGCAATATTTTAAAAAACAAACAAACATGTGGGTTTTGTGCTCTGAGAATTCTCAGTTTGCAATGTTGTTACTCGTGTATACTGCATATACCCAATGACTTATGATTGTATGAAGAAAGAATCGAGAGGGATCTGCAGCATCTCTCTAAACAGAAGAGGCATCAGCTTGAGATTTTGTAGGGATTTCTGTTTCTAGCACCAAAGCAGAGCAACCTATCTTAGTGTCCACAAATGAGTTCTAACAATTATGAAAATCACATGGACCAGATCTTTGGTCAACAAATTGGTCTGAATTGCCCATTTAAGACCAAGAAGAACACTTGTACATTTCTCCTGGTTGCAAGAGGTAATTCACAACAAAGCACTGTTGTTTGGAAGGTCATCTGTTCCACTGCACTCACAGACAAAGGTAAACAATATGTGGCCCTTCACCAAAAGATACTGGGCTGCGATCCCATCATGCCCTGGTGGTGCAGTGGTTACATTGCTGTACCTCAGCCAAATCATTGTGAGTTCTATTCTGGCAGGACCCAAGATTGACTCAGCCTTTCATCCTTCCAAATTCGGTAAAATGAATACCCAGCATGACTCTTAAGAATAATGTGCATGGATGTGAGAATTGTTTATTCAAAACATTGGAAAGGTCATGATATATGCAACATTACAGAATGGACTACAAAAATTAATGGATTTGGGGAAGAAGAAAAACTGTCAAACTAATCAAAAAAAGAAACTATAGGAAGGTTTATCAAAGCTTTGGAACCCCCTCATAGAATTCTGGAAACATACGTATGGAGACATGAGGGTTAATTTTGGACATTTAAACTTGAAAAGATACAATAAGAAACACCACTAAGATTCATGTAGAAAAAGCATGAGATTAAAGTGGAAGTTATTGCTCTGGGGTATTGGAGGAAGTTGTTTTAAGGTGGTTAGGTTTTATTTGTTTGTTTGTTAACAATTAGATTCTTTAGTATAAAGAATTTATGCTTTTTAAAATGTTTTCCCCTTTCCTCTTCTTTTTTCCTTTTTTGAATGTTAGCAGATATTATTTGTGTTATTCAACTTATTTTTTAAAAAGAACGTTATATCATATTATATGTGTCGCCGCCACTGCCACACATACTGATTTGACTGAATCGTGTTGAGGATACCATCTCCATCCCATTCAATATTGATCTTAGGGATTCACCTCTACCACTCTAACCCAGTATCCAGTATCCTTTATTAACCGATTAGTCATCTGACCATATCAGGTTAACATGTGATAAAATGCATTAGATAAAATATGATTACAAAAACAGAAGAAAAACAGATTAAAAGTAGAATGAAACAATCATAATAACATGAGATATAAAATTTACTCAATAGAATTCATCACCTTTGTATGTTACCACTCTAACCCCGCACTATGGACCTTAACTACTTTTGTGATTTATTTATTTATTATTATTGCATTTCTATCCCGTCCATCTGGGATATTTTCCCACTCTGGGTGGCTTACAACACATTAAAAAAATCTTTACAACATATTAAACATAGAGAATAAACAAACCGAATAAATTTAACAACAAAACAAATGACGACACCCCTAAGAAACTGCCAGATGTCCTGTGAACCCAGAGTGGGATAGACAAACAATGACCTGGAATTCTTTCTTAAATATGCCAATCAGGAATTAGGCTGCCAAATTCCTATCTGAACCTATAAAAGTGACCCCCTAAACCAGGGTCCCCCAATCTATGGCCTGCGGACAAGACCTGGCCTGCAACACCATTCTATCCGACCCATCACTGCCTCCGCCTCCCCCGGAAGTGGAAGCAGACATGTTTATGTCAGCCATAAAATGCACCTGTGCATGCGCAAACACAGCCACTGCTGTTGTAAATGCAGAAGTGAGCACATTTATGACAGTCATAAATGCACCTGCTTCTGCTTCCGGGGTGTGTGGTCTGGCCTGTTCAGCTGTCTGGGGGCATGGTCAGGTACGCAGAATAAAATGGTTGGCCACTCCTGCCCTAAACACTTGGGACTATAGGACAGTCAGTCAGTCTGAAATGGATGCAAAGAGGCCAACATGATGGCAAGCCGGACATTAAATACCTGGATAGCCCCACCCTCAGTCCAGCAAGCAACAATACAAAACACCACACTTAACCCTGCCTCTTTGTGTAGCCAAGGGGGGTGGGGGGTGGAGGAAAGCCCCTGTTCCAGCATGCTTGGTTTTGCAGGGGTTGGGAAGGCAAATTACCATCCATCCATCCATCCATCCATCCATCCGTCCGTCCGTTCTTTCGTCCGTCCGTTCTTTCATTCGTTCGTTCGTTCATTCATTTGTTACACTTATATCCCACCCCTCTAGGGAAAAGTACATCCCTATACAAGGCAGTTAACATCATAAAATCCATTATACAACAAACAAATTTCTTAAAGATTACACCCCATAAAACTTACTACAAAAACTTACAGAGAAGCCAATCCTTATAATGGGCCAAAATACTACAGACCAGCATCCTGACCATGTGACCTAATTGTGAGGAATATAAACTGGGCCCCAATCTAATAGCCAGGGAGAGGCAGGACATTTGTGAAGGTCTTCTCAAAAAGCAGAATCTTCAGTTGCTTTCTAAAAGATTGAAGTGAAGCAGCCTGGCACAGCTCATGTGGAGTGGCATTACTATTAAACAGCAAGTTCTCTGTGACATGTTCCTAGCCAGTGGTGTGTTTGTAGAACCAACTGAAAAATAAATACAATCCTGGAAGTTATTTTCTCTTGGCAGGAATTAATTAATTTGTTAAATTAATCACAGCGGACAGTTCAATCAGCCCATATTTACCTTAGACTATGTGACTAAAGACCATTGTTAAGAAGGGGCTAAGATATGCTATCGTCTTCTAACTCCTATTTGTTTGTTCTTTCCAATGAAAGATCTTTTCTGGCTGTGTTTAAATAAAATGTTTGTATCCAGAATCAATGAACCTTAAGTCTTTGTTTGGAAGGAATAGTGGCATCTGTAATGTAACCAGTTTGCAGTGTTGATCAGAGGTAGTTACAGGAAAGGTCTCACTGATTTGCTGTACTTAATGCTAACTGGACAAATTCCACATTTTCTAAGCATTTTTAAATCAAACACATTCCAGAGAATCTCCTCTTGTCCATAGTTTGCTTCTACTTGAACTTGCAAGAATATCAAATCAAATCAAATCAAATCTTTAATATGGTCCAAGACCAGCATAGAACAGCAAAGGGAACAGAAGTTAAAATGGGGGTACTAAAATATATCAAGAGACAAGAGTTAAAATGAAGGTGCTTAAAAAGGATACATATTATGTATTCTTTGAAACAAGAGGTGAACATATATCTGAATACTCCCCCAGTAATGAATTCTCCCCTCCATACTTTAGCTTCCCTTCCTTTGATTAATTTTAAAGCACCAGCAGCCATGGACTGGTGGTCATTGCAACATTGTAACCTTGTTCAGGCATGGAGAAGGCTAGAAAAATGTTGACGATAATATTGTGCACATAAGACCTGCACTCCACATTCTATTCTTCCACAGAGACATGGGGTCACCCATTGAAGACCCCTGGATCCTAATGTGATGAATGTGAAGGTCAGAAGCAGAGCTTGTAAGCTCAATTAACTAAACCAAGGATTCTCAACCTGCGGTCCATGGGCCTGATGCAACCTGTGGCTCCATTTCATGCGCCCCCCACCACCTCCACCACACCAGGAAGTGTCATGTGGTGGAGGAAGGGCAAAATGGCCATCCAGCCCCCGATGCTATCTGAGGGAGCGTGACCTGACCCCCGACTTTAAAAGGTTGAGAACTCCTGAGCTAAACAGATTGACAGAACCCTACTTTATTAGCCCTGCTTCAATGGGTGACCCCAGGTTTCAGCAGGATGAGGGGCACCACCACACTACACAGAGATCAATTTGTTCACAACTATCATACATCTTCCAATACTGCCTTTTTTTCTTACACTAAACAGCCCCAAACATTATTGGTTTCTCTCATTGTGGAATTGCCCTATCCAGTGTTCATTTTGGTTGCCTTATTCTCAACCTATCTGCACAAGGATTTATGTGTCTTTCTGGAGAAGCTGAGTCTTGCTGATTTCAATGGGTTTTAATTCCAGAGAACTTGGCATATCGTATAGTCATGCACTCATGTGTGTAGACATTGCCCTCACCCCCGAGTAAAGAGACGTACACAGATTTAACAGAATGGGCCACTTTATTTAAACAGTAACTTAACTGTGGCATAACTTGTTCTGTGCTGGGGCCAGTGTAGTGTGGTTAAGGCTATACAAATAGTGTACCGCCACCAATCCTAATTTGTCCCAAAATTCACTGCCCCTACCAAAAGTAGTCTGCTTACAACCCTAACGTCTGGACTCTGAACACCCAACATGTGACTGCCAAACTGTCCAGCTTTAGCAGTCAGTTGTTCATGGGCAGCAATTTAATACCCCATCTGGGATGCGCTCCTTGTGAACCCACTATCCCGGCTGTTGAACAAACTACTACTCTTACCCGAGGAATCTATTGGGCATCAAGGTGTAGCCTTACCTGTACTACCTTCCCAAAGTGACCAGTTCCCGTCTCCTCCCGAGGGGAGACAGGGCAAAGCGTGTCCCCAAGGGTAGCAACTCTTTTTGTGTGTTCCATGTGTATACATAATATACCTCAGTAAATGGTACCAGTGGTGGGCATCAGCAGGTAAGCACCAGTTCGCCAGAACCAATAGCAGACATTCTGGCTGGCCCCGCCCATCCAAATTTTGAAATAAAGTAGTCCTAATTTGGGTGCAATGTAGGGCTCCCCCCCCCCCCCCGGCTACGCCTACCATACCATGCCCACAGTGTGGTATTAAATTTTTTTGGAGCCCACCACTGAATGGTATTATATGTAACACATAGCCAACAAACACACAAACAAAGAGAGGGGAAGAATTTTTTTTGGAGATGTTAAGAAGAACAAAAGTGCAGCCATCTGCCTTATTCCAGAGCTGATCTTCTGTTCTGTTCACCAGGGACCTCATTTAATCAAGCCTAATTCTCCTCACTTCATTATGGACATTATTCAAAGAGGCTGAATAATGTGGATTATAAATTAGGCATTTATCACAAGACGAACTGATTTTCCCTTTTCACAAGTTGATAATATTTTGGTGTGTACCAACAGAGATAGAAAAACCAGAAATAAAACTGTGTGTTGTTTGATGGGGGCAAAATTACACACACACACACACACACACACACACACACACACTTACTTTTTGGGATGTACTTGATTAATTAGCATTTTTTTAAAAAAATTATTTTACTAAACAGAACAATTGTTTCTGCAAGGTACCCATACATTTAGCTTTACAGTGGTCAATTCTCTCTTGGAATAGTTGTTGCTGTTGGTTGGCCGCGGGAATAATTGGCCAAACCTTTCCCCAGGGGTTAGCTCGGCTTTCAACAGATCCGGGGATCAACTGAGCTTGGCAGGAAAGGCAATTGGGGTGTGGGCTAGTTAGGTAGTTTGGGGGGTGAATCATAAAGCCTTGGCTGATGGCTACAGTAGAAATGGGGTAAAACCAAGATGATGACTCTAGTAGAAAGACACAATCTTCAGCTGCTGGCTACAAATTAAGCTGGGCAAACAAGCCAAGCCAGACATGGACAAAGATAGTCACCCAGAGTCAATAGACATAAGGCTCTGAGATAGGGCAGGAACAATGGGTTTCGCCAGCCCAAACCTTAATTAAGCTGCAGGCTGTCCATTAACCAAAGGGCAAGGTCCAAGAGCAGGCATTGTCCTGACCACTGGAAAATGCCACCTATGCAAGGCTTCTGTATTAAGGGGTAATGCTCCCTTGAGTTCCTGTGGAAAGAGATAGCAATCCTGTCAATGAAGAGTTAATTAACTAAGGAGGCTGTGGAAAAACACTATACAACCCACATTGCCCCTTCCTTTATTATTTAAATCAGCCTGGCTGAGGGCACGGTAGATGTAGGGCATGATCTGCTTGGGCGTAACTATTTCCTGGGGTCTCTGCCATGAGGTGCACATTGACACCCAAGGCAGGGTGATAAATACAAATCCCTGACTTGGTTCGGGGCTGGACTTCACCGCACAACTGCCTCCATGTGTCTTCCTTGCAGCCAGCCATTCCAACAGTTGCAGTAGAGTGATTTTTAAGGTGTTTTCTGTTCGAGGAGTTAAGTCAATTTAACTTTGAAGATAACCAAAAAAAGTGAGGGCAATGTGTTTATCACAAAGTGTGCTTGCTTACAATATAACCACCTTTGTACCCAGACTTTAATTTGGTTTTTCCTTTCCAAATAAAGACAGAGTGGGGAGAGTGTCTTTCCTTCTTTAGGGCTGACCCATTCTATTATATTAGAATATACAAAGTCTACATTTCTTTTAGAGAAATTTGGCAGACATTTATACTCAGTTTTGCATAATTACTATATTAGCTGTGTGTATGATATGATTTTCTATTTTTTGTGTTGATGAATTCAATATTTAGCAATGTGTTTTATACTTTTATTAGGGGAGGGGTTAAAATGGAAACCAAAATAACAAAAAGGTTTTCCTGAGTTCCACCTAAACAGAAGCATTTTGTATTAGCAAAAATATCAACGCAAGCTTCAAAGGCAGCCCTGCATAGAGTATATTGTAGTAGTCTAGTGTGCTGGTAGCAAGGAAACAGAAGGCAAGTTCTCCTTGTCCCCCAACCCCCAGAATAACAAGACAGACACAGTGCTGGATTTAAACACAGGCCCACTTTATTAAAGCAAACTTCAAACCAACTGTTTGCCTGCGGCAGGGGCTGATTAGTGCGATTCCAAGTGATGGAGCCAAGGTGATCACTTTACCTGCTCCACTCATGTCCAGGTGAATACCAGCTTACTGGGATCATCCTGTTCTTTAACAGTCCCCATTCCGGTTCACCATTCGGGTATAATGGTAAGTGCTGTTCTCAAGCCTCAAGGCTGTAGTCCAACAGCACTTCCCTTAACCCCTGAGCATGCCCTTCACCCGGAAGTGGAAGCCAAAGGTTTTCCAGCTTCCGGCCAACAGACACACCCAAGGTCACTCCGAATAATATTAGGCCTTCACCTCCCATTTAACTATGCGCTACCCACCAAGTGACTAGAAATCAAACCGCCAAACCAATTACCCCAGTCCACACCAGTGTGAAGTGGGCAAAAACACCACCATCCCACAGCCAACCAGGGACATGTGCAAAAATTCCCACTCAGCCCAGAAGCGACCAGCTAATCCCACACTGCTGTTTCGAGGGTGGGTGGGTGGACTTTTGCTCACCTACTTTGCTCCGACTGAGCTGGGAATGGGGAGGACAAGCCCATATTTGGGCAAGCTCCTCCCCTCTCCCAGCTTGGCACACCCCCGGGCGTGCCTAACTTCTGCCTCGCCCAGGGGAGGGAGGCAAAGCCACGCCACCGGACAGTCATCCAGTGGCGTGTTACCTTTGTCTAGATTGGATAAACTAAAACTGGTGGGTGCATTTATGGAAGGGCTATGGACGCTGACTGGGAGGTGGAAGGTCAGCAGTTCAATTCCTGATTACTGCAGGATGGAAAGAGCTCCCATCTTTGTCCCAGCTCCTGCCAACCTAGCAGTTCAAAAGCAAGACATTGCAAGAAGATAAATAGGGGCCACTTCAGTGGGAAGGTAACTCACACACACACACACAGTATATATATAGTGAAAGCACCTGCCTCCTTTCTGCTTTGAAGTGCAAGGCACCAGATAATGTAGCATCTTTTTTCTGATTTGTCAGATAACTGCTTTCTGGCTCTTCATTGGTCTGTCATTAATAAGGTCTTCACCCCAGGCAACTAGTGTTGGGAGGACTAAAGTGTTACAGGAGAGAACAGTATCATGTGTAATTTGCATGATTCCTGCTAAATTAGCCTGCTGCTTTCAGAGGTGATGCCAGATTTTGCTTCTTCACCAGTACTAAAGACGCAACTCGACTGGCAGTGCTGTCTTTGCCTCAAGCTCAAAAACATCCCTAGCCTGTATGGGAACCATCTCTCTCTCTCTCTTTCAGAGTAATTCAAATACCCCATTGTTGTAATGGTCCGTGGAAGTAGAGGGGCTGAACTCAAGGAAGGCACGCGAGACTGAAGTATGATGGTAAAAAGCCAGCCCCGATTTCTCGGGTAGACTGTATTTATTGACTACAATCAGGAGCTATCATGTATACCCCTCATGCGACCCCCGTGACAGAAAGCTGCTACATGGCACTTGGCTGGTTGGGTTACACTTACCAGCCTGCGTACCCAGGTTAGCCATAAGCAGGCTTAATCAGCAGATAGTGTTCCTGCCTTATCTCAAGCTGGAAGTCTGTGTACCTATGCATAGCTGTTTTCTCTAGCTGTGGTTAGTGTCTGCTCAGCCTTATACACGGACGTGAGCCAGACACCATATGCTGTTTATGAGACCTTGGGTCTCTTACCTCCTGACACTTGTCCTACTGTTGTCAAAGGCCCCTGCTAAGGAAAACATGGAGTCACTAATGCTCCCTACTGCTATAAGCCCATATCCAATTTCCTTACCGGTAAAGTCCGGTTGGTCTTCGAAGCGGTGATCTCGCTGAAAGAACCCATCGGAAAAGGTTGCTGTCCAATTTAGCGACCTGGGCAAACCACACCCCATGCCCTCTTTTTCTTCTTCATGTTTCAACATTTCTTCAGATGTTGTAACATACCTCAGTTCATGTCTGATCTTCCTGAATTTCTGTCATCTTCACTATCATAAAATGGGCTCTTTAAAATGTTCTGCATGCCCACTTCATGGAATACTTGGCTGAACCATATTTTGCAACTTTGCCAAAGATATCACCTCCAAAGGTGATATCACCTAAGTTTTTATACTGAATTCTTAGGAAATGAGATGTTGCTGACCTCCCCAACATATTATGCAGCAGTGACATTCATTTGTTCATCCATTCTTTCATTTATTTGATTTCTATACCAGCCAGTTTAGTAGAGGTCCACTACTCTGGATGGTCTACATGTACATAAAAACAAATTATAATGGCAGTAAGAGAAATCAAGAGAAACCAACAAAATATATGGAAATGTATGAATTAACACATATATTAAACATAAAATATGGGTTGTAAATTACTACCTCAGGGGAATATGTTTTAAAAAGCCTATTTATAGAGCTCTATCTTCACACTTTTCCTTACAATTTGGAAGGATGGGGCCTAGCATACCAGGCATATATTCAATGGAAGTCCATTCCACAGGGAAAGTTCCACCAGTGAGAAGATCCACTTCCAGCTGACACTCTTTACAACTGTACCATTGTGGCCACCCTAAGTAGTGAGGATTGGAAGGAACCAGTTAAGCAGGCAGCTGTTCTTTGAGAGAGAGAGAGTCCAACAAATATCAAGGTTCCAAGCAATATTGGGCTTTGTATCTCAAAACTGTTACCTTGAATTCGATACAGAAATTTACAGGTAGCCAATTCAAATTAGCTAAGATCAGGGTAATATGGTCCAATTTACTTGTTCCTATCTGGTTGCTGCATTTGGACCAGTTGGAATTTCCATACCATCTTGAAAAACAGCAGCATGTAGAGAGCACTACAGTATTCAGTCTTTCATATTAACAGTTGCATGAACCAATGTTCTCAGGGATTTCTTGTCCAAGTAATCTTGAAACTGAGCAAGCTGCAGACATTTTTGGTTTTTCTTAAAGGTAGTCTTGGCTATGGCAAATATTTGTTGTTTCATCCAAAGTACCAAGTCCAGGAGCACTTCCTCATTGCACATCTGGTCTTTCAGAGAGAGTGTGATCCAGTGGTTCCTAACATGGGGCACATGCCCCACAGGAGGACTTCAATTCCCAGAAGTCTAAATCAGTACATTGGCTAATCAGTACTTTGGGGAATTGACTTAGGCTTCTGGAAACTGAAGTCCAAAACCAAAGGTTGGAAATCACTGGCATAAGCCCATTGAGACCAGGTGAATTTCTACCTAACCAGTCAAGTGAACTCCTCAGCAACAGGTTCTCTATCTTGTCAGGATATTAGCTTTCATCCAGTTTATTATCTACAACTTAAATGCTCAACAGCCTGGTCGATGTCTATTGCCAATGCAGTAAAGGAGAGAGCTGCTTGTTGTCAGTATATTGATGGCAGTAAACTCCAAATCTCTGAATGACCTCACTGTGTGGCCTCACATAAATATTAAGAGTGTCAAGGAGATGGCTGACACTTCTTGTGGGACCTGATAATGAGGGACCCAAGAGGACAAAACAACATTGAAACATTTGGAAGGCGACATTTGAAACACTTAATCTATTTCACTCTAGAGTAAAAATAAGATTTTAAAATGGCTACAGATGGACATATTCATCCAACTCCAGATAAATCTATCCAACTCCACCTATAATCTGGCTCCTTCACCTTATTTTGGATTATTTTCAAAAAATCTTTATGAAATACATATTTTTCAATAGTTTTTCCGGTATTTTTCCTCAAAATACAAATGTCTACATCTACTTTTTCTAAAGCTATGTATTTCTTTCCTTAAAAGATGATTAGGCTGATACCACTATTACCATATTATCATGAGTAAAACATAGTTTTCTGTTTTGTAGTCATAATACATGCTCTGACAATATACTGCTTTTGGGGGCATTTAATATTGAGGCTAAAACAGAGCAGGCCTTTAATTCTTAAAGGTAAAGGTCCCCCTCGCTAAAAAACCAGTTGTATCTGACTCTAGGGTGTGGTGCTCATCTCTATTTACAGCCAAACAGCCAGCACTCTCTGTGTATGCAGACATTTCGTTGGTTGTGTGGATTTCAATATTTTGCCTATTTTACCCAATTTTGTGTCATCCACACTTTTGATAGGTATTCTCTGTACTCCCTCATTCAAATCATTAATAAAAATGTTTAACAGCATCAGGCCCAGGACTGAGCCTTTTAATATATGACATTACTCCCTCCTAGTTTGAGAAGGGCTTGTCTGGCCAGGTTATCCTGCTATGACAGCAACGCAATGCCAATTGTCAGGCAGTGGTTAACTTACCTGACAACCCTGAGGACTACAGACCTTGGGTGGCCGAGTCCACAGGGAAGGGTGATGGTCCCCAAGTGGATTGAATCCCACTTGAATCTATCTTGATGGAGGGCAGCAGCTTCATCAACACTGGCCTGAGCTGATGAGGATTTTGAATGCCAAAAGAGCTCAGGACCAGCAAGTGACTCCCAGAACTGGATCAGTGGTACGGGTGTCATGATGCAATGCAGAAGGCAAATGGAAGGCCAATGCCTATTACTCTCAGGACAATCTTCATGATTGATCGTCATAATGATTGCCTATATTTGGAATCAGATATGGGAGAAGAAGAAGAAGTTTAAGAATGAGGCACTGAGCTTTTCATGGAGCCACATTGGGTTTTGTTTTTTTGCTGTTTCTTTCCTGTTGCAATTGTTTGGAGTTGCATCTTTCAGGATAGTGATGTAAGAAGGTTTCAGAATCAAGCATGGGTCATTCCAGACTCTTTACTCTTGAGGAACAAAAGTATGCTAGTATTCATTAGAAATATCTGGATATTATCTCAGAGACAATCTTAAATGCCTGGCAATGGGGTCTCAGTGGACATACTGCAATACACCACCTCTCACCATAGCATGGCTGGTGCCCTTGTATAACTCTATTTATCTTTTTTTAAATGGGAGGGGCCTTCATGATTATTTCAGGTGGTGAAAATCATTTCAAAACCTTTCTCTGCATGGATATAGCTCTTTAGTGTATGGGACCAAAGACAACGAACAGCCGAAGGGTTGGCTTAACACAGGTTTATTGCATGATGATCCAGGGGAACATGAGGTAATGGCGGATGGGTAGCTCAATATATACAGTGGCTATACATTTGAACGTGGCTCCTCGACAGTCTATTGGTTACTGTCCGCGTGACGTCACGGACGGTCACGCCCTTCTTGTCCAGGTGTAGGTGATGGCGGGAATCTTCCCGCGCTGTTGTTTGCTGGTGAGTCTGGGCCAGGAGAGCTTGAACGCTCGCTATTGCCACCAGGTGGTCATTAGCTCGCGTCCTATTGCAAGGGCTACAATTAAGCAGCTGCTGGTTATAATGTTACACAAGCATGGTTACATTGGATACACGTGAATGGATACATTGTAAAAGGTACAGTCACAGAACACAACATCCCTCCCCCCTAGGATGGGACGAAGTCCCTCAGCCAAGATGGCTTATTGCAAACGCGTTTGGGCCGCGATGTGGGCTGACCCGCCCCAGGGGCGCTACTGCTTCCTCGTTCCCCGGTCCCTTGTCCTGAAACGGGAGAGGGAGACTTGTTAGAGGCTTGCCGTGGTTTGGCGGTTTTGGGGGAAGGGAAAAACTCCATTGTGGGCAGACCGGAGACACTCGGGGCTAACGAAAAACCCCTCTTCTCGCTTGGATGGGTGGGGGACCACTCCGCAAAACTTCCCCGGTTCTGGAAATCAAAATCTAACTCTGTTGGGGTATCCGTATTTGTGGGGAGATCCCGCGGGATATCTAAGAGATCGGCTTCCCTTCTCTCTGCTGACCGATCCCGCAAGATATCTACGAGGACAGATTCCCTTTCCTCCCCCCTTGGTGGGGACCCATGGCCCCCCTTTCCTCCCCCTTGGGCTGAACGGGTGGGGGAGAACCCTAACGCTGAGTCTTGTGTCCCGCGGTCCGTGCCCTGTTCGCCGGGGATCCTGCGCCGGAGCTGGTCTGCGTGCCGCTTCCAGAGTAGACCTGTGCCGGTCTCGACGTGGTACGAGACGGGGCCGGTCCGCTCTAGGATAACGCCCGGTACCCAGGCCGGACCCGCGCTGGCATAATTCCTGCAATACACTGGGGCACCCACGTCGAAACTCTTTGTGTCCTCTATCCCAATGTTCCTCCCCTTTTCCTCTACTCTCGTGGGGTCTAGCCTAGTTAGTATGGTGGTCAGCTTCCTGCACATCAACAGCTCTGCGGGGGAGTATCCTGACGCTAGGGGAGTCACTCGGTAGCCTAGCAGAAACTGGCAGACTTGATGGTTTAGGTCCCCGGGCCCCATGCGCCGCAGCGCGTCTTTGGTGGTGCGCACAAGGCGCTCTACTTGGCCGTTTGTGGCAGGGTGAAAAGGAGCGGAGGTGATGTGCCGAATGGCGTTGATTTCTGTGAATGCCCTGAACTCAGAGGACGTGAAACAACTTGCGTTGTCGCTTACGAGGGTGTTGGGTAAACCGAACGTGGAAAAGACCCTCCGCAAATGCTTTATGGTTGTGGCCATGGACGTGCTTGTAACCGGAATGACCTCCAACCACTTGGAGAAGGCATCCACCACAAGGAGAAACAGCGTCCCACGGAACGGGCCAGCAAAGTCTACATGAACTCGGGACCACGGCCCCTTCGCCGCGTCCCACTCCCTGTGAGGCAGGCGGGCTTCTTCTGGCCTGGAACCTTGGCAGGGCTCACAAGTGCCGACCATGTGCTCGATGTCGGCGTCTAGCTGGGGCCACCAGAAATAGCTCCGTGCCAGGGCTTTGGAGCGCACAATCCCAGGGTGACTGACTTGCAGGAGTTTGAGTACCCTCGGCCGTAAGGACGCCGGGATCACTACTCGCTGGCCCCACAGAAGGCACCCCCTCTCAAGGGACAACTCTAACTTCTTTCGGAAGAATGGGTCGAACTCCACTGCCAGGGAGGACGCCGGCCACCCTTTCTGCACCCAGGAGCTAACCCTTGCTAAAATGTTGTCCTTGCCGGTCGCCTTGGCGATGTCGGCGGGCAGTATTGGGGGCGAGTCGAGGACTTCTATCAGCAGCACCTGATGGTCTGGCTCCTCCCCGCCCACGTGGCTGTTCTCTTGGGGAAGGGGGGACCTCGATAGAGCATCCGCATGGCTGATCTCCCTCCCGGGCCTGTACACTAACGCGTGCTGATACGTGTTGAGAAAAATGGCCCACCTAAGCATCCTAGGGGACAGGATCTGTGGCGTGGGCTTATCTGCGGTAAAGATGCCTAGCAGGGGCTTGTGATCGGTTACGATTGTGAAGGGGTGGCCATACAGGAAGTCATGGAACTTTTTTGTTCCCGCAATTATCGCTAATGCTTCCCTGTCTGTCTGGGCGTAGTTTCTCTCCGCTTGGGACAGGGACCTGGAATAGAACGCTATCGGGGCCTCCCTCCCGTTTTCCAGCACGTGGCACAGCACCGCCCCCACCCCCACCGTGGATGCATCACAGATGAGGACCACTGGCCGCTTGGGGTTGAAATGGGTGAGGATGGCGTCAGACGCCAGAAGCTGCTTTAGCTCACTAAATGCCCTCTCTTGCTGGTCGCCCCACTTCCATGCCTCGTCCTTTTTAAGCAGCCTGTGCAACGGCTCGTCCACGGCTGCTTTCCGGGGAAGGAAGGAGTGATAAAAGTTCAGCAGCCCTAGGAACGACTGCAACTCGGGCTTGGAGGTGGGGCGAGGGGCTTGCTTGATGGCGGCTACCTTAGACTTGGACGGCCTTATTCCCTCAGGAGTGACACGGAACCCTAGGAATTCGACCTCGGTCGCGAAGAAGACGCATTTGTCTTTTCGCAGTCTCAACCCCGCCTTTTCGAATATCGCCAGGACCTTGCCCAACCTCTTTGCCAATTCGGCCTGACTCCCCCCCCCCCCCCCCCCGTTATCAATACGTCATCAAAATAAGGCAACACCCCCTCGAGTCCCTTCAGGAGGCGTTCCACGAGTGACTGGAAAATTCCAGGTGCCGAGTTTACGCCGAATTGAAGGCGCGTCACCTGGAACGCCCCCTTATGGGTGACTATAGTTTGTGCAGCAGCGGCAGCTGGGGTCACCGAGAGCTGCTGGTAGGCTTGTGCTAAGTCGAGCTTAGCGAAACACTTTCCCCCATGTAACCTGGCCAGCAAATGGCTGACTACCGGCACCGGATACGCATTAGGGCAAATGGCCTTGTTGATGGTGCACTTGTAATCAGCGCATATGCGCACCTCCCTGTTTGCCTTTAATGCTGTTACAATTGGAGTTTCCCACTCTGCAGAATCAACAGGAACAAGAATCCCCTGAACCACCAATTTGTCCAGTTCCGCCTCTATTTTGTCCTTGAGCGCGAATGGCACCCGGCGCGGTTTGAGTCTTATTGGGCGGACCTCAGGGTCTAGGTCGAATGCTACTGGGGGTCCCTTATATTTCCCAAGTCCCTTTTTGAAGACTTCGGGGTGCGCGTCGCACACCTCCTGTATCGGGTCAGTCCCAACGGCAACGGCGTGCACCCCCCCAATGAACAAACCCAGGGGCTGGAACCATTGAGTCCCGAGGAGGCTGCAATTCCCCCCCTTGAGAACAACTAGGGGGAGAGTCGCGGCGTGTTTCTTAAATTGGACCTGAAAATTCCCAACCCCCAACACCGAAATGCAGTTCCCTTGTACGTCCCGTAGCGTGGACCTCAAAGCTTTGAGTTTGGGCCGCACGTGGGGGGCAATTTTCAGAAACTCCTTCTGGGGAATGATGGAATATGAGGAACCCGAGTCAATTTCCATCCTAATGGGGGCCCCTTGTACTAGTACCTCAACAAAATAACGGGGGTGTCCCGCGGACACGCTGAACACCGGTGCGTCATCCTCGCTGTCGTCGGCGATGCGGCCCACGCCGTCTCGCTTCCTCATGGCCTGGGTGCCGTCTTGGGTCTCGTCGCGCGGTCTCTCGAGCTCTTCCGGGCCTCGCGCCGTTTCCTGCAGACCTTGGCGATGTGCCCGCGGCGGCCGCAGTTGTGACACTCGGCCTTTCTGAAGGGACATTTGGCGCGGTCATGGTTCGCTCCGCAGCTGTCGCAACGCCGGCCTTCTTTCCGGACCTTCCGGACGTCCTCGTTGTCGCTGCTCTCCGTGGACGACTTCGAAACTCGCCGGGCCGCGTGCACCGAAACGTGCACCAAAGTCTCTGCCTTGCCTGTCTTTGGCCGCCAGTCCTGGAGCTCCTGGACCCCGGCCTTCGTAGCTTCCGCGGCTTGTGCCTCCTTCAGGACCTCCTGCAATGTGGGGGGTGGCTCGCGGTTCATCAATGTGCGCTGAGTTTCGGCATCGCTCAGGCCGCACAGCACGTAGTCTCTTAGTGTGACTTCTGCGTTCTCCCATTTGCATGGGCTGGCCGCCAGTCGCAGGGCCGCTGCGAAGTCGGCGACCGTCTCCCCGGGCGCTTGGACTCGCCTCCAAAACGCGCTCCGAGCGGGGAACATCGCCGTCGAGGGCCGGAAGTACTCACGCAGCATGTGCATGAGCTCTTTCACCTTGAACTCACTCGCCCTCCTCGGCGTGATCAGGTCCACCAAGACCCTCTTGGTGTCTGGCCCCAGCATCCGGGTGAAGATGGCCCTTTTCTTTGCCTCATCCGTGACTTCGGATTCCACCAGGGCCCCCTGGAAGTCCATCTCGAAGATGTCCCAGTCTGCCGGTCTCCTGATTTCGAAACCGGCGCATGTCTTGGTCCCGTGGGCAGCCATATCCCACCTTCGTCGCCAATTTAGTGTATGGGACCAGCCGAACAGCCGAATGGTTGGCTTAACACAGGTTTATTGCATGATGATCCAGGGGAACATGAGGTAATGGCGGATGGGTAGCTCAATATATACAGTGGCTATACATTTGAATGTGGCTCCTCGACAGTCTATTGGTTACTGTCCGCGTGACGTCACGGACGGTCACGCCCTTCTTGTCCAGGTGTAGGTGATGGCGGGAATCTTCCCGCGCTGTTGTTTGCTGGTGAGTCTGGGCCAGGAGAGCTTGAACGCTCGCTATTGCCACCAGGTGGTCATTAGCTCGCGTCCTATTGCAAGGGCTACAGTTAAGCAGCTGCTGGTTATAATGTTACACAAGCATGGTTACATTGGATACACGTGAATGGATACATTGTAAAAGGTACAGTCATAGAACACAACAAGCTCCAACAGTGCTATTATGTGTTTTTTGTTTGTTTGTTTGTTTTGGTGCCTGACAGTAACTCATGATAATGTGCAGAGCAATGTGATTCACTGCTTTAACCTTCAAGCACAAACGATTTGTGTGGGTGCTATAGGTGGGTTAATGAACTAAACTATCACATTAAAAGATCACAGTTCATTTTCCAATGAAATACCTTCCCATACAGGCACAGTGCCCAACCAGAAGCTGACGTGTCTGGTGTGATGTTTTTAAATGTTGCTCTTGTTGGAGGATGTTAAAGTGGGATGACCATAGTCCAGAAGCACCTACATAAATACCATCTGCTGGCACTCTGGAGTAATCCCACTAGACTTCCTTGAAGCAACTGCTTGTATCTCCACCTGTATGTTTCATTTCTTGTTCAATCAGATTTAAACATTGATTTGTGGCTTTGGGAGTTACTGAAATGGGGGGAAAGCACATGCACACACACACACACACCACCTCCTGATTTGCTTGAATAGTTGTCATTTATTTTTCTAAGCCTTATCAACATATCTTTCAATCCTACTTTTACATTTGAGATATGTCAGGCTAAAAGCATGAGTACTATGTAATGCAGCAAGATGACAGGAGCTTATTATTGACAAAATAAACATATTGATAAGTTATTTTCAGAGCATACTGCCTTCCATGGGGAAAATTACAACTCAAAATGTGAAAAGACATGCTGCAATATTTGTTCTCCCAAGTACAGCCCATCTCATCCAAACACAGCCTGAAATAGAAATATATCCAGTGCTGTTGATTGTAATAGCTATAACGATATCTTCTGTATCTCCTGAGGAGGGAGTTCTAAAGATATGGGGCCACCATTGAGTATGTACAATCACTAGTACCTTTCAACCTGTTTCCCTGGATTATAAGAGATCAGAGTTTTGAAAGTCACCCTTAAACTTCAATTAAATTTATTTAATATTTCCATTTGTATACTGCTCCATTATTTTGAACATGCTCTGGGAATTAAATCATCATTAAAATCAACAATACAAAATTACAGTATAAAATAATTATAATGAAACACAATAAGACCCTGTCAGTAGCTAAAGCACCTTCATTTAAATAGGATTAAAAATTAAAACAAATTTTAGCCTCTCAGGTCAACGGTTGAAACACTAAGAAAAATAAGATTTTAATAATTCCATTTCCAGGGATGAACACCTGATAAGTTTTTGTAGGACGCTTGTGACAGATGTGTTTCCTGGTGTTAACTGTTTTAGCCTCCTTGGGTGCCAAAATTTTTAAGATCATGGACTGTGAGGAGAGGTCCTGAATCAGTGATGGTGAACTTTTTAGAGACCAAGTGCCCAAACCGCAACACAAAACCTACTTCCTTATTGCAAAGTGCAAACACAGGATCAGGGGAGGAAGGAAACGCTCCCATTGGGTTGCTGGGCAGAGCGGTGGGGTGAACTCTGTACTGGGGGGAGGGAAGAAGCACTCCCATTGGGATGCTGGGCAGGGTGCAGGGCAAACTCTGTGTTGGGGTGACTGCACAGGTGCTCACAGAGAGGGTTCCAAGTGCCACCTCTGACACACATGCCATTGGTTCGCCACCACTATCCTGTTCGCCACCATTAAGCAAATAGTAATCACATGTATATACCAACCCATAGCACTTAGTTCCCACTCTGGAAGGTTCACAAGGCAATTAGCATGTTGCCCACAACATATTGGGTACTCATTTTACCAACCTCAGAAGACTGGAAGGCTGAGTCAATCCTGAGCACTGTCAGAATTGAACTCACAGCACCAGCAGTTTTAGCTGCAGTACAGCAGTTTAATTGCTGTGCCACAAGGTCTCTTATTAAGGACTTTACAGGTTATGACCAATAAAGATTCTAATTCTAATTTTAATCATTTTACTGTTTTAGTGGTTGGTTTTTAATGTACGATATGGTTTTGATTGATGTGAGCCTCCGTGGATCGCCGAGGAGAGGAAGGCGGCCTATAAATCCAGTAAATAAATAATCTAAAAAGGAAGCCAATGAAACCATGCAAACAAAGGAGATATGTATTCCTATCTGCTATTACATGTGATCAGTAGTTATATCATAACTTGCAACAGTTGTGCATCTAGCTACAGAGCAGAGGTTGGGAGTTTAGTTCCAAACCCTGCCTCCTGGGAGAAAAGGAAAGAAGGAATGATACACCACTTTTTAGTCCTTTCTAACTAGAAAATCCTGGAAAGTGTCACCAAAATTGATTTGATATCACATAGTTATTATTATTAATTTCCCTTTGGAATCCTGGAATTTGCACTTTGGCACAGCAGCTATAATTCTCTATTAAAGAGCCCACATGCTTTAAGAACCTGCAGTAGAATTTTAAGCACCTCAGGAAAATACAAGACTGAGAATTCTGTAGGTTGGATGGCTGGCAATTAAAGGAGTATCAGTCTAATCCAACTGTACAGTAAAGTGTCAGGATCTCAGGCATAAATTGATTTCATCCCATGGTACATTTTAAGGCACAATCATAGATCATAGTGTGTAGGTCACTTCATGGCAAGATGGGATCCACCTTAAACAAATTCATGCCAGTAACATTTTTCCTGCTTCAGGAAAAAATGCTTTCTCGGATACGAGTCGCAGTCAACAACAACATTTTAAGGCTCTGGGGATTTTCCACATAAAAACCAATGGTTCTGGGGAACTTCACAATAAGAGCACATGGGCTGCACTTCATTCATTTATTCAGCTGCTTTTCAGTCAATGCCATTTATTCCAATGGATAAAAAGTAGGTCTTAAGGGTTATGTGTGACATTAACCAGTCCAACAGTAAGAACAGTATATCCTTAGATGGCCCGAAGCTGAACCAGTGACCTAGAATCAAAGAAGCCCATAATCTAGTATATAAAGCCTTCAAGCCATTCAAGTGACTCCACTGCCTCCTGAGTTTACATGCAATTGTTCAGCTGAATTAGCCTGTGGGGAAGAGCTCACTACAGCTTTGGTTTGTTCAATTCTCCTGGAACCAAAAGAAATATTTCTGTAAGAGAACCACTTGGCTCTGTCACATGTGAAAAAGTGGATGCATTTGCTGCAATTTTAAATGTCTGTCCTTGACCATAGCAGTTGAACAGCATAATCACTTGGATCCATAGAACTGGGGTGAACAAGAGCTAGCTCTTTTTATTGGAAATAACATTTTCAGCTTTGCCAAAGGCTTTCTTTCCCAGTAGCTCAGAAATATGATAAGGCAAAAAATATATTAGAAAAGGGGGGGGGGGGGATAAGAGGAAGTTAGGAGTGAAAAGAAGGGAAAAAATCAAATGGCTGAGCCCAGATCTGCTACACCAATGTATACTGAGCACCTTTCATCTTGACACTGACAAGGAAAATAAATGGTTGACCAAAATCCCAAGACATAGTGTTTGGCCAGTTTCTTCCAGGATGGATTCGTGTGGGTTTCATGTGTGTAAAATATGGTGGACTGGATTGAGAAGCCAGGGATGTATGGTCAAACAGTGTAAATCCAATAGCAAGAGAGCAATAACTATTTGCAGAAGAGAAATTATGTAACAAATGAAAACTTTGATACCAATTTTAAGTCCAGTCTTGTTCTTTACTTATATGTCATTTAAAAATAACCAAGGTAATTCTACTCCAGGGACAACTGAAAGTATTCACGATGTTGAAAACAACTTAGAAGTTAAACTGTGGTCACACAAGCGGTGTTACTTAAGCAATTTTCGATGTCAATACCGGTTAATGTGACTTTTCTGAACTCTTGTTTTTTTGCCAGGAAATCTGAATATAAGAAATTAATAAAAAGATATTTCAAACTGCATCATATGAGGAGCAGCCTTCATACACAAAAACACATATTTACAAGATTATTTACATAGTTATTATAACACTTATAACCCATTTTATAGAACGCCTTCATTGCTCTGACAGAATAGAATATTTCCACTCATATATTGCTTACCCATTATGGTTTGTAAAGATTGTTATTGTGCATCCTTGTCTCCATGTGCTGCATCAATAGGTGTGTGCGGACATTAACCTAATGGGTGAGGATTATCTCTAAATACTAAATGGCCTTTTACAAAGGTGTAACAACTATAACTTAGATCCAGGTCCTTATCTGTGGGCTATTCAAAACTTAGTGCTGGCTGTGATCTACTGTGCTCCTGAATACTTTTATAAGAATGACGATAATTCTAATTCTTGATTTAGTCTGTGAGGGTGCATGGTATTGAACAAGTGAATGTAGAAAGCCTCTCTTTGTAAAAGCCTTTTGCGCATATCTGTTTTTTCAAATGGTTTAGGTCATACTGACTCTAAAGCTAGGAATCTGAACTCGTTTTCTGTATGCCCCTGGTCAATGTAGTGGCTAACAAGGGGTGCTTCGATGAACTGTCCTCAAATTTTACTCCGATGCTCCTATATCTTGGTTTTTAAAGCTCTATTGGTGATCCCAATATATCATTTGTTACAAGGACATTCCCATAAATACACTACATGTTTTGAATTACAATTAGTTAGGAATTGAGAGTCAGATAAAGATGTAGTTCTACACTTACCTGCTAATCCACTGAACTCTGTAGCTCAATTCTGAGTACATACTCTTCTCAATATATAGACAGAGCATGATTTAACTGTTATGCCTGAATAGGGTTACAGAAACATGCCTAATCTTTAATGCCTATGAGGCCCAACTTTTATGTCCCTGACCTCGCTCTTCTTGATGGGGGGATCTTATATATGTTTCTTCTCACATTGGCTTGAACATAATTCCCTCTGTTAATGGGAACCCTGCTTTAATCATGTTTATACTCCACAAATCAACATGAGGAGGTTGAGAACCTTTGGGGGCAGGGTGGCCCCTCTCTTTCATATACACATCCCCACATACTACACAGGCTGCAGGGTGGGTGACAACTTCAGTATAGTTCATTTTTCTGGAATGAACTCCAGATTTACTCTGCTTTTTCTTGGAAAGTTTTTCCATATTTGAGAAAGTAATGGTCCAACGTGTCTGTAAATTTACAGGCAAATATGGAGAAATGACATGCCACTGAGAATTATTCATGGGCTACTTTCCCCCAAGACCTTGTAAATCTATATTTATTTACAGCTGTACTCAAAACACCTGCTTGTGTTTTATTTTTGGAATGGGGAGGAGGAAAAGATCAAACAAAGGGTAATTTTCCTTTTGAAAAGAGAGCATGAGGGTCTCACTAGAGTCACTTCAGATTTTTTTTAATGGTTGGAAGATGAACAGATCTGTAGGTTGTACACGCTCCTACAGTACTTCCATATTTGTTAAAATCTCAAATTCTTTCTGGAGAAAATTCTGAATAAAAGTATAATTTTGAGTAAGTTCTTAGTAAAAACCACATGGTATTCTCTGAATTTTTTCAGCCATATGGATAAGCAAAAAGGAGTAGATACAACTAGGGAGAGGACCATATTGTACATGCCTGCAGTGTAGCTGTTAAAGAGGATTAAAGGGGGGGGGGCAGGTTGTAAAAGCAGGTTAGATAGCTTCATATATTGGGTATCAGAAACAGGGAGTTTGATTCCCCACTATTCCTCCTGGGAAAAGACCCAGGCTATGTGGCATTCAGCAAACTGCACAGTTGCAGGGCACCTCAGGAAAAGGAAATGATAAAGTGTTTCAAAATCCTTATACAGTAATACCTCATACAACATCCAAACTTGGTTCCACAAGTTTGGACTTTATACGGATTTGGACTTTGTATGAGGCATGCAAAATCCTAGCCATGATGCCTCATACAACATCCAAATCCTTGCCACGATGCCTCGTACAATGTTGCTTCCATAGAAATACATCGTACTGTAACAGCACAGACTTCGGGGCAAAGCCAAGGAAACAGACAGGAAACTGACAGAACTTTAAGAAATCATTGTCTAAAGGCTAAATACATTACAAAAACATGTCAAACAACCCTGATTGTCCAAGAACCTGAAGAATGCTGCAAAAATCCCAGGAATGTTTCTAAAAATTCTGATGAAAAAATCCAAAGTCGCACTCAAAACCACTCCTAAACACTCTTTGCCTTGTGCAAAACCCAAAAGAGCAATGCATGCATGTGTCCTGCCTTTTATACTGCCCAGGCACAATGCAACCTAGAAAAAAGCCCAAAGTCGCAGCGACTTTGTATGAGGCAACTTTTTTCAAGGAACTAGGTGATGTTGTATCAATTCGATGTTGTTTGAAGCGGACTTTGTATGAGGTATTAGAAAAACTCAGTAAGGGCCATCATAAATTGGGATTGACTTGATAGCACATTATGTATTATAATTTATTAGTCTGTTCTTACGTTGGCATTCTTGGATTCTGCCATTTACCAAGTGGCAGGACACATAAATGCAAGCAGCCACTAATACATATCTTCTGTGTCATCTCAGCTGGTTTCTCCTGGATGTACAGTATAGATTCAAACTTCTGGCCTTTAGCATCACACCCAATGCTCCAACACTGAGCTAGGCCAACTATATTGGCTGACAGCTCCTTATCTTGCTCCTTGTCTGGAGGTCAAGAATCTTGCAATCAAAACATGAATTATTGTATTGAATCAATAAAAATAGCATAAATCAATAAGTATACTGACTTTAACAAATATTCTTTGAGTCACTAGATGGGATCCAAATTGTATGTGGAATAAACTAAGCAATTTTCCATTATTTGTGCACAGAAGGTGCTTGATTTGCTTAGCCCAATTTATAATCAGATCACCATTGGTTGCAGCCTTTCCCTCTTGTTCAACAAAAAGACTTCATAAGGGAGACTCTCAATACTTAATGCTTATATGTATGCACTAGCAAAATACAGTTAATGTCTTATACATGTGGAAGACATACCAACCTGAAGCAGTGCACAACTGTTGCAAGTTATGGTATAAGTCATACATTTATACTAACAGTGTGGCCTAGTGCCCAAGAATACCTGTCTTTTGTATTCTTATTCAAGTGCTGTATCCGATTGCATATATTGGCTATCATCATGGCAATCAGCCATGAAAATTGTCCTGAGAATATAATTCAGTGGCCATCGATCACAGTGTGACACCCATACTACTGATCCAGTTCCATGAGTCACTTTCTGGTCCTGAGCCCTTTTGGCACACAAAGTCCTCCTCAGCCCCAGGCCAGTATTGCTGAAGTAGCTGCCCTCCATCAAGATAGTTTCAAGTGGGATTAAATCCACTTGGGGACCTTCCCCCCTTGCTTGTGGACTTCACCACTGTTGTGTATTAAATGAAACGTATTCGCCTTCTTCCTCAGTTAGAAGTAACGCGAGATTGGGGGTTTGCGCCAATATGCTCTGAGAAGCATGAATTGTATCTTGTTCAGGATCACTCCATTCTCTCCTAATAGCTATCAAACAATCCAGTTAATTCCTGCAAAAAAATGTAACTACTCTCACCTGTATATAAATTGTTGTTGTGCAGTTGTAAGTGTGTTTGTATTACCAAATAAAGTTATGTGTTTGGCCCGTTATGCTAGCTGCTGCTCGTTACTTCAAGAACACTAAATTGGCGATGAGGATGGGATGGCGTCCCAGAAGAATTCCACTGGTCCCTTCGACATTTCAGCCCCATAAAAATAGGTCATCTACGAGAAGCAATTCAAACATGCCATGGTGGCTGAAAACATCGAAGAGGACCAGAAGCATTCATGTTTCCTGGCGAGATGTGGCCTGGCAACTCTCGAGTTGGCCATCCATTTGGTGTTGCCGAGGGAGATCGACTATGTTCCCCTCACCGATATCCTGACTGTGCTTAGGAATCATTTCCAGCCAAAGGTTTCAATATTTCCCACCCAGGTTGGGTTTCACTGCCATGACCAACACCCTGGGGAGTCTGTGGCCAAATATGCTGCCACCCTTTGACTCACAGCTGCCCCATGTCAGTGGCCAAACATCGAGGACACTCCCCGTGACTGCCTGCTAACCAGACTTCGGGATGGAGATGTCCAATGCAGGCTGATGACCCATGTTAAAGGAAGTGTTAGCATCCGAGGCGGCCTGGTCAGGGGTAAAGTCCTTCAAGCATCAGTCTGTCGCCTCTGGGATTCCAGAGTCTGCTGTACAGGTCCACTGTTGTTCATCATTGTTGTGTTCATCTTTGTCAGCATCGTCGGTGTCATCTTCCACATCTGGGTCCAGTGGTGAAGACGTAGGGGTCGGAAAGGTCTGAAGGAAGCAGGAGAAGCACACTCCAAAGATCCTGAAAAAGTGTGATGGTTGTAGGAGCAAGCACGACCATCGAAAGTGCCCCTTTTGGAAAGCAGATTGCCACCACTGCAGCCAGTGAAGGCATATTGCAAAAGTATGCCACCAGAAGAGAAAGTACCCCCAGCATCTGATGAGCACCCACGGAAACTGGGGACATCCATCTCCAAAATCTCCCTGTTGGAGAAACCACATGGTAACATGTCCAATGTGTCCAGTTGTTTCTTTTTTGTTTGTTTGTTTTTGCTGATTTACAGTTGCAAAGGGTGCCAATTCACATGGTGGTGGACTCTGGTGCATCATATTCTATTTTACCCCAAAAGGAATTCCTAAAGATCCCTCCTGCCTCATGTTTTAAGTTGCGGGCATTGAAGATGTCCCTCTGAGATGTTCAAGGGTGCCACATATCCATTCAGGGGGTGGGGGATTTCTCTGTACATTTTAAGAACATTTGCACTAAGTTGCCCCTTGCTGTGGTAATGCAAGAAACAAAATGGTTGTTTGGAGTCCAGTGGTTTGAACCGCTGGGAATAAAACTGTCCAGTATTAATGCTGTGAGTTCTGACCCAGTGTGGGACATTTGCAATGCACTCCCAGAAGTCTTCAAGAAAGGACTTGGTACTTATGTGGGGGCCCAGGTCTCATTTGAACTTGACTCGGCCGTATGACCTATCTGCCTTAAGCCACACCATGTTCCTTTCACCCTTAAGGACAAGATAGAGGCGGAGATAGACAAACTTGTGGGTCAAGGTATTTTGGTTGCTGTTGATTCTGCAGAGTAGGAAATGCCTATTGTTACGGCCATAAAGCCAAATGGGGAGATCAGGATCTGTGCAGACTACAAGTGCACGATCCACATAGCCATAAAGCCCAATGCATACCCAGTCCCTGTCGTAAACCATCTGTTGGCTACCTTACACAAGGGAAAGTGTTTCACCAAGTTAGATCTAGCCCAGGCGTACCAGCAGCTTACGGTTATACCTGCTGCTGCTCTAGTGCAAACAATAGTTACTCATAAAGGGATTTCAAAGTCACACATCTACAGTTCAGGGTTAACGCAGCCCCTGGTATATTTCAATCACTCATCGAGCGTCTACTTAAGGGTCTCCCCAGGGTTCTTCCCTATTTCGACAATATTTTGATTATTGCAGGGAATGAATTTGAACTTGCAGACAGGTTGGACCGGGTTTTGCAGACGTTTGAAATGGCAGGGCTCTGTCTGCATGAATCCCCAGGATTTGGGAAGCAAGATTGCGAAGAAGAGTGTGATCATCAGGTACTACTGATAGAAACTCTTGATTACCCCCTCCATTGTTCCCTCAGAAATTCCTAAGGCTACTGCTAAAGATAAGCTGCTGTCCCAAGTTGTCACTTGGGTCCAGAAGGGTTGGCCCATGACTCCTCCATCAGAGGAATTCAGAGTTTTTCATAGGAAATGGTTCAAGCTGTCGCTCAAGAGGGGTTGTTTATTATGGGACCAGTGGGTAGTAATTCCTGCTGTGTTGCATCCAAAGGTTCTCAAACTCCTCCTTCACTTCAGCCACTCAGGAATTGGGCGCTCCAAAGCCTTGACAAGGAGTTATTTTTGGTGGCCACAAGTGGACCTCGAGATAGAGCATTTGGTAGGCACTTGCAGCAGTTGTCAGAGTTCCCAGAATGAGGAGTCCCAACTTCCCTCCTGGGAATGGGACACAGCTCATGGACCATGGTTGCAAATCCATGTGTATTCCGCCGTTCTGTTCCAGGGCACCTTATTTCTTCTTGTGGTAGACTCCTTTTCAAAGTGGTTGAATGTAGTTCCTGTCCCAAGTGCAACATCAGCGGTGACTATTAAGCAACTATGCTGGCTTTTCAGCTGATTTGGACTGCCAGATGTGCTTGTTTCCAACAATGCCACTACTTTTACATCTGTTGAATTTCAAGCATTTCTCAAGTTTCAAGCATTTCACCCAGCCACCAATGGTCAGGTTGAGCAACAGGTCCGCATGACTAAGGAAGCTTTATGATGTATGGGGCAGGGGGACATTGAGCTGCAGTTCTGTCAATTTCTTTTAACCTATCGGGTTACCCCTGGCCTTGGGTATGTCTCCAGCTGACCTCCTCATATGTAAAAAAAACAATCACCCTGTTTGACAGCTTGGATCCTTCCAGGGTGGAGGATAGGGGAGTTAATATAGAAATTAGGCAGAAAAAGTTTTTTTGCAGTAGGATCCTGTGCACTGCCGGAATTACATTGCAGGAGAGCCGGCTTGGGTTCCAGGTACTGTTTTAGAGCAAACAGGACCAGTCTCCTACTGGGTAAAAATGGGAAATGGCCTTCTTTGGTGACTACACACAGACCAATTAAGGCATAGAGTAATGGACCAGTCACTGGAAGGATGGGGAGAACCACTTGAGTTTGGGGTGCTCTCAGCCGACAAAACTTGCAATAGTTCCATGTTAGAGTCCTCCCCCACTCGCTTATTCCAAGGGGGAGATGAAGAAGGCTCAGCCCTGCTTTCTAATTCTAAGCGAGCACCTTTGTCTCTGGCACAGGGCTCACAGTTGTCTGGTAATTCTTCTATTGATTTACAGGATCGGGGGGAGTTTTTCGAGTGTTCCCCTACTCATCCATGTGAGAAACAGGGTTATGATTTTTCTAGTGGGGCCCCCCCATCCTCCGGTGTTTGAGTCTACCTCCACTCATACCCAAAAGAGGGATTTTTGTGTTGAGTTGTATCCTACTCATTATAAAAGGAAGGAATTTCAGTTCAGTTCTTCCCCCTTAGATTGTGGTTTTGAGTTCAAGCGTTTCCCTGCTCAGCCTTCTGAAAAATGGGATTATGATTTGGGTATCTCCCCTCCCTTTGTCAGGGTCTCAACATGAAACGGGTAATTGTCTACACCATGCTATGAGTTCTAGAGGTGTCCCTGCTGTGGGAACTTTACCATCTACCTCAACTAGCCCCAGGGCTTCACTAACTGACCAGGCGCCAGTGCACCCCAAAAGGTGTTGTGGTCCTCCTCAATGGTTGCAGGACTTTGTTCGATCCTGAGTGGGAGGGATGTTGTGTATTTAATGGAACATATTCGCCATTTTGTCTTCTTCCTCAGTTAGAAGTAATGCAAGATTGGGGGTTCGCGCCAATATGCTCCGAGAAGCATGAATTGTATTTAGTTCATGATCACTCCATTCTCTCCTGATGGCTATCAAACAATCCAGTTAATTCCTGCAAAAATGTAACTACTCTCACCTGTATTACCAAATAAAGTTATGTGTTTAGCCCGTTATGCTGGCTGCCGCTCGTTACTTCAAGAACACTAAAACCACCAAAGGACATTAGTCTTCAGGGTTGTCAGGTACTTAGAACATATTGAATTCAAGCTGCCTGCAAAGAACTAATATGCTTTGGAAAGACCTTTCTCTTCTCTACTTAAGATTTATTAATTAAATTGGTTTTATTTTTCAATGTACTTTCCTGCATTAAAGAAGCAATGAGGAAATTGTGGCTAGGAATGGAAAATATAGCTACATTAATCAGTTGCTTTAGAAATCACTAAACTCAATTTGTCTTCTAAAAGGTTATCAAGCATGCATGTGTCCTTCAGTTTCCCATCACTGGGAGGAAATTAGGGGCAGTCCATTCTCCCACTTCCTTCCTCTCTCTTTTTGTGGATTATACACAAGTAAACATACATAAGTGAAAATGTGTATCTATAAAAACTTTATCAATACACTTTAGTCAAGAAGAGAAATGCATAAGAAAAATACATAACAAATAAATACTTTAGGAATTCTTGGTAATAAACTACAGACAGATTTGCAGTACAATCTATACCTATAAAATGGGACGTGGCCGTGCGTGTCTGGAATGCATGTCCACACACAGCCACCCTATCCTGTAATGAGCTGGTAACATTTACCTTAAATCCCAGACATCAACCACACAAGGGTCCGGAAGCCGAGAGTGGGGAAAATGCCCCATGAACCCGAACAAAAAAAAACTATGCTTCCCAGTATCCATTCCATTCCAATTTTAATTTATACCCTGCCTTTTTCGGCCAAGGCTGACTCAAGGCGGCAACAACATGTTCATAATAATACAATACAAGATACAATATAGGCATACAATAGCATAATAATACAAGCAGAGAACTATACAATATAAAAATACAGTATTACAAATATAAAAATTACAAATTACCCAGGAATCCCCAGGTGTGCTCGACTACCCCGCGGCCAACACCGGACCAGGGAAGGAGCAAAGTGAGACATGGCAGTTCTTAAGTCCTTGCACCGGGATCCCAGTTGCGCTCAAATACCCTGCGGCCAATGGCAGACCCGGGAAGGAGCAAAACCTCACACTGAGCCAGCCAAGGGCAGGCAAGCGTCCAGGTGATAGTCACCCCCCTCCCTCGCCCAGCTGTCCTGCAGCCCATCTTCCTCCTTTCCTCTGCCCCCTCCAACCCAACCGGGCAAGTATCCTCCGTGCTGTGCCACCCCTCAGCCAATCAGGCATGAGGACCATACCTGTCAACTTTTGGATTTGAAAATAGGGGAAATTCTGGCCACACCCCTCTGTGGGTATAGCCAAATCTGTGGGTGTGGCCAAATATAGCCATGTGACTTGCTGAGCTCTAGTCATGCCTGCCTCATGGCCATGAATATGTCTGCAAACACAGGCAGCACTGGCTCTTTGGCTGTAAATGGAGATGAGCACTGCACCCTAGAGTTGGATATGACTGGCAGATTTTACTTTCTTAGGATCAAAGATCTCTGCAGATGGTGATTGCAGCCGTGAAATAAAAAGGTGAGTGATGCTTGGGAAACAAGCTATGAGAAACCTGGGGAACATAGTTAAAAGTAGAGGCATCACCTTGCGAACAAAAAATTGCATAGTCAAAGCAATGGTATTCCCGGTGGTAATGTATGGGTGTGAGAGCTGAACCATTAGGAAAGCTGAGCTCAGAAATATAGATGCCTGGGGGGCGTGGCCAAGATGGCTGCCGAGTAACATCTAGATTCGGACGCTCGCGCTTAACAAAGTGGTAACTAATGCACCGGAGGGAAATGGAGAAGTTTTAAAGTGGCAAACTTTAAAGATAAGAACCTTGCCTGTCATTATGGAAAATTTTGGGATCTTTTGAGGCTGGATGGTCGAAGTTCGGGAGGCTTTTCTGGGCGGTTGAAGCTGTGACGGTAGTCGCGGCTTTTCTGCCTGGGAACCGAGAACGGGACCAGTGAGACTGCGGAGCAGGCTTTGGAATTGGCAAGAAGTTGTTTGGCACGAGAACAGCTTGCATGTAAGTGCATGAATGGAACTTTAAACTTTAAAACTGGCTGGGGTTTTTTCTTAAATGAGCTCGGACTCTGAAATGGCAGCGGGTGGAAGCGGATGAAAGCAAGCGGAGGTTCCGTTAATGGCGGCGGTCCTGGAAAACGAAAGTGAGCGTGTTTGGGCTATGTTTTCTTTTACACACCAGAAGATCGCGCCACGTTTTGATGACAACAAAGAGGATTAATTATCTTTGTCTGGGCTACAACATTGGAAGGCGATTGGGTGTTCCCCAGCTTAAACTGCTTGGAGAAAGTTTTCTGTTCCTTAGAAAAAGAAGGGGTTTTTTTTTACCCAAAAGTTAAGGCAGCCGCTGGAAAATGGCGTTTTGATTGTCCGGTTCAAGAGAAGGATTGGGTGGCTTTTGCCTTTTGGCTCCCTCACCGTGTGGATTATAAACATCTGTTTGTTTACTGTGGAATATACTGCTCCTCACCCCTTCTCCTCGCTGGTTGGATTTTGGGCTTTTTCTCCCTCTGGTCTCCACCCCCTCTTTTTTTTCTCTGGCGGCTTGATTTTTTTAAAGGAGAAGCTTGGGCTGACTGTTCCCCTGAAGCCATTTTACTGCAGTTGGAAGACGATTGATTGGATTATTTGCTTTGGGGAAACGGACCTGCTGTGGATTAACATCTTTTGCTCTTCTTTTTTTTTCCTGAGCTGCCTGTTGGGAGAACTGTTTCCTTCTGTTTTACCTCTGTGGATTACAGTAATTTTTTTGATCTTCTGCTTGCATATAAATTTCCCTTTTGGACCTGTGGAACCAGTGGTTGCAGTGTTACAAGCTTTATTTCAGTGACTAACATTTACAACGAACTGCAGCATTGGGCTTCTTATATATTACATTACTATGGATAAAGGTACAAGAGCAAAAACAAAGGAAGAAGAACCAGTTGTAAAGCCAAAAAAAAAAAAGAAAAAGCACCAATGGAGGAATCCACTCAGTCTTCATCCCCGCCTACAGTGCCATATGATCAGACTCAAATTATGGTGGAAATTGGCAAATTGTTTCAAAAATTGGAGAAAAATGAGGATTCAAGGGTCAAAGACAGAAATGAAATGATGAAAAAACAAGATAAGATGATGTCATCAGTTGCAGATTTTGCAAAAAAAGTGGACCTAAGTTTGAAAAAAATTGAGGGAAATGTAAAATTGGTTCAAACTGAGGTAAATGTCATAAAGAAGGAGGTAAAAGGGACCCAGGAGGCGGTGCGGGAGAACAAGCTGAAATTGGAGGAACAAGAGAGAAGGATAGATGCTGTGGAAGATATGATGAGAAAGCAGAACATTGTTATCCGTCAGGTGGTGGAACGCACTCCGGATTTGTTAAGAGAAAGGGTGGTTCAGTGGTTAAATGGTTTGAATATGGGGAAAGAATTTGTTCAGGAAGATCTTGTAAGCGTTTTCCGGGTGGGCCCAAGAAGAGGGAGGGTGGTTCAAAGAAATGCGTTGGTTAAATTTGCAAATTGGGCAGATAAGTTAAAAGTAATGGCCCATCTGAAATGAGTCGGTTCTGATGCGTTGAAATTTGATGGCTCAGATGTGGAAGTTTATAATGATATCTCATTAAAAGAAAGAACATGGAGGTATAAGATGAGGCCTATCACTAAATTATTGATCAGTAAAAATATAAGGTATAATTGGAGATTTCCGCAACAATTGCGTTTTTTTATGACAAAAGAATGCAGGTTATTGATGAAGGCACTAATCCATTGGAATATTTGAGTTTGTTGGAACTGGTAAAGGTAGACTCGGAAGAATGGAAAAATCTTAAGAAGGAATTGATGGATTCTGGAGCTTTGGGGAGGGAATATGAGAGGGAGGAGACCGGTGGGGCCACAGCTGGAACACCACAGCGAGGAGAGGAGGAGGAGGAGCCATCCTTGATCATGGTGGAGGAGGAGATAGGTAAGGAGTAATGAACATTAGATTTTAGTAATTTTAAGCAGTTAATAGAGGTATGTCCCCCCTCTCCCCTCTTTGGTCGACAGAGGCGGCTTTTCGTGGGAAAGTGGGGAGAGTGAAAGTGTGTGTTTTATGTTCTTGGTATGGAGGTAGGGTTGTTGGTGGCATGCCCGATGGAGAGTTTAAAGCTGGGAAAAGAATTTGGTTATGGGAAGTATTAAAATAATATCGTGGAATGTGAAAGGTACAGGTTCTGTTCTCAAGAGACGGAGATTGGAATTGGCGTTGAAAAAAGATCGACCAGATATATTGTTCTTACAGGAAACACATCAGAAGTCAAAAGATACGAATAAACTTTATTTGGGATGGATGCAACATTATGAGATGGCGTTTGGTACTTCGAAAGCAAGAGGGGTGGCAATCATGATTTCTAGGAAGCTGGGATTTGAAATTACGAAAAAGATTGTTGATCAAGAGGGTAGATATCTGTTGTTAAGAGGAAAATTAGAGGATGAGGAAATTATGTTGGTAAATATTTATGCTCCGAATGACCACCAAGCAGAGTTTCTTGAAAAAATTTGGAAAATAGTGGAGTTGGAAAATGTTGCAAAAACTATTGTGGCTGGTGATTTCAATTTGATAAGGTCAGGATTAGATTGCACAAATATAGCTAGAAGAGGAATTGGTTTGAAAGGGAAGGTGTTGGATAATTGGATGGATGTTATGGGCTTGACGGATTCGTGGAGAGAGTTTAAGGGCTTGGAAAGGGCATATTCCTTTTTTCACACGTCCATGGGACCTACTCAAGAATAGATTATGTTATGCTTTCGGAAAATTTAATTGGGGATATAGAAGGTACTAAAATTGGGATTATTAAGGAATTGGACCATGCTAAAGTATATTTGGAACTGAAAGCACAAAAAAATAGTCGAAGAGTAAGAAATTGGAGGTACGATCCTAATTTGTTTAAAGATCAGAAAAGTAAAGAGGCAATTATGGAAAGTTGGAAAGAAAGTTGGCAGTGGAATGATAATAATGAGGTTAATTTTAACGTTGTATGGGATACCATGAAGTCAGTTTTTAGGGGGGAAAGTATAAGATTGGCAAGCTTCAAATATAAAAAATATAAAGCAGAACAGGCAGAAAAAGAAAGAGGAATAAAACAATTACAGGAGGAGCATGCAAAAAACAAAGATAAAATTTTTTTTATGAAATTACAAGGACTTAAGGCAGAAGTAATGGGTAAGGATATTGATAAAGTTAAAAGAGATTTGATTTACCTAAATAGAGAATATTTTGAATTTAGTAATAAGAACTAAAAATTATTAGCAAGAGCAGCTAAGGTTAAAAGGGAAAAAAGAGAAATTGGGGTATTGGTTGATAGTCAAGGCACAAGGTGTAACAAGAATAAGGATAAATGTAAAATTGTTAGGGAATTTTACCAAGTATTATATGCAAAAAAGGAAGTAGATGTGGAGAAGCTTAAAAAGATACTGGAGAGGCAGTTAGGGAATGGAATAAAACAAGAGCATAGGGAGAAAATGGAGGAAAGAATAACTGATAAAGAGGTTAAGGAGGTAATAAGCGGATTGAAGATAGGGAAAGCTCCAGGGGATGATGGATTATCGACAGAGTTTTATAAAGAATTTAAAGAGGTGGTGGCCCCGAAACTGGTGAAGTTATATAATCACATACTAGATGGAGGACCAATTCTGACTTCATGGAATAACACTACAATCGTTCTTTTGCCAAAGCCTGGTAAGAATTTGGAAAGAGTGGATTCGTACAGACCAATTTCACTTATAAATCAAGATGCGAAGATCTTCACAGCAATATTGGCTAACCGTTTAAATAGTTTCATGGGGGAATATATAAATGTTGATCAAGTTGGGTTTTTAAAAGGACGACATATCGTGGATCTGACTAGAAGGGTATTAGATTTAATAGACAGCGTTAATCAAACAAAGGAAAAGGTGGGATTATTATCATTGGATATTTTTAAGGCTTTTGATTCATTGCAGTGGTCTTCAATTAAGGAAATAGTTAAGAAATATGGATTTGGGGATAAATTCAATAGGGTTATAGATTTACTATATCAAAAAGGAAATGCTAGGGTTAGAGTAAATGAGGAGCTCACGGATGTGGTAAAGCTAGAAGCTGGCACTAGGCAGGGCTGTCCATTATCTCCTATTCTGTTTATTATGGCAATGGAGATTTTAGCCAAAAGCATAAGGGAAGATCTAAACATAGAAGGGATTATGGGTAATAAAGTGAGTATGTATGCAGACGACACACTGCTTATGGTGAAGCGCCCGGAGTTGGTAATGGACAGGATTAAAGATCATTTACAGGTATTTCAAGCTATAACTGGATTAAAGATAAATTGGGATAAATCAGAACTGATGTTATGTAATTTGAAACCAAGTGAGATGGGTAAGATAGTGTCTACACTTAATATACAAATTAAAGACAAACTGAAATATTTGGGGATAATTATTTCAAACAAATTAGAAGAACTTAAACGATTGAACTATGATAGCTTGAAAATGGAATTTAAGAACAAAATACAAGAACTTCAGAAGTTAAAGCTGTCATGGTTCGGAAGGATTGCTATGTGTAAAATGGTATTGTTACCAAAGATTAACTTTTTATTTGATACAATAGCGATCCATCTGAAAGAGAAAGAAATTAATGAGTTTCAAAAGATGTTCAATGGCTTTTGTAATGGAGGCAAAAAATCTAGGCTCCCAAAGAAGCTATGGTACCTGTCTCAAAAGAAAGGGGGTTTGGGTATGCCAAATTTGCTAGCATATTATCGAGCTTTTCAAGTTAAGAATGTTGTGAAGATTTTGGCAAGAGAAAAGACAATCTGGGAGCAATTGGAGATGAAGGAATATAGAAATATTGGAAATATGATTTTTTGGGGAATAAAGGATAGGGTGAAAAGGTCAAATAATACTATGATGAGAGGTCTCATGGAGGTGTGGAAGAAGGTAAAAAAGGACATGTTCCCAAATCTCTCTCCAATTGTGGAATTGACCGACATGATGTGTTTCCCAATAAAGTTAGATAAGGAAAAAACGGAAATATTGGATAAAAATGGGATACTTTTATTGAAGGATTGGTTAAAAACTTGTGATTCTGATGTGGAGCGGGAAAAAATATTTGAGATATTAAATCTAAATTGGTTTCAGAAGTTGAAGGTGGACAATTGGAATAAAAAATATAAAAAAGAAGTAGGGTTAGATAGAATACACACAGAATTTGAGGAGTTGGTAAGGAAGATTAGAAAAGGGGAAAGTAGTATTAAAGGTCTTGTAAGTAAGCTTTATAACATACTGAATAGAGGTGCAGATCCACAGGAGGATTTGAAACGGAGGTGGGAACAAAATTTGAATATAACAATTGGGGAGATTGAGTGGAAAAACAAATGGAAAAAGAGGATTATGAGAACAATGTCCGTAAGAATTAAAGAACATAATTTCAAAATGTTGTGGCAATGGTACTTGATGCCATTAAGACTTTACCAGATGGATAATAAAAGAGATAAGTTATGCTGGAGATGTAGAGAATCCGATGGAACATATGAACATATGTGGTGGAGCTGTAAAAAAATAAGGGATTTTTGGGGAAGAATAGAAGGTGATCTTGGTGAAATACTGGGTAAAAGTGTTAAGCTGGTGTCAAGTACCATTCTTTTAACGAATGTGGAAGGTTTGGGTTTAAACAAGGAGGAAAAAGAATTATTGGAAATTGTATTGACAACAGGTAGACAATGTATAGCTAGAAATTGGAAAAATGATATTGATATACAGATTGGAGAGTGGTATAAAGAAATGTGGAGTTTAGCACTGAATGATAAATTGACATGGGAGATTAAAGTGAAAAGAGATAACTTAAAAGAGGATAGATTTTGGAATATATGGAAACCATTTGTGGACCATTCGTGTATGGCAAATGATAGTTCAGGACCAGTACCATCTCAAAGAAGTTTCTGGAGATGAGCAGAAAATAAACTCTCCGGGCAATGTATATCTTCACAGGGTGATTATTATTTATCCAAAGATTAGTAGTAGCACAGAAAGTCCTTATTATTTTGGATCTGGAAATAATGGTTTTCAATATTTGGTGGTCATATAGTAATTAATGAGTTTAGATATTGTTATGTGCTAATATTTAGTAATGTTTGTTAAGATGATACTATGGATTTGTTTGTGTATTGTATTGTTAGTCATTGTCCTTTTTTCTTTTTTCTGTATGTCTTAAAAAATTCAATAAAAATTTAAAAAAAGAAATATGGATGCCTTTGAAATATAGTGTTAGAAATAGGTCGATCCTGGAAGAAATCAACCATGACTGCTCATTAAAGGTGAAATAGTAAAAATGACGCTAAAGTACTTTGGACATTAAATGAGAAGATAGGATTCACTTGAGAAAGCCTTGACGCTGGGAAAGATGGAGGACAAAAGAAGGGGGTGGCCAAAAATAAGATGGCTAGATGGTATTGTAGATGCAATGGGCACAAAGCTGTGTGGGCCAAAGAACCCTTTCCCCATTTTCTTGGGGGACTTTTGTTTTGTTTTCTTTCTTGTTTGCTCAGTGGCTTAAGTGACTAAGATGCTGACTGGGAGGCAGAAGGTCAGCAGTTCGATTCCCGAGTACTGCAGGATGGAATGAGCTCCCATCTTTGTCCCAGCTCCTGCCATCCTAGCAGTTCGAAAGCAAGAAATCGCAAGTAGATAAATAGGGACCACTTTGGTGGGAAGGTAACAGCGTTCCGTGTGCTCTGGTGTCTAGTCATGCCTGCCACATGACCACGGAAATGTCTGCAGATGCAGACAATGCTGGCTCTTCGGCTTTGAAACAGAGATGAGCACTGAACCCTAGAGTCGGATATGATTGGCTTTTGAGCAAGGGTGACCCTTTACCTTTACCTAACTCAGATCCCCTTACACAACCGTGCAAGCACACTAGATCTATGAGCTCTGATAATTCTCCCCGTGTATTTTGGATCTGCTCTCTCATAGAAAAAACAGCTTATTGCTCTAAAAATTGGCCACTGTAGGAATCTATGACTGTGATGGCAAACCTTGGCACTCTATAGATACGACTGGCTTTCGAGCAAGGGAAACCTTTACCTTTAGCATATAGTGATCAAGCACCATCCCACACCCCCAAGTTAACTCTAGAACAGAAACGGAACCCCCCTCTCTCTCATATAGTGTAGGAATCTATGACTGTGATGGCAAACCTTGGCACTCTATAGATACGACTGGTTTTCGAGCAAGGGAAACCTTTACCTCTTGCATAGAGTGATCAAGCACCATCCCCCCACCCCTCCCAAGTTAACTCTAGAACAGAAACGGAACACACACACACCTCTCTCTCTCTCATATAGTGATTAAGCACCATCCCCCACCCCCACCCCTCCCAAGTTAACTCTAGAACTCTAGAAATGGAATCCTCCAGCCAGGACAGAGGCAGGGCAGAAACAGCTCAATAAAGCATGAGAGTGAGAGAGAAGTCTCTGCCCCCAGACCAAGAGCTTATTTGCCCCTGCATATATGAAATGTCACTCACCTCTAGAGTAGAGTAGACTCCTGTCCCTCCCAGGCAGCATGGTGGCTCCGACCAAAAATGAAGCCACCATATTGGCCCTGTGGCTGGCAGGAAAATGAAAGAGAAACTCAGAACATCCCCACCCCCACCTTCTCTCTCTCCCCTTCCACATGCGAAAAGCCTGGAAAAAAATACTGCAGCTTCGCCTGTGAGGGCTCTGGTCAGGATATTTATTTATTTATTTATTTTTAAAGGGAAAATATGGGGAACTTGATAAAACGGGAAGGGGGTGGGAAGAGGGGTAAAAATAAGGGGTTTCCCCTGGTAAAATGGGATGATTGACAGGTATGATGAGGACGTGAGTGCATAGGACGTGGGACAGCTGGTGCTCATGTAAAAAACAATGGCCAATGTATGCTGAAAACACCTCAGCCCAGGGTCCTGCCTTACGGAGGCAGACAGAGCCTGGGCTGAGGGAACGGTCTGCCTGCCGCCCCTTCCATGCCACCTGAGGGGAACTGTAAAGGTGGCAGCCAGTGATCCATCAAGAGAGGTGCTCTCCCTACTGGATCACTGGCTGCCACCTTTGTATTACCCCCTCTGCTGTTTCAAGAGCTGACATAAACAACAGAGAGGATAATAGAAAGATGGCAGCCAGAGATCCAGCAGGGGTGGCACTCTCCCTAATGGATCGCTGGCTGGCGCCTTTGTATTACCCCCTCTGCTGTTTGAATAGCTGACATGAAATAATGGAGGGGTAATACAAAGATGGTAGCCAGAGATCCAGTATGGGTGGAACTCTCCCTAATGGATCACTGGCTGTCGCCTTTGTATTACCCCCTCCGCTGTTTCAAGAGCTGACACAAAACAGCGGTGGGGGTAATACCTTTAAAACAGTTGAGGGGGTAATACAAAGTCAGCAGCCAGTGAACTGTCAGGGAGAGCGCCACCCATGATGGATCACTGGCTGCCGCCTTTGCATTACCCCCCAAAACAACCCCACCACAAACATAGAATCCATACCTGCCCGGCAAGGCTGGGCAAAAAAATGCTAATTATTTAAAGAAAGAACTTACCAAAAGGTGGGTTCATTTTGGTAGTTTCATGTCTGGCTTAGACACAGAGGAGGAGGAGGTGAAGAAGAAGGAGAAGAAGAAGCACTCAGCATCCAATGCAAAATACAGTTTTTTGCCCTTATATTAATGATTAAGGGCCTACTTTTCCGATACACACCTGTAGAAAACAAACTGTATTTTTGCTTGTGCCAGAAAACAAACATCTGAGAAAGTGTTAGAAGAGAGAAGCTGGAAATCTGGTAAGCCCCAGAGTCATGGTGGGATTTATTATTATTCATTCCCTTGACTTATTTTTCAGATTGACTAAAATGTATGTATTTCTGTATACATACATTTAAGGAATTTGCATATTATCAATGTTCCAAAATGTTTATCCCAAAGCAGTTTACAATACAACTCCTACTACTACTACTACTGTGTCTTGGTCTGATGTAAAACTGCCAATATGAAGCCATCTTATCGTGAGTTAATTCTGAAGTTCCTTTTGCCTGACCTAGTGTGAGAAAGATTAGCTGGCACAAGGTGGCCGTTGCCCAGGGTACACCTGATTGTGGTTTTAAAATACTACTGTCTTCAAGGAGGCTCTTTCTGTGTATCCCCCCAATACAATCTAAAGTCCATATAAATTTAATATAATTTAAAGCCCTTATGAACAAGTACTAAAACACATTATAAAGGAATTGCAAGAAAATGTGTTGAAAGATAGCACACATTACAATACATTGATGCTTGAGCAAAGATACCTGGATCTGCCCTGTTAGATACTCTCATGATCTTCCTCTGGCACACATATTATATTTTGAAAATGAGCTTCTGCGTAATTACTCAGTCTGTAAAAGTTTTGTCTGGGTTGTTTTTGTGCTGTCAAATAACATCTGATTTTTTTGCCAACTCAGAAAGGGTTTCCAAGGTATGTGCACTATTTAAGGAGTGGTTATATCATGGCCACACCCGAGCAAGTTTCCATGGCTGAGGTGCACTGCTCCCCAAACCAATGCTATCTCTTCCTTCGACATTTCTCTCTCTGTTTGTCTTCCTGTACCTCCCACCACACAGACACTTCACATTGAGCATTTGGAGCATTTAAATCACTCACCTCTTCCTCCTCCACTTGGCAACCTTTCTCTTTTCTTCTGCTCTTCTTCTGTATCATCAACTATCTCCTTTGTTTCTTTCTTTTTGGTCTCTCTTACAGTTGGCTTAGTGCTCATTTAGCCTTTTCCCCTTCAAACTCTTCTTTATCTGCTTCAAGTACCATGCAGTCCTCTGTCTTTTAAGGTGGTCACATTCCAGTTTCTAAATCTTGGCAGTGATAGTTGCGTGTTATGTGGATTGTCTGATCATTATGCAGATGATGTCATTGCTCATAGAAATATTGACCAGAACACAGGTGTACCCTTTGACATCACACTCTGAAACACTCCTTTCAAAACTGCTTTCTAGAGTTTTTTAAAAAATAACTCAAATAAAGCTAGGCATGCTTTGTATATCAGCCCCAAGACCCCCTTTTCCTACAGGTTTTCACCTAACAGGACTCCTGTGCTTTAAACACCTGGAGGGAAAAAGCAGATATTGAATATTAATAATTATCCCAGGAATGCAATGACTTTAGGGATTCTACATTGTTTGAAATCCTAATTGAGGCATCAAAATCAGCATTTGCAAATGTTTGGGGAAAAAACCACAGATATCTAGCCTTCTCTAGCAAACACCCATTTCAGAGGGCATGAAGTTGTCAGACTCAAAGTCCAAGCCTTGGGCATGTCCTTTATAATGAACAAGACTATGGATGTGAATCTTCCCTTTCATTGCCCATCCCAAATTGTTCTCTTCACTCCACCAAAGGATGGGGATGAGAAAAGAAAAGTTGCTTGTTTGTTTGTTAACTGATCCAAATTGCTCAAGTAATGTAATAGCAGTTACTGAGCAAAAGTCCTATATCACTGCTGTTTTGTTGCATACTTCTCAAAGGGAAAGGAAACCAGTCTGCATTTGTAGTTTGTGAAAATTACAGAGATCCTGATTAAAAAACAACAACACTGTGAAATGGTAATAAAGGGCTTATTGAGTAAGATTTATAAAAATTTAAATAAGGAAGATAAGTCACAGGATGCATTAAAAATAATGTGTGAAAAGTATTTAAAGATAAACATTTTGGAATTAAATTGGAAAAATAAATGGAAGAGAAGAATTATGAAAAGTTTGTCTGTTAGGGTAAAAGAACACAATTATCAAATGTTACAAAGGTGCTACTTGACTCCAATTCGGTTTGATCAAATGGATAAAACAAAAACAAAAAACTGTTGGAGATGTAAAGATAGCCCGGGGACATACAAACATATGTGATGGAGTTGTAAAGTGATTATGGCTTTTTGGGCAAGAATAGAGAAAGACATATCGGAAATTTTGGATTTTGACCTGAAGCTGGAGTCAAGTGCCACCTTATTGACAGAAATAGACATTGCATTAAATGACAAACTAACATGGGAGTTGAATAAAAAGAAAGGTATAATTAAGGAAAACAAGTTTTGGTAAATATGGAGACCATTTCTGGAACATACTTTGGTAAAATATAAAGGTGGTAAACCAGTACCAGATCACATGAGTTCTAATGGTAAATGAAGTAGTAGTAATATATTAAGTAAATTTAAATCTATATAACTAAAATCAAGGTCCGGTGCTGTATGTTGCTTATACAAATCCCCACCCCTGCACTGATTGCACTGAAACTCGACACATACATACCTTGGGCAGAAGATATGTCACTGCAGGGGTGTCAAGCCCCATGGGGAGTGGTATGCCCCCTAAATCAATCCGCAAAGGGGACATCAACCCAACAGGAGAAAAAGCAAGGGAAAGAAGCCAACCGGGGGGGGGGGGATTGTGATGTCATCACCACAGCTCAACCAATTCCCAGCTGACCAGATCTGTGGCTCTGTGACATCACAGGGCTCCCTCATACAAAGTGACACCCCTGCACCGATTGTGCTGGAAACTGCGTGCGTGCCTACCTTCAATGTCTGGGGTGGCCAGTGTGGGTAACCGGCAGCCTGGCTTGGGGTCCTTGCCCCCTCTGCACTCCTGAGGCACGCCTCGGGAGGAAGGAAGAACCCACAGCCGGGGGGCAGGCAGAGGACGGGACCGGGCTGCCACCTTCCATAGGCCTCTGCCCCTCCAATGGGTCCTCTGCCCATCCACCCAAATGGAGACTCCCTTCTGCCTGACACAACCCCTGGGAGGACGGAGGGCCGGGCTGTGATAGCTACCCACTGACTGTAGTCACTGGGGAGGCCGGCGGCGGTGGCGAGACTCAGGCTGAGACTGCACCTTGCAGTGGGGCTGAGAGAGCGTCCGCGACCACAGCAGACAAAAAGGTAAGGCAGCAGGGGTGGGTGGTGGGAGCAAGGGCAGGTTTCTCCTTGGCCTGGGTAGGTTACCCCCAGGCAATGCTGGGTCCTCTGCTAGTATGTATTAGAATGAGAGGAATATAATAATGTGATAAAGAAAGTAATACCCATTATTTTTCTTTTTAATTTTTTATGTGTTTATTTTAATTATATTTTCTAAGTTTCTTTTTGTTTGTTTCATTTATGTATTGTATTGTAATGTAATTATATATGTTTATTTGTTTTTGTTGTGTTAGTAAAATTCAATAAAAATTTAAAATATCAACACTGGTGCTCCTTTTCTTGCTCTCACCTGGAAGCAAAGAATCTCATGGGGTTCAAATGTTTGTCACTGAAGTCTTTCAGCAAGTAGAGGCATATTGAATCAAGGAAAATGAAGAATGTAACAAGTATTCAGTTCAGTAGTGCCAGGCACACAGAAATACACTATTCAAAAAAGTGATCAGCTTGCCCATAATATACCTCTCTGGCAATGTCACAATGCAGTTATAGCATGTGCCATACAGAAAGAGAGTATGCAACCAGCTAAACAAAGAAAGGATCCCCAAAACATTTTGATGTGCATGAAGGAAGAAAATATTAACAGGTACAACTCCCATGATCATTATGATCATAATGAGCCATGTCTAAAAATACCTCAGCCTCATATCCACAGCAAAACAGGAATTAATATTGTATATTGATCTGACTCAGTGTTAGGGCTACTGTGAGGATTATTGAACTGATTTAGTAAAAGTATTTTTCATGCTTTAAAAACACATTTAAAACAATCAGTGCTATTGTTAGTTACTGTATGTGTGATAGTATCTGTCTTGCACGAAATGATGTGGCTTCTCCTTTCAAAAATAGAGGTAAGGCTCAATCAATTGTCTCTGAATACCATATTTGCCAGCATATAAGATGCATCAGAGTATAAGTCGCACCCCATTATTACCAAAATAGCCTATCATAGGCCACTATATACAATGCAAGATGCACCCCATTTGCCCAGTGTATTTTACGGGGAAAAAAGTGGGTCTTACATACAGAAGGCCTCCCATCTTACATAAGTTATTTTTCTAAAAGTCATTTTTTCCCTCCCTTCCCAAACCCAATGCAAATAAAACCCACTCGTAATGTATAAATGGTTGCTGACTATCCAGAGAAGAGAATGAGAGAAGCAACTTCCCCTCGGTTCATGTTTTGGCACATCTAGCATCCATGGTTTACAGAATGTAATTTTGACATTTTAATAGCAATGTTGCTTAGTTACATTGGTGCACACTCTGTGTGAATGGGTGTGTACACTATCATGTGCATGCAGTGACTCCACAATTTTAATTCTCCAAGGATTCTAAATGCTACATACACTGAATTCCTATAGCAACTTTCCACCCACCAGACCAGTGTTGCACAATGGTAAAGTTTTGTTTCATATCTCTGCTTCTGTCAAAATCCAAAGCCAGAGCCCCAAACCCCAAACCACTCTCAAATACTGCCTCTTCACTAAGAAAAGCTAGAAATCCAGTCCAATTAATGTGAATACTAAGTAAGTAAGGCTGGAATATAAGCAAAAAGGCAATGACATCTAAGCCTTCTGCTTTTCCTTTCTCACTGAAGTATTCACTAACCCTTTCCCTGTACATCAGGCATCATGAAGTCAAATTATCTCTCTCTATCCAGTCGTCTATGCCCATGTTTGAAAGTAGACTAGCTAGTTTTACTTGAATCCCTAAGTAGAATAGACCCACTCATAAAGTAAAGGCAATTGCAGCAGAAATGTCTCTTAAAACACTAGATCAGGGATTCTCAACCTGCAGCCCATGGGCCAGATGCGGCCTGCGGCACCATTTCACTTGGCCACCCACTGCCTCCACCACACCAGGAAGTGTCATGTGGTGGAGGAAGGGCAAAATGGCCATCTGGCCCCTGAAGCTGTCTGAGGGAGCATGACCCAGCCCCTGGCTTAAAAAGGTTGAGAACTCCTGCATTAGATCCTGCATATTACAAGGAGTTACTCATATGTGAGCTCCATTTAGTTTTCAAAAATCCCCACCATTCCTCAGCAGAAAACACCATTATAGGTTCAGAAATGCTCTTCCAACAAGTGAGTCTTCCTCACTTGTTAGGTTTGTCTGACTGAGTACAGGGACAGGTAGAATCATTAAGGTTTCAGAAAATGGCAGATTGAAAGCTAGAACTTTGGTTTCAGTGAATAACACTGAATAGAAAGTTAAGCAGCTGCTGTTCTTTTCTGTTGGGAATGTCAAATAGAGAGATGGTCTAGTCAAATAACTATGGGGCTGATATATCTTTTTATCATTTTATTGATACATCATGAGGCAGGGGAGATGCTCTGCTCACAGAGTGGGGGTTAGGAAAGCGCAAGGGTCTTTTAATAGGTTTGGTGAGGTCAGGGTGATGCTACATGTGAAATGCATTGTGGTACATGTGGTTCAGGGCAGTGTGATATTACATCTGACAAAACCCCTTCTAATATAATGTGCACTGAACATATTATGAATACGAACAACATTAGTTCCCTCACTTGGGCATAGGGCTTCTGACAGTAGCTATGCTGGCCTAATGGAAGTGGCTTGGTCAGGATGTCCGCCTTTTGTTCTTTGGTGTCACAGTGTGTCATGTTTATGAAGCCCTCTCCTATAAGCTCCCTTACATTTAGTAGTACCAGGTAATCTGACGTGCTCTTACTAGTCTTTGTGCATCCAGCCCAGTCAGCATCTGCATAACATGAAAGCTTGATTCCATCACCTGTTTGAGGAGTGAGCAGCAGCCTTGTATTCATTGTGTCCTTCAGGTACCTCAGCAACCTTTTGATAGCTACCCAGTGATGGACCTTTGGATCACTGGAATGATGTGAAAGAAGGTTTACCGTCAGAGTGATGTCCGGCCTAGTCCAGTTGGCAATATGCAGCAGTGATCCTATGGTGGATCTGTAAAGGGTGATGTCTTCAAAGGGTTCTCCCTCTTCATGGGCATTTTTTATAAAGTCCGTTTGCATGGGTGTCCCACATGGGTGTGCATCTGACATATTACATCTGTCAAGTAGCTCGACTATCTTTTCCTTTTGGGAGATAGCGAAGCCATTCAGTACTCTTGAAACTTGTACTCCCAGATAGGTGTTCACCTGCCCTAAACTCTTCAGGGAGAACTGGCTCCATAGGCCTCGGGCAAACTCGTCACATATTGACTTGTTTTCCCCAAAATACAACAGATGATCAACGTAAACCAGTACCCTTTCAACTCCTTCCGGTGATTTTCTCAGGAATACACACTTGTCATCTTTAATTGGGAAGAAGTCCAGTTGCCTCATTGCCTCAGTGAGGTATTCATACCACCTTTTGCCTGATTGTTTGAGACTGTAGAGGCTCTTGTTGAGCAGCCAGGTTTCCCTGCTGCTGCTTCCAAAACCGGGCGGTGCCTTAACATATATTTCCTTGTCCAGCTGAGGATGTAGATACACTGTCTGCATGTCAAATTGGTACACTTGTTCTCCAAGTATTGTCGCCATCACTAACGTGGCCTTGATGCTCTCTGGCTTCACGGTTGGGGAGTAAGTATCCTCAGAATTGTCTGTGTATCTCTGGGTGAAACGCTGGGCCACCAGTCGAGCTTTGTATAATATCTGCTTATCCTCCAGTTGTTTGACCTTGAACACCCATTTTGTCCCTATGGTCTTCTGCCCTCTAGGAACCTTTGCAGGAGTGTACACATTCAGGGCCTTGAGGCTCTCCATCTCCTTCTCCATTGCTGCTTTCCACTTGTCCTACTCATCTTGTGACAACTTGATTATGTCTTTGTAACTGGTAGGTGTCTCAGGAGCAGTCATCTATGCCCATTACATAATCATCCAGTCTTCTGGGAATTTGGTTCTTGATGATTACCTGGGTGCTGTTTCTGGTGGATCAGGCAACTCGGGGTCCCCAATGTCCACAGTTCTCTGGTGTGACTGCTGTCCTTCAACCTCATCATGAGTTGTGCCTTCTTGCCTGCTGGGCCTTGGATTGTTTGACAATGTCCCGGCCTCCTCATGTCAGTGACCGCTTGTCAAAACTTTGTTTGCGTGTATCTTGCTCCAGTTTGCATGTTCATTAAAAGTGGCTGACCTGAATACCACTACCACGCCTTTGGACTTGGTTCGTACCCCAGGAACCTTAGTCTCTTTGATATCCTCTCTCCCTTTTTCCTCAACTGCTTTGGTATGTGCACGTCGGCAAGTACCCCAAAGACATGAAGGTGGGCCAGTTTGGGTTTCCGGTTATACATGGCTTCATATGGAGTCTTCCCTATTACGCTGGACCAGTCGATTCAGTGTGTAGTTTGAGTATAGCAAAGCTTCTCCCCAATATGCAAAGCTTAGGCCTGCGTCTTCTATCATGCACCTGATCATGGTTTGAAGTACCCCATTCCTTCATTCGGCAACCCCATTTTGGAATGCAGAGAATGGTGCAGTCTTGAAATGCAACATCCCCTTCTCGACTATCCAATCATTAATCTCCTTGGATAGGAATTCCAAACCTCGGTCCATCATGATTTGCTTTATGTTAATGTTGTGTTGGGTCTGTACCCTTTTGTAGAACTCCTTGAACTTGGAGAAGGTCTCACTTTTGTTCTTGAGGGTGTAAACAAAGCCATATCTGCTGAAGTCGTTGACTATCATCAGGAAGAACCTCTTCTGACCTAGGGAGCTTTTGAGTGGCCCGACGAGGTTGAGGTGTACAAGTTGGAAAGGGTGATCGGACTTCCTTGTGGACATTATTGGCCGTGGTTCGACCTTCAATTTGGAGCTTTTGCATACAGAACATTCTAGGTAATTCTCACAATTCTTGACCTTCAATCCTTCCAAGCACTCTAGCATCTTCTTAATTATTGGGAACCCTATGTTTCCCAATTTTCTGTGTAGCATGTGTGCGCACTCATCGTGCATGGGCTTCCCTATGGACATGCTCTGTGTCTTTTGCCTTGTGCCGGTGACCCCTTCATTCTCTGTGGTGTCATGGGTGCTGGTGACCCCTTCATTCTCTGTGGTGTCACAGGTGCCAGTGACCCTTTCATTCTCTGTGGTGTAGTGGGCTTTATTCTCCTCTCCTTCTGGGCCTACATCTCCATGTATTTTGGTGGTATCTGGACCACCTTCTTGTGTTTCTTCATCATCCTCACTGCCAATTAGGCCGATTGTTGCTTGCCTGTTGGTTTCTTCTCTGGCTAAGAGGTAGGGTAAATCCCTGATGATCTCCATGCTCCCTACTCTACTTCCCCTTCTGTCGATGTATGCCATTCCATCATCGAAGGTTATCATTAGGCCTTGGTCCTTTGAGAGCTTGACTGCTGCCAGCACATTGTGAGGTATTTGTGGAACGTACAGTATGTTCCTAATCAATACTATCTTGGGGATGTACACATTGTCTCTTCCTGCCACTTCTGTACTTTCTTGGTTGGCAACCTTGATCTTGAATGAGTCTTCCTTGAAGGAGCTAAACATTTCCTTGTGACATGATGTGTGAGTGGTGGCCCTGGAATCTATTAGCCAGCATTGCTTGCGATCATCTGTGGTGGTGGCATCACTATGCCTGAAGCTGTTGACAGACCCTGCCCTTTCTTTCCCTGAGGGCTTGCCATCTCCCTCAAAAGCTGCTCTACCCTCCATCGTGCCTGGCAGGGCTCTCGACAGGCAGCTGGCCGGGGAGAACGAGCAGCACCTGAGGATTCGCCATCACCTTCAAAAGCCGCTCAACCCTCCACCAACCCTGGCGGGGCTCTCAACCGGCAGCCAGCTGGGGAGAATGAGCGGCACCTGAGGGCTCGCCATTGCCCTCAAAAGCCTCTCCACCCTCCACCAAGCCTGGAGGAGCTTTCAACTGGCAGTCAGCTGGGGAGAATGAGCAGTACCTGAGGGCGATGGTGAGCCCTCAAAAGCTGCTCCACCCTCCACCGAGCAAGGTGGGGCTTTCAACTGGCAACCAGCAGCTGTTGCTCCTGGGACTAACCCCCCTTTGACTGCCATGCTGTCGTGGCTGAGACATGGAGCTCCTTTCCCCAAGTTGTCGGGGTAAGTGGTAGCTCCTATGACTTTCTCCAGTGTACATGGGGGTCTTGCTATGTTGGGTTCGCTGTAGTATACTTATATTTATTGTATTTTTATGATGTAATTATGTGGTGTAGTTTTTGTATTTTTATATTATGCTTATCTGGATTGTTTTCTATTTTGAATTTATTGCATCTCTGTATTATTATTATGTTGTTATTTTGTTTGATTATGTTGTTAGCCACCTCGAGTCGGCCTTGACTGAGGAAGGCGGGATATAAATTAAACAAATTGATTGATTGATTGATTCCTTGAGTCTCTCTGTGACTTGAAGGATCTTCTGGGGCTGGGTGACCTCCTCTGCCTGGGGTCATAGTTGGTTCCTGAACTGTGGGGGCCCTTTGCAGTGAATCTCAGTTCTTGGTTGGGTCTGTGGTGTTGATAGCTTGGGTTGTTTATCTTAGGACAGTCTCTCTTGAAGTGGCTCCTTGATCCACATATATGACGTGTGTGGTGAGCTGGCTTACTCCACAAAGTCTACCTTTCATGTGACCTTTATTTCCCTGGGCAAGGCGGCTCTTTCTCTTCTGCAATTGTCTTCTGCTATAAGTCTTCCAGATAAGGCGTCAAGAGAGAGATAGTTGAAATTCACACTGTCTATTTGCTGCAAGAAGCTGTGCCAGGATGCATCAAGGGAGTTGACAATTATGCTGATTAGGCACCTTTCGGAGATGTTATCACCCCTTCATATCAGTTGTGACCTGAGTTCATTCAGATTCAGCAGGTGCTCTCCCATAGTGGTCCCGGGCCAGAGCTTCGCTGAGTAAAAATCTCAGGACAGCCTGCTAGTGTTGCTTATGTCATTGCTATGAAACAACCTGTGCATCTTGGTTCATATCTCATACAGTTAAATTGTCAGGAATGCTGCTGTACGTGGTTGGATCGATGGAGCATAACATCAGGCAAAATGCTTTTGTGGTGAATATGGTCTGTTTTGAGAGTCCATGGTTTTGCAGGTGGGTTGAGTATTAGGGGCAGAGTGTTCTCTTTCATCAGAAATATCTGCAGCTGTCTGGCCCATTCATTCTGGTTCTTTCCTGTGATGCTCAAAATTGGGAAATTATTTGGCAGGTTGTTCTGTTTGTTGGAGTCTGAGTCCATCCACTAATGGTGGTCTGTGTTGTCTGGAAACTCACAATAAGGCATGGGTATGTAAGCAGTTGTCATGTTTGGGAATGCTGTGATTTCTTCTCACTAGTAGGTGGCATGGTGAGATTGTTGTATCGGTCCCATTATTTCATGTCTTTAGGAGGGGCTTTGGTGCGGCTGGGAAAACGCATGTGCAATGCTCATTCTGTGCTGGCCGTTGGATGGGAAGGATCTCTGATTTGGCTGGTCTGGCTGTAGAGGCCTGTGATGTGTTGGGGGTGCCAATTGGTGTTGAGAATAGACCGGGGGGGGGGTCGCCCCCCTGGAAACATCCCTGGGTGTCCCTTGTGGGTTTACTACAGCATCTTCCATCAGGTAGGAGCTGGTTTCCTTTTGTCTCAGCTGCGTTTTGTCTTGGGGTCGGCGTGGAATGGATATCTCACCGAATGTGGCAGTGAGGATGCCCATTGCCATGTCATTTTCTGACTCGGTCGGCATCTGGGGGTTGCCATGGCCATGATGGCCAAGGGACTGTGGGTGGTCACAGCTGCAGTAGCTGTAGCTTTCGCGGTGGAAATGTGAGGGGGAGGTCTTTGTATGCTGCTAGCATTGGGGGCTCATTTAGGCTTGCCTGCGTGGCATTGGGGGTAGGGTAGCTATGCATTATTGCTCCCTTTATTTTTCTGTATTTTTCATGCATTTCTAATTCTGTGTCTCGGTCCCACCATTCTCCCACCACACAGTTTAAACCCCAGGTCTGGGTTGGTTCTTGTTCAGCCATTTTCATTGGCCAGGGCATTTGATTGGTGTCTTGATGTGTGGGGTTTTAAAATAGTGCCGCCACTGAGTTTCCCGCCACCTCATCCATGCAGTGGGTCCCCTCTGATGAGGCAGGGCTTGCTGCCCTGATATTCATTCCTTTGTCTTCCCCCTCTATCAGGGCAACTAATTTTGAGATGGGGATTGCATCCTGTCTGGATCTCTCTATCATCTTGATGATGGCTCCTTTAATGCTTTCATCATCATTATGGCTTCCATCCCCTTTGTCTTCTACCGCATTCCTGGTTCCCATTGAGGAGTACCTTTCTTCCTGGCTTTCATCGGACTCTTCTGCCTGGGTGATTTCCTCTATTGTCTTGTCCACGGGGAGCTGGGTTCCCATCTCTCTGGCTCTGGCCTTTGATGTTCATGACATCCCCTTTTTTTTTTGCTTTTAATTTTGTTTTGAGTGTAGTTAATTTGACAACCATCCTCTGCTACCATTTTTGTCAAATAGAGAGATGGTCTAGTCAAATAACTACGAGGCTGATATATCTTTTCATCATTTTATTGATACATCATGAGGCAGGGGAGATGCTCTGGTCACAGAGTGGGTGTTAGGAAAGAGTGAGCGTCTTTTACTAGGTTTGGTGAGGTCAGGGTGATGCTACATGCGAAATGCATTGTGGTACATGTGGTTCAGGGCAGTGTGATATTACATCTGACAGGGAAGTTAATAGGAAACCTGTCATTCGTGATGAGAAGAGTTGCTGTCATTGTTTAATATGCTAAGGATCTTTAGTGTCTTGTCAATGATCAGTTTTTCAAATGCTAGCCATGATCATAAGTTTTAACAAAAAAAGGGAAAGAAAATCTTTTGCAGCACCTTTGAGATGAATGGATTTCTTTTTCTTGTGAGCTTTCCTGGAATGTGATCTAAACCTTCAGAAACAAATGCTGATGTTTTCAGAATTCACCCAGTTTGTCAATCTTTCCATGCGGAACTTCCATGAACAATCCCCAGTGAAAATTCCAAATGATCAAAAACATCATTATTAAAATATAACCAATAGCGTTGTATTTCGATAGGCAACAACTGCTGTGGAATGATGTCCAAAAGCACCATGAAATGGTGAGGATTTAAAAAGAAAAAACCTGGAAATACTAAAAGGAACAACACTCTAATAGGGAGATGAGTGAAAATGTGAGGAGCTATAGTTGTTTGTACCACACAATTATATTCTACAGCGAATTATTTGCATTTCCCCAGAGAGATTTAATTATTTACAAGGTTTACTAATAGCAATGGCATACTATTGCAATTTATCACATTAAATTCAATTTGAATCATTTTGAGGCAATATACATTACATTATTAGTACACTGCCAAAAGATGTAGGAGTCATTACGTAAGTTTTAACTTTAAGTATGACTTATGACTGTTAATCACATATACATTCTTTGCAGAAGCTCAAAGATTGGATCACACATTTTATCCTTGCAAGAACCTGACGAGATATGTTAACCTGGAAACTGCAAACACCACAGATGATGACCATTGATTGGTTTTCTCCAATGAATGTTGATTTCTATTTACCTCTGTCCTTTTGATCACACTCCAGGCTATTTTCAAGATGTAGATTCATTTTTATTTATTGAGAAGTAATCAAAATATATAAAGCACTTTAACATTCCACTTCTGTGTTCCAAAGGTAGATCAGATACCTGTGATTTTAGATTTTCAAAATGTCACCCACTTGTTCTTTCTACTGGAACTGACTTCAAGAAGCATACTACTATGATGATCATCATTGGTATGCGACAATGTGGCTGAACATAAAGGAGGAGCTTATTTCCTGCTCACTTGTCTGGCCGGTTCATCCTATTACAGTAATGGAGTATACCATACAGCCAGCAACTCAACACTCAGTATAATCTGACTCCCTCCTATAGTGGCCAACGGTTACGGGTGGATACGCCCCTTTAGGTGGGGTGATGGTTCCCTCAGTGGAGGAAATGCCACTGGAAACTATCATATTGGGCCCAATGGCAAAATGAGTGGAGGAGGAATTCTGATTCCCAATGGCCATGGAGGTGGAAGAGGCCATGCCAAATGGAGTGGCTGTGAAGGTACACCTTGATAATCTCCTCAAGGCTGCAGCAGTCCATTGCAGTCCTGATGTTAAATCCTGCATGTCTCATTTCATATGTGTTGCAGGAGATGGCTCCATGATCACAGTGTGTGGATCACTTCATGGCAAACTGGGATCCACCTAAAACAAATTCATGCCAATGGCATTTTTCCTGCTTCAGGAAAAAATGCATTCTTGGATACAAGTTGCAGCTGACTACGACTACGATGATGTATTTTATTTTGATATTTAAAGACCACAATTCTTCAATCCATGCAGAGAACTGGTGTCAATCTTCAAAATGGTCTCTAGAATTGGGATGGTTGCCTCAGAACTTTGGGTTTACAGACTTGGGACCTGTAGTTCAAAACCAGATTTTTCATCATTAGTCTATAAATTTGCTAGTTGTTGGGTCCACCAATCCTACATTTGTTATTTCAATCAAATGAAATATGATGCTATAATCCATGTTCTCTGAGCAAGTCATAGTAATGGGGAAATACTCTATTAATATTTTTAAGGCATGAATCATTGCAAGGTATCCAAACTACTAGATAGTGGTAATTTATATAAATCTTTGTAATTTTATCATACAGTATCCCTAGCAGCATTTGTAAGATAGACATTAAGCTATAAAATTGTAGAGATGGCCTGAGAATATTTAGCAAGAAACAAAGGCAACAATATTTCACAACACATATTGCTCTTCATATAGACAAAGGCAACCATTACAAACTAACTATCATGGTGTCTTTCTCAGATTAACACACAATTTGTGGTCAACAAATATTCAAACCATAATTAGTTATTATAATGTGTTAAGAAGGAAGTGTCGGGTATTAAAACCTAATGTGCTGGCTGAGAAATTTTGATCCTAGATAATTAAACAAAAAATAAATACTTCCAAGCTTAGGTGGACTTGCAATATAAAGTTTCATGATATAACTTTTCACAGGAAGTGTGGGAAAAATTTCTCTTTCGTGTGGGGGGAAATCTGAGGCATACTTTTGGGGAAATAGTTTAGCTCATCGTTCTATTGGTAGTTTGCAATCATTATCAAGCAAATGGGATAATATAAAAGTCCCCACCCCCATCCCTTGGATTCAGAATGGCTTGATAGAAATATATGTTTTCATAAGAAACTTTCTCCTTGTTATGACAGCATAAAGAGTACATCGCTTAGAGACTAACTCGCTTAAAGAGCAGAATTTTCTCTGAATGGTCACCTCACATAACAACTAAAACCAAAAAAACTCACTTAACAACAAAATCAGGGTTTGCAGTCCCCACCCCCACCCCAGAAGTCACAATTGGTCACTTACAATGGTGTTTTACTTAAACAGCAAACTCGCTTAAAGAACAATTTCATGGAACACATTATGCACTTTAAGCAAGGTACCACTGTAATCATGACTGAGTAAGCATTTGTTCATTTTCTGAAATAACTTGCTTAAACATACAACTATATTTAAAATGGAAAATAAAGAATTTGAGAATACTGTATAATAAATCAAACATGAGATAAAGTGAAAATGGCATAAGAGTGAAGTCTTTCCACTGCCTCACTCTTATAGTCCTGAATTAGAGCTCTCATTGTCATCCATTTCCACTGTCTTTATTAGGGAGGCCATTATTAGGGATAAAAATTCTAACTTGATTCAGTAAATAGGAAGCAACATGCTGAGAGATGAGGAGTCTTGGAGAAGATTTGAGTATTTTCAGGGAGGCTTCTGCATAATTTCTGTAAAAAGTGCTGTATTGGAAAATGCAGAAACTGTTTTATACTGTACATGCTTTCTTTGTGCACTTCTACAAGCAATAGCATCAGATAAGTTATTTAAGTCTTTGTGATAAATCACCCTATCTTACTAGCTTTGCTTACCTTTACCAAAGGTACAGGTGAAACTCAAAAAATTAGAATATTGTGCAAATGTTCATTCATTTCAGTAATGCATCTTTAAAGGTGAAACAAATATATGAGATACACCCATAACATGCAAAGTGAGATATGTCAACCCTTACTTCATTATAATTGTGACTAGCAGAGGACCCGGCAATGCCCAGGGTAACCTACCCGGGCCAAGGTGAGACCCGTCCCCGCCCCCCGCCTCCCGCCCCTGCTGCCTTACCTTTTTGTCTGCTGTTGTCGTGGACACTCTCTCAGCCCCACCGCAAGGTGCCATTTCAGCCTGAGTCTGGCCACTGCCGGCCTCCCCAGTGACTAAAGTCAGTGGTAGCCATCACAGCACGGCCCCTCCATCTTCCCAGGGGTTGTGTCAAACAGAAGGGAGGCTCCATTTGGGTGGGTAGGCAGAGGCCTATGGAAGGTGGCAGCCCGGTCCCATCCTCCGCCTGCCCCCTGGCTGTGGGTTCTCCCTTCTCCCTGAGGCGTGCCTCAGGAGTGCGGAGGAGCCATGCCATGGTGGCCGCCCACCGACAGTAGTCGCTGTGGCAGGGGCGGCTGTAATGGCTGCAATTGCCACCATCCATACTGGTGGCTAGGCCATGCACCACCTGGAATGCCAGGCAGAATTTGGCACATGCGTGAAATTTGACACATGTGCCACAGCCTGGAATGCCAGGCAGGGTTAGGAGCATGCGTGGATTCTTGCGCATGTGCAGTCACCTCCCCTGGTCATTTCTGCCAACCTGGGGGGGGGCATTGCAGCCCCTTTTCAAGATCAAGGATCCCAAGCCAGGCTGCTGGTTACCCACACCGGCCACCCCAGACATTGAAGGTAGGCGTGCACGCAGTTTCCAGCACAATTGGTGCAGGGGTATTGCTTTGTGTGAGGGAGCCCTGTGATGTCACAGAGCCCCAGATCTGGTCATCTGGGAATTGGTTGAGCTGTGGCAATGACATCACAATCCTGCCCCCCGGTTTGGCTTCTTTCCCTTGCTTTTTCTCCTGTTGATTTAGGGGGTGTACCCCTCCCCATGTGGCTTGACACCCCAGCAGTGACCGTCTTTTCGGCCCAAGGTATGTATGTGCCGAGTTTCAGCACAGGGTGCAGGGGTGGGGATTTGTATAAGCAACATACAGCACCAGACCTTGATTTTAGTTGTATAGATTATTATGGGGTACAGTTTATGAAAACCACAAATTCACAATCTCAGAAAATTAGAATAGTGAGCAAAGGTTTAATATTCTAGGCTCAAAGTGTCCCACTCTAATCAGCTAATGAATCCATAACACCTGCAAAGGGTTCCTGAGCCTTTAAATGGACTCTTAGGCTGTTTCAATAGGAATTGCAATCATGGGAAAGACTGCTGACCTGACAATGGTGCAAAAAACCATCATTGACACTCTGTATAAGGAAGGAAAGGGACAAAAGGTAATTGCAAAAGAAGCTGGATGTTCCCAAGGTGCTGTATCAAAGTACATTAATAAAAAGTTATGTGGAAGGGGAAAGTGTGGAAGAAAAAGGTGCACAAGCAGCAGGGATGACCGCAGCCTGGAGAGGATTGTCAGGAAAAGGCCATTCAAAAGTGTTGGGGACTTTCACAAGGAGTGGACTGATGCTGGAGTTAGTGCATCAAGAGCCATCACACAAAGACGGATCCTGGACACAGGCTTCAGATGTTGTATTCCTCTTGTCAAGCCACTCCTGAACAACAAACAACAGCAGAAGTGTCTTACCTGGGCTAAAGAAAAAAAAAGAACTGGTCTGTTACTCAGTGGTCCAAAGTCCTCTTTTCTGATTAGAGCAACTTTTGCATGTTATTTGAGAACCAAGGACCCAGAGTCTGGAGCAAGAATGGAGAGGCACACAATGCAAGATGCATGAAGTCCAGTATGAAGTCTCCACAGTCTGTGTTGATTTGTGGAGCCATGTCATCTGCTGGTGTTGCTCCACTGTGCTTCGTTAAGTCCAGGATCAACACAGCCTTCTTCCAGGAGATTTTGGAGCACTTCATGCTTCCTTCCACAGACAAGTTTTATGGGGATGCTGACTTCATTTTCTAGCAGGACTAGGCACCTGCCCACACTGCCAAAAGTACCAAAACCTGGTTCAATGACCATGGGATTACTGTGCTTGATTGGCCAGCAAACTCGCTTGACCTGAACCCCATAGAGAATCTATGGGGCATTACCAAGAGGAAGATGAAAGACATGAGACCGAGCAATGCAGTGGAGCTGAAGGCTGCTATTGAAAATTCCTGGTCTTCTATAACACCTCAGCAGTGCCACAGGCTGATAGCATCCATGCCATGCCGCATTGAGGCAGTAATTGATGCAAAAGGGCCCCAAACCAAGTACTGAGTACATATGCATGCTTATACTTTCCAGAGGTCTGATATTGTTCTGTTTCCAATCCTTGTGTTAATGATTTCATGGAATATTCTAATTTTCTGAGATTGTGAATTTGGGGTTTTCATAAGCTGTACCCCATAATCATCACAATTATAATGAAATAAGGCTTGACATATCTCACCTTGCATGTAATGGGTCTATCTCATATATTTGTTTCACCTTAAAGATGCATTACTGAAATGAATGAACATTTGCACTATATTCTAATTTTTTGAGTTTCACCTGTAAATGTGATGGGTTTTGTACAGAAATATGAGTTTTATGCAAGTACAATCATGCACATGCCATAAAAAAGAGAGAGATCAAAACCTTGCCTGCGATTATTTCACTTTGCAATCTTTTCTCGGAGATAAGAAGAATCGAGGAGGGTAGTGAACCTAGGAGCGGCTTAATTAGAACCTTGGTAACTGCAAGCTCTCCTCACATCCCTACTCTTTACTTTTAAGAACTTGGCTTCCTGGCAAGCAGACCTATACAACATGGTTTTCCACACTGAAGAAACAGATGTGTTTTTAAAATTTGGCAAGTGAGGATGAGATATTTTGTTCCATTTAACAGCAAAAAAACAAAAACAAAAACAAACCACAGTCATTTCCAAGATGTGTATATGTCTTCATAAAAAGGAGCAAAATAATTTGAAGTCAGTTTGCATCCTGCTCCCTTCCCAGTTAGATGCAATCAATCAATCATTTTCACTGGGCCAGTGATGGTGAACCTTGGCACTCCAGATGTTCTGAAACTTCAATTCCCTGATCAACAGGAGTGCTGACTTAGGCTTCTGGTAATTGAGGTCCAAGAACACATGGAGTGCCAAGGTTAGCCATCACTGACTGGGAACTCCTGCTGCATAAGCATCCAAGCCACCAAGGAAGAGGCATGTCCCAAGCTTAGGCTGCTGAGCTTGGATAGTGAGAGCAGGGGCTGGAAACTGGTGTGAATAAGAGAACAGTTCTTGGGAAAGAGGAGGTTGAGAAAGAGACAGCTGCAGTGGTGATAAGATGCTTAGGAAGTATTTGTGGCAGCAGCAAGAGCAGCCACCATCACAAAAACATAATTTCTTCCTCTCTCTTCCTCCTCATCTTCTTCTACTTCCTTCTCTTCTTCCTCCACTGATGACCAACAAGTCATGGTAGTCCAGATCCTGCACCAGTCCAGCCTGTGGCCCATCACACCTGGACAGCACACAACAACAGGAGTCAAACTTGCAGCAGCAGGCAAACTAGTGAATGCCAAGGGAGAGCAGTCCAGGTTTCTCCTAGTCCCAATCCAAGGTGGCCGCCATCAAGAAGGCCCCTCGCCCCACCTCCAAGCCCGAGCTGCAGTCGTTCCTTGGGCTGCTCAACTTCTACCACTCCTTCCTTCCTCGGAAGGCAGCCGTGGCGGAACCGCTACACAAATTGTTAAAAAAGGACGAGGCATGGAAGTGGGGCGACGACCATGAGAAGGCTTTCAATGACCTGAAGCGACTCCTGGCATCAGATGCTGTACTGACCCACTTCAATCCCAAACGCCCAGTGGTCCTGATATGCGATGCATCCCCGGTGGGGGTGGGGGCGGTGTTATGCCACGTGCTGGAGAACGGGAGGGAGGCCCCGATAGAGTTCTACTCTAGGTCCTTGTCCCAAGCGGAGAGAAACTACACCCAGACAGACAGGGAAGCACTAGCGATAATTGCAGGGACCAAGAAATTTCATGATTTTGTGTATGGCCGCCCCTTCACCATAGTGACCGACCATAAGCCCTTGCTAGGCATTTTCACCGCAGATAAGCCCACACCCCAAATCCTGTCCCCGAGAATGCTCAGGTGGGCCATTTTTCTCAACGCGTATCAGCACGCGTTGGTGTACCGGCCCGGGAAGGAGATCAGCCATGCGGATGCCCTGTCGAGGTCCCCCATTCCCCGGGATTGCTGCCACGTGGGCGAGGAAGAGAGGGACCACCAGGTCTTAATGATAGAGGTCCTAGACTCCCCCCCAGTAGTACCGGCCGACATCGCCAAAGCGACCGGTAAGGACAAAACGTTAGCTACAGTTTGCTCCTGGGTACAGAAAGGGTGGCCCGTGTCTTCCCCAGCAGCGGAATTCGACACATTTTTCAAAAAGAAATTAGAATTGTCCCTAGAGAGGGGTTGCCTTTTGTGGGGACAGCGGGTAGTGATCCCCACGTCCCTCCGGCCGAGGGTGCTTAAACTCCTGCACGTCAGCCACCCCGGGATCGTCCGCTCTAAGGCACTAGCCCGCAGTTACTTTTGGTGGCCCCAGCTAGACGCCGACATCGAGCACATGGTCGGCACTTGCGAAGCGTGCCAAAGCTCCAGGCCAGAAGAGGCTCGCTTGCCACATAGGGAGTGGGACGCAGCAAGGGGCCCCTGGTCCCGGGTTCACGTAGACTTTGCTGGCCCGTTCAGGGGAACACTTTTCCTCCTTGTGGTGGACGCGTTCTCCAAGTGGTTGGAGGTCATTCCAGTCTCGAGCACCTCCTCGGCCACAACAATTAAACAGTTACGGAGGGTCTTTTCCACGTTCGGTTTACCCGACACCCTCGTCAGCGATAACGCTAGCTGTTTCACGTCCGCCGAGTTCAGGGCATTTATGGATCTCAACACCATTCGGCACATCACCTCCGCCCCTTTCCACCCGGCCACCAACGGCCAAGTAGAGCGCCTCGTGCGCACCACTAAGGACGCGCTGCGGCGCATGGGCCCCGGAGATCTTAACTTACAACTGTGCCAATTCCTGCTAAGGTACAGGGTCACCCCATTGGCGTCAGGGTACTCCCCCGCGGAGCTGTTAATGCGCAGGAAGCTGGCCACGGTAATCTCCAAGCTAGACCCCACGAGAGTAGAGGACAAAGGGCGGAACGTAGGGGTGGAACCCGCAAAGAGTTTCAGCGTAGGCGCCCCGGTGCATTGCAGGAACTACGCCAACGCGGGGCCAGCCTGGGTGCCGGGCACTGTAATAGAACAAACCGGCCCCGTTTCATACCGCGTGGAGACCAATACAGGCCTCCTGTGGAGGCGGCACGCGGATCAACTCAGGCGCAGGATCCCCGGAGAGCAGGACGAAGACAAAAATAGCCACGAATCAGCGTTAGGGTACTCCCCCACCCGCTTAGCCCAAGGGGGAGAAAAAGGGGGACATGGGTCCCCACCAAGGGGGGAGGAAAGGGAATCGATCCTCAGAGATCTTTTGCGGGAGTTTGCGGCGGAAAGGAAGAGCCCCGATCTCACACACAGCCCCCGGAAGCGTCCCCAAAACACAGATTCCCCAAGAAGTTTAGACCTTGATTTACAGTACCAGGGGGAGTTAGCGGAGTGGTCCCCCACCCGTCCTAGCGAAAAGAGGGGTTTCAGTTCAGCCCCTGGTACTTCCAGTCCCAGTAGCCCCTGTGAGTTAGAATGCAACATAGCACCAATTTCCCGGAGACCGACACCCCCAAGACAGGAGGCAACGGCGAGTCCGCCCACCACAGTCTCAAGGTCCCCCGAGCGGGGAACAGAAGGTAACAGAACCACAAGGGCATCCTCATCGGTCCCGCGGTTCACAATAGGAGGGTCCCCGGGGTCCGAGAGCAACAGGCAGGGGTTCACGTCCCAGCTGTTCATTCCATTTCCATCCCCCAGCGCAAGGCAGGCACGGACGCCCCACAGAGCCACTAACGAATCCCCGTTTCCCGTTGCAGGACAAGCACCCACGGAGTCAGGGATCACAGGCTCTCCGGTACTAGGTCAGGCGCAAGCACGCCCCAAGCTCTGGTTACCTCCAGACTAGACTATTGCAATGCGCTCTACATGGGGCTGCCCTTGACGACCATTCGGAGGCTACAGCTGGTCCAAAATGCGGCTGCCCGGGTGGTGATGGGGTGTGGGCATTATGCTCATGCTTCGCCACTGCTCCGGGAGCTGCACTGGTTGCCAGTATGTCTCCGGGTGCAATTCAAGGTGCTGGTTTTGACCTTTAAAGCCCTATATGGTAGTGGGCCAGGTTACCTAAGAGACCGCATCGCCCTGAGGACGTCTGTCCGTCCAACCAGAGCGGACCGGAGGGGCTCTCTAATTGTTCCATCAGCCAGAGGGGCTCGCCTCTCTGGCACAAGGAGGAGGGCCTTCTCCGTGTCTGCACCGGCCCTCTGGAACCTCCTGCCAACAGAATTACGTCTTCGGACGGAGTTGCTGCCTTTCAGAAGGGATCTTAAAACCTGGCTGGCAGGTCAAGTGTGGGGTGCGGGTGGAAGGGTAACCACCATGGGGTGGTTAGTGTAGAGGAACTCTTCCCCATGGTGCCTTTTCGATCCTGCAGCGCCTGCTTTTTAGGGGGTGGGTAGTCTTAACTTTTTTATTGTTTTAACTGTTTTTAGGATTATTAATATTATCTGTAAACTCCTTGGGTTGCCCTGGGGTTACTTTTTATGTTGTTAGCCGCCCAGAGTCGGCCTTGTGTTGAGTGGGCGGGATATAAATTGAATAAATAAATAAATAAATAAATAAATGAATAAGCGCACGTGCGGCAAGCCACGATGGTTGCGGGACTTCGTCCCATCCTAGGGGGGAGGGATGTTATGTATGCATGCTCATTGTACTGTAAGATAAGAATGTAACCACTCCAATTACAATGTATCTCAGCTGTAAAGGAACGCGAGCAAGCAGCCCATAGAGGGCAGCTGCGAGCGTTCAGTCTCACATGGTTCACATTGCTCAATCACGGACAGCCGCGGGAAAACCTTCCCCGCATTCAGCAGCAGGAGAAAGAACTACTGAAGAGAGGCGTGCCTGGGCGAGGCCACGCCGGTAGCAGCCAATGAGCTACCGTGCTACAAGATTCAAATGTATAATGCTACTGTATATATAGAGATGTATCACCGCCATTACCTCATGCTCCACCGGAACATCATGCAATAAACCTGTGTTAAGCCAACCCTTCGGCTGTTCTGTTGTCTTTGGTCCCATACAGTAAAGTTTGTAACAATCAATATTGGTCTCTGGTTGCCAACTGGGGCTCCTGGAAAACCTGAAGGCAATTAAGTGAGAAACAAGAGTTCCCTCTACTGTTTGTCTAGGAGTGACTGCATGTGCATGGTGTTCTGTTTTGTATTTAGGCAGAATTGCAAGTTGCTCAAGCAATGCCTTGCAAAGACAAAATGGCGATTTCCCGCCATCAGAATTAGGAACTAGATTTGGCACACAATATCCACCTTCAGGGCACACTCATTATGATAATTTAGAGTTCTGTGATTGGTTACAATTTTGGATCCTGTTCCTGGTTGGTTAATACTTGCATATCATGTTATAATTGGTTGGTTATGCTTGTTTGGCGGGTTACTGCATTGTAGCAAGGAATCTCGTTGTTTCCGCAAGGGGACAATGACAATAAAGATTTATCTATCTATCTAATCACCACAGGGGAGACACTATATAAGCCCCACGGGTAAACAAGGGTGGGGCTGGGCCAGATGTATGCTTCCCATTACCGCTGCAGGTTAAGCCACGGAGGGCTAACCTGGGGTCTTCTCTATATGCACATCCACAGGGTGTAGCTCAGTGCATTGCCTTCTATGGTGGAATTCAGAGAGACTGATTACATGGGACTTGTGTAGCCATCTTATGTCCGGATAGCCTTGTAAGAGTAACCAGAAGGACTTTACAAGAAGCCCTTGTTGTTGTTCTGTTCATCGTTGCCTGGACTATTCTTTCTAAGGGCCAGACACAACAATTGGTGACAAAGGTGGGATTGGAGAAAGATGAGATGGCTGACCAGATCCCATTGTGGTTGCAACTGTTCGTCACGTGCAAGCCATAACAATGGCCTTACTATGAGGTGCAGCTAGAGAGCTACTTCACCGTAAGAAAACTTGACCCGTCCTTGTGGAAGGCAACCTTCTTGGCCCACTGAGGGTTGGAGATTCTCAACATTGTCTCAAGGTTGTTGCCACCTGATGTGTTGCAGCAGGTCTCTTTCCCAGCGCTGCTGAACACTTTGCGTGAACACTTCCAACACAAAATAGCTTGAGAGGGTAAAGAACCTCCGGGTCCAGCCACGACTGCGGCTGTTTCATCACAAGTTACTGGCCAAGTCCTCCAGGGACTCACCAACTCTCTCCAGGAAACATGGGCACCAACGCCAGGGTCTGTTGCACCATGCATGGGTTGCAGATGACACCTCTGCACCGAATGTCCCTACAAGAGCATGCAGTGCCGCCAGAGTGGTAAGAAGGGCCCCAAGGTGTGCAAGCAACATGCTGAGGGTTCATCAAAACTAAGGTTCTGCATCGCCAAGGTTTTCACAAGCCATGGAATCAACGACGTGAGGTGAGACCTAAAAGACGGGTTATTTGTGGACGTCCACATTGAAGGAGTTCCCTTTTGTCTCAAAGTGGATTCTGGATCCTTCCTCTCCGTTGTGACTGAGGGCAAGTATCAATGCCTTCCACCTCCTCTGCGGCCGAAGCTGAAGGGCCTACCCGGCAAGCTGGTGGATTTGTGTGGGTGCAATGTTTCAGTGTGGGGCATTGGCAATTTTGAGGTCCACTACAATAACATCTACGTGAGTCTTCCCCTCGTGGTTGCAAAAGCAGGTAAGACAAACATTTTAGGGTCCCAGTCGTTTGGTCCCTTAAGCATTTACTTTATGGGAATTCACTTGCGGGGGGAGTGAGCCAGTCCTTCACATAGAGGATGAGCCCCAAGTGTTGTTGCCTCCCGGGGAGGGTCTGTCCCAAGGGTCCCTGGGGAGTGACACCTCCTCCAACAAGTTTGGTTCCACACTTTTCCATTACGCACACATTGTGCACAAAGACAGTGACTTTGCTAAAAAGACTGACTGTTCAGAACTGTTCGAGTCTCAAGAACTTTTGCCCATTGCAGCATTGGACTCTGCTAATCCTAACTTTTGGAACAATTTATCAATCACCTCGCTCAAACTGTCTCTGCACTTTTCTACAGTTTTGTACAATGACCCCTTGTTATTTTATATCATTGTGTGTGTGGAAACTGGGTGGCTGCTACCTCCATACAATGTGGAAGTGAGTGTCTTTTATCACAACCACGAGAATCTTTCAGTCTTGGGTGGGTGTTTGTACAGGCTCTGCAAAATGGTTGTTCCAGGGAGGTTGTGCGACAAGTTGCTGCAGTACATGTTAATGGGGTCCACTGATATCGCCCGCTCACAAGCAGTTGTGTGTAGCTATTTTGGTGGCCTGGGATCGAGCACACCATGGATGTCTGGGTTCTTAAACACAGGGCCGCTAGCACACACAAAGACTGGTGGTTTTCTGGTTCCCCTGAGGAGGATAAGGGTTCACCATCCCCCGGGGTTGAAGGGGGGCCACAGGAGTGTTCATATCCACTGAGAATCAACTGGGAAGAAAAGGAGCACCTGTGTGCGGGCTCGCAATCCCGGGAAGGAAAGGAGGGGTTGCTGGAGCACTCACATGCCCCAAGAGCACTCACATGCCCCAAGAGCTGGGGCAAAATGAGTTTTCCTCAGGCTGCTCAGGTGATCGTATATCAAGCCCTTTGCTGCAGGCAGAACTAGGAGTCAACTCAGAAGCAAACCTTTCTGGGGAAACCACGGCTGTGATGGATAATCAGTCTGGTTCCAAGGTAGAAGGTTCAGGGTTGTTTCTTGAGAGTTGGGCCAGAAGTAAGGAACAGGGGGCTTCATCAAAAGCAACACAGTTTTGGTCAGCAACAAGCAAATCATCACATGGATGACAGATGTCACACTTAGGGAGAGATTGGTTTGCAATGGGGCATGCACATGCTAAGACCCCACTGTTACAAGGTTCTATGTCCGCACCACGGCAGGACACTAGTAGTATAAGCAGGACGCCAGATGCAAGCCTGGTGGGTGCCTAGCAGCTGCGTGACTTTAACATTTCTGAGTTAGTTAATTCATCAGATGATGATTCAAAATAGTAGTTTCAACATGGGGATCAGTACAAAAAATCTAAGGGGGGAGAAATGTCGTGTATTCAGGCAGAATTGCAAGTTGCTCAAGCAACGTCTTGCAAAGACAAAATGGCAATTTCCTGCCATCAGAATTAGGAGCTAGATTTGGCACGCAATCTCCCCTTCAGGGCATGCTCGTTATGATAATTTAAAGTTCTGTGATTGGTTACAACTTTGGATCCTGTTCCTGATTGGTTAATAGTCGTGTATCATGTTATGATTGGTTGGTTATGCTTTTCCGGCACGTTACTACATTGTAGCAAGGAATCACCGCCGGGGAGACACTATATAAGCCCCATGGGTAAATAAGGGTGGGGCCGGGCCAGATGTATCCCTCTCATTACTGCTGCAGGCTAAGCCACGGAGGGCTAACCTGAGGTCTTCTGTATATGCACATCCACAGGGTGTAGCTCAGTGCATTCTATGGTGGAATTCAGAGAGACTGATTACATGGGACTTGTGTAGCCATCTTATGTCCGGATAGCCTTGTAAGAGTAACCAGAAGGACTTTACAAGAAGCCCTTGTTGTTGTTTGTTGTGTTCTAGTAGTGTAACCTCTTCATGTGATAACAATGTAACCCTTCCTACAAGTAACAATATAGTCATCAGCTGTATCACTATAAACCCTGTATTAGGACGCGAGCTAATAACCACCAGTGGGCAGCAGCGAGCGTCCAAGCTCTCTTGGTCCATACTCATCAATAGCCACAGCGCGGAGTTTCCCGCCACTACCTACACCTGGACAAGAAGGGCGTGACCAACAATGATGTCACGCAGACAATAGCCAACCGGCTATCGTGGAGCCACATTCGAATGTTTACCACTGTATATATAGAGCTTTGCATCCGCCATTACCTCATGTTCCCTCTGTCCACCATGCAATAAACCTGAGTTAAACCAGCCCATGGCTGTTTCCTGTGTCTTGGTTCTCATACACTAAATTGGCGACGAAGGTGGGATAATGGATCCCCAAGGAGCCAGGGCACAGAGCGGTTTCAACATTACCAAACCGCAAGACTGGGAGCTCTTTGAGATGGACTTCCAGGGGGCACTGGTGGAACTCAAAGTCAAAGACGACGAGGAAAGGAAGAGGGCCATCCTCACCAGGATGCTTGGGATAGAAACCAAGCGAACGCTGGTGAGCATTATTGCACCGAAGAAGATGAATGACTTCAAAGCCGAGGACATTATGAAACTGCTGAGTGACCGGTTCCGACCCTCGAGGGCAATGTTTCCTGCTCGGAGCGCGTTTTGGAGGCGAGTCCAAGCGCCGGATGAGTCGGTTGAGACCTTCGTAACAGCCATGAGAATAGCCGCCGCCCCCTGCAGATGGGACAACCTAGAGATGGCCCTAAGGGATGCCGTTCTTTGTGGCCTGAAGGACAAGGAAGTGCAGCGCAGCCTGATGAACAAGGAGCCGCCACCCACGCTGGCGGAGGTTGTAGAGGCCGCGGAATCAGCGGAATCCACGAATGCTGGGGTAGACGAAATGCACCAGTGGCGTGAGTGGCGTCCTAGGGCCGGCAAAGCAGAAAATTCGGTGCACGGCAAGTCCGGACAATCGGTGCACGCAACCCGACGAACCTCGAAGTCGTCTACGGAAGGCAGCGACGGCGAGGAGGTCCAGAAGGTCCGAAAAGGAGGGCGCCGCTGCGATGGTTGCGGAGCGGCCCATGAGCGCGCGAAGTGCCCATTCAGAAAAGCTGAGTGTTACAACTGCGGCCATCGGGGGCACATCGCCAAGGCGTGCAGGAATCGGAAAGAGGGACGGAGGCACTCACAAGACCGTTCGGCCAGACCGGACCGTCCAGCGAGGTCCAAAGATGGCGCTCGGACTACGAGGAAGCAGGACGGCGTGGGTCGCATCTCGGACGACAGCGAGGACGACGCCCCCGTGTTCAGTGTGTCCGCGGGACAACCCCATTACTTCGTCGAGGTACTAGTACAAGGGGCCCCTATTAGGATGGAAATTGACTCGGGGTCCTCCTATTCTATAATTCCCCAGAGAGAGTTCTTGAAAATCGACCCCCACGTGCGGCCCAAACTTAAAACGTTGAGGTCCACGCTACGAGACGTGCAGGGGAACAGCATTCCAGTGTTGGGGGTCGGGAAATTTCGGGTCCGTTTTAAGAAACATTCTGCGGAACTCCCTCTAGTTGTTCTCAAAGGGGGAAATTGTAGCCTCCTCGGGACTCAGTGGTTTCAGCCTTTGGGTTTGTTCATAGGGGGGGTGCATGCTGTGGGTGCGGATCCAATAAAAGCGGTGTGCGACGCGCACTCCGCCGTTTTTAAAAAAGGACTGGGAAAGTTCAAGGGACCCCCTGTAGCCTTCGACCTAGACCCGGAGGTCCGCCCGATAAGACTCAAACCACGCAGGGTGCCGTTCGCACTAAAGGACAAAATAGAGGCGGAACTGGACAAACTGGTGGGCCAGGGGATTCTTGTTCCTGTTGATTCCGCGGAGTGGGAAACTCCAATTGTGACAGCACTAAAGGCTAACGGGGAGGTGCGCATTTGCGCTGATTATAAGTGTACAATTAACAAGGCGATCCGCCCTAACGCATACCCGGTGCCGGTGGTCAGCCACCTTCTGGCCAGGCTGAATGGGGGAAAATGTTTCGCTAAGCTCGATTTAGCTCAAGCCTACCAGCAACTCCCTGTAACTCCCGCCACGGCAGCGGCACAAACAATAGTTACACATAAAGGGGCGTTCCAGGTGTCGCGTTTACAGTTCGGCGTGAACTCGGCACCCGGCCTTTTTCAGTCGATTGTGGAACGCCTCCTGAAGGGGCTGGAGGGTGTGTTGTGTTATTTTGATGACGTATTGATAACAGGGGGGAGTGAGGCCGAACTGGCAAAGAGATTGGATAAAGTACTGACTGTGTTCGAGAAAGCGGGGCTGCGACTGAGAAAAGACAAATGCGTTTTTCTCGAAACAGAGGTTGAGTTTTTAGGGTTCCGTGTCACACCCGAGGGAATTAAGCCGTCCAAATCCAAAGTAGCCGCAATCAAGCAGGCTCCTCGCCCCACTTCCAAAACCGAACTACAGTCATTCCTGGGGCTCCTAAACTTTTACCATACCTTCCTTCCACGGAAGGCGTCTGTGGCCGAACCGCTCCATCGGTTGCTTAAAAAGGAGGAAACTTGGCTGTGGGGTGACGAGCAAGAGAGGGCTTTTAAAGAGTTAAAGCAACTCCTAACATCCGAGGCAATCCTAACTCACTTCGACCCCAAACGGCCAGTGGTCTTAGTTTGTGACGCATCCCCGGTGGGGGTGGGGGCGGTGCTTTGCCACGTGTTGGACGACGGAAGGGAGGCCCCGATAGCGTTTTATTCAAGGTCCCTGTCCCAAGCTGAGAGGAATTACGCACAGACCGACAGGGAGGCATTAGCGATAGTAGCGGGCACCAAAAAATTTCACGATTTTCTGTATGGTCGCCCGTTTACGATCGTGACCGATCACAAGCCTCTGTTAGGAATTTTCACTGCAAATAAGCCCACGCCACAGATCCTGTCCCCGAGAATGCTGAGGTGGGCTATCTTCCTTAATGCATACCAACATGAGTTGGAATACCGGCCCGGAAAGGAGATCAGCCATGCAGACGCACTCTCACGGTCTCCTCTGCCCGTGTCGGGCGACCAAAAGGCAGGGGTAGAGAGAGACCACCAGGTATTGTTAATAGAGGTCCTAGATTCACCCCCAATAGTACCAGCCGACATTGCCAGGGCGACAGGCAGGGACAGAACGCTGGAGAAAGTAAGCTCATGGGTACAGAAGGGGTGGCCGGCATCCTCCCCAAGTACGGAATTCGACCCATTTTTTCGGAAGAAAATAGAGTTGTCCATAGAGAGGGGGTGCCTGTTGTGGGGCCAACGGGTGGTAGTCCCTACATCCCTGCGACCGAGGGTACTCAAACTGTTGCACGTCAGCCACCCGGGGATCGTCCGTTCCAAGGCGCTGGCCCGGAGTTACTTCTGGTGGCCCCAGCTGGACACAGACATAGAGCACATGGTCGGCACTTGTGAGGCATGCCAGGGCTCCCGACCAGAGGCGGCTCGCCTCCCGCATAGGGAATGGGACGCGGCAAGGGGGCCGTGGTCCAGAGTGCACATAGATTTCGCTGGCCCGTTCCGAGGAACCCTTTTTCTCCTGGTAGTGGATGCGTACTCCAAGTGGCTAGAGGTGATGCCGGTAAAGAGCACGTCCTCCACCACTACAATTAACCATCTAAGGAGAGTCTTTTCCACGTTCGGTTTACCCGACACTCTGGTCAGCGATAACGCTAGTTGTTTCACGTCCGCTGAGTTCAGGGCATTCATGGAGGCAAACGCCATTCGGCACGTCACATCCGCGCCGTTTCACCCGGCCACGAATGGCCAAGTGGAGCGGTTGGTGCGGACAACAAAGGATGTGCTGCGGTGCATGGGCTCGGGGGACCTGAATCACCAAGTTTGTCAGTTTTTGTTAGCGTATAGGGTGACCCCCTTAGCATCCGGATACTCGCCGGCAGAGCTGCTGATGCGGAGAAAGCTGACCACGATTCTGACCAGGTTAGACCCAACGAGGGTCGAGGACAAAGGGAAGAACGTAGGGATAGTGGTGTCGAAAGGTTTCGCCGCCGGTGATCCTGTGCATTGCAGGAACTACGCCAGCACAGGACCAGCCTGGGTACCAGGGAGAGTTGTAGAACAGACGGGGCCAGTGTCATATCGAGTGGAAACGAGCACCGGTCTACTCTGGAGGCGGCATGCAGATCAGCTCAGGAGCCGGGTTCCCAGGAAGCAATCCACGGACGGCATGGAAAATGCCTCAGCGTTAGGGTTCTCCTCCACCCGCTTAGCCCAAGGGGGAGACAACGAAGGGCAACAGTCCCAAACAAGGGGGGGAAGCAGCGGTCCCGACTCAGATCCTTTTGACACGCCAGCTCTATCCGATCCCGGGGAAGAGGGGGAGGAGTTGGAGTTTGCGACTGCTGCCCCCGAATTTGATTTTGCGTTACCGAGCCGGGGGGGTTTTTGGGAGTGTTCCCCCACCCATCCAAGCAAGAAGAGGGGTTTTTCGTTAGCCCCCAGTGCCCCCGGTTCTTCCCAAATAAAGCACACACCTCCCAAAAAAGCCGCAGAACCGCGGCAAGTCACTAACAAGTCTCCCTCTCCAATTACAGGACAGGAAGCCAGGGGACAAGGAGAAGGTAGCAAACCCGGGGCAGGGCAGCCCGCACCGAGACCCCAGCGTGTTCGAAATAAGCCATCTTGGCTGAGAGACTTCGTCTCATCCTAGGGGGGAGGAGTGTTGTGTTCTAGTAGTGTAACCTCTTCATGTGATAACAATGTAACCCTTCCTACAAGTAACAATATAGTCGTCAGCTGTATCACTATAAACCCTGTATTAGGACGCGAGCTAATAACCACCAGTGGGCAGCAGCGAGCGTCCAAGCTCTCTTGGTCCATACTCATCAATAGCCACAGCGCGGAGTTTCCCGCCACTACCTACACCTGGACAAGAAGGGCGTGACCAACAATGATGTCACGCAGACAATAGCCAACCGGCTATCGTGGAGCCACATTCGAATGTTTACCACTGTATATATAGAGCTTTGCATCCGCCATTACCTCATGTTCCCTCTGTCCACCATGCAATAAACCTGAGTTAAACCAGCCCATGGCTGTTTCCTGTGTCTTGGTTCTCATACACTAAATTGTTCTGTTCATCATTGCCTGGAGTATTAATTCTAAGGGCCAGACATGACATGTTCTCACCTTTGTTTTGCTTTGCCTTTCCTGAACATTCCCAGTGGTCCAAACTTTGCTGACCTCCCCTGGATCATCCATCTTTGCTTCCATTGCTCCTGATGCTTCATTTTGCCTTTCTCAGCCCCTTCCTGATGTCTGTCCAGCAACTGCAATTCCACATAAGTTAATTGACAGAGCTTTCTACACTATCAACTTTGAATAGGATCTTGGTCTGTCGAAACAGGGACTAAAGAACTAAGGAAAGGTGGTTTTGTGTGTTCAGAGGCACACATGAACCAAACTGAAAGATTTTTTGTTAATCATAGTAGCCCATGACCATTACATATAGACAGTCTTCATATCAGGGGAAAATGTCATTCAAATGTCCATCAGTTATACATACCTACACTGAACCAATGGATCTCACATAGGTATTTGATTAATTGTTTGGAACCTAAGTTATTATTCAGGCTAGATATTTATTTGCCAGCAACAACTTCTCCAAAGGCTTTACTTTCGGTAAACTACATTCATGAAAAAGTATCTTGCTCATGGTTAAATTGGTATGAATTTTATTGTATTTTTATTACACTAGAGTTTGCACCAAAGCTGACATATTGAGCTTAAATCAAAAGAAAAGTGCACACCATATAGTTGGAGCATTAAGAGATATTACATATTTTTCTTATGCTACACAAAATATTCTTCTATTATATTCCATTTGCCCTATTTCCATGTTTTGTTCCCCTTTGTCTTACTTTATAGTTGTCACAGTTTACCACCAAGCACTTCTAATAAAACTACATTTAATAGGAACATGTCTGTTCTTCCTGCCTCGCTTTTTGTTATTTTAAACAAAACAAGCAGAATAATTCAATGCAAAATGATACATTGCTTCATACTCACACAACCTTGAGTCTATTAGACTACTTGCTTTTCTTCAATTTTCATTTAAAACCACAAAAGACATAATTTGAAGCCTTAGCCTATCTAGGTAATTGCTTTGATATTGCTGATATCTCACAAGAGTACATGGGGAAAATTTAACTCTTCATATAAACTTTTAACATAAAGGCTATGAAATACAAAGAGCAATACAGTTTTGCCAAAGAAAATGTTCAGAATTGATCAACATGAGATGTTTCCAGAGCCACAACACAGCTAAATGTTCTTTCTGTCTTTTCTTTCTCCTTGGTGGTCAAATAGGCTACTACAACAGTAAGCATTTCTTTATTTTGCACCAGGGCTCTGCCAAAGGATCTCTTTTAATAATATAGCTCATGTTGACTTCTCAATTTTAATCTACACAGCAGGTGAAACAAGGAAGAAAGTTCAGAATGTGTGTTTGTTTTAAAAAATGTTATAGCGCTATAGAAATTTCATTTATATCCTGGGTGGAAGTCTTTCAAATTTCTGGCCAGTATAACAGCTGTGTGAGTGAGTGTCACACATTGAAACTCTCTCAATAATGAGATTCCTCTCAGGTTTTGTTTTTCAGACTCACCCACAGTTGAGCCCCTCTATATTAAGGGCTTCCATCAGTCAATTTCAGGATCAGGATCAGAGCCATGGAATCCTAAGGGTCAGTGACACTTACAAAACCCACTGGCACTGACTATTACAGCAGATGAATGCAGTATATTATTTTTAATTTCTACAAAGTTCCACTGGTGAGCTCCAGAAAACACCACACTGGGAGACCTCTGTCATGTTTGCACTGGGTTCTGAGCTCACAGCGCAGGTGACAGTTGCTAGCAGGTCAATCTTGAGGGAAAATAAAGAGGCTCCATCTAGTAAAATCTGATCAGGGCAAGTACTATGAGGAGAGAGGTTAACTGCATCAAAAGGAGTCCAGACATTGAACTGTTCACTGTGAGAAAGCTAGTTGGGGACTTTGTACTCTTCAGAAGGTAAGCCTTTGCTTCAGAAAAATGTGCAAGTCTTCTGAGGCTTCTGGAAGGCAAGCTAGCTCAGTCCTGCTACAGAGGATCTTCTATGCCCTTTCATGATTCTGTAGCTCTTGATTCAATGTGGCATGGGTGTTCAGAGTGGACACTCATGAATAAAGACTTCTGAATCTTAGGCTTGGTTTTCAGATGCTTATGCAGGGCTTTTCTTTGGACTATTATGTTCAAGTCCATGACAAAAAATAACACTACCAGATAAAAATCAGCAATACTGAAATAGCCTTCCTGAACCGGAAATAGTATAATCATTTACAACTTGACCTACTGGATGTACAAACTGCTGACGAACTTGTATTCTTCCTCCCCAGTTCATTTATCCTCAGACATAAATTTTACTGTCACTGGTGAGGTGAGGATAATAATGACAGTATATGCAAGCGCGGTGCCAAAATGGCCACCGCGCTCTTTGTGGGCCCCCACCCATCCCGGACGAAGACATCTGGGTTAGTTAGGGGGCGTGGCCATCCCTTTATAAAAGGGGTGGCCACGAGGCAGCTTCGCTGCCATTTTAAGAACAGCGACGGAGCAGAGAAGTTCACTCCGACGCTGCTGGTACTCCCTCGAATTTACTCTTAATTCTTGATCGGAGGATATCTCTCCTCCGATCAGTACTTCAGTGCTTGGGTGGCCATGGCACCCAAGCAAAATGCTCCTGCGGCCCCGAGGCCACGTCCAAGGGGGAGGGCTCGGCCTACCCCCTCGACCTCCTCTATGGGGCCGCCATCAGGCCGGAGGGCTCAGGCGGGTGCCCCACAGGGGGTGGCAGCATTACCTTACCCACTGCCACCAATGCAGGTGACCAGGCCTCTGCTTACCCACCCAGTTGCAGGACTCGGGCAGGGGCTGTGCGGGCCTGCTCCCCTGGGGTTTCCACCCCTATTGACCCTTTGCCCGGCATGGGGCATAGCGGCCCATTCGGGCGTGGCGCGGGGTCGCGCCCCGCCATTCCACCGGCCTCCCATGGGCCGGATTATTGGGCCTGACCCTATTCTGGCCAGGGATTGCCACACGGCTTTCCCCCTCCGCCCGCTCACCAATTGCCCAGTGGGCCGTCCGGCCCACCCGTCCCACCTTATTCTGGTGGGTCTGACACCGTGGATGCTCTCCTTGCCCGCATAACGGCACTTGAGGCATCCATGGGAATTGCACCACCACCAATGGAGGCTTGGCAGCTCCTCGGCTGCGGCCCACATGCCTGCCGCTGCCACTCAGCAGGCCATCAACAGGGTTGAGCTGCTGGAGGCCATCAGGCCAGCTCAGGCTGGTGCTTCGCAGCTCCCCATCAGGCCGTCCCAGCAGGGCATTCCACTGGGGACCGATCCGGCTTGGCATGGACGCACGGAGGCTCAGAGCTCGATTACCATCGTGAGCTCCGATGCCCGCCACGGGCCGGAACCCCCAGTGGGGGCGGCCAGTGGGGGTGCACCGAGTGAGTATCCTGGTCAAGTCAGCACACCGGTGCCAGTGACTCACAACACTGGGGGGGGGGGTCCAGTGGCCATGGCCGCAACAGGCTACTGCGGGAGCGCAGTTCACTGCACACTACCCTGTTACCTCCTGGGCTCCTAATTACCCCCAGGTTCTTACAGGGGTGACCGCCCCAACTGTTCTGGCTAACTTGTCTGGGGTGTGACAGGGCCCATTATATGTTCCCCCACTTTACTCCATGCCAACGGCGGCCCTACCAACAGCCGGTTACTCCCTACCCCTGGGTGACCATTTATCCCAGGCTACTAGGGAGAAGATATGGCAGGGGGAATATATTGACATTTTCACCCTCCTTAACCGTGAACCCACTAAGGAGGAGAGGAAGGGGCAGGACGACAGGGACAAGGAATTGTCCTGTCATCGTAAGCCACCTCGCACTTGGGCCAATTGGTTACCGGTCTATTTGATATACATGGCGGTATATCTCAGGGCCCGTCCTGATTTGGCCATCCCAATGGCCCATTGTCAATTTTCCTGGCCCGTCATGGTTGGCCTATGATGAAGAATTTAGGATGAGGGCGGCCCTTCACCCTGAGATGCAGTGGGACGAGCCCTGCCAGCAGTTGTGGCTGCTGTATATGACCCCTACGCGACCAGTGCCAGGTGACCGGTACCACTGTGGCCATGCCGTACAGCGGGCTGCTACTACACAGACTCCCCGCCAGCTGGTGGGGCAGGGGGTTCCAGCTTGCCTGCTGTGTTGGAGTTTCTCCGCCAATGGAGTGTGCCCTTCTTGTTCCAGCCCTCACGCCGCCTCCGCATGCCCGTGGGCTGGTGGGTCATGGGGCAGGGGAAGGGGATTCCAGGGGGCGGCCAGAGCTCCCTCTGACTCCACTACCCATACAAAAGGCACCCTCCCCAATTAATTTCACGGTGCTTGAATGGTGGCTGCGTGCCTATCCTAGACAGGATGATGCGATCTACCTGCTTGAGGGTTTTAAGTTTGGCTTCCGCATCCTGTTCAGGGGTGTTCGCGGGCCTCAGGATGCCCCGAACCTACAGTCTCTCAGGGGTAATGAGGACATTGCTGCGGAGAAGATAGCCAAAGAGGTTAGAGAGCAGAGGGTGGCGGGGCCATTTAACGACCCCCCCCATATACTAACTTAAAGGTATCCCCTCTGGGTTTAGTTCCTAAGAAGTCCCCAGGTGAATTCCGTCTGATTCACCACCTTTCTTACCCTGTGGGTTCCTCGGTCAATGACGCTATACCGGATGACCTTTGCTCTGTTCGGTATACGTCCTTTGACCAGGCCTTACAGATGGTACGTTCATGTGGTCCCAGGGCACTCATGGCAAAGTGTGATATCAAATCGGCATTCCAATTGTTGCCGGTGCACCCGGACGACTTTGAGCTGTTAGGTTTTTGTTTCCGGAGCAAGTTTTATGTGGACAAGGCCATGCCTTTTGGCTGTTCCATTTCGTGCTCAGCCTTCAAACGATTTAGCACCTTCCACCATTGGGCTTTCATTCATAGGTCGGGGTCCCAGTCTGTAGCCCACTACCTCAACGATTTTTTGTTCGGGGGTGGACATGACTTGGGCATGTGTGGACGCCTGCTCACCACATTTCAGGCGCTTATGGGGGAACTGGGTGTCCCCCTAGCACCTGAAAAGACAGAGGGTCCAGCCATCACCCTTACCTTTCTGGGTATTGACATCGACACCGTCACCCAGACATCCAGATTACCTATGGAAAAGGTGACTCAGATCTCTGATGCGATTTTGGCAATGCTTGCCAAGTGTAAGGTGTCTCTCTGGGAGTTGCAGGTCCTTCACGGCCACCTCAACTTCACCTGCAGGGTGGTAATGCCAGGTAGAGCCTTCGCGAGGCGTCTTTGTGATGCTATGGTGGGCCTTTCTAAACGACACCACAGGGTCCGGCTGACTAGGGGTTTACAAGCAGACCTGTCGGTTTGGCTCACTTTCCTACAGGAATTTAATGGCATCTCCTTTTGGAGATCTGAGCTTATGGTCAGCCCTCAGTTCCAAGTAGAATCGGATGCCTCCGGCTCCCTCGGGTATGGGATTTATTTTGAAGGAAAGTGGGCCTATGGTCAATGGCCCCAGGAATGGCACGGCACGGATCACTTACGCGATCTTACGTTCCTGGAGTTTTTTCCAATTTTGGGTGCCCTTATGCTCTGGGAGGACATGTGGGCTAATTCTGTGGTTCACTTTTGGTGTGACAATGCTGCTGTGGTGCACATTGTCAACGCCCAAACATCTAAGTCCCCCAGAGTCATGGCCTTATTTCGCCAATTCATTCTTAGGTCCTTGCGCCTTAATGTGCTCTTCAGGGCCAGACATGTGCCAGGCATTAATAACGATATTGCCTACACTTTATCCCGCCTGCAGATCTCCCACTTCCATGCCTTGGCTCCGGATGCAGAGGAACTTCCCTCTCCACTCCTGGCCGAGATGTGGACCTTTGGCAAGGAGAGGTGAACTGGGCAATCGGGATGTCTTTGGCACCTCGCACACGTAAGGCGTATCAGCATACACTCCTTCAATTTAGGACCTTTTGCAGGGAAATGCAGTTGCCTGAATTGTGGCCGATACTGGTCGACCAGGTTTTACAGTATTTGGTGCACCTTCATGGTCAGGGATTGGCCCCACGCACCATCGCCCCTAGGCTTTTGGCCTTGGCATTCATGGCCAAGGCACGGGGCTTTACTGACTGCATGGGTGACTTCCGTATATGCCATGATTTGGAAGGGTGGACACATGAACGTGGCTGCCGCCCAGACACATGTCACCTTATTTCACCGTGTATTCTGTCCCACCTTGCTCAAGGTTAGCATAGACTGTGTTATGATAGGTATGAGGAGTCTCTTTTTCATGCAGCTACCACCGTAGCGTTCTTTGGAGCTCTGAGAATCAGCGAGCTGGTCCCATTGTCAAAAGGGGACGTGTCTCGTAGGGCACTGGAACTGGAAGATGTATCTATCAACCAGGAGTGGGCTCAGTTGAGGATTCGTTCCTCAAAGGCCGATCAGAATGAAGAAGGCAGTGGTGTGAGACTGCTACGATGCATGTTTGCTGACATCTGTCCGGTTGGTGCCCGACATGCGTTTTTGGCAGTGCGTGGTACGCGCCCTGGCCTGTTGTTCTGCCACCAGGATGGGTCTCCCCTTACCAAATTTCAATTCTGGAGGGTGATTGGGATGGCACTTCACAGTGTGGGTGTCCCTGGGGCTCGTTGTGGCACCCATTCATTCAGGATAGGTGCCGCGTCAACTGCGGCTGTGTTTGGGTACTCGGAGGCCAATATACGTCGGATGGGCAGGTGGGGATCCGCGCGTTTTTCATTATATGTACGTCCCCTCACTGCATGAGTACCTAGTTATGTCCTTAATTCCTTCTTCTTCTTTTACAGACCCTGTGTGTCTACGCACACTGGTGACAGTGTGGCTGGTGGGCCACAGTTATGTGCACTGGGCGGCACAGTATGCTGTATCATCGGAGTGGGGACCCCATCTCGGGCTGTGTGTATCCGCACGTATGCGGTGGTATGGTGTGGGCGGCATGAGGTGGCGTGAACTGTTGCCATTCCTGATGTCCATCAGGGATGCTGGACCGCCAGATGTTTTGATTCTGCACCTCGGCGGCAATGATCTCGCACAGATCACTGGCCTTTCCTTAAAATGTTGGTGTGCAGTGACCTGGCGTTTCTACATCATTTATGGCTGTACACATGGTTGCTATGGTCTGACATCGTGCCGAGACACTGTTATAGAGGAGGCATTGATCTCCGTGGTTTGGACCGTGCCTGGTGGTCAGTGAACAGGGCTGTTGCCCGGTTCCTTGTTGAGAATGGCTTGGGGACAGCCATTCGACACCCGGGGATAGGGTTGCAGGATTTTAGCCTGTATTCAGGAGATGGGGTCCACCTGTCAGCCAGAGGTATGCACCTCTTTCTGGAGGACGTGCAAGCGGGCCTGGTGACCGAGCTGTCAGTCGGGGGGAGGGGGCGGTGAGTCATCATGGATGTCTCCCTGTGTGGCAGGTAGCACTGGTAAGGTAAAAATTTATGACCCATAGGTATCCGGCAGGTTCGCAATTGACTGGACAACACGTAGATAGGTACAGGAGAAACAGGATTGGCTGGTCAAGGGCGAACCATGAACGGGGTGATGCTAGGAGCTTCACAGCCTGCATCACCTTGATATTTGGACAGATACACGTCAGAGGGTGGGGTCAATATATAGTATATTGACTTCAGTCAACAATTTGTTTGTGACAACAAACAAATTGATACAAATTGATACATAATAGCCAATTGCCATTGGCATTTTGGGTGGAACCTTACCAGTGCTACTGCGGCCTGCTTGCCTTAAAGAATTACAATTGGATGATACACTAATTGAAAGTTATAATTCAGACTAGGGCATTATTCAATAAAAGTGGCCCAATGCCTTAAATCCAATACCGGTGTCTGAGTCTTTATTTGGGTGGGTGTGCCTGCAATGCAAGCGCGGCGCTAAAATGGCCGCCACACTCTTTGCGGGCCTCCACCCATCCTGGACGAAGACATCTGGGATAGTTAGGGGGCGTGGCCATCCCTTTATAAAAGGGGTGGCCACGAGGCAGCTTTGCTGCCATTTTAAGAACAGCGACGGAGCGGAGAAGTTTTTCCCTCCACCCCCTCCCTAGTGGACAGTGTGACTTTTCTGGTCGCTTCGGGGCCGGGTGGGAATTTTTGCTCGAACCTAGAATTTGCACTTTGGTTCTTGGCTTTTTTGACCATTCCACTCTGTCGCTAGTGTTTGAGATACAGGGTAAGTTGACTTTGGTCACTTTTGGCGGGTAGCACTGGTAAGGTAAAAATTTATGACCCATAGGTATCCGGCAGGTTTGCAATTGACTGGCCAACACGTAGATAGGTACAGGGGAAACAGGATTGGCCAGTCATGGGCGAACCATGAACGGGGTGATGCTAGGAGCTTCACAGCCTGCATCACCTTGATATTTGGACGGATACACGTCAGAGGGTGGGGTCAATAGATAGTATATTGACTTCGGTCAACAATTTGTTTGTGACAACAAACAAATTGATACAAATTGATACATAATAGCCAATTGCCATTGGCATTTTGGATGGAACCCTGTGCTACTGCGGCCTGCTTGCCTTAAAGAATTACAATTGGATGATACACCAATTGAAAGTTAGAATTCGGACTAGGGCATTATTGAATAAAAGTGGCCCAATGCCTTTAATCCAATACCGGTGTCTGAGTCTTTATTTGGGTGGATGCTCCTGCAATGGTATTTGGTGACAACAAACCAATGATTAATACTGAAGTGAAAAAACAAGATCTAGAAAGAATCACTTCTATGTGGATTGCTATAAGCTAGTCTAGTGGTCATGAAGGCTGGCCTTCCAGCAGCGGTGCCAGCGGGCCGGTGAGTCTGTGGCTGATTTCGTGGCAGCCTTGAGGGTGGCTGCCGTGCCTTGCCAGTGGGGAGTGTCCCTGAGTGAGGCGCTGCGAGACAGGCTCCTGCTGGGCCTGCGAGATGAGAGGGCCAGGACAAAACTACTGGCCAAGGATGAGAGCATCTCCTTCGAACATGTCCTGCACATTGCCCAAGCCACCGAGTCAGTGCAACAAGGTGAACGGGAGTGCCGGGCCAGGACCACCGCAGTTGGGTGGCCCCTGCCTGTGGTTCCAGTCCACAGCTGTTCCTACCATGGAGAGCAGGGGCCCTCCGAGTCCACCACATCCACCTCTGACTTCAGTGAGGACAACGACGTGCAGCGGGTGCAGAGGAGGCCCAAGGTTCGAGACCGCACCAGAGAGGACCGCCGCTGCGATGGATGCGGGGCATCCCACGACCGGAGCCGGTGCCCATTCCAGGAAGTGGGGTGCCACAACTGCGGGCAGCGCGGGCACATCGCAAAGGTCTGCAGGCGTCATCGAGACGATAGCAAGGGCCAGGCAGAATGGTCCCAACGGAAAGCTGATGGGGTCGGCAGAATCTTTGACGACAACGAGCCCCAGGAGCACCGCATGTCTCGACGAGTTCCCGACAACGACGACCAGGCAGTTCACAGCGTGCCTTTGAGGCACCATCGGTTCTTTGTTGAGGGGTCCCAGTAAGAATGGAGATAGACTCGGGGTCGTCGTACTCCATCATCACCCACCAGGAATTTTTGCGCATTCCCCCCAAGTCACGCCCCAAACTGAAGGCCCTAAAGACTAATTTGCAGGACGATCAGGGGAAAAGTATCCAAGTGTTGGGGGTGGGGGAGTTCAAGGTGAAGTTCAAGAGGTGCTCCAAGCAGCTGACCCTAGTAGTCTTAAGGGTAGGGTCCTGCTGCCTCCTGGGGAAACAGTGGTTCGGCCCTCTGGGGGTTTTCATTGGAGGCATACACACCGTGCAGGCTGACCCGATCACAGAGGTGTGTAACGCACACTCTGCCGTCTTTGAGAAGGGGCTCGGGAAGTTCAAGGGCCCCCCAGTTTCATTCGACATGGATCCCGACATCCGACCCATCAGACTGAAGCCAAGGAGAGTGCCTTTCACACTAAAGGACAAAATTGAAACTGAACTGGACAAACTGGTGGGTCAGGGGATTTTGGTACCGGTGGACTCCGCCGAGTGGGAAACCCCCATTGTTACGGCGCTTAAGGCGAACGGGGAGGTCAGAATCTGCACTGACTACAAGTGCACGATTAACAAGGCAATTAGCCCAAATGCGTACCCGGTGCCGGTAGTAAGTCACCTGTTAGCAACTTTACACGGGGAGAGGTGTTTCGCCAAGCTAGATTTAGCACAGGCCTATCAACATTTAACAGTGACCCCAGCTGCAGCCACCGCTCAGACCATAGCTACTCATAAGGGAGCCTTTAAAGTAATGCACCTCCAATTTGGCATACATTCAGCCCCAGGAATTTTTCAGTCCCTCGTGGAACGGTTGTTGAATGGGCTCCAAGGTGTTTCCTCCTACTTTGACAATGTTTTGATAACGGCAAGGGGGGAACAGGAGTTGGCCAAAAGGTTAGACCGAGTACTAACTGTGTTCGAAAAAGCGGGGCTCAGATTGAGAAAGGATAAGTGTGTGTTTTTCGCTGAGGAGGTAGAGTTTCTGGGTTTCTGGATAACACCTGAGGGCATCAAGCCAGCAGAGTCAAAGGTGTTGGCAGTGCAGAACGCCCCTCACCCCACCACCAAGGCCGAACTACAGTCCTTCATAGGACTCCTAAATTTTTACCACTCTTTCCTGCTGGGAAAGGCATCGGTGGCAGAACCGCTGCACAAACTACTCAAAAAAGATGCAGCTTGGCGGTGGGGGGACAGCCAGGAACGGGCATTCTGAGGGCTCAAGCAGCTTCTATCCTCCGAGGCTGTCTTGACCCACTTCGATCCCAGGAAACCCGCTGTGTTAGTCTGTGATGCCTCACTGGTGGGGGTGGGGGCAGTCCTATGCCACGTGCTAGAGCGGGGGGGGGGGCAAGAAGCCCCGGTGGCATTCTATTTGAGGTCCCTGTCCAAGGCAGAGCGCAACTCCACGCAAACAAATAGGGAAGTCCTGGCGATTGTTGTGGGAACCAAAAAGTTCCACGACTTCCTTTATGGCAGACCATTCACAGTCATGACCAACCATAAGCCCCTGCTAGGTATCTTTACCACAAACAAGCCAACCCTGCAGATCTTGTCCCCAAGGATGCTGCGGTGGGCTATCTTTCTCAATGCGTACCAGTATGCATTGACCTACCGTCCCGGCAAGGAGATCAGCCATACCGATTCCCTATCCAGGTCACCCCTCCCACAGGCAGGGGACCCAGAGTGCAAGGTAGAGCAGGACCACCAGGTGCTCCGGATTGAGGCCCTAGAGTCACCCCCGATTCTGCCGGCGGAGATTGCTAAGGCTACAGCGAAAGACAAGTCATTGACCGTAGTCAGTTCATGGGTACAAAAAGGGTGGCCAGCAACCTCCCCAACCGAGGAATTTAAGGTTTTTGGTAGGAGGAGAGACAAACTCTCCTTAGAAAGGGGATGCCTACTCTGGGGGCAGTGGGTAATAATCCCCAAAGTTCTGAGGCCTCAGGTGCTCAAGATGCTGCATATCGGCCACCCAGGGATCGTGCGCTCCAAGATGCTAGCTAGAAGTTACATCTGGTGGCCCAAACTGGACACAGACATAGAACACATGATTGGCACTTGCGAGAGCTGCCAGAGTACCCGGCCCAAGGAGTCCCAACTTCCGCACAGAGAATGGGATACAGCCTGGGGACCGTGGTCACGTCTGCACGTGGATTTCGCGGGTCCCTTCAGGGGCATCCTTTTCCTTATAATAGTGGGTTCTTACTCCAAATGGTTGGAGGTGATCCTGATGGCCAGTACATCATCAGCTGTGACGATTAAACAATTATGGAAGGTATTCAGCTGCTTCGGGTTACCTGACTTACTTGTGAGCGATAACGCCACAACTTTCATATCAACGGAGTTCCAAGGTTTCATAGAGATTAACAAAATTCGCCACATAACTGCGGCCCCTTTTCACCCTGCTACAAATGGTCAAGCAGAACGCCTGGTGCGAACAACAAAGGATGCACTGCATAGGATGGGCCCCGGGGAATTGAACTTGCAACTTTGCCAATTCCTATTAAGGTATCGTGTAACCCCCTTAGCGTCGGGTCTGTCGCCCACTGAACTCCTTATGCGGAGGAAACCCGCCACAATCCTCTCGAGTTTAGACCCAACCTGGGGGGAGGACACAGGTAGAAATATAGAAACGGGGGGCACCAAGAGTTTCGAGATCAGCTAGGCAGTGCATTGCCGTAACTACACGGCTGGCAGACCTAACTGGGTGCCTGGAATAGTGGTCGGGCAAATGGGGCCAGTCTCCTACAATGTTGAGACAAGCACAGGACTCCTCTGGAGGAGGCATGCCGACCAGCTCAGGGGTAGGATAGTAGGAAGGCAAGACTTGAGTGACCAAGCAGAGCATTCAGCATCAGGGTTCTCCCCCACCCGCTTATCCCGAGGGGGAGACGCAGACCACAGGGGGGAGGGAAATGACACAAATCCGCATCCTTCTGACCCCCCAGGTAACAGGAACAACTTGGAAGAGGGGGATTTCGAGGAGTTGTTAGACTTTGAGTTAGGAAACCAGGGAAATTTTTTTGGAGTGGTCTCCCACCCATCCAAGCGAAGAGCGGGGTTTTTCTTTAGTTCCTGGAGCCCACGGTTTCACATCCCTGGAGTTTACTCCTACACCTAGACCTCCCCAATCCATGGCTCAGAACTCACAGCCAATCGCTAACGAGTTACACACTCCCATTGCAGGATGAGGGCAGAGTAATCAGGAGCATGCAGGGACTCCGGCCCCAATTGCGGCCGCCACTCGCCCAAAGCGAACATGCGGGAAGCCTCAATGGCTGAAGGACTTCGTTCTCACCTAGGGGGGGAAGGGTGTTATGTATTGAATGAATGTTGCAAGTTTCTCCCTTTAACAGAATGTAACCAGTCAATATATCCAATTGTATCTAATCAGAGACACATTGTAGCAAGCTGTATAAGGATACGAGCTAAGTGGCCACAGGTGGCAGTAGCAAGCATTCGGCTCACATGGTACAGATTCCCCGAATACATGAAGAGCGGGAAACCTTCCCGCCACACCACACCTGGAGAAGATGGGCGTGACGATCTATGATGTCACGCAGACAGTAGCCAATGAGCTACCACCCGGGATATTCAAATGTACAGTGTACTATAAATAGAGCTGTTTTGTCCACCATTACCTCATGTTCACCCTGACCATCATGCAATAAAGTTGTGTTTAGCCCTAACTGCGGCTCCTTCTACTGTCTTCCATGCAAGACACTAAAGTACTAAAAAGAGAACAAGATTGTTAAAGAGGTCAGTAGGCTGCTCTATAATCAGCAAGTGACTCAGAGCCACAAAGCAAAAGCCAATAATCTCATAGATGAAATGATTGAACTTCTAGTCTTTTTTAAAAATATGTTTTACATCCAGACACAGAATCTCTTTGTAAGCATAAATCCATGATATGCCAGGTAGGAATTAAATATTTATTTGGATCCCATTTGATAGGTTCAAAAGCTCAGATTGCCCTAAACTAGGAGCTGATTTCTCCTTTGACATCTATGTGGCAGCCTGACCTGAGATAATTTAAAATACTGTTTAATGAAAGCACTCAGGGTTGGGACAAAGAGGACTGTTCTCTGCTTTTGTAATGCAGAAATATTTTGAATATGCCTCTGGAGATAAATAACAAAATTTTCTTCTGTGTCATTCCATTATTTTATTTTAAAGCAAGCTTGTTTTTAAATTAAAACGAAAATCTGTACTTTGACTGTTTCTGTGACCTTACATTGCCCCGCCTATAGCCTTTCCTATTCTAGTAGCTGCAACAATGTACAGTATCTAACTTTTAAAGCTACACACATGCTCAGTTTAACAAAGACATTCCTTTTACCTTTTGCAAGGCATTCTTTGAGGATCAATATTTCAGTCCCTACAGCAAGGATTTTTTTCCAAATAAAAAAAGTAGATCTGGCTTACCATTCTCTTTCAAGATAAGCAATATTAGTTGTTTCAATTTATATAAGTTATTTTAAATCTGGTGGTGTTTAGGGTCATCTATTTCTGAAAGGAGGTTAGAACAGTTTTACTTTTTAAAAGTCATAACTTGAAAATATTTTGCCCCATCTTCTCCATGTTCGGAATAGAGGTAGGGCAGATTGTTTACTACACTTATGCTAAACTTGGTGCTGATTTGAAGTCTGGTTAAAATTATTTGTCTTGGCTGCCTTCATTATTAAAATTGCTTTGTACAATGCTTCCTTTTGAATATCCAACCACCATGCCACTTGGAGATGGGAGGGCCTTTTCCCCACTTCTGTTGGAAAAGAGGCAAGGCTTAGCAGTAGTTGTTCTAGCATCTCTTCTTGTTGGTTCTGGGTTTTGCTGGCTGCTTTTAAAGCTTGCTCTGCCTCAAAGACAGCCTCTTGGCTGCCGCTCATCTAATGGTGTGTATTGTGACTCTTGGTAGAGCACAGCAGGAATTTGAGGCCTTGTTATCTAATGTCATCACAAGAATTAGGATAAAATATTTTATTCTCCACTCCATCCTTATTTACTCAGGGATTAATTTAGTTTCTGAAATCTGAAATATAAAAGGAAGGAAGGAAGGAAGGAAGATGCTTTCATGAAAATGCCTCTATATATTTTTCACTTTTTGTGTGCCCATCTTTGCATATGGTTTTGTCTAACATATGCATTAACAAGGTTGGCTTAGTGGTTAAGACGCTGAGCTTGGAGACTAGAAGGTTGGGTTTCAATACCCAAAGGCTGCACTTGGGGACATGAAAGGAGCCTCATTCGGGTGTCCCCTGAGCAGAGTTTCTCCAGCAAAAATCCTTTCAATCCAGAGTAATCTCTGACACGAAATTTTTATTAGCAAGCATTTTCCATCAAGCAATGCAATTTTGCACTTTCTTCATTAACACATGCACATCTATGTTCAATATTTTAATTACAGATTGGTTTTATTTCTGTTTTAATGCTTGAAACTCAGTGTATTTTAACTTTATTGATTTTAACTACATATTGTAAGCCACCTGGGGTCCTAATTATGGGATAAAGAGGATATTAAAATTAAAATAAAAGATGGCTCAGTATTCTTTGCATTGTTGGAGAAGGTGATATTGTTTAGTACCAATTGCTGAAGCCTGATAGTGGTATCCAAATGGCCACTAGAGGAATATAACTCCGGACTATGTAAATCTAATCCAATCATCATAGCTAGTGGATAGTATCAATTTTCCTTCCCTCATGGCAGTTAATGGCATCGTTTTAGTCAGAGATTCTCAACCTGTGGCATGCAGCACTATTTCATGTGCCACCACCACCACCTCCACCACACCAGGAAGTACCATGTGGTGGAGGAAGGGCAAAATGGCCATCTAGCCCATGAAGCTGTCTGAGGGAGAGTGACCTGGCCACTGGCTTTAAAAGGTTGAGAAATCATTTTAAACTACAAGCATAGGGTTGGAGTCAGGGATGTCAATCCAGACATAAGGGCTTCTTCCTGTCCCTCATGTCTCAAATATTTGGGGCATGAAAAATGATTTAGTATCTCCCTGTTAAGTCTCTACTTTTCAACAATACTCCTAACAACTGCTTAAAAAATCAAAGGGCAGGACACCTCTTTTGGCTGGAAAATATCTATGTAACATGAATAACTTAAGTAGAGTAAAACCCCAGCATACGACTGCCCTGGGTTACGTTTGCCGTGGGTTACAATGGCACATTTAGTTTTAAAAATTCCCCAGGTTACGACCAATTTTTAGTTTATGGCTGAAGAGTGTGCTGCAGTATTTTAAACTCAAAAAAGTTAGTAATCTCCCTACCTTTTCCATGCCATTTGGGCACTTTATCCAACAACGATGACAGCACCTCTGCAGCAGTAAGCACAGCATTGTGACTTCAGGTGAAGGGGGGGGATTTTGAATTCTGAAATGGTTGTGTCAACCATTTTGAAATTCACCTGCTGCGGCGGTGACATTGTCATTGTCAGATAACATCCCCAAATGGCATGGAAAAGGTAGGGAAATCACTTCATTCCTTTTGTGAGAGTGAGAGAGGGTCGCACCTGGCATTTTTGGGATTTTTTTTTGGGGGGGGGAGGGTTGTATTTTTATTTTGGTCTGGTGAGAACCTTTTTAATTTTCAATGCCTCCCTATGGGAAAATGTGCTTCGGGTTACAATTTTTTCTGGTTATGATGGAGGCTGTTGGAACAGACCTCTATTGTAACCTGAGGTTTTACTGCAGCAGAATTTGCAATGGCAGGTAAAACTGGATGTTTTTAATGCATGGCTGCTCCATTTCTAAATATGAGTCTGTAATGTTTATGCTTCCTTTCCACCCAAATGCATTTTGCTTATTTTTTTTATACAGGAAGGTTTGTTTAGGCTGTCTAGATAGCTGAGTAAGTTGGGTACTTGGCTATGGAGCCAGAGGCTGGAAGTTCCATTCTCCAGGGTGTCTCATGTTAGAAAAGCTGGCCTGCATGACCTTGGACAAGGTGCCAAGACAAAGGGAAGGATAAACCACTTCTGGTTTGTATTCAGAAATCCCTAGAAAGGTGCGCCATCAGTCAAAATTGATTTAAAGACACATGATATCAATTTTTAAAAAATTAGTTTTCTTATTAAATTTTCAAAAATACAAACAAAACAAGAAAAAGAAAGAAAAAACAAATACAATTATAAAAAAGAAATACAGACATAATATATACTTGGTAATCTAATACATCTCTAAGTTTCATCATGACTCAATTAAAAACATTTTGATATATTGTAATACATTTTAAATCTCATCGAAATTCATCTTAACCTATAAATCAAGGGTTAACCATTGGAACTTCACATAGGATCCTAAGCCAGGCCCTAATAGCCCACTGGGTCCGCAGGTCAACAAAGGATTGAGAAATGTGCCAGTGGGGCAAGAGACCCACAAACGTGAAAAAGGGAAACAACTTCATTTCCCAATGTTCTTTGTGCCACACTGCACCACAGCCAATCAGGCTGAGAGCCGTGAGCACAAAGAAGATTGAGAAATGTGCCGCGGCCAATCAAAATCGAGCCACAGAAAAAAATGCAGCACAAACACAAACCACAAACCCATAACTACAAGCCCCAGAGCCCTGCGCGCCATGAGTGCGCAGAACACTGAGAAGCCCGCCACATGAAAAATAAAAAATAAAAACCCAGTGCCTCATAGCCATACAAAACAAACAAGTGGCCTCAAGCGCCATAGGGGTTCCCGTGGTCTGCCCAGTGAGGCCAGGCCATAGGAAGGAAAGCCCACCCACCCCAATGCTGCCTGAAGCGGTGCTGGGATTCCCGCAGTCTGGCCAGCGAGGCCGGCCCATGGGAAGGAAAGCCCACCCCCCAAATGCTGCCTGAAGCGGCGCTGGGATTCCTGTGGTCTGGCCAGCGAGGCTGGGCCAGGGGAATAAAAGCTGACCCCCCACACACACACACATGCCGCCTGAATGGCGCTGGGATTCCCACAGTTCAGCCAGCGAGGCCGGGACGCAGAAACAAAAGCCCACCCCCAAACACCGCCTGAAGCGGCGCTGGGATTCCCATGGCCCGGCCAGCGAGCCCACCCCATGGGAAGGAAAGTGTTTCACTTTCAAGCGGGGGCCAAGGCACTGGTGCCTTGGCCACCCCTTGAAAGTGAACCCATTTCCAGGCAAGTAAAGCCAGCGGACGGTGCTCCGCCCGCTGACTTTACTTACCGAAAAAGTGTTTCGCTTTCAAGCGGGGGCCAAGGCACCAGTGCCTTCCCCCCTTGAAAGAAAACAAAAGTTAAAAAAACAAACACCAAAAAATAAATAAAAATAAACTATTAATTTAAAAACACACACAAAAACATCCAAAATTAACCAAAACCAAAAATAACAAACAGAAAAAACACACTTAAAAACACCAAAAAAGAAAAACAAAACAAACCCACAAAAGAAATTAAACCAGACAATTTACCAGCACACGTCCTACCTCCACAATGACCGGAAATGAAATGAGGAAAGAAAGAGAATACTTACCGGAAGAAGTGCCACCCAGAGGCCAGTTGAGAAAAAACAGTCAAAGTAAAAGAAACACTCAACAGCCCCACCCAGAGGCCACAAGAGACAAACAGTCAAAAACATAACATTACATCACACATTCATACAAATCACAAACAAATCACAAAATAATAAGATGAAAACATTTCTAAAATCCTGTGTTGAGTTTTCACTCAAAAAAAACCTAAACATCTAAACACAGTTTAAAAACATTTAATTTAAAAAAAAACATATACTTTCACATTTTTAAAATTATTATCCAAGGTACAACTATTAAAAAATTGACATACTAAAACATTATTTTGTAAAATAATATAATTGTACAAAATTATATCATCCTTTCCTCTTTTTTTAATCCACAAAAACAAACCCAAAAAAGCTGATCACAGTTTATAACAGCCCGTGTGTGTAAATAAACATTTTAAAAATAACAATTACAGACTAACCTCATTTGTACAAACATTAACAAAACAAAAACCTTCCAACACAATTTAAAACAGCCTGGCAACGCCAGGCAACCTCTGCTAGTTATCTATATAAAAGCAGAGGTGTGGGTGGCATGTCTGGAATGCGTTTCAACACCCCTGCCCTGGACCCCTTGAAATTCTGTGCACACCTACCTTGGCCATCCCAGATGGTCGCCGTTGGGGTCTGGGTCACCAATGGGGGGCCTGCACCCCACAAAACTGAAAAAACACATAAACTACACACCCTGACAGCCCTTGCGACACACCACAGCCAATCGGGGAGGGCAGCCTGAGCATGAAATAGGCAGGGTGGTGGTCATGCAGCCAGAACACCAATGGCCACCACCCACACAGGGAGCAGCTGATGAGTATTCCAGCACTCCTGCCCAGAGAGCACAGAGCTGCTGGGGGAGGTGAGGGCAGCAGAGGATGAAGGAGGCAGCCACACCCACAGCGGAAATGACCTGACATGAAACCATGCCAGGGCAGGCACCAACCTGAGATTCCTCCACCATGCAGGGAGCCCTCCACAACCCACACTCTGACAGCAGACCGGGCCAGAGCAGCAGCTTGGATACAGTGCCCAGTAAGCTGAGCAAGCTGGGGGGATCAGGAAGAGCGGCAGCGGCCACGAGGGTTTCCGCCAAGGCATGCAAAAAACCCAGGCAGTTCGGGCCACCCCCTCACAGTGGATGGAGAAGGCATGGGGGAGGGGGAGGGTCAGTGAGGGGGGAAGCCCGGGGTGGATCCAGGACCAATACCCCCTTCCTTGACCTGCCCCCACCCCACCCATTGCATCACACATAAGGCCGCCTCTGCTAAGAACCTTGCGCCAGGGCATTAAGCATTTCCTGCTGGCTTTGCTTCAGCGCAAACAGCAGAAAATGTGAAGCTCCCCATCTCAGGGCTCTAGACAGGGCCGGCCTTCGGTGCCGCGCAATGCATGGTGGGCATTGCAGTCCCCGTGGAAGACTCAAAGGGAAGACACATTATTTTATACTGAGGCAAGGCTGGTGGGGGGCACTGGAATTCCCCCCCTGCATAAGAGTTTTGTCCTGCTCTTCCTGTGCGCGAAGCCCGTGAATGTTCCCCTGAGCATGTCCAGAGTGTTTCTTACATAATGTCCTACACACCCGGGCAATACCCGGGTCCTGAGCCATTAATGTATATTTCTCATTCTTGTATTCTTATCCAAAATCTAATTCTATACTCATTCATATGTATATTTGTAAGTTTATGATTATTATGTTTAACAAAAACTTATTACATTTCTATCATAATGGTACATAAACAAAACAAAAATACAATAAAATCAAGTTCATATTGGACACCCTGTAAAATATACATTGCCCTGGAGGATGCGGTATATCACAGTAGTCTTTCACTGTTTCCAAAAACTCATTTGATCTGGTGCTGGCCTGTCACCTTCATCTCTAGTCAATGTAGAATCCACAAATGGTTGCCAAATCTTCCAAAATCTATTTTCATTAATTATATCTTTTTTAAAATTCAACTCCCATGTTAACTTATCATTCAATGAAAGTCCCCACATTTCCTTGTACCAATTCTCTATTTTTAAAATCACATCATTTTTCCAATTTCTTGCAATACATTGTCTACCTGTTGTCAATATTATAGATATTAACTCTTTTTAATCCTCATCTACAGTATATTCATATTATCCATGTCTGTCAACAAAACAGTACTCGACCACAATTTAAATGTCATCCCCATGATTCTAAAAATTTCTTTCTCAAAATTTCCCCAAAAATATTTTACCACATTCCAACTTACATCTCCAACACATTTTATTTTTATTATTGTCCATCCGATGTAATCTCACTGGGGTCAAGTACCATCTCCATAGCATTTTATAATTATGTTCTTTTACTCTGACAGACATAGTTCTCATAATCCTTTTCTTCCATTTATTTTTCCAAGCCAATCTCGGCCATAAGATCATTTTACACATTGCTACCCTGACAGCCAAGACAACTTTAACTTTTTGTATTGCTGTATTTTATCTTTAATTTTGTAGTGATGATAATTAGTGTGTACCCAAGATCACCCTAAAATCATATAGTATATTATTTAATATAAAGGATTCCAGCCCATTGGGGCAGAGAGAGATTTCCTCTGAGGAGTTTTAATGGCACACCCTTAGCTCAAAACAGTTCACCAGGTGGGGGAATTATAGCAGGCCTGAATCTTTAACTAATTAAACAGGGTAAATAGACCTGTATTGACCAGAGCATGACTTTTGACATGGGGCACCCTAATCTCCATTGTTTCACTTCTGTAATTAATATATGACTAGTTGTGTTTCTTTGCTTTCTGGGAAACCTTGGTAAGGTAATCCCTTTGTTAAATAGCAGCCAAGCAAATACTGTCTGTTAGTTATTAAAGCATATCCACAGCGTAACTCTTTTAGTTATTCAGTTGTTAGCCTATGTAATTTCTGCTTATAAAAATGCCTGAAAAATAAAGATTGTCAGCCATCATCCCTTATAGATAAAGTCCGTGTGCCAGTCATTTCTCTCCGCTGAGAAGGCTCATAGCAACATAATTTCTTTTTCTTTTTTTCATAATTAAATCTCTTAAAATCATCAAATATGTTTGGTTTCAGATATTTATCCCCAAATTTTTCAAACTATCTCTAACCTGTATATTATATTTATCTTTTATTTTCTCCTCTTCTTCTTTATCTATGTTACACAATAACAATTCAGATTTATCCCTTTGCCAAAGTTTGAAAAAATGGGGCAAAGGGTTTTTGAGTTATGATTTTTTTTAAAGTGAAACTGTTTTATCCTCATGCAGAATCTTTGATGTACCTGCATTTTAAATAGTTCATATAAACTGAAAATACAAATGTTGCTTATCTTGAAGGAGATGACAACAACAATGATGATGACAATGCCGATGATGATGATGATGACACTGTTAGATTCACAAAGACTGAAATAAAATTTACAGTTCAAGGCCTAAGGACTGTTAAGGTAAAATCGAAGTAAATCAGCAGTTTTGTGTAAACTTTTTTGTTGTTGTAAAATTAGGATATTCAGATCTAACGAATCCAGAATTTCCAGATATCTAGGGAGTCTTTTAGGTATGGCTTCAAGGGATCCAAATACTATGGGTACAACAAAAGATTTCTTTTTTCATACATTCTCAACTTCAATTTGCAAATCACAGTATTTTGTGATTCCCCACCCCCTCCAAGCGGGTTGTCCTTAATTTGTGCATCCCCTGGTAAAGCAACAGCAATCAACCAGCACTTCTTCTTTTCCACAACAGTTACCTGTATATGAAATGTATTGTAAGATGAAAGAGGAGGGATCCTGGCTGCAGCAGCTAAAATATTGATTTTTAAAAAAAATCTCTCAAAAGATTAAAACATTGACTGTTACAAACTTCATGGAACAGGTTTATGTTATGTTGAATCTTAGGCACTGAATGTTCCAACGTATAGATACATTGCTGCAGATTAGGGAAATCTGAACTTTTGACCATGACAGTCAGGACCTGTCCTGGCCAGATATGCATTTATAAAGGGATTCTGTTTCTGGTTGTAAAAATACTTTAAAAGACACTTTTAAAAGTATAGATACCAAATGTTCAGAAGCTTTCTGATTTAAGCTGTAAAATTGCCACTTTATATTTTTTATTTTTTGCTTTGTGGCTGGGAATGATCTTACTTGATGTTAACGGAGAGCTATTCACATAATACCATTCAAACAATATCAACAAACAAGAGAATACCCTGAAACTGATCCTTTTTAAAAATCAGTTAACCTCTTTTCACTCACACAGAATATATTGTCATGACTGTTTTTCAGCAAGTGTGAATGGCAGTGAACACAAGATGGTATCTTGTAAATGATCTTGACTAGTAGTGTTTTCAGCATTCAGGCTGGTCTTTGTATTCCCTTGGCATCTTTTTTCCTGCTGGCAATGCAAGGAATATATTCTGTAGCAATATACCTATAGATCCATTGTGTTTTGAATTGTGTTTACAGAAACACAATATCTCACCTTCAAAAATGGGTAGGGTTTATATATATATATATATATATATATATATATATATATATATATATATATATATATATATATATATATATATATATATATATATATATATATATATATATATATATATATATATATATATATATATATATATATATATATATATATATAAAAGATTTTAATTGCATTTTAAAGGTGTGCTTTAATGGTGCGGAAGTACAACAATTACAAAGAAGAGGAAGGGGAGACACATTTGAGTTGTATTGAGCTTTACACAGCCTACTCAGACCAAACACATGTGAAGAAATGCCTATCTGAGCAATATATGGCCTTTGCTAATATTCCCTTGTTATCGGAGGCTGGCAAGTATCAAAGGACTTCATATCCTCACTTTTGAGAGTGTAGTCTTGCCCTCAGAATCCTAATTTATCAGTGTAACTTCTTCAAGCTTTGCAGTCTTTGGTTCATATAGATCAGTGATGGCCAACCTTGGTCCTCCAGATGTTCTTTGACTTCAATTCCCAGAAGCCCTGATCAGCAGGAGTGCTAATTTGGGCTTCTGGGAATTGAAGTCCAAAAACACCTTGAGTGCCAAGGTTGGCCATCACTGACATAGATCCTGTGTACCCTTGGTAAATCGACCCAACTACTGAAATTACATGACTGTAGGTCCCTTGCTTATTTATGAGGAAAGTTGCATGTATACCTGTATCCAATGTCTTAAGGGGCACAATACAAAAATGCACATACAGCCTATATGTATCAGCACTAAATGCCAAAATGGAGGTAACAAGGAAACTGTCTTTATCTACAAATCTCAATTCAAATGTGATGTAGGGGCAGTTTCATAACTTGTATATGAAAAAGAATGTGTGATCTTCAAGGAGCTAAGACACAGTTTAGCTGAAGGCATTTTATTCTCAAGCCACTTCTAATACTGAATGTGAACTGGGCTGGAAAAAAGAATTATGCACTGATGAAGCACAGTTTGATAGTGCTGTCCCAAAATATTTGATATTTTCAACAGTTGAGAAAGGCTTGGGATTTTTTTTACCTCCTTTTTCTCAAACTTATGCACATTCTTCATAATAAAAGTAAACTGAACATATTTAGTAATTCAGAAATTAATCATCAAACTTATATAAAACAGAGGGTGCAAAAGATTTAGCATTTAAATCCTAATCCTTTTTGAAGTGGATGCAAAATCAATACTTTCTGGATTGGAAAGTTCCATAAACAAACAAAGAGAAAAGAGAAAGGTGATACCTTTATTGGATCACTAAAAAAAAATTTAACACTACTCAAGCTTTCGTGATTCAAGATCACTTCTTCAGGCACACATCAATTTCTTGTGGATAGGATAGAAAAAAATTATCAATGAAAGTTCCAAAAGTTCATGGCAAACTGTTATGTCAGGCTCTGTTTCTTAGAGGTGAGTTATAAGAACAGCAAGCTGTATCTGATATCCCCCACCCCCCCATTCAACAAACAAATGAAACCAGGTCCTGTTTACTGGAATGGTTTGCAAATGTGTCTGTGAGGACTAATTTAATGACATGCCCAAGAAATCCTAAGGAAAAACTTGTGTTTGAATGAGCCATAAAAGCACCAAGCTTCGGGCCACTTCTTGACATAAGAGCTATACAATATAAACTAGTTCAGTTAGTAGGGAGTACTGACCTTTGTGCACAGGCAACCCAAGCTAAGACTGTTCTTACATGCCATGCATAAACTTAAAGATTGGATGTCAATCAAAGGAGAGCCTTGTTTTGGGCTACCAACATTTCAGGTAAATTCTCACTTGAGGTTGCTTATGAAACTATTACTCATAACACCAATTTTATTTCATGTAGAAGAGTTAACATTTAATCACCACATGTCTGTCAATCTGTCTGTCAATGAAAGAACACAATACAGCATACAAATAAAAACAGTTTAAAATCACTTAAACAGGATGTTATTGTCAAAATAAGATTAAACCAAGAGTTTTTAAATGTTATTAAAACAAGATAAAACAAATTTAAAACATTTTTTTTTGGGGGGGGGGGGATCTTGCACTTCATTTTAGCAAAGGAACAATATGTTCCTTGTCCCCACAACCCCAGAACAAAGACATGGAGACATTTGCTTTGTGTAAACTTGGGTCACAACTTTATTTAACATTAATGTCAACTGGGGAAAAATACTGCAAAACGTATGTGCAGTGGGATCTGAGTGGTCATGAACAGAGCCAGGGGTCTGTTCTGGCCCCCACTCCTATTCAACCTTATGGGCAATTCTCAATGCCATAGGATGCACTTAGATACAGCACCCTCCCAGTTGGCCTTTTGGTTTAAACATGACAGTTCCATCCCCCATGCCTCAAGACCTTAGATGGATGGCTCCATCAGAGGGCCACCAGTTTCCTACCCATCCTGGAATAGAATCTCGTGATCCTGTATCTCAGATATTATGGGCCCTGGAACCCACTCTAAATTGTTTTAGGACCTCACCAGAGCTAAGCTCCCCCACTACCCACTGGTTGTGAGCTATTTAATGAAATTAGATGGAAAAGAGACATGGGGCAAGGTCACATTTTTTTTGTTTGGTATGCCTCCATTTTTAAAATTGTAGAATGTTGTTTTGCTCTGCTGCACAACTGATAATAAATTGATTGCATTTAAATTTATATCCTAACAAAATATCTGCATCTTTTTGCATGGGAGAATGCATGCATGCTGCCTGCATTTGCAGGGGGTGCACGCTTTGCCCGGGCCCTCCCAGGAGATGGGAACATGCCTGTTTTTCCCCACTGGTTGGGCAGGGAGGAGCCTATACCCCTACAGTATTTAAGGGGTAGCTCGTCCCTGCCCAGCCCTTTGCATTTTCTTTCAGGAGAAGTTCCTCCCTTCCTCCCTCCCTGGCATCAGTGTGATTTCCTAGTTGCTTCTGGATCAGCTGGGAATTTTTGCCCTGACGCTGCATTGGCCCCTGGTGTTGGGTTTTTTTTCCCCACACATCCCACACTGCTGTCCTTGTTTGAGCATTTTTGGAGGTCCTTCATTGGTCACCTGGCGGTTAGTGTGGGTTATCTTCTATTCTGTATTGCCAGTGGGCATGGGCTGGGGTTTTTCCCAGGGGCTTGAATGGCATGACCTATGGGTGTGTCCGTTGGCTCCAGGATCAACCTTCCAGTTCAGCTTATAAGTAAGACTTTAGCATTTCTGGCACTTGGTGCAGGCACCACTGTGCATTGGTCTCATGGCCTGTTGACCATCTTTCTCCCATGGCTAATCTGTTTCCTCTTATTGGCTTGCACCCACACTACTTTGCCCCCAGTGCAGTTAAATGGTTTCAATAAAGTGGCCATGTTTTAAATCCACTTACTGCATACGTCTCTTCATTGGGGGGTGCACGGGCAAAGTGACATGTACACAAATTAAATCTATGATTTATTATTAGTACTTAAATTAACTATAATTATATCCTATATTTCCTTCAGTTAGCTCCAAGATGGTATATAGGGCTCTCCTCTCCATTTTATTCTCACAGCAAACCTGTGAAGGAGATCATGCTTATAAAGAAAATGACTGTCCCCATATTGTCAGATGACTTTTCTAGATCAATGTGGGATTCTTGAACCTGAACTTTCCAACTTCTATTCTCTTTATTACTGCATTATATAGGAATAATTGTTTCCTGACAATTTTCATTCTTCACTCTAAAGTGCGGAGCAACATAGCACTGAGGCTGCATCCTTCATCCTGTTGGAATATTTCAAAATTAACAAACATGAAGACCATGCAAAATAGCACTTAAATATTGGCTCCACCGGCCCTTTAAATGTGCTTTCTCCCCACAGTTTGAAAAACGCATCCAATTTTCTGAAATGCAATCAATGCCTACTTGACTTTTCAGAAAGATGTATTTGAAATTATTGGAGAACATAACTCACTAATGTCAAGTGCACTTGAGTTTCATTTGAGATAACCATTTTGTTCAAATATGCCTGACTATAATTAGAGGAATATAATTTGATTTTAATTCTTATTGAAAGTTTATTCGCTCCACCAGCCCCAAGCCAGCTCCTGTGTTCTGATTTATTTCCTCCTCTCACCCATTCACTTCTTGTATGCTTATTACCTGGATGATGTTTTCAAGGATTTTCAGCTGGAGCCACAGATCTCTTCCGCAGTCTGTTCCTTTGATACCAGTGACATTACATTAAAAAAAAAACAGTTGCTAAATACATGTGCATAGAATGTGAATAGAATTTATGGTGGTCATTTTCCGATTTTTTTTTTAAAAAAATGGTTGTATTGATTTATTTTTTTGAAAAACAACCCAAATAGATTTTGTTGAATGAAGGTGAAACTCAATGGTTTACAGGTCCCAGGGAAAAGTAAAACACAAATATTGGCCCAAATTCTCTTCTGTAAATTATGCCCGCGTAAGGGCACTGATTAGGGCCATGGTGGCTTAGTGGTTAAAGATGCTGAGCTTGACGAGCAGTTTGAGACTAGATTGCTGAATGATGGAGTGAGCATCTGTCATCTGTCCCAGCTCCTGCCAACCTAGCAGTTTGAAAACAAGAAATTGCAAGTAGATAAATAGGTACTGCTTCAGCGGGAAAGGTAGCAGCATTATGTGCACTTTGCCTGCCACATGGCCATGAAAATGTTAGCAGATGCAGACAGTGCTAGTTATTTGGCTGTAAACAGAGATGAACACTGTTCCCCAGAATTGGACACAACTGGCTTTCAAGCAAGGGAGGCCTTTACTTTTTACTCAGGGCGATGATTAAAGAGTTCCTGCTTCTTTAGGCTATCTCATGCTACCCATGTGTAATGAGTCTCATTATGTATCAGTTGTGCAAACCATGAAACTCCAAAAATACCTCTCATTAGTAATGTGGGATAGACTTCTGATAACGGAAGAGCTCTTGCTCCTGTCCTACGGCTCTGCTGCCTGTTGTGCAATGTGAACCAGGGAACAGCTGCAGGAACTTATTCATTATTGAGCATCTCTCTGTCATTACCTCAATAATTACATGCTATCAAATCAGTTCATACTTACAGTATTGTATGTATAAAGTAGTAAGAAGCAGTTTAAGTCTCTCTTTCTCCTGGGAGTATTCTGGGACTGTGTAGCTTTCCAAAGACTACACTGGCTGGCTCATCTCCCAACCCCTGGCACTGTAGCCATGTGTTCTAACTGACTGATCTATCTAGCCAGTGCATCACTCTTATTCAAGCATAACTTATGGCAAAGGATTGTGATTATTATCTGCTTGCTAGGATGTGTATTTGAAAGGGATATACTGTATTGCTCATTTTTGGCAACTATCCCCAAACTGAAAGTGAAGCAAACATGAGGTTCTGCTCTTCACGCCATCCACAGGCAAATCCAATAGCACTGAAGTTGAAGACAGAAACTTAGCAACGGCTTAAACCAAGAGTTCCCAACGTTTTCCTGCCAGGGGCCATTCTCGCCCCCAACACTCAACTGTGCAGGCCAAAGGCATGGTTGCTCCCAGTGCTTATGTATTTGGTGGTGGAGGCAATTGCACCATTTTTGGCTTCTTGCACAGCCTCCACTGCTTCCCATGGTGGGAGGAGTGTTTCGCTCCATTTTGGGAATTTTTGCCACATATCTACTGCATTTCAGCAGCTAACACATAGCAGTTTGGTATTTCCTGTTTCTGCAATGCAAACCCAGGCAGTGTCGGAAGCTCCTCCTGACACCAGAAGTTCCAAACCATGACATGTTAGCTGCCGCAACACAGCAGATACGTGGCAAAAAATTCCCAAAATGGAGCAAAATGCTCCAGAAACATCCCGCCACCATGGGGAGTGGTGGAGGCTGTGCAAAAAACAAAAATTAAATTAAAATTAAATTAAAAATAGCATTGGTGATTTTCAATCTGAAAACATGGCTATGTCAAGCGGGTATGGCGTGAGAATGATTCCATTTCTCAACCCTGCTGGCTTGTCTAGCCTTATGGGAGTTTGCACAAAAGAATCAAAGAAACCGTTTGTGGCAAGTCCAAAAAATGAATTCTTTATTCTAGAAGGATATAACGTGTGTTTATACTAAATAAAGTTTTGAATCTTCAACAAATATGATTGTATATAATACTCTTCTCACAGTAGAAAAACTCAAACTAGATACTTTTCTTTAAACGTAGTAATCAATTATGAAAAATGTTACTCAAGGTTTGTAATCCACAAATTAGCAAAAATGGTTAAGTTCACCGGTTACAAAAACTTTTCGGAACAAAGTCCTTCATCAGAGTAAATTGCTATCTGTAGAAACAAAATGTCATATTACTATATGTACTATTACTACTACTACAAATTATTCTAACAACAATATCACATGAAGGTATACATATCACAAAGTGCACAACATCTTCATTTTTTAAAGAAATAATTAAAGAAATAAACAACTTACATTTTAAATTTCTTAGTTGCGTTCATAGCCTCACTTAATATTAGTCATACAGTGTGCTCAAGAACATTAAGAAGGTAAGAGAAACTTAATGTAGTTACATAGAAGAAATACATTTCAGGTGTGGTAAATCAAGGACAGCAGTAACCATGTTAGTATTTCTAAATCAGCAACTCTTAAAGATAGGAAGACAGGTCCAAATCACTGTTTAAACCAAGAGGATATAGAGTTTGTAGTCTATGAATATCGAATGCTTCTCTCCTAAGCAATTCCTGATCAATGTTCATCTTCTCAAATTGTCTCTGATGGATGACCTCAATAACGGTAAACCTGAACTGGTGTTCAGTGTGGCCCTTTTGAATGTAATGCACCAGCAAAGGAGCATTCTCAACCTTATTTCTTATTCTGGATTGATGTTCCATTAGCCGAACCTTAAGGGGGCGTTTCAATTTCCCGATATAATTTAATCCACAGGGACATTGCCAAAGATAGACACAATTTCTTGTTTGGCAATTAGAGTAGTGTTTAAGAGTGAGTTTAAGGTTCACATGAGAGAGTTCCAGAACTTTCATTTCCCAAACATTTCTACAAATAATGCATTGAATACATTTAAAATGTCCTGTGACTGAGAACACTGGCTTTTTATAAATGTAACTGTTAGATGAAGTTAAATAATTCCGTATTGATTTAGTTTTATGAAAACCTATAAAAGGTCTATTAAGACAGTAAGGAATGTCTTCAATTACATGTCAATGATGGAACACTATTCTCTTAATGTGGTTGGCCAATGGGCTATAATCTAAGGACCAAAAGAGTCTGGTTTGTTGTTCATCTCTTTCGCTCAAACAACTTATTTCTAGGTGTAGTAATTACCTTGTTTAAGGAGCTCTCAATAACATCCAATGGATAGTCCCTGTGCCTTAACATGTCAACTATCGAGGTGGCAGCCTCCCTAAAGTCCCCCTCCCAAGTCCCTCTCTTAGCATGTGCTAACAAACTATATGGAATGTTTTTCCTGAGAGCAGGTGGATGGAAGGATCGGTACTGTAAATATAAATTGCTGTCTGTTGGTTTACGATAAAGTCCAGAAATGTAGACCTGCAAATCTAAGAACAGGATTGTTTGGTGATGTGTAGAATAAGAGAATTTCAGGTGTGGATTCAGACTGTTGATCCAGGTAGCAAAACCATCAATACAAAACATATCGTCCATAACAAGAAATAAATAGTCTATAAATCTCTTGTAAATAATAATGTGCTTGAAAAAAGGATTGGTGGATTGATCTAAAATGGTGCTCTTTTCAAAATTAACCATATAAATGTTGGCTATGCTAGGGGCCAAATTTGACCCCATAGCGACTCCTTTTGTCTGCAAACAAAAAGAATCCTGAAACCTAAAAAAATATGATCCAAAACTAAATCAAAAAGAAAATGTGTAGGCCGGAATTTATGTGTGCGTGTGGAGAGAAGGTCAGCTACCAGTGTTTGAGCTTCCTCGGCTGGGATATTCATGTAAAGGGCTGTAACATCCATCGTCAAAAGAGCAGCATGTTGCAGAACCCCATAATCCTCAACTTTAAGGATAAAGTCTGCAGAGTCCCTAATGAAGGAGGGAATGTCTCTGGCATAATCAGAAATAAATGAATCTACAAATTGGGACACAGGTTCCAGTAGGGAAATAATCCCAGAAATAATAGGACGTGCTGGTAACAGAGAACCTGGCTCATGTGGTTTATGTATTTTCAGAAGGGTATGAAAAAGTGGCACCCGGGGATGCTCGTTAATCAAAAACCTGTAAGTTTTGTCATTGATATAGTGCATAGCCAGTCCCTCACAAGCTACAACTTTAATTAATGAGGTGACATGCACAGACGGATCACCAGACAGTTTCTTGTAATAAGCAGTGTCAGACAGTTGTCAGTTAGCTTCCAAAATATAATCAGATCTATTTTGTATAACTATGGCTCTTCCTTTATCTGCCTGCTTAATTACAATGCTAGGATCCTGTCCTAAATCTTTCAAAAGTTTTATGTCATGGTTTGATAAATTCATCTGCCATTTTGGAAGTTTCGTCTCTAGTTTCGCTTGAATATCCCGTATCACCAGTTTCTTAAAAAGGGTTGTCTACTTGTGGTACAAAAACCGATCTGGGACTAAACCTATCAGAGGTGAATGTATCTGAATCTTTAAAGATACATTTCAGTTTTAACAATCTAATTAAATGAAAAACATCTATCCTTGTATTAAAAGAAAAATAATCAGGTGTAGGAACATAACTAAGTCCTAAATTCAAAAGATACAGTTCCCTCTCACCCAACACTTTGGTTGAATAATTAAAAACCATATCTTCTCTTTTTACTTTTTCTGCCCCGGCGTGAACATAAGATCATAAGAACATAAGAACAGTCTTGCTGGAACAGGCCACAGCCCATCCAGTCCAGCATTCTGTCTCACACAGTGGCTCACCATTTCCTTCAGGGTATTCCCAAGGAGAAGCCTTCACCTGCTTAGGATTCCCTGGAAATGGCATTGTGAGATATCCTGTCCTTAAGTATCCATAATTATAGCCATTGATACCCTTGTTCTCCATGAACTTGTCTACTCCTTTCTTAAAGCTGTCAAGACTGACAGCTGTCACCACTTCTGCTGGCAGGGAGTTCCATAGACCAGTAACCCTCTGGGTGAAAAAGTACTTTCTCATATTTGTTTGAGAACTAGTACCAAAAGGTTTCATGGAGTGTCCCCTAGTTCTAGTGCTATGTGATAGGGAAAACAGATTTTCCTTATCTACTTTGTCCACACCGTGCATGATTTTAAAAATTCAATCAGGTCACCTCTTAGACGCCGTCGTTCAAGAGTGAAAAGGCCCAACCGTTGCAGCCTCAGATGGTAAGGAAGGTGTTCCAGTCCCCTAATTATTTTTGTTGCCCTCCTCTGCACTTTTTCCAACTCCATAATATCCTTCTGGAGGTATGGCGACCAGAACTGTACACAGTATTCCAGATGGGGCCTCACCATAGATTTATAAAGAGGCAAAATGACACTGCAGGAGCACCCCCCCAAAGAAAGACTCAGACACCGGTATATGGATAAAGGCATTGGGCCACTTTTATTGCATAATGCCCTAGTCCGAATTATAACTTTCAATTAAAACTTTCAACTTACTCATCCAATTATAATTCTTAAGGCAAGCAGGCCGCAGTAACACTGGTAAGGTTCCTCCCAAAATTGCCAACGGCAATTGGCTACAATGTATCCATTTGTATCAATTTGTTTGTTGACACAAACAAATTATTGACCGTAGTCAATAAACTATCTACTGACCACACCCTCTGACGTGTATCCGTCAAATCACGGGGTGATGCATGCTGAAAAGCTCCTGCCATCACCCCTTGCCTGGTTTGTCGTTGACCGGTCAACGTTATTACACCTGTACCTGTCTAAGTGTTGGCCAGTCAATTGCAAACCTGCCGGATACCTATGGGTCATAAATATTTACCTTACCAGTGCTACCCGCCACACGGGAAGGCGTCCATGATGACTCACCGCCCCCCCCCCAAGACCGTCAGCTCGGTCGCCAGGCCTGCTTGCACCACACCCAGAACGAGGTACATACCTCCAGCCGACAGGTGGACTCCTTCCCCTGCCTACCGGCAAAAATTTTTGTAAGCCTATCCTCAGGTGTCCAATGGCTGTCTCCCAGCCATGCTCAGCAAGGGACTGAGCAACAGCCCTGTCCACTGACTGCTGGAACCGTCCGAACCATGGAGATCCACGTATCCCCTAAATTGGTGTCTCGGCACGATGTTAGACCATAGCGACCGTGTGTACCATACGTGATAAAAACGCCAGGTCACAGCCCCTCGATCGTTTAGTAACAGCAGTGATCCATACAAGATCGTTGCCACCGAGGTGCCTATTAAGAACATCGGGCGGTCCAGCATCCCCGACGGACATCAGGAATGGCAACAGTTCCTGCCCCCTTGTGCCGCGCATACCATACCATTGCATACGTGCGGATGCACAGAGCCCAAGTCGGGGTCCACTGTCTGTCGCCGCAGCATATACTGCTGCCCAGTGTACATAGCTGCGGCCCACCAGCCCCACTGCCACCTGTGTGTAGAGACACACAGGATCTGTAAAAGAGGAGAAGAGGTTAAGGTCATAACTAGGTACTCACACAGTGAGGGCACGTACATATAAAAAATTGCACGTACACGCATGTCGGCCTCCGAGTACACCAAACGTAGCCACGATCAACGCGACACCTATCCTAAATAAAACGGGCCCCCACACCGCGAAGCGCGGCACCGGTCACCCTCCGTAACATTACTTCGGCAAGGGTAGACCTATCCTGGTGGCAGAAAAACAGGCTGGGGCGCGCAGCAGGCACTGTCGAAAATTCATGTAGGGCACCAACCGGACAGATGTCTCCAATAAAACTTCGTAGCAGTGTAACTCGCTGCCTATGGCATGCTGAACAACCTGTGAGGACTGTATCCCCACTTGATCCCACTCATGTGTGACAGAGTCATCGTCGAGTTCCAGTGCCCTACGAGACACATCCGCCTTACACAGGTGGTACCAACTCTGGCACCCACACACTGATGCGGAGCACTCCAAAAAGGCTACCGTGGTAGCTGCATGGCCAAGAGCCACCTCACACCTATCTGAACATAAGTAATGCCAGCCTCGTGCAAGGTGGGTCAAAAAACCTGGAAACTAGGGTGACACGTGTACGGGCGGCGGACACATTCCCGTGCCTGCCCCTCCCAAACACGACGCATGAACGCATGGTGATACGCCTTACGCGTGCGAGGTGCCAATGACATGCCCGGTTCGCCTCTCCTCACCAAACGTCCGAAATCGGCCGGGGGTGGCGAGTGGAACCCCTCTGCTTCCAGAGTAAGGCCCGGAACCGGGGGATCTGAAGGCGGGAGAAAGCAGCAGCAATGTCGTTATTAATACCTGGAAGATGTCTGGCTCAGAACAGCACATTTAGGCGTAGGCTTCTCAAAAGGAATAGACAAACTAATGTCCTAACCCTGTGGGATTTGCATGTCTGGGTGTTGACAATATGCACCACTGCCGCATTGTCACACCTAAATTGGACCACTGAGTAGGCCCACTCATCGCCCCATAGCAGTAGTGCTCCCCAAAATGGGGAGAAACGCAAGGAAGATAAGATCGCGGAGGTGATCCATGCACCCACCCCCAGAGTAAACCCCCATAAGTCAGGGAGCCGGAGGTATCCGACCGTACTTGAAATCTAGGGCAGACCATTAGGTCTGATCTCCAGGAAGAGACCCCGTTAAAACCCAGGAGCAATTTGAGCCAGACCAGAGGGCCCACCCATATGCCCCTGATCAGTCGGACCCTGTGTCGATGTTGTAACAGGCCAGACATGGCGTCACACAGGTGCCTGGCCAATGCTCTTCCGGACGGAACCACCCTGCAGGCCGAAGTAAGGTGGCCATGAAGTAACTGTAGCTCACAAGGGGACACTTTATGTTTGGCAATCAATGCCACAATCGCCGCGGACATCCAAGTCACCTTGTTCATGGTTAACCCGGGTGCCCGCGCGACAGAGTCGATTTAGAAATGTGAGCTTAGTAGCTGGGCCCTCGGTCTATTCAGGCCCCAAGGGTCACCCAGTTCCCACCTGAGTGTCTGAAATGTAATGAGGAGACGCGTGCACGTGTCCAAGCCCCGTTCACCCCCAAACCCAAAGTCATCGAGGTAATGGGCTAGAGACCGAGACCCCTACCCATGAGGAAAGGCCCACTGAACGAAAAACCCAAATCGTTCGAGTGCTGAACATGTATTAACTCAGTCAGAAGGGGTTGGCCTTATCTAAGTAAAATTCCCCTCGGGACCTAAAAAAACCCAATAGCTGCACATCCATTGGGTGCACTGGCAATAATCTGAAATCCGAGTGCATATCGCACTGTGCCTGAACAGCACCAGGACTGGGTGTGCATGCCACCCATAGGGGCCGAACCAACTACAAGTACCTGACTGAGCGAGGTCATCAGGAATGGTATCCCTGAATGGATAACCCACAGGGTAAGATAAATGGAGGATTGATGACATTCACCCCAGTCCTAGCTCGGTACGAGCCTCATAGGGGAGACAGTCGACTTAGGAAAGGTGGTTCCAAGATGGGCCCCGCTACTCTCATAGCCCCGACTCCCTCCGCTGTGCACAGTGGAGCCCCCTCTTCGTTACCCTTCAAGGGAACCAGATTAGTAGCATCCTGGGACCCCTAACACCCCTGAATGGAATACAAAAAGCCCCACGGAAAAACCTCCAGCAGGTACCCCACCCCATCCCCTCTTGGATGGGCTGATTGCCATCTCTCATGCCTGAGTACACCAATTGGGGAGGCGGGAAAAGCTTTGTCAAGGCTAGTTCTTTAGACAGAGCTCTGATTGCCCCTGTGCACCCCTACCTCTGCCCCGTAACCAACCAACCCGCATGCACGCGGAGGCGGCGTAAGGGCTGGCGCAAAAGGTGACACCAAGTTGGTAACGACACTGGCGCTTAGCACACACATCGCCAGCTGAGCAGGTCGAACACAGCAGGCGGGCTGGAACCCCCTGCCCGACCAGTTACGTGGAGCCTGTGTCTGAGCAGCCTGCTGCTCAGCATGGCCACCATGGTACCTATCACCAGGCACCAGTCACGTGGGAGTGATGTACACGAGCACAACTGCTGACAGTGCTCATCCCACCTCCTCTCAGGGTATAGAGCCACCCTCATCCGCATTCCTCACTGTAAGCCAACTACACCCCCCTGCGTGGTGGACTGTGATGTGGCTGCATTAACTTGAACCATACTCACTAGGTACACCCCCGTGAGCCGCCCCCACTGGGGGTTCCGGCCCACGGCGGGCGTCGGAGCTCGCGACCAGGAATCAAGCTCTGGAGCCACCTCTGACCACTCCCCGGCTGTAGCTCAGGACGAACAGGGAGCTGCGAGACAGCGGCAGGCACGGCCGAAGTGTCTCAAGCAGCTCGATCCGGCCAGCCGCCTGTTGAAGTGTGGCGGCCGTCGAGGTAACCGGCGGGCACGAAGGGCCCCCAGTATATAAGGAAGGGCCCCTTCCCATGGGTTTGTGTGTAATCCCCAGGATGCCTCCAGCACCGCACAGAAACGCCCATATAAAGTGGGCCAGGTGGGCCGGACGGCCCGCTAAGCATTAGACCAGGATCCCCAATTTGAGAGCCCAGGCCAGAATAGGGCCATGTCCAAACTCCGGCCCATGAGGGGCCGGAGGTGGAACGTGCTGTGCACCAGCACCGGGCCCACCCCCGCTGCCCGGGCCCATGGCTGGTAGCTGCGGACCGAGGGCCGAAGCCCCAGAAGGGCCAGACGAAGGCTGACTGGCCGAGGGCCAAGCAGCCTGCATCGCCCCACCGGTATCAGTGGGGGTAGAGCCCTAGTGCGTGGGCGCAGCCCTGGTCCTCTGACCCGAGGGCTGGCCCCCACGTTGCGCAGGGCCAAAAGTCCTCCCCGTGGGCCGCGGCTTCGTCACCGAGGCCCTCCGTTTGGGAGGCATATCGGAAGGAGCAGGATCCCTTTCCAGGGATCGAAGAGCGCAAAAAGGCACAGAGGAGCCAGCAAGCCAAAGGCTCCATGCAAAACCTTCCTTCCCAGCCGGGAAGGACCAAGGGGGAAAGAACAAACAGCGACGGAGAAAACTTCTCCTCTCCGTCGCTATTTTAAAATGGCAGCTCGGCTGCCTCGTGGCCACCCCTTTTATAGAGGGGTGGCCACGCCCCCTAACTCACCCGGATATCTGAGTCCGGGTGGGGAGCCCCCGCAAAGAGCGTGGTGGCCATTTTGGCGCTGCGCTTTCACTTGCTGACTTATTTTCTATACCCTTCCTAATGATCCCTAGCATTGAGTTTGCTTTTTTCACTGCTGAGGCACACTGGGTTGACACCTTCATTGAGCTGTCCACCAGGACACCAAGGTCCCTTTCCTGGTTTGTCGCAGAGAGTTCAGACCCCATCAGTTTATAAATGTAATTGGGGTTTTTTGCCCCAACATACATCATTCTGCACTTACTAATGTTGAAGCTCATTTGCCACTGCTTTGCCCACTCCTCCAGTGTCAAGAGATCCCTCTGGAGCTCCTCACAATCTCTCACAGTTTTCACTACCCTGTATAATGTAATGTTGTCAGCAAATTTGGCTACCTTGCTTTTTACTCCTACCTCTAGATCATTTATGAAGAGGTTGAAAAGCAGGGGTCCCAGTACTGAACCTTGGGGGACCCAACTCTTTACTTCCCTCCACTTGGAGAAGTGTCCATTTAGTGCTACCCTCTGTTTCCTGTCCCTTAGCCAGTTGCTGATCCAGGACAAGACCTGTCCCTTTATTCCATGACTGGAAAGTTTATTCAAGAGCCTTTGGTGTGGGACCTTGTCAAAAGCCTTCTGAAAGTCCAGATAAACAATGTCAACTGGATCCCCCTTATCCACATGCTTGTTGACACTCTCAAAAAATTCCAACAGGTTAGTGAGGCATGATTTGCCCTTGCAAAAGCCATGTTGGCTCTCCTTTAGCAGCGCCTTCTCTTCTATGTGCCTATTAATTTTATCTTTTAGGAGGGTTTCCATCACTTTACCTGGGACACATGTCAAACTGACAGGTCGGTAATTTCCTGGATCACCCCTGGATCCTTTTTTGAAAATTGGTGTTACATTCGCTACCTTCCAGTCATCAGGCACAAAGCCTGATTTGAGTGTGGTCGAAGTTGCCCTAAAAAGATTGTGTGGTTGAAGGTGTCTGGGTCTGGTTCCATGAAGGTCTCAAGTTATAGGATTTGGAAGAGGATTCATCCACTGAAGATCCTCATATCTCACTGTCACTCATTTCGGCTTCTGACACTGAAGGGGGATTCTTCCATGTAACCCACTTTTGTCTCAAAGTATTCGAATATCGCCATCTATTATCCTGTTGGTCCCTTTCAAACTTCTTATTTTTGAAAATATGGAGTGAGTCCTTGTAGTCCTTACATTTACATTCCAAATCAGATAAGCGAGTCTTATGGAGTGAGTCCTTGTAGTCCTTACATTTACATTCCAAATCAGATAAGCGAGTCTCATTTTTAAAGCTTCACCTTCATTGAGAACACTTGAGGACTCAACACTGCTCTATAATATGTAACATTAAGTCAAATGAACATTTGTCAAAATCAGCATTGTTGGCAAAAGGTGTCAGACCTTTTTGTAATCTTAAACCTCTGGGAATCCTAGATTCCTTATAATATTTGGCAAGAAATGGGAGTTTGGCCTGTCAGTCCTTTTTTGTTTAGCCCTTTTCAGTTTTTTTAGTTTTTGTTATTTTAATATGGATGGAGGGTGTGGTGAGGGTTGTTTTTGAGGTTTTATGGGGTTTAAATGTAATTTTTGGATAGGGGTTTATAACTGTTTATAAACTGTGTTTATATTTGATAGATGTCTTAACTGTGTTGTTTTAATTGCTATTTTATATGCTGTTAGGCCGCTTTGGGTCTCCCTTGGGAGAGGAAAGCGGGGTATAAATGGTGAAAATAAATAAATAAATAAATAAATTGCAGAAAGTGATGTTTTGGGACTGCCAGTGGTGGTGGAAGTTTCTGGAGGTGCCTAGGTGGCCACTGTGGGCCATATTAATGAACTTCATGGGCCAAATTAGCCCCATGCATCACAAGTTGGGAACCTCCTTGCTTAAAGAAACTGGCTGTATGAAATAACTGTTCATTCTCTTTTGAGTCAAGTGATTTTATAAGTTTTATTAGAAAGGGAAAAGCAAAAACTAAAAAAGATAAAAACATGTGTTAAAGGTTGCAGATTTTTACAGAAAGATATACAGAGTGATATGCACATCAAGCACACAACAAAATAACAGAATCAATTTCTTATCATCTACACTTACACTCATGTATGCTTCTTAGATTCTTAGGAAGATAGAGAGACTTTTCTGTCTTATACACTAAAGAGTCACTCGCCCCCTCCTTTAGAATCACAAGCATCTAAAGGTTAGATCTTTATCTACCTGGGGTCACTCTTCCCACCTCGGAAGTGGGTAGTCACACTCTGACCTGGGGAGGTGACTGTGGGTCATGGGGAAGTCCTTCTCCAACTGTCAAGAACACCATTTCCTCCTCCCTCTCTTTGGGTGGAAGACACCTAAGGTCAAAGTGTGTGAACTTGCATGTGTTCTGTTGGGTAAATTCTCCCTTTAATATTTAAAAGGTGCCGCTAGAAGCCTCTATGGAGGCTTCTAAGCACAATGTAACTCAATGCAAACCGGCATAATGAACTAAATCACTCTAACATACTTTTAAAACTTATTTACATAAATAATTCATTCAAATTCCTGACACCCTTGACATCATTTGTTCTTGTTATATGCCTTCAAGTCAAATCTGCTTTATAGAAACCTTAATAGGCATTCAAGATAAGTGAGGTATTTAAGGAATAATTGAATTCCCATGGCTAAGTAGGAATTCAATACTGGGCTTCTTGGGCTCCTATCTTTTACTCTATCCACTTCCCTACACTGGGTATCCTTGACATCATTTACCCACCATTATTGTGTCATTTTGCCATTTCCAGGGCCAGCTCTGAAACTTTGGGTAATGATGTGAGGGAAGAACAAGCTAGCTGGACTTTAATTGAGATTTGATAATTCAGCATTTCTACATCATAAACTGTGGAGTATTTTAATTGATAGTTGTGGGGCAGAAAGGAGGGATGTTTTATTTTGCCAGTGAATGAACAATATGAAACTTTCATGTTAAAGAAAATGTTCCAAAGAATCAAGCAGGTTCTGTTCTCTGCAAAGACCACAAAAAGCCAGATTTACTTGATTTTTTTTGCTAGTAAAATTTTCAATATATAGTTTAAATAACACTTCAAAGCTCATGGAAGTTTTGAATGATTTATTTGCGTTCAATATTATTAATGATTTCAGCCCTACCTTTTATGCAATATGAGGCGGTTCATCATAACCATTTTTCAATGGCCTTTGATTCTGCATTCACTTCAGTCTCATGCATATGTGTCAAAGGAAACTAAAACAATGAAATGAATGTTTAAAACAAGTCTATTAAAGTGCTGGTGTGTTAATAACAGTGCTCGTCACTGAGCAAATAGGTTTCTAAGAGGCTACAAGTAGGGTGATGATTTCTGACTTGTTCATGATGCAAGTCGTTTTGTACACTGTATCTGTAATGGAGTGAATGAGCTAAAAAAGGCTGACCTTAATTATCTGTAGATACTTTTAAATCAATTATTCAAAACTTCCCTGAGCTTTGAAGGGTTATTTAAACTGTATATTGGAAAGTGTGTGTATGAGAGAGAGAGAGAGACAGTGAGTTTGTGTGTGACACCACATGTGTGACCACTTGTATGTGACCAAATGTGTGTGTGCATGCAAGAGAGAGAGAGAGAGAGAGAGAAGGTGGCCAGAAGAGAGAAAGAATAAACATAAACTTGAGAACAGAAGAAAGAAAATCATAGCTCTGATTGCTACCTTTGGCAAACCTGAAGTCTACCCATTGTGAGTCAGGTCATCACAGCAGTAAATAAATGTACACCAAAACTGCAAAATCAATACAGTTAGTGCTCTTTGCATGCAACTCTACCTGCAAATATGATAGGGCTTTTTATCTGAAGCTACCTGTTGGTCATGGTGAAACATTTAGTGATATGAAGGAAGGGTCATCCAATAAGCTTCTTTCTCCCCCAACCTCTGTACAATCTCCCTGCCACAAAGCTGTAATGGATCTCAGCCACTTCACTCACTTACTTCCCATTCACAAAAATAAAGTAAATCACAGGTGTTTCAGCTGATCTATAATAATGCTTACGCAAGGCTCATTTACAGTAGATACCCACAAATAATCAAATGTACTTATATATGTATATGAACATAAGAACAGAAAAGCTAGCACTTAAACTAGAGCCCAAACTACAAATTACATACAAGAAATAATATTGTTATGAAAGGGAATCCTATTCCAGAATGACTAGAACTCGAGGTCATCACCAGGTATGAGTATACTCTTGATGGCTTGATTATTCTGTAAAGACTTTACATTTTCACTCTGTCATGGATCAAATGTAGTGATGAGCAGAACTTTTTTTTTTAAAAAAAAAATCTGTTTTGCATTGTCATTTCTATTTCAGTTCATGATAAGTCTACAGGTTTATCTCAAACATTGCTTTGAGTGAAATATGTCCTCCTTGAAAAACATTTCACGTTTATGAAATTCATTTGTCCCACATATTCCATTTAAAAATGTCTAGTAGATGGCCTCTGCTTGTCTGAATTAGGATATAATCTGCCATTATTCTCATGTGAGAATAACTTTATATACTAGGAATATATTAAATAATATACAATTTCAGAACCTTAAAACAAACTTGGCCAAATTGGGCAGAATTGCTGCATGCTCAAATTGAAGCAGGCTTCTTCTGAAGCACACCAATTCTGAATACAAATAGGTTGGAAGACATATTAGCAATTTGGTTACAGAGGCACACAGAGACAGATAGAACATCTCTGAAAACTGATAAATTCTCATCAGGCATTCCAGACAAGGAAAACACAAGGTTAGTTTGAGGAGTAGTTCAGTCTTGAGACTGATGGCTGTCGCTTCTCATGAGAATGAATGATATAATCTGGGTTCACAGTGAATGATATAGCTCACTGTGCTGTGGGAGGGATGTCAAAATAATAGATTGCAAATGTTCCATTCCGTGTTCCACTTTTTTCCCTGGTTGTCTTCCCTATCTCATGACTGTAGAATCTATCTTGGTGTAATGTGCAGAAGCTAGGCAAGAGTAACAGTGGAAAAATATTGAAGATTGCCTGCTCCACAATAGTGATAGAAATCCTTGCATTCTCATCCTCACAATTTGCTTCTTGGCTGCAAGAGGTTGAAATATTTTTGTTGCTATGAATGGAACTTGGATTCCCCCTCCCAGATTGTACAATTTATGCAACTCCAGCAAATCCACAGTAATTCTTCTTCATCTGTGTCTAGGTCAAACATCAAACTGTTAAAATGAAGGCACCCTTTGGTGAGTTCATTCTGCAGTTCCCTTTGCCTGACCTAGTGTGAGAAAGATTAGCTGGTAACACAAGGTTGCCATTACCAGGTTACACCCAACTGTGGTTCAAGAATACCACAATCTTCAAGGATGCACTTTCTGTGTACCCCATCCATAGTAATTGCTGCCTTTTCTGTATGTCCTTCTAAGAATTAACATTGAAAGACACAGAGCACAAAACAAATGCATATATTCTGGAGTTGCCTATATGATCCCTTTATTATGCATGTCTCTATCTGAAATTTCTGTCTAATTTTGACAAACAGGAAGAAAAACATTATTAACCCTTGTTGATTTCCAGTGATAATCAATGGTAAGGCCAGTCATGGGCATCAGCAGATTCGCACCAGTTCGCCAGAACCAGTAGCAGAAATTCTGGCTGGCACCGCCCGTCCAAGTTTTGAAATTAAGTAGTCCTAATTCGGGTGCAATGCAGGGCTTTCCCCTGGCCACGCCCCAATACCACTCCCACAGTGTAGTAGTAAACAGTTTTGGAGCCCACCACTGGGTAAGGCTGAAGTTGGGAATTCTCTGACCCCAATGTGGATTTGCACCTGGGTGTTCGTCAAATCTCTTTGAGTTAAATGTTATTTCTGCTTTTGTTGATGACTCACTAAACTGAAATATGTGGTCATTGCACACTGCCCAAGTAGATGATTGTTTTTTTAAAAAAAATGACTAGGAAATTTATTCCTATATTGCCTTTAAAATCAAAACAGGATAAAACATACTTTTGTTTCAGATTTACATCAAAATGGGTCTATGGTATAATTTAAATTATTTGCCTCTTACAAAATGTCTCTTTTTTCTGATCTCTGTTAAAAGCTCTTCTTTAACCACAGAGCAGTAAATTCAGAATCAAAGAGGCAATTAATACTGAAGCCAGTGTCAGACACCTACATAAGACACCTCTGCTATGTTCCATTATTTTCGTTTTTAGAGCAAACTGTGAACAAAGGCATTTGAAAGGTAAGTGACAGACAAGCCTTGGAAATTCTCAAATGAAGGGAGAATGAATTGCTCTTTCTGTGACACCTGAAGAGACATGATTTCCATGGCTATTTTGAATCATTACACAGGGAGAAAGATTGTTCTCTCTGCCAATGAACTATTTCCCTATGTTTGTTAAATGGAAGGAGCTGATACAAATGTGTGTGTTTTTTAAATTACATCTATGAGTTGCCTTGTGGCCAAAACTCACAGAAAAACACCATAAATGACACCATTAAAAATATCATTTTTTAAAAAAATAATATATAATATTTTAATTTCATTCTAAGAATTTAAATTTTAGAAATTTTACCTCTCATTTTGCTGTACTGGTCATAGACCAGTTATGATCAGGGTGTCTGGGAATTGATGTTCAAGAACATCTGAAGTGCCAAGGTTGGCCATCACTGTCATAGACCATAGTAAAGTGATTGACTGATTGACAATGTAACATGGTTCTTTTGGACTTGTCTTGTACTAACTGAAGCTTCAGGATTGGCAGGCTTCTGTAGAATGATTATTTTCACAATGGTTATTTTGCAGCTTTATTGCAGCCCAAAATTTCTGATGTTGTGAGTTTGATCCTTATGAAAGGCTGAGTCAACCTTGATCCTCAATCCTTCCAAGGTTGGTAAAATGAGGACCCAGCATGGTTGGAGGCAAAATGCTAATTACTTTGTGAAGCACCCAGAGAGTGCACTTAAGTGCTATGGGGTAGTATATAAGTGTAATTGCTATTGCTACCTATGTACTAATGCTTTACTGTTTCACAGCACCAAACTTCACAAAAATAAACCTCATTATCAATTAGAGCTCTTTGGTCATTACCAGGTGTAAAAAAGTCTTATAGATTTGTAATTGTATCTCATATACAATTGGGGTGGGAGTATGTTGATAATTTTGTATAGTTGTATTTTGTTTAGGTTTTGTTGGGTTGTTAAGTGTCCCCCCCCCCAATCTTGTTGTTTTGTGCAGGACAATGACAATAAAGATCTATCTATCTATCTGTCTATCTATCTATACTAACCAACCATTTCTCTGGTGTCTAGTCATGCCTGCCACATGACCACGGAAACGTCTGCAGAAGCAAACAGTGCTGGCTCTTCGGCTATGAAACAGAGATAAGGATTGGACCCTAGAGTCAGATATGACTGGCTTTTAAGCAAGGATGACCTTTAATAATAATAATAATAATAATAATAATAATAATAATAATAATAATAATAATAATAATAATAATAATAATAATAATAATAATTTACTTATTTATTTATTTATTTATTTATTAGTCATATTTATATATGCCGCCCACTCAGGCCGAACCCGACTCAGGGCGGCATTACAACAAGTTTTAAAAACACATAAAAACTCTTTAAAAGACCCACATCCCACCCACTTTAAAAGACCCATATCCCACCCACCCATCCCACCCACTATAAAAAGAAGAAGAGAGAGTTCTTAATTCTTTACATAAGCCAGCAGCCGGGGACCGTGTTCCCATTCGGGCCCCACACCTGCCCTGCCAGCCAGGTCTTCAATCCTTTCCTGAAGGGCAGCAATTCTCTTTGAAGTCTTAGATCTGTTGGCAGGAGGTTCCAGAGGGTTGGTGCTGACACGGAGAAGGCCCTCCTTCGGGTGCTGGACAGATGTGCACCCCTAACTGATGGCACCATTAGAGAGCCCCTCCGGTCTGCTCTGGTTGGACGGGCAGACACTCTTGGGACGATGCGGTCTCTAAGGTATCCTGGCCCACTGCCATATAGGGCTTTAAAGGTCAAAACCAGCACCTTGAATTGCACCCGGAGACAAACTGGTGACCAGTGCAGCTCCCGAAGTAGCGGTGAGGCATGGGCATATCGCCCACATCCCATCACCACCCGGGCTGCCGCATTCTGGACCAGCTGCAGCCTCCGAATGGTCGTCAAGGTCAATAATTATTATTGTCAATAATAATAATAATAATAATAATAATAATAATAATAATAATAATAATAATAATAATAATAATAATAATAATAATAATAATAATAATAATAATAATAATAATTTTATATCCCACACTTTCTCGGCTGAAGCTGATTCGAGATGGCAATTACAACATGTCCATAACATACAATATAATAATACAATAATAAAAGAGCACAAAAATATATTCAATACAATAATCAATACTCAATAATAAACATAAAATTAATCACAATATAAAACATTAAATTAAAGCTACAATAACAATTGACCCAATACAAACAGGTATATGGAGTCCAGCACATGCTCCCCAAAAAGTCCAGAACTCAACACCGCAAACGGGACCAAAGATCAATGTCTAAGTGGCTAATGTGTCCCCAGGAGGCACAACGCCATCCCCTACAAGGTCCTCCAAGTGAGCACCTGCCACCCATTCCCATGCTGGGTAGCGAGAGCCCCAGGAAGAGGTGCAATTGCAGCAGCGGCGGGCTCCAGCGTCATCTCCTATTGAGCCCTCCAGGCAGGCAAGGCTCGGAGGGCGGGGAGATGCACCTGCCTCCCATTCCCAGACCGAGTAGCGAGGGCCCCTGGTAGAGGCAATGTGGCGGTGATGAGGCTCCGGCATCATCTCCTTTTGAGCCCTCTGGGCTGGCACGGCTCAGAAGGTGGGGAGACGCACCTGCCTCCCATTCCTTGGCCGAGTACCTTTAAATATCCACACCTGATCATGGGGGCCATTGTGTAAACTAATGCCATGAAGTCTCACTCTTGTGTCTGAAGAAATGGTCTTGATCCACAAAAGTTAACATTAAAAATACTGTATAGTAGTTAGTCTTTTTTCCCCAATAATTTTTTTATTTATTTTCAAAAGAAAAAACAAACATACAAAAAGCAATACATCATGACAATAATACATAAAACTCATAAAAATAGCACATACATGATAGTTGAACTGATTACTTGTCATGGTACACACACAATTAGATGTCCACATTGTAGGTTAGTACTGTAACCATAACCTTCATAAAAGCTATCAATATTACAATTATTTGTTAACAACCATCAAACTCCTTCTTTTCAAATTACAAGTCACCCAGTGAATATTTACATTGCCCCGGAGAGTTTAGTGTCTGTATCATCTCCAAAAACCACTTTGAGATGGTACAGGTCTAAAACTATCCCTACCCATAAGAGAGTGATCAACAAACGGCTTCCAAATACTCCAAAATCTATTTTCCTTCAATTTATCCCTTTTTACTTTTATCTCCCATGTCAATTTGTCATTCAATGCTAAATTCCACATTTCCTTGTACCACTCTCCCGTCTGTATAGTTACATCATTTTTCCAATTTCTAGCGATACATTGTCTACCAGGAGTTAACATTATTTCTAATAGCTCTTTTTCCGCCTTATTCAAACACATACCTTCCACATCTGTTAGCAAAATGGTACCTGACGCCAGCTTAATTTTCTTACCCATTATTTCCCCTATCTCTCCTTCTATTCTTCTCCAAAATTCATTTATCATTTTACAACTCCACCAAATATGCTCATAAGTTCCAACAGTTTCTTTACATCTCCAACATAAATTATCCCTTTTATTATCAATCTGATGCAACCTCAGTGGTGTCAAGTACCATTGCCACAACATTTTATAGTTATGTTCCTTAATTCTTACTGACATTGTTCTCATTATCCTCTTTTCCACTTATTTCTCCATTCATCATTTCCTAGCTTTATATTCAAGTCCTGTTCCCACTTCAATTTCAAATCTTCCTGTGGATCACTACCCTTGTTTATTAAAATATAAAGTTTACTTACTAGACCCTTGATACTTTTCTCACCTTTTCTAATCTTTAAAACCAATTCTTCAAATTCGGTCTTTTCTCTGTCTATACCTAGTTCTTTTCTATATTTTTTATTCCAGTTATCAACCTTCAATATCTGAAACCAATCCAATTTCAACTGTTCAAATAATTTTTTCTTCTTAATTTCATCTTCGCAAACCCTTAGCCATTCCTTCACCAGGAAAACTTCATTTTTATCCAATATTTCCTTTTTTTGGTCTATTTTTATCAGAAAACACGCCATATCTGCCAATTCCAAAATTGGAGAGAGATCTGGGATCAAATCTTTTCCACAACCTCATGAGTCCCCTCATCATAGTGTTACTTGTATTTATCATTTTAACCTTAGTTCCCAAAAAATCATTTTACCGATATTCTTATAGTTTTTCATCTCCATTTCCTCCCAAATTACTTTTTCTCTTGCCAAGATCTTCACAACATTCTTAATTTGAAATGCTCGATAATACGCTAACAAATTTGGCATTCCCAAACCCCCTTCTTTCTGAGGCAGATACCAGAGTTTCTTTGAAAGTCTAGATTTTTTACCTCCGTTACAAAAATTATTGAACATCTTTTGGAACTCATTAATCTCCTTTTCCTTCAATTGGATTGCAAGTGCATCAAATAGAAAATTAATCCTCGGCAACAACATCATTTTGCAAATTGCTATCCTCCCAAACCATGACAACTTCAACTTCTGAAAACTTTGTATTTTATTCTTAAATTCTGCTTTCAAGTTGTCATAGTTCAGTCTTTTAAGTTCTTCCAATCTGTTTGAAATAATTATCCCCAAATATTTCAACTTTTCTTTAATTTGTATATTAGATAACCCCACCATCTTTTCCCTCTCCTCTTCCCCCATATTGCACAACATCATTTCTGATTTATCCCAATTTATCATCAATCCAGTTATAGCCTCAAATTCCTCTATTTGTTCTTTAATCCTATCCATTACCACCTCTGGGTGTTTCACCATTAGCAACGTATCATCTGCATACATACTCACTTTATTACCCAATATCCCTTCTATACTTGAATCCTCCCTTATATTTTTAGCTGAAATTTCCATTGCCATAATAAACAAGATAGGAGATAGTGGACAACCCTGCCTAGTGCCTGCCTCAAGCTTTACCTCATCCATAACCTCTTCATTTACTCTGATCCTAGCGCTCCCTTTTTGATATAATAGGTCAATTACCCTTCTAAATCTATCCCCAAATCCAAAATTTCTAACTATTTCCTTGATCGAAGACCATTGTAATGAATCAAATGCCTTAAAAATATCTAAAGATAATAGACCCACCTTTTCCTTCGTCTGATTAACATTATCAATTAAGTCTAACACCCTCCTAGTCAAATCAGCCATATGCCTTCCTTTTAAAAAACCTACTTGATCAACATTTACTGTATTTTCTGGCGTATAAGACTACTTTTTAACCCTGAAAAATCTGTGCCAAAGTCGGGGGTTGTCTTATAGGACAGATACTTAACTGCAGCTTGTTTCCCCCTGCTTCATATGTCCGGCGCATATGGGGGGGGGTGCCGCGGCCGAGTCCCTGCTCTGTGTGGGGAGTATGAAGCAAGGGGAAGCAAGCTGCACACATCTTCCTGTACCTCGAGGAGGAGAACGTGAGCGTGGATTGGCTCTCCACCAGAACCTGCCCATTCGACCTGGAGGGCTGCGCATCTTGGTTGAGTATGGGTTAATTTTTATTTGGTGTGCATTTGGAAGAGGGGTAGTCTATATTTTAACTGGAAAAGTTGGGGGTCGTCTTATATGCCCAGTTGTCTTATACGCCGGAAAATACGGTATATATTCCCCCATAAATCTATTTAACCGATTAGCCAGTATTGCTGTGAAGATCTTGGCATCCTGATTTATAAGAGAAATTGGTCTATATGATTCCACCTTTTCCAAATTCTTTCCCGATTTTGGCAGCAGAACGATTATAGTCCTATACCATGAAGTTGGAATTTGTCCACCATCTAAAATATAGTTATATAACTTCACTAACTTTGGAACCACAACATCTTTAAATTCCTTATAAAACTCTGTCGATAATCTGTCATCTCCCGGGGCTTTCCCCAACTTCAGACCACTAATTACATCTTTTACCTCTTTATCAGTAACCCGTTCCTCCATTTTTTTTCCGGTGTTCCTGTTTTATTCCATTCCCTAACTGCCTCTCCAATATCCCTTTAAGCTTCCCAATGTCTATCTCTTTTTTTTTGCGTATAATGCTTGATAGAAGAACTTCACAATTTTACATTTGTCGCTAATCTTATTGCACCTTATCCCTTGTTTGTTAACCAACACCCCAATTTCCCTTTTTTCCTTTTTAGCTTTAGCCGCTCTTGCTAATAATCTTGAATTTTTATTGCTAAATTCAAAATACTCTCTATTTAGATATATCAAATCTCTTTTAACTTTATCTATATCCTTACCCATTAATTCTGCCTTAAGTCTTTGCAATTTAGCGAACATTTTTTTATCCTTCTTTTTTGAGAGATCTTCCTGTAATTGTTTTATTTCTTTTTCTTTTTCCACCTGATCTGCCTTATATCTTCTGTACTTTATACTCGCCAACTTTATACTTTCGCCTCTAAAAACCGACTTCATGGCATCCCAAACCACATTAAAGTTTACCTCTTTGTTATCATTCCACTGCCAGCTTTCCATCCAACTTTCCATAATTTGTTCTTTACATTTTTGGTCTTTAAATAAATTGGGATCATACTTCCAACTTCTTCCTCTCCGATTAACCTTTTGTAATCTCAATTCCAAAAGTACTTTAGCATGGTCTGATTCCTTGAAAATCCCTATTTCCATTCCCTCAATATTTTTAATCATATTTTCCGTTAACAAAACATAGTCTATTCTAGAATAGGACCCACGAACACGTGAAAAATAAGAATATGCCCTTTCCGAACCCTTTATCTCTCTCCAAGAATCCTTCAATCCCATCGCAACCATCCATTTGTCTAAAACCTTCCCTTTCAATCCAGTTCCACACCTTGCTAAATTTGTACAGTCTAAATTTGACCTTATCAAATTAAAATCTCCAGCCACAATCATTTTTACCACTTTTTCTAGCTCCACAATTTTTCGGACTTTTTCTAAAAATTCCGCTTGGTGTTCGTTTGGAGCATAAATATTCACTAACATTATTTCCTCATCGTCTATTTTTCCTCTTACGATCAAGTATCTACCTTCCTAGTCGGCAACACATTTTATTATCTCAAATCCTAATCTTTTAGAAATCATAATTGCCACTCCTCTTGCTTTTGAAGTACCAAACACCATCTCATAATGTTGCATCCATCCCAAGAAAATTTTGTTTGTATCTTTTGACTTTTGATGCGTTTCCTGTAAGAACACTATATCGGGTCTGTCTTTCTTCAAAGCCAATTCCAACCTCCTCCTCTTAAGAACAGAGCCTGTACCCTTTACATTCCAGGTTAATACTTTAATATTTCCCATAATCTATTACGATTTCTTCCTTTCTAACTTCTAAACTCTAAATTGGGCGTGCCACCACCAACCCCTTACCACTAAAACACAAAATTATACACAAAACACACAATATCTCTCTCCCCACTTTCTCCGGGAAAAAAAGACGCCTTCGATGACCAAAGAGGGGAGATGGGGGACATGGAAGATGTACGTACAGATTAGTGCTTCGCACCACCCACCTTTATATAGTACTTAAGTGATATAAAAAAAATTTTTTTCCCGTCTTAATCTATTGCTCAATGCTCCTTACTTGCCTCCTCCTCCACCATGATCAATGACAACTCCTCTTCTTCTCTTCCCTGTGGGGTTCCACCCATAGCACCACCGGCATCTGCCCCCTCATACTCCCTTCTTATAGCCCCCGATTCCAACAAATCTTTCCTAAGAGTTAACCACTCTTCTGAACCTGCTTTAACAAGCTCCAGCAGACTCAAATATTCCAATGGGTCAGTCCCCTCATCAATAACCTGCATTCTTTTCTCATAAAAGAAACGCAATTGCTGTGGGAATCTCCAATTGTACCTTGCGCTTTTACTCATCAACAGTTTAGTTACCAGTCTCATCTTATATCTCCAAATTCTTTCCTTCATTGAAATATCATTATATACTTCCACATCAGAACCATCAATTTTCAGGGCGCCAGAACCAGCTTGTTTCAAGAAAACCATTACTCTAAGTTTGTCTCCCCAATTTGCAAATTTTACCAAAACATTTATTTGAGCCGCCTTCCCTCTTCTTTGACCCACCCTATATGCACTTACAATGTCCTCCTGTACAAATTCCTTTCCCATGCTCAAATTATTTAACCACTGAACCACTCTTTCTCTTAGCTGGTCTGGCGTCCTTTCAACCACCTGACGGATCACAATGTTCTGCTTTCTCATCATTTTATTTATTTATTTATTTATTTAGTCGTATTTATATATGCCGGCCACTCAGGCAGAACCCGACTCAGGGCGGCATTACAACAAATTCTAAAAACATATAAAAACACTTTTAAAAAACCCATATCCCACCCACTTAAAAAAAACCCCTTATCCCACCCACCCATCCCACCCACTATAAAAAAGGAAGAGAGAGTTCTTAATTCTTTACGTAAGCCAGCAGGCGGGGACCGTGATCCCATTCGGGCCCCACACCTGCCCTGCCAGCCAGGTCTTCAATCCTTTCCTGAAGGGCAGCAATTCTCTTTGAAGTCTTAGATCTGTTGGCAGGAGGTTCCAGAGAGTTGGTGCGGCCACGGAGAAGGCCCTCCTTCGGGTGCTAGACAGATGTGCACCCCTAACTGATGGCACCATTAGAGAGCCCCTCCGGTCCACTCTGGTTGGACGGGCAGACACTCATATCTTCCACAGCATCAATCCTTTTCTCATGTTCATCCATTTTCAGCTTATTCTCCCTCACTGCCTCCTGAGTCCCTTTTATTTCCTTTTTCATGGCATTCACTTCCTTTTGAACCAATTTCACATTTCCTTCTATTTTTTGCAAACTTAATTCCACTTTTTTTGTAAAGTCCATAACAGATGTTACCACCTTATCCTGTTTTTTCATCATTTCATTTCTATCTTTCACCCTTGAATCCTCATTTTTCTCCATCTTCTGAAACAATTTACCAATTTCCACCATAATTTGAGTATGATCATAGGGTTCGGGTGGTGGTGATGATGATGGAGGGACCTCTTCCGTTGGTGCTTTTTCTTTCCTCTTAGATTTCACCACTGGCTCCTCCTCCTTTGCTTTTCCTCTTGTGCCCTTATCCATGGTAGCGACCCATAAAAAGTTTTAATGCTGCAGCGTATTGAAAGTTCGTTACACACTCCACTTAAATCTGTTCCGATGCAGCCAAAACTGACAACAGTCCTATTAATTCTGTTAAAGCTTGAAGAAAAGAAGAGGTCCAGCAAAGAATTTAATTATTGTAATCCATAAAGGAGCAGGAACCAAAAACAACCCAAACAAAAAATATTGTAATCCACAGGAAGCCCATCCCCAAAAATAGTCAGCCCAAGTATCAACACTCCCAACCGCAAAGACAGGAATTCCAAGAAGACATACGCCCAAATATATCCACTTGTGTAAGGACTGCAGGGAAGGAAAGCCAAAAATCCCAAATGCCAACTTGTAATAAAAAAAAGAGAAGAGGAGAAGTGTATATAAAAGAAAAAATTGAAAGTTGTAATCCACACAGCGAAGGAGTAAAAAAAGTTGATGATCCTTCTCTTGGAAAGAACGAGACAAAGCACCCTTTTCCCAGCGGCTGCGGCGGCTTCAGGGAAAATCCCCCCTTCTTCCTCTTCAAATCAGCAAACTTTCCCCTTTCTTTTTTTTTTAAGGACCGCTCTCCCTTATTTTAACCTCGAAAAGCACTGGGGTAACCAAAAACTTAAGCCCAGTCAGTTTCTTCTTTATCCGCTTCTCAGTGCCTCCAAACCATGCCGCGGCCCTCCTGGGACACAAGAAAGCCATTGTCCAAAAAGCAACCACTTTCGTTTTCCAGGACCGCCGCCATTATCGTTTCAACTACCACCCTTTTATCTGCTTCTGCACACACTGCCAAGTCCAGGCTCTTCAAAGCAAAATCCCCAATTGCCTTTAGCTCCTGTCAACATAAACTTTCATTAACTCACTTTCTTGCCGATTTTGCTACTTCCTCGGATCTCCGCCATCTCGCTGGTCCCGTTCTCGGCTCCTCGGCAGGGGAAGCCGCGGCTTCCGTCGCGGGCCTCTCCCACCGGGAATACCTCCCGAACTTCGACCGCCCAACTGCAAACTTTCCAAGCAGGCAAGCAGGAGTCTTATCACCACAAAATGTCTCTTTAAAATTGTCCCCTTTTACTCATTCTCATTGATTACCACTTTGATAAGCGCGAGCACCCAGATCAAGATGTTACTTGTCGGCCATCTTAGCCAATCCCCGTAGTTAGTACTTAACGTGCCACAATGTTTTGTCTTTTGATTTGTTTCATTTACTAATTGGCTCCTCCCTCCCTACAATTCTCTTTAATTTGTTTAACAAATTGTAGTTTCCACCTGAGAAGTAAAACAGAGAAAGAGAGTGAGAGAGCACACACAGGCCATCTGGTTGGTAAGGAAGAGAACAACAAACCATTCAATATTTCAAATTCAATCTTTCTAATACGCTTACACAGACTAACATGGCTACTACTTCAAAATTGTCTTCTATAGGATGCTTGGTGAATTATGAACAGGAGGGTCCCAGAGTGTAGATCACTGAAACCATCCTCCAAATTAGATTGTAGTGGGTTTCTTATTTATTTATTTATTTATGACTTTTTATCCCACCCTCCTGATGAGAAACATCACTCAGGGCGGCTAACAACATATATAAAACACAATATAACCACAGGTAAAACAATAACCTTTAAAAAATACCAACCCAGCCCACTAAAACCAAAATTAAAACACAAAAAATAATAATCACTAAGAGCAGATTCCTTAAGCAGAAAAGCCATATTACCAAATGTTATAGCCTAAAAGTGGATAGGGCCATAGGTACAGACAAGTCCTGCCCCCAGCACCCACCCCATATCAACCAGATCTACAAGCATTCAATGTGAAGACCTGAAGAGGTACAGTACTTTTAAAGTATATTCAACTGAGTAATACTGCAGTGGTTCTATGATTGGGAGCCTCGGGAAGGCATGACTGAATGTGATTAAAAGTGGCATTCATGCTGTATGCACACAGATCTGATTGCTATCCCAAGGGCAGAATTTATATATGTACCCCATCTACTGCAGTTATAGCTCTACAGGTATCTGTTTTTAGGCCATAATACTTGAATAGGGGTAAAGGCAGATTATGAGCACCCTCATAAGAACATAAGAACATAAGAACAGCCTTGCTGGAACAGGCCACAGCCCATCCAGTCCAGCATTCTGTCTCACACAGTGGCTCACCATTTCCTTCAGGGTATTCCCAAGCAGATGCCTTCACCTGCTTACGATTCCCTGGAAATGATATTGAGAGATATCCTGCCTATCTCTCCAACCCCGAGGTTGTCCTTCAGTATCCATAATTATAGCCATTGATACTCTTGTCCTCCATGAACTTGTCTAATCCTTTCTTAAAGCTGTCAAGACTGACAGCTGTCACCACTTCTTCTGGCAGGGAGTTCCATAGACCAGTAATCCTCTGGGTGAAAAAGTACTTTCTCTTATTTGTTTGAGAACTAGTACCCAAAAGTTTCATGGAGTGTCCCCTAGTTCTAGTGTTATGCGATAGGGAAAACAGTTTTTCCTTATCTACTTTGTCCACACCGTGCATGATTTTATAAACTTCAATCAGGTCACCTCTTAGACGTCGTCGTTCAAGAGTGAAGAGGCCCAACCGTTGCAGCCTCAGATGGTAAGGAAGGTGTTCCAGTCCCCTAATCATTCTGGTTGCCCTCCTCTGCACTTTTTCCAGCTCCATAATATCCTTCTGGAGGTATGGCGACCAGAACTGTACACAGTATTCCAGATGGGGCCTCACCATAGATTTATAAAGAGGCAAAATGACACTTGCTGACTTATTTTCTATACCCTTTCTAATGATCCCTAGCATTGAGTTTGCTTTTTTCACTGCTGAGGCACACTGGGTTGACACCTTCATTGAGTTGTCCACCAGGACACCAAGGTCCCTTTCCTGGTTTGTCGCAGAGAGTTCAGACCCCATCAGTTTATAAATGTAATTGGGGTCCTCAAATTTTGAACATGTGCCATGTTTGCATAGTATCTCTAAACATCTCTTAAACATCTGCATAGTACAGTAGTACCTCTTATAACGAAAAATCTCCATTCCACAGAGCTCTTCATTATATGATTTTTTTTCATTATAAGAATTATATTGGCGATACCCCGCATAATGAAATTTCCCCCTGTTATGCGGGGTATGCCCCGTATAATGATAAAATGTTCATAATATGGGTTTTACCATATAAATTTTTTTTCATATAATGATTTTTTTTCATTATGCGGGATATCACCAATAGTGCCAAAACACTTCACTATCTTTATTTTTTGTTATACAAAGTGTTCGTTATACAGGGTACCACTGCATCTCCAAACTATGAAGGAGTAGTGCTTTATGAATGTAGAATCCCTTCCAGACAAACCCAACTGGTCCCAAAGTAAACAAATATGGTTTGAATCTCGATATGATAATTACAAATTCGTCAATAAAACTGAGTGGTTTGTTAGAGATTTCCCTCCTTTTTTCTGTAATGTTATACCCACTCATTTCAGTACATTCCAGTCTGCTGTGATTGGCGGTGCCTTGCAACATATCATGGGGAAAACTCACAATGGATCTGTCACTTGTTTCAAGCCTCCTTGATTACCATCACCTTTAATCAGGGTCTACAACTAGGTGGCATGCCCATTACCCAATGCAGCATGCACATTTGCTAGCAGATTTAGCAGGAGAAAGTGCAATATAAAGACCTTCATTTCCCTTCTAACCTGTAAAAAGGTTGAAATGGTGCGGGAATAGGAAATGTAAGAAAGCTGGAAGAAGAAGAGTGTGTGGGAAACACAGAGTATTGATTGATTTTTAAAAAAAACTGGTTTAAGTGTTCAATTCAATTCAATTCAATTCAATTTTTAATTTGTACCCCACCCTACTCAGCTTGTAGGCCGACTCAGGGCGGCTTCCAACATAATCAAAGATACAACAAAACAAAATATAATAAACATACAAAATGTCAATAAAAATAAATATCATACAATCGGAACAAAAATGCAATGAACACAATTCCTATTAAAAAAACAGCATATAAACAGAGTATCAGCAAACCCTGAAACACAGTAACAAAAATAAAGCAATCAGGCAAAAATACATCATAAATACAATAATCAGAGCATGAATACATAGTCATGAATCGAACAACAATACAATAAAATACAATACACTAATGAAATCAGAAAAGAAAATATATCGGTCTCAAACAACATTTAAGTTCTAACATAGCAAAATTAATTACACAATCCCTCGGCCACCAACATCCCCAAAACAGAACCCCATGGCTTGCATGTCCCTGACGGAGCCAAAGGAGAGGATGACCCGGCCTTTAAGGCCAAGAAATGGACCGGCAACTCTGGTAGTACGACTTTGGTGGAAAAGTCCCGCAACGGCAATGCCGGTCAGCTGCGCTCCCACCTCCCCCGCTGGGCAGGGCGGGGGAGGGAGCTGATGGTGGAATCACGGTCCTTTATACTCCCCGCCCAGTGGGCCAAGGGGAGAGGCTCAGTTGGGCTCCTCTTCCCTCCCCTGACTGTCCGGGCCAGAGGAAGGGGCCGAAGATGGTGTGGGCATCTCTGGTGCGCTGACAGTGGCTTTTTCAGGCCTTGCTGCAGAAACGAGGCTCAGCTGGGCTCCTCTTCCCTCCCCTGACTGTCCGGACCAGAAGAGGGGGCCAAAGATGGTGCGGCCGTCTCTGGTGCGCTGACAGTGGCTTTTTCAAGCCTTGCTGCAGAGATGAGGCTCAGATGGGCTCCTCTTCCCTCCCCTGACTGTCCAGGCCAAAAGAGGGGGCCAAAGATTGTGTGGGTGTCTCTGGTGCACTGGAAGTGGCTTTTTCAAGCCTTGTTGCAGAGACGAGGCTCAGCTGGGCTCCTGTTCCCTCCCCTGACTGTCCGGGCCAGAGGAGGGGGCCAAAGATGGTGCAGTGTTCTTTTTGCATTTTAATCACTGACACAAAATATTGCCAAAGGACAAATTTAAAGAAAGGCTAACTGCATCTTATTTGGTGATGAGTAATAAAAAGCTAGAATAAGTTTAGCAACTCAGGTTTAAATGTGGCCTCAAATATTTGAGACACGCACTGAAGAGCATTTTCTCTTGCTCGCCTTCAGTGTCAGGGTCATCAAAAGCATAAGTAGAGGTCTTCCCATCTTTTGTGTCTCATCATTTACTACCAGCCATAGACGTGGCATGAGAACCCTAGTTTGTGACCCAAGAAATGACCAGAGAAAAAGAAGAGGCAGACCTTAGGGATAGCATGGCTGATAACATGATATCGGCTTTAAGCATGTAAGTCCTCACAAGTCTCATTATTGTGAATAAGGATAAAGGATTGCAACATTCGTTTCTTCCATCTTGAAAGCAGGGAGGAGTTTCCTGCTGTACCTAATAGGGCCCTTGCACTCATAAGAATTTGAAATATTGGATGGCTTGGTTTTTGTGTTTTTTTAAATAAATTTTTATTGAATTTTTAACATAAGTACAATATATAAAGACAAACATCAAAATCACATACAATAATAAAAACAACAACAAATCATTCCAACATCTTTACCCAATACTTCAACTATGACTCAGTGTTATATTACTTCCCCCTTCAATCTCCCGCCTTAATCTTTTAATTATATTACATGGAGTAACTCAGTAAAATCATTCCCAAAAGCTCTTGTGAGCAGGTGCAGGTCTATTCCGTTCTTCTCCCTTCAATGAGTAATCCACAAAGGCTTTCCAAACCTTTCAAATCTATTTTCTTTAATAATGCCCTTTTTCATATTTATCTCATATGTTAACTTGTCGTTCAATGCTAAATCCCACATTTCCTTATACCATTCCTCAATTTTCATATTTACATCATTTTTCCATTTTCTCACAATACACATTCTACCCATTGTCAACATTATTTCTAATAGCTCTTTTTTATCCTTTCTTAAATCTATGCTTTCCACATCTGTCAACATAATGGTATTTGAGCCCAGTTTAATTTTTATTCCCATAATTTCACTTATCTCGTTCTCAATTCTTCCCCAAAAATCCTTTACCACATTACAACTCCACCACATATGTTCATATGTATCCAGTGCATTCTTGCAGCGCCAACACATTTTATCATTCTTTTTGTCTATCTGATGTAATCTCACTGGGGTCAAATACCATCTCCACAACATTTTATAATTGTGCTCCTTTACTCTAACCGACAAAGTTCTCATAATTCTTTTCTTCCATTTATTTTTGCAATTTTGATCCTCTATCTTTATCTCTAAATCCTGTTCCCATCTTGTTTTCAATTCCTCCTGTGGATTACCTTCCTTTTTTATCATTGTATATATTTTGCTCACCAGCCCCTTTATTCCTCTTTGTCCCTTTCTTATTTTTAAAATTAATTCTTCAAACTCAGTCCTCCCTCTTTCTAGTCCGGCTTCATTCATAAATTTACAATTCCATTTGTTTACCATCCCTATCTGAAACCAATTCAGTTTCAATTGTACATACAAATTTGTTTTTCTCTCATTATCTCTACAGGCCCATATCCAATCTCTCAACAGGAAAACTTCATTCTTATCATGTACTTCTTTAATCCTTTTATTAATTTTTATTGGAAAATTTGCAATATCCTCCAATTCAATAATAGGGGAAATATCTGGTACCAACTCCTTACTTTTTTTCCATATTCCCAATAATGTCTTCATCATTTTATTTTTAATGCCTACTTTCCCAATGCCACCTCCTAAGAAGACCATTTCCCCCATATGACTAAATTCTTGCATTTCGATTTCTTCCCAAATTGCCTTTTCTCTAGCTAAAATCTTTACAACGTTCTTAATTTGTAAAGCTCGATAGTATGTCATCAAATTTGGCATTCCTAATCCCCCATCTTTCTGGGATAAATACCAATTTTTTTTAGCCAATCTGGGTCTTTTTCCCCGTTACAAAAACTATTAACCATTATTTGAAACTCCTTAATTTCCTTGTCCTTAAGTTGAATTGAGAGTGCATCAAATAAAAAATTAATTCTTGGTAACAACATCATTTTGCTTATTGCTATTCTTCCAAACCAAGACAACTTCAATTTTTGCAACCCCTGTATTCTGACCGTAATTTCCTTTTTCAATTTTACATAATTCAATTTTTTGAGATCTTAAAATTTATTTGAAATATTTATCCCCAAATATTTCAGATTATTCTTAATTTGTAAATTACCCTTTCCCTTTATCTTTTGTTGGTCTTCTTTACTCATATTACACAATATCATTTCTGATTTATCCCAGTTTATTCTCAAACCCGTAATATCTTCAACATCCTTTAATAACGCTTGTATTCTATCCAATGCCTTTACAGGATGTTTAGTTATTATCAAAGTATCATCCGCATATAGGAAGGAACTAAAGACCTGGCTGGCAGGACAAGTTTGAGGTGCAGGTGGGGATGGGGGTACCGTTGGGTGGTTGGTATAGAGAAGTGTGCCTTCCCCCAAGGTCCCTTCGGTTCGTGCGCACCTTTTAGGGGTGGGTTTTTTAACATTATTCAGTTACATAAAACAGCCAGCCAAGCCAAAAAAATTTTGTATAAATAAACATTTTAAAAATTACAGACTAAGCAATTTTTAACAAGCATTAACACAATTTAACCTTCCAACACAATTTAAAACAGCCTGGCAACACCGGGCAACCTCTGCTATATATTGTATTGTGTATATATACAATACAAGAAAGATAATACCATTACCAATAAAACATTACATAAAAACCTCATCTAAAAGCAAAATTAAAACACATAAAAATCAATATCATCATCATTAAAAGCTACCTTAACCCTCCCTCCACCCACAGTAAAACAGGCTTATCAGAGAATGAGAGAGGTCTATGCTCTCTCATGCTCTCTCTTTCTCTGTTTTACCCCACAGGTGGAAACTAGACATATGTTAAACAAATTAAAGAGAATTGTCTTGCTTTCCATTGAATGGGAGGAATTTTGTAGACCTTAAACATTTCTTATCAAAGTGTATTTTTATGTAAAGGCAACCTAAATGAGGAATCCACTGAGTATTGTTCCCCAATTAAACCTCAAACAGACCCCATCATAGGGAGGACAATTCACAGCTTCTACCAGCACCTGCAATGTTCTTTCTTCACTCTCTTCCTATTTTAATATTTGATCAGATAGTTGACTTGCACAGCATATTCCTGCTTCTAAGACACTAGCTATATGTTGTCTGTCATATTCCTGTCTTAATCAAGTTTCTTATTAGTCCAGAGGCACATTGGGGAAATGAAGACAGGAAATACATCTTGCCAGGGGACACTTGTTTTATACCTTACTTGCTTTGCTAAAGGTTTGAAAATGAATTTTCCCTCTTCATGCTTTCTGGCTCCATCTAGGATGGATTATGCAACTGAAAAAGATGCTCTGAACAAAAATGATAACATATTTAAGTAGACTGCATTTTTATTTAAACACCTGCAACAATCTGAATCATCCATATTAGGGGAGGTTCATGTAGGATAGCTAGTTGAAGTATCATTGACATTTTTTGGCTCACTCCCCCACTAAAAAATGCTCTTTGAAAATGTCTATAAAATTAACGTATAAAATAAAATGAGATAATGGTTTGAAATGTCAACAAACATGATTTGATACATTTTTACACAACCTTTAGATTTATTTTGTGTTTTAAGAGACAATGAGGATTTTATTTTGTCTTCCTTCTGTACTAAAATGTGCCATATCAATAGAAAAGTATGTGTTTAGGCATTTCCCCCCATGTTACAAAGCAATAGCTTTCAGCAGAATGTCCAAATTAAAAAAGAAGAACCACATCACATTGTGTAGACATAAACACTCACTCACTCACTCACTTACTTACTTACTTAATTACTTACTTACTTTTACTTACTTCAATCACATTTCTACTGCCACCCCCTTGCCGAGGCGACTCCGGGCGGCTTACTTGTATAAACATAACAGATAAAATTCTACAAAAACATTAAGCTAAAATAATAATTGTTTAAAGTTAAAAAAATTAAAAATCCCTCCCCAATGCTGCATAAACACTAAAAGCTAAAAGCATTTCTTTTACAATGGAAAACTAGATAAGAATAGGAAAATCAGGACAGAAAGTATTCTTCAATCAGTAATATTGTTTGTGTGGGTTCCTCAGTTTCTTAGGGGGATCTGGACTCCTGTGGTTTTGGACTTATTTGCTATAAGTAAAGGTAAAGGTCACCCTTGCTCGAAACTCAGTCGTATCTGACTCTAAGGTTAAGTGCTCATCTCTGTTTATAGCCAAAGAGCCAGTGCTGTCTGCGTTGGCAGACATTTCTGTGGACATGTGGCAGGCATGTCTCAATACCAGAGTGCATGGGACACTGTTTACCTTCCCACCAAAGTGGTACCTATTTATCTACTTGCAATTTCTTGCTTTCGAACTGCTGGGTTGGCAGGAGCTGGGACAGAGATGGAAGCTCCCTCCATTGTGCAGCACTCGGGTCTCAAACTGCGACCTTCCAGTCTTCCAGTTCAGTGTCCTAACCACTTGAGCCACTGCAGTCTGAACTTTAACTTTATTGATCTGCTCAGCTTAACCCTGTTGGGTCCACAGTAAGGCCTTCCCCCTGCAAGTCAAGATTTCCTTCTTTCATTCCATACCCAAACTCTTCTTTCTAAAACAAGTGATAAGAAAATGCTCCAAGACATAAAGAAAAAGGCATTGTGTTTTATACAGAAATTCAACTGCAAATTTTAAATAGGAATTAAATAGTAAATAGTTGATTAATGAGGAAGGCTCTTTCCAGTGTCTGCTAATTAGATCTACTGAGATACAGAGTATTGATCATCAGAAGCAGGAATTAAGCACAAGCTTTATTTGTATGCCTTCTATATTCTCAAATTTTAATTTCAAGGTTATAAGACTCCACAGCCTTGTGTTTTCCCTCCTCTTTTTTGTTAGAAACATTTCTACACTATGATCAAAGTTACTATCAGTTGGAGGTGGGAATCAATCTTAGAATTTTTTTAAAAAATGTATGTGGTGTTTCTTTAGTAAGAGCTGAAGAAAACCTTGGAAAAGCATAAACACAACACCAGGGGAGAAGGGGGGGGGGGGGAGTGGATGATGAAGTTATAATTAAGCCCCGGTGGTGCATTGGTTAAACTGCTGTACTGCATCCAAAAAGGTTGTGAGTTCAATCATGACCAGGGCTCAAGGTTGACTCAGCCTTCCATTCTTCCATGGTTAGTAAAATGAGTCCCCAGCATGTTGGGGCAAAATGCTAATTAATCCAATTCTTTGTCTTCAACTCTGGCATTCCCTGGAACTGCAATGTCAATTTATCCAAATATTTTTCTTTCTACAGGTATTACTGTTACGTCGGGTGTATTATACATAAGGTGTGTGATAGCTGGATTTGAAAACCCCACAAGATCTTGTCTTGGTTGTTTTGTAACCTCTTCTCAAATTGATGTTCCCACAAATTCTTGGATTTTATTACTAAACAACAATGACAGCAACAACAACAATAACAATCTAGCAATAGATATAACTCCACTGTGGATGAAACATATTTCAGTGGTCCCTATAGACATCAGGACACTGAGAACAATGCTGTCGAAACTGATTAAAGGTTAGAACCAACTGCAGAGCTCTGAAATAACAGCAGCAGAGCTGCAAAAAACCCATCAATATTAGAAACAGCATATGTACTACACCAATATTTAACTGAATGGTTAAAGGACCCTGGTGGTGCAGTGGTTAAACTGCTGTACTGCAGCTAGAACACTATGAAGTTTATTCTGACCAGGAGACAATGTTGACTCAGCCTTCCAGCCTTCCAAGGTCGGTAAAATGATTACCCAGCATGATAGGAGGAAAAATGCTAATTAACTTGTGAACTGCCCAGAGAGTACAGTAATCCCTATGGGGTGGTATATAAGTGTGATTGCTTTGTTTTTGCTTTAATAGGATGGTAATGAGACAAAGTCTCACCAATCAAAATGTAATGTGAAAAATAAGATGCTAGATTGTACTGTGGTTTGTTTGCTACATCCACTTTCTAAATTCTGGTAAATGATAATGATCACCAATTCAAAATAAATGTTGAAATATGCCCCCCCCCAAAAATAAAATAAAATAAAATAGAATGATCACAATTTAAAACATTTTCACATGCACAGTTGAGCAGAGTCTGTGACATATAGTTGACTGTGTTGGGGGTCACTTCAGGATCCTCCCCAAACAATGTTAGGACTGTGCACATATCTGGACATCTCCAGGTCAACAATAGAATCTCTTGAACCGATCTTTCCATTCTAGAAGCACCACTAGCTTCCAACATGAACAAGGAAGTGATGTTATTGTTATGTGCTGTTAAGTGATCTCTGACCTATGGTGATCCTATGAATGAGTGATTCTCAACTCCTCCACTCAGCACCTGCAAGTAATAGTCTGTGGTTTCCCTTAGAGCAGGGGTTCTCAAACTACAGCCCATAGGCTGACCCCGGCCTGTGGCACCATTTCATGTGGCCCATGTTTCTGCCACTGGAAGCAGACATGTTTATGACATCTGTAAATACACCCACAGCTGTCATAAACACATTTATGACAGCCGTGGATGCATTTTACAGCAGCATTTATGGCAGAGGGAATCACCGGTCCAGCCTGCTCAGAGTGCATAAAAAGGTTGAGAACCCCCCCCTTACAGAATCCAGGTTTTGAGCCATGTAGACCTGTAACAATAGGGACCAGTGTTTTGAACTAGGCTTGAAAGCAGCCAAACCAGAGGAATTCTTCAAGTACTGATGCAATGAAAGTGTGGTGCCAAAATGGCCGCCGCGCTCTTTGCGCCCCCCCCCCACCCAGACTCAGACATCCGGGTGAGTTAGGGGGCGTGGCCACTCCTCTATAAAAGGGGTGGCCACGAGGCAGCCGAGCTGCCATTTTAAAATAGCGACGGAGAGGAGAAGTTTTCTCTGTCGCTGTTTGTTCTTTCCTCCTTGGTCCTTCCCGGCTGGGAAGGAAGGTTTTGCACGGAGCCTTTGGCTTGCTGGCTCCTCTGTGCCTTTTTGCGCTCTTCGATCCCTGGAAAGGGATCCTGCTCCTTCCTTAAGATATGCCTCCCAAACGGAGGGCCTCGGCGACGAAGCCGCGGCCCATGGGGTGGACTTTTGGCCCTGCACAACGTGGGGGCCAGCCCTCGGGTCGGAGGACCAGGGCTGCGCCCACGCAGCAGGGCTCTACCCCCACCGATACCGGTGGGGCGATGCAGGCTGCTTGGCCCTCGGCCGGTCAGCCTTCGTCTGGCCCTTCTGGGGCTTCGGCCCTCGGCCCGCAGCTACCGGCCATGGGCTCGGGCAGCGGGTGTGGGCCCGGTGCTGGTGCACAGCACGTTCCACCTCCGGCCCCTCATGGGCCGGAGTTTTGGGCATGGCCCTATTCAGGCCCAGGCTCTAATACTGGGGTTCCTGGTCCAATGCCTGGTGGGCCGTCCGGCCCACCCGGCCCACTTTATATTGGGGGATCTGTGGCAGTTGATGCATTGCTAATGCGTTTAGCTGTGCTTGAGGCATCCTTAGGGATGGCACACAACCCCATGCCTGGTGGCCCTTCATTTGCTGCGGGGGGCCCTTTGGGTCCACCGGCTACCTCAATGGCCGCCACACTGCAGCAAGCGGCCAGCCGGGTTGAGCTGCTGGAGACGCTCCGGCCTACCCCGGCCGGTGTCTCACAGCTCCCTGTTCGGCCAGAGCTACAGCAGGAGAGTGGTCAGGTGCGGCCCCAGAGCTCGATTCCGGTCGCGAGCTCCGATGCCCGCCGTGGGCCGGAACCCCCAGTGGGGGTGGCTCACGGGGGTGCACCTAGTGAGTATCAGGTTCAAGTTAATGCACCCACATCACAGCCCGCTTCCAATGGTGGGGTTCAGTGGCCATGGCCTCGTCATGTTGAGGCGAGTGGGCATCAGTTGCCACCCTATCCCAGTGCCCCTTGGTTCCATACTGGTGCAACGTTGGGGGTGGGGGTTTCCGCCCCCGGGCCAGTGCCGGGCATCGCAGGGGCTGTCCAGGTCCCGCTGCGTATGCCCCGGGTACCTAATGTGCCGGTGACGGCCTTGCCGATGGCTGATTATTCATTGCCCCTTGGTGATCAGTTGTCCCATGTCACGAGGGAAAAGATTTGGCGGGGGGAGTACATGGATATATTCTCCCTATGAACCGAGAGCCCACTAAAGAGGGGAGAGACGGACAGGATGACAGGGACATAGAGCTGTCCCGCTGGAGTAAGCCACCACGTAGGGGGGTGTCCGCCCCCGGGACAGTGCCGAGCATCGCAGGGGTGGTCCGGGTCCTCCTGCGTATGCCCTTTATACAGAATGTGCCATCGATTGCTTTGCCGACGGCTGGTAATTACTTGCCCCTGGATGATTATTTACCGCAGGTCATAAGGGTTAAGGGCCAGAGGGGGACATGTGGATATTCTCCCTATTGAACTGTGAGCCCACTGCAGAGGAGAGAGAGGGACAGGACGACTGAGACAAAGAGCTGTCCCATCGTCGTGAGCCACTTCACACCTTGGGCCAACTGGTTGGCGGCATACCTTGTATATATGGTGGTATGCCGCAGGGCCCGGCCTGATTGAGACATCCTGATGGTTCCATCCATCGCTAAGATTTACAGGGCGATGGTTGACTGGATTGGCCCATAGCAGTTGGCTTACGGTGAGGAATGCGGATGAGGGTGGCTCTATACCCTGAGAGGAGGTGGGATGAGCACTGTCAGCAGTTGTGTTCGTGTACATCCCTCCCACGTGACTGGTGCCTGGTGATAGGTACCATGGTGGTCATGCTGAGCAGCGGGCTGCTCAGACACAGGCTCCACGCTAACTGGTCGGGCAGGGGGTTCTAGCCCGCCTGCTGTGTTTGACCTGCTCAGCTGGCGATGTGTGTGCTAAGCACTAATGTCGTTACCGACTTGGTGTCACCTTTTGCGCCGGCCCTTACGCCGCCTCCGCGTGCACGCGGGTTGGTTGGTTACGGGGCAGAGGTAGGGGTGCACAGGAGCGATCAGAGCTCCGTCTAAAGAACTAGCCTTGACATAGTTCCCCCCTCCCCAATTGGTGTACTCAGGTGGGAGAGATGGCAATCAGCCCATCCAAGAGGGGATGGGGTGGGGTACCTGCTGGAGGGTTTTCCATGGGGCTTTTTGTATTCCATTCAGGGGTGTTAGGGGTCCCAGGATGCTACTAATCTGGTTCCCTTGAAGGGTAACGAAGAGGGGGCTCCACTGTGCAGCTGAGGGAGTTGGGGCTATGAGAGTAGCGGGGCCCTTCTTGGAACCACCTTTCCTAAGTCGACTGTCTCCCCTATGAGGCTCGTACCGAGCTAGGACCGGGGTGAATGTCATTTAATCCTCCATTTAGCATACCCTGTGGGTTATCCATTCAGGGATGCCATTCCTGATGACCTCGCTCAGTCAGGTACTCGTAGTTGGTTCGGCCCCTAGGGATGGCACACTCACCCAGTCCTGGTGCTGTTCAGGCACAGTGCGATATGCACTCAGATTTCAGATTATTGCCAGTGCACCCAATGGATGTGCAGCTATTGGGTTTTTTTGGTCCCGAGGGGAATTTTACTTAGATAAGGCCAACCCCTTCTGACTGAGTTAATACATGTTCAGCACTTGAACGATTCAGGATTTTCATTCAGTGGGCCTTTCCTCACAGGTGGGGGTCTCGGTCTCTAGCCCATTACCTCGATGACTTTTGGTTCGGGGGTGAACGGGGCTTGGACACGTGCACGCGTCTCCTCATTTCATTTCAGACACTCAGGTGGGAACTGGGTGTCCCCTTGGCGCCTGAATAGACCGAGTGCCCAGCTACTAAGCTCACATTTCTAAATCGACTCTGTCGCGTGGGCATCCAGGTTAACCATGAATAAGGTGGCTTGGATCTCCGCGGCAATTTTGGCATTGATTGCCAAACATAAAGTGTCCCCTTGTGAGCTGCAGTTACTTCATGGCCACCTTACTTCTGCCTGCAGGGTGGTTCCGTCCGGCAGAGCATTGGCCAGGTGCCTGTGTGACGCCATGGCTGGCCTGTTGCAACGTCGACACAGGGGCATACGGGTGGACCCTCTGGTCTGGCTCAAAATACTCCTGGGTTTTAACGGGGTCTCTTCCTGGAGATCAGACCTGATGGTCTGCCCTAGATTTCAAGTACGGTCGGAAACCTCTGGCTCCCTGACTTAGGGGGGTTTACTCTGGGGGTGGGTGCACGGATCGCCTCCGCGATCTTATCTTCCTTGCGTTTCTCCCCATTTTGGGGAGCACTGATGCTATGGGGCGATCAGTGGGCCTACTCAGTGGTCCAATTTAGGTGTGACAATGTGGCAGTGGTGCATATTGTCAACACCCAGACATGCAAATCCCCCAGGGTTATGACATTAGTTTGTCTATTCCTTTTCAGAAGCCTACGCCTAAATGTGCTGTTCTGAGCCAGACATGTTCCAGGTATTAATAACGACATTGCTGCTGCTTTCTCCCGCCCGCAGATCCCCCGGTTCCGGGCCTTCCTCCAGAAGCAGAGGAGTTCCACTCGCCGCTCCCGGTCGATTTCGGATGTTTGGCGAGGAGAGGGGAACCGGGCATGTCATTGGCACCTCGCACGCGTAAGGCGTATCACCATGCGTTCATGCGTCGTGTTTGGGAGGGGCGGGCACGGGAACGTGTCCGCCGCCCGTACACGCGTCACCCTAGGTCCCAGGTTTTTTGACCCACCCTGCACGAGGCTGGCATTACTTATGTTCAGATAGGTGTGAGGTGGCTCTTGGCCACGCAGCTACCACGGTAGTCTTTTTGGAGCGCTCCGCATCAGTGTGTGGGTGCCAGAGTTGGTACCACCTGTGTAAGGCAGATGTGTCTCATAGGGCACTGGAACTCAACGATGTCTCTGTCACACATGAGTGGGCTCAAGTGGGGATACAGTCCTCACAGGTTGTTCAGCACAGCGTAGGCACCGGAGTTAGACTGCTACGAAGTTTTATTGGAGACATCTGTCCGGTTGGTGCCCTACATGAATTTTCGACAGTGCCTGCTGCGCGCCCCAGCCTGTTTTTCTGCCACCAGGATAGGTCTACCCTTGCCGAAGTAATGTTACGGAGTGTGACCGGTGCCGCGCTTCGCGGTGTGGGGCCCCATTTTGGCACCCATTTATTTAGGATGGGTGTCGCGTTGATCGCCGCTACGTTTGGAGTACTCGGAGGCTGACATGCGTGTACGCGCAATTTCTTATATGTACGTGCCCTCACTGTACGAGTACCTAGTTATGACCTTAACCTCTTCTCCTCTTTTACAGATCCTGTGTGTCTCTACACACCGGTGGCAGTGGGGCTGGTGGGCCGCAGCTATGTACACTGGGCAGCAGTATATGCTGCGGCGACAGAGAGTGGACCCCGACTTGGGCTGTGTGCATCCGCACGTATGCGATGGTATGGAATGCGTGGCACAAGGGGGCGGGAACTGTTGCCATTCCTGATGTCCGTTGGGGATGTTGGACCGCCCGATGTTCTTAATAGGCACCTCGGTGGCAACGATTTTATATGGATCACTGCTGTTACTAAACTGTCGAGGGGCTGTGACCTGGCGTTTTAGCACGTATGGCTTACACACGGTCGCTATGGTCTAACATCGTGCCGAGACACCAATTTAGGGGAGATGTGGATCTCCGTGGTTCGGACTGTTCCGGCAGTCAGTGGACAGGGCTGTTGCTCAGTCCCTTGCGGAGCATGGCTGGGAGACAGCCATTGGACACCTGAGGATAGGCTTACAAAAATTTTGCCGGTAGGCAGGGGAAGGGGTCCACCTGTCGGCTGGAGGTATGTACCTCGTTCTGGGTGTGGTGCAAGCAGGCCTGGCGACCGAGCTGACGGTCTTGGGGGGGTGGTGAGTCATCATGGACGCCTCCCCGTGTAGCGGGTAGCACTGGTAAGGTAAATATTTATGACCCATAGGTATCCGGCAGGTTCGCAATTGACTGGCCAACACTTAGACAGGTACAGGTGTAATAACGTTGACCGGTCAACGACGAACCAGGCAAGGGGTGATGGCAGGAGCTTTTCAGCATGCATCACCCTGTGATTTGACGGATACACGTCAGAGGGTGGGTTCAGTAGATAGTTTATTGACTACGGTCAACAATTTGTTTGTGTCAACAAACAAATTGATACAAATGGATACATTGTAGCCAATTGCCATTGGCAATTTTGGGAGGAACCTTACCAGTGTTACTGCGGCCTGCTTGCCTTAAGAATTATAATTGGATGAGTACCAATTGAAAGTTATAATTCGGACTAGGGCATTATTCAATAAAAGTGGCCCAATGCCTTTATCCATATACCGGTGTCTGAGTCTTTCTTTGGGGGGTGCGCCTGCAATGAAAGGGCGGTGCCAAAATGGTCGCTGCACTCTTTGCGGGGGCCCCCCACCCGGACTCAGACATCCGGGTGTGTTAGGGGGTGTGGCCACCCCTCTATAAAAGGGGTGGCCACGAGGCAGCCGAGCTGCCATTTTAAAATAGCGACGGAGAGGAGAAGTTTTCCCTCCATCCCCTACCTAGTGAACAGTGTGATATTTTGGTCGCTTCGGGGCCGGGTGGGAATTTTTGGTTGGAACCCACAATTGGCCCTTGGGTTCTGGCTTTTTTGCCCATCCCACACTGTTGCTGAGGTTTGATATAGGGGTTTTCTTGCTCTTGACTTTGGTCACTTAGGCGGGTAGCACTTGTAATGTAAATATTTATGACCCATAGGTATCCGGCAGGTTCGCAATTGACTGGCCAACACTTAGACAGGTACAGGTGTAATAACGTTGACCGGTCAACGACGAACCAGGCAAGGGGTGATGGCAGGAGCTTTTCAGCATGCATCACCCCGTGATTTGACGGATACACGTCAGAGGGTGGGGTCAGTAGATAGTTTATTGACTACGGTCAACAATTTATTTGTGTCAACAAAAATTGATACAAATGGATACATTGTAGCCAATTGCCGTTGGCAATTTTGGGAGGAACCTTACCAGTGTTACTGTGGCCTGCTTCCCTTAAGAATTATAATTGGATGAGTACCAATTGAAAGTTATAATTCGGACTAGGGCATTATTCAATAAAAGTGGCCCAATGCCTTTATCCATATACCGGTGTCTGAGTCTTTCTTTGGGGGGTGCGCCTGCAAAGTATAACCAATATGAAGTCCTTGTCAGAAGCCTGGCAGCTACATTTGGAACAAACTAAGTCTTTGAGCATTTTTCAAAGGCAGACTAGCATGCAACATATTGCAGAAGTCTGACCTAAAGCTCACCAGAGCTTAGGTCACATACAGTGTATCAAACGTGGGTGTGTATGTAGAGATGCTCTACATATCTGAGGCTAGTTAGGCCATGAGTAACATGGCTGTGGAAAAGAGTAAAACAAGGCTGTGAATCTGGTCATTAAAACAAGCACAACCTTGTCCAGAAAAGGCTGGACATCCTATTTCCTGGTCAATAAAAAACCTGCCAATAGAGTATTGTTGACATATTTTTGATCAGAAAACTGTAGATAGCCTTCGGGAGCTGGCCCAGCACAGAAATGGAATCACTAAAACACTGTGCCTTAACAACCTCCAATTCAGACAGACATCTAGAATGAAACCATGCTCAATGGCATCAAAAGCTGCACAGAAATTAAGGTCTGGGGTTAAAACAATTACAAAAATCAGCTTTCCTGTAATAAATTGGGTTTTTTTTAAAAAAAAATTAGTTATAATTAACTTATGAGAGCTGGTAAGTTGTTGTAATGAGACATGAGAGACAGCTGTGGCGAAGTCCAGCCCCGACCGGAGTGTGGAGCAAGTATTTATTCCCTGCCTAGGGGCAAAGATGCATATGTACATGGCACTTTCTGGTGGTTCAGCTACAATGCCAGCTCTGGAAGTTACCCCGAGGTTAATGGACAACCTGCACTTAATTGCCTTGGGCTGGCGAAGCCCATTGTTCCTGCCCTAATTTTGGAGCCTATGTGTATTTACCCCAGGCACCTAGCTTTGTCCCTTGTTTGCCCCTGTCTGCTTGCCTAGCTCTATTTGCCCTCAGCCAAACCTACCCGCTTATCTCCCAATTTCCGCTCCAGCAGAGCATGGCCCCAGCTAGTCTGGGGACTCTCGTGCGGGTCCGGGGACACCAGAAGCACCCCTCAGGAGAGGTTTATGCAAATTATTGTGGGGAACCCACATCAAGTTGTATTGGATAGCATAGTAGATTAGAAGTCAGTTCACATCTCTTTTTTTTTTTTTTGGAGTGCTGAAGTGAAGCTAAAGCAGACAGAAGAAGCTGTTTTGTACCAATAGATTGTAGTGTGTGTTTTTGTTCTTACAGCAATCAAAAAATAACAGGTTTAGTTACTTTTAATATACATATATATTTGATTTGATTCCTATTTGGAAGTGAACAACTATAAATATATAGTGGTACCTTGCTTAAAGAGCATAATGTGTTCCACGGGATTGCTCTTTAAGCAAGTTTGCTCTTTAAGTGAAACACCATTGTAAGTGACCAATTGTGACTTGCGGGGGTTGCAACCCCCGATTTAGTTGTTAAGCAAGTTTGTGGTTGGTTTTAGTTGTTAAGCGAGGCGACCATTCAGAGAAAATTCTGCTCTTTAAGCGAGTTAGTCTCTAAGCGCGGCACTCTTTATGTGAGGTTTTACTGTATAATGGTAGGTAATTCTCATTAATTTAACCATAAACATGAAGATAATGAGCAAGTTCACATTCTCTGTAACCTCATCTCATTGCATGTTATTCCTCACAATGATCAAGAAAGTTTATTCGCAAACTCTGCCCTCCCTGAAAAGGATCTCACATGTCTTGATTAGTTATACCAACTGAAGCTAGATATCATAAATGTCATTTGTTTTTGTTTTTCACAGGAGCATAGCAGATTTTCTTATCGATTCAGTAGGCTACAAGAACCAGGCCCAGCATCTGATACATGTCGAAAACAACCTGTTTTCTTCCTTTCCTCTCATCACTTGAAGAGGCTTACCTTCTTCTCTGTGAGCAAGAGGGTAACTCTCTTGAGGAAGTAAAGCTTCCCGCTGATAATGAACTAAAAAAATTGCTTCAGAAATATCTTTAGGGGTGGGAGAAGGAAATGGGAAAGGCACCTCAAGTGTTGCTTTGAAGTGTTCTCCCTGGCTTCACTACACTAGCCTGCAGGCATGATAGGAAATGAAAGAAGGTGCTGGCGAACAACCAAAATTGCACCACTCACAAGCCCTCCTGCTCCTTCTATTTCAAAGGTTGTGTAGCATCTGTAGAGAGGTTTGCCAGGAAATATTAACTTTGAGATTAATGGTGTGTGTGTGTGTGTGTGTGTGTGTGTGTGTGTGTGTGTGTGTGTGTGTGTGTGTGTAGAATTCTCAGGTATCTTTACTGCACTCCAGTACTTGTACGGCAAACAGTACTGTCCTGAAAACTGACATGGCAGAATTCCTTGCCAAATATGAGGCTGTTCAATGTCTGAAACATCCATCTATCTATCCATCCAATAACGCTCCTCCGTGCCTCCTCTTTTCCCCAGAGCTTTGTAAAGTTACTTCAAAAAACAAACAAACTATGTTTTCCAGGCTTCCACAGCCACTGTGGGTTGGAGATTCTGGCAAAATGAAGAAACAAATGTCTAGTTTGTGGCTCAACAAACTACACCAAAAGGACTTCATGACCGGTGGCCCCTAAATAAGAAAGAGCCGAATGAATATATTTCTAGTCTGTTAAATTCTCTGCTTCTTTATTTCTATACATTCGTTCATTTATTCATCCACCCAATTTATGTACCGCCTCCTTCTGCAAGCACTCACTGGATGATTCACAATACACTAAACCCCATTTTAATAACAATACAAACAGCAATACAAGAAATTCTATAAAATATATAAACCCGTGATACTTGCTAAAACCTATCTTTCAAAATAATTGAACAAATTTAGATGACTTTAAACATCTCAGGTAGAAAGTATTGGGAGAGGGGGGAGCAGATTTAAATAAATCAATTTTTTTATCAGTTTCTTAAAATCTGAGATGGAAAGTACCTGGCAAACATCTGTTAGAAGCTTGTTCCAGAGGCATGGAACCATGACTGAGAAAGCATGGTTTTTGATGTTCACTCTTTTGGTCTCTTTTTAGAGTAACTGTTTTAACCATCATGTACTGCGAAGAGTGGGTGAGACAGGTATGCATTTTGTAGGAGAAATATTCAACAAGTATAGAGGTTTTAAATGGTTATGTGCATTGTAGGTGAAGACCAGCACCTTGAACTGGACACAGGAATACAAGGTGTGCCAAGACTAGAAATATGTGTTTATATCTGCTGTTACAGTAGAACCTCGGATAAAGTCCAAACTCTGTTCTACAAGTTTGGACTTTATCCAAATTGAACATTATCCAAATCGGACTTTATCTGAGGTACCACTGTATTTGTGATCAGTTTGCCCACCACATTTGGGACCTGCTGAAGTTTTCATATCAATGTCAAGATGATCCCTACATAGAGACCATTACAGTAGTCTATTTTGGAGTTACCAACATCTGGACAACTGGTTTTAGACATTCTTCTTCAAGTAGGGTTTAAGCTGGGTAATCAGCCAAAGTTAATTAAAAGCATTCTTGTCCACAACAAATGCCCATTGAGAGAGCTCGGTCCAACAATGCAAACCTGATCCATCAGGGGGGAGTGTAAAGTCCCTTTAACCAGTTTGATGATCCTCCCATTATAAGATATCCATCTTATCTAGGTACAGTTTCAGTTTATTGGCCCTCATTCAGTTCGTTACCAACACTAGACAGCATTCTAGATCGTCTTCAGCAATAAAATCACAAGTTGTGATTTTTCAGTTTTAAAAGCTCCTCCCTTCCCTACCTTGAAATTTGCAAAGACTTTCAAGAGCAAAATGGATCTGTGGAATCAAAAAAAAAAGGGGTAGAGGAAGTTTTGGATAAAAATAAACTAAAGATCAATGGTGCTGGATGATGGTGCAGTTGAGCCGATTGGACTTCAGTCAATATGGTTGCTATATTGTGGAAGAATAATATTTTTTAAATTCATTCATACCTGCGAGATTGAGAGAAAGGAAGGCCTACATTTCCTGTAGAAGACAGGGGTATGAAAACAAATTTCAATTTTATTGTGTTTCTCCAAACAAAACTGCATTTCTCCATTTTATTGTGTGTCCTCGTTTGCTTCTCCCCATCATGTTCTTTAATTGGTTTGCAAGACTTTATAGAAGGAGCTATGCATAGTTTCTATTTGTTTTCCTTCATGTAAAATTTTATTTTCACATTTTAACCAAGCTATGCATTTTCCTCACTGGTTCAGTGATGTTTGCACACATTCCACCCCACCCCAATCATGCACATTTTATTCTTACATTTAGAAATTTGTTAATCGTTCTGTGTGCATTTTATTAATCCAAAAATCCTTGCGGACATGGGAATTCTTCTTGTGAAGTATGTTTCTTTTTGCCAGCTGTCTCAGGAGGTAAAATAAAAACCTTTACTTTCATCAAAAAGGTTAAATCCAATGAATCATTTTGCTGTCACTAGAAGAGTCTGTCTTGTGAAGGAAAATTAAAATAAGATCCAGCTCAATTAATCAGGGAACATATCAATTAATAAGACGAACAATCGTATGCAACAGGCAGATTTACTATTTAAATCTTGATTGTACTTATCAGTGTAAAAATGATGCCATATGAAATTTAAAATTGAGGGCAACTAAAATAAGCTTTAAAATTTGTTTTACTTTATGTCTTTTTAAAGAATATTGCTGGATTTTAATTTGATACAATGCATTAAAATACCTTTCTTTTTTTAAAAAAAATTAGGGGGAGACATCATTTTGTAGAGTATTATATTTGTTTCTTTAGTTAAATGAGTATTTTAGAGCAGGTTGGGTGACTTTTACAGATCATGGGGTAGCATTTACTCCTATGATCTAGATAACCACACTTATTATCACACCCTTCCACATGCCCATGGATAGCTTTAGATTTTGCTTATGTATTTATTCAAATCAGGGGGCTCCCATTGGTAAATTGGGTCATCTAAGTTCCATGATTGGTCACTTCAGACCTTTTTGAACTGATTTAGGGCATGAGGTCTTCCCCACCCCACATTTTTTATTTAGAATACAAGTAGATAAGGGTATAGATCCACATTTGTCTCAGTCTGAGGAATGGAAATAAGATAAAGAGTAGGGACTTTGCCACTGAGTGTCTCATCCTTTTGATAGAAAACTCTGTCAGTGAGTAACTGAAACTCTCGGTAACAGAATATGATGAGGGACTTTTGAGCTACAGACTTTGGGAGAAGCCAGGAGCTGCCCCCACCCAACCAATAAAGGGAGCTGTTATGTATGCATGTACAATGTTACTTTAAATATATGAATGTAACCAGTCCACAATCACAATGTATCTCAGCTGTTAAGGAACGCGAGCAAGCCACCCATAGAGGGCAGCTGCGAGCGTTCAGTCTCACATGGTCCACATTGCCCAAATCACGAACAGCCGCGGGAAATTCCCCACATGATCAGGAGCTACAGAAAACAACTGCAGAAGAGAAAACAACTGCAGAAGAGAGGCGTGACCTGGGCGAGGCCACGCCGGTAGCAGCCAATGAGCTACCGTGCAACAAGATTCAAATGTATTGTGTTATGGTATATAATGAGATGTATCTCCCCCATTACCTCATGTTCGTGCTGAGCATCAATGAATAAACCTGTGTTAGTCCTTCCTGCGACTCCTTCTTTGTCTTCCGTGCAAGACACCAAATTGGCGACGAAGGTGGGATCGATGGCGAATCCCAAGGTCAAGCCGTACCAGTTCGATGTCAGCGAGCCCGAACAATGGGAGCTCTACGAGTGCCAGTTTCGGCACGCCATGGAGGCTGCAGGCGTCGCCGCCGCCGCGAAGATGCGCTCCCACTTCCTGTCTCAGGTGGGGCCGGCCACGCTGCGGATCCTGATGACCCTGGTGGCCCCCCGGAAGGTGGACGAGGTGCCCATCGACCGTATCCTGGAGAGACTGCGTGAGCATTTCCAGCCGCCCGTCTTGATTTTCCCAGCCCGGGTCGCGTTCCACAGGCGAGACCAGCGACCGGGCGAATCCGTGTCCGCCTATGCGGCGGCCCTCAGGCTTGCAGCGGTGCATTGCCAGTGGGACGACCTGGACCAGGCCCTCCGTGACTGCATGCTGTGCGGCTTGAGGGACGAGGAGCTTCAGAGGAGGCTCATGACCCGCGACCATCACCTCACGTTCAATGAGGTACTGCGGGAGGCGCAAGCAGCCGAGGAGGCCAGGAGCGGTGTCCGGCTATTCAAGTCCTGAGGGGCCACGTCCGAGAGGGCCAAGTCACCAGTGCAGGCGGCCCGGCGGACACCAGCAAAGACGGCCTGGCGGACCCCCAAGCCGCCCGCCGCCGCACCAACGTCGTCCGAGGAGTCCTCCACGACAGCGGATCCCTACTCCAGCGAGGACGACGACGTCCAGAGGATCAAGAAGCAAGGTGAGAGGCGGCAGACCCGAGAACGGCAGGACCGCCGCTGCGACGGTTGTGGGGCGGCCCACGACCGCACGAGGTGTCCGTTCCGGAAGGCCGAGTGCCACAACTGCGGCCAAAAGGGACACATCGCCCGAGTATGGAGGCGCGGACGAGTCGAGGACAAGGGCAGTTCCAGCCATTCCCAGACGCACCAACGAAAGGCGGCCGGCACCAGGAAGGTCTCAGCCGGCCACAGCGAGGACGGCGTGAACCGCGTGGGCCTGGAGCACCGGCGGTTCTTCATAGAGGTACTGTTGCAGGGGGTCCCAGTGAGGATGGAGATAGACTCGGGGTCTTCTTATTCCATCCTCTCCCAAAAAGAGTTTATGCGCATTCCCCCAGAGAAACGGCCCAAACTGCGGGCCATGAGATCCAACCTACGGGACGTGCAGGGAAATGGGATCCCAGTGTTGGGGGTGGGGAACTTCAAGGTGAAGTTCAAGAACTACTCCGAGAAACTGCCCCTAGTGGTCCTAAAGGGGGGAGGTGCTGCCTTTTGGGAACGCAGTGGTTTGCTCCCCTGGGGATCGAACTGTCCGGCATTAACGCCATCGAGACTGACCCAATGCGGGACGTGTGCAATGCACACCCGGACATTTTCAAGAAGGGGCTCGGGAAATACAAGGGGCCCCCGGTTTCCTTTGAGCTGGACCCAGAAATCCGGCCCATCCGCCTCAAGCCAAGGAGAGTGCCCTTCGCCCTCAAGGACAAGATTGAGGCGGAACTGGACAAATTGGTGGGGCAGGGGATTTTGGTTCCAGTTGACTCAGCGGAGTGGGAAACGCCGATCGTTACAGCCCTCAAGTCAAATGGGGAGGTCAGAATTTGTGCGGACTATAAATGTACGATAAATAAGGCCATTTGGCCAAATGCATACCCGGTGCCCGTGGTCAGCCATTTGCTGGCCACGCTACATGGGGGGAGGTTTTTCGCCAAGTTAGATTTGGCCCAGGCGTATCAGCAGCTCTCTGTAACCCCGGCTGCTGCCGCCGCGCAAACGATCGTAACGCACAAGGGGGCGTTTAAGGTAACGCGCCTTCAGTTTGGCGTGAATTCGGCCCCTGGAATTTTCCAGTCCCTCGTGAAACGCCTTTTAAAGGGGTTTCCAGGCGTCCTCGCATACTTCGACGACGTGTTGATAACAGCGGGGAGCGAATTAGAGTTAGCCAAGAGGCTAGATGGGGTTCTCTCAGTGTTCGAGAGGGCAGGACTTCGATTGAGGAGGGACAAGTGCATATTCTTCGCGAAGGAGGTAGAGTTCCTAGGGTTTAAGGTAACCCCGGACGGAATCAAACCCTCCGAGTCCAAGGTAGCGGCCGTGAGAGACGCCCCTCGCCCCACCGCGAAACCGGAGCTGCAGTCATTCCTAGGGCTCCTAAATTTCTATCACTCCTTCCTGCCTCGGAAGGCATCGGTCGCAGAGCCACTGCACGCGCTACTTAAGAAGGACGCGGTTTGGCGGTGGGGGGACAAGCAGGAGAGGGCATTCAAGGAGCTTAAGTCACTCCTGTCTTCGGATGTGGTCCTGACCCATTTTGATCCGAAAAAACCAGTGGTGCTAGTCTGTGATGCGTCCCCGGTGGGGGTGGGGGCGGTCCTGTGCCACGTGTTGGAGAGCGGGAGGGAAGCCCCGGTGGCGTACTACTCAAGGTCCCTCTTGAAAGCTGAGCGCAATTACGCGCAAACAGATAGGGAGGCCCTAGCAATAATCGCGGGAACCAAGAAGTTCCACGATTTCTTATACGGCCGCGAGTTTACGGTAGTGACAGATCACAAGCCGCTGCTGGGGATCTTCACTACCGGCAAACCAACCCCACAAATTCTATCCCCCAGGATGCTGCGTTGGGCCATTTTTCTCAACGCCTACCAATATGAGCTGGTCTATCGCCCAGGGAAGGAGATCTCCCATGCGGACGCCCTGTCCCGATCCCCTCTCCCTAGTTTAGGGGACCCCACGTGTGAGGTAGAGCAGGAACACCAAGTCCTGCTGATTGAGTCTCTCGACTCACCCCCAATTGTGCCGGCCGACCTCGCCAAGGTCACGGCGGCCGACAAGATCCTGGCCCAAGTTAGTTCCTGGGTTAGAAAAGGGTGGCCCACCTCTCCCCCCGAGGAACATTTCAAGCCGTTTTTCAGGCGCAGAGTAGAGCTTTCTCTGGAAAGGGGCTGCTTACTCTGGGGCCAGCGGGTGGTTATCCCAGAGAAGCTGAGGGCCAAGGTGCTGAGGCTACTGCACACCAGCCACCCTGGGATCGTGCGCTCCAAGGCTCTGGCCAGGAGTTTCTTTTGGTGGCCCCAGATAGACGGGGACATAGAACGCCTAGTGGGCACGTGCGAGAGCTGCCAGAGCTCTCGGCCCGAGGAGTCCCGGTTACCCCATAGGGAATGGGATACGGCCCGCGGGCCATGGTCCCGGATCCATGTCGACTTCGCCGGCCCTTTCCGCGGGTCCATGTTTCTCCTGGTAGTCGACTCCTACTCCAAGTGGTTGGAGGTAATCCCCATGAACAGCACGTCCTCTGCCGCAACCATTAAACAGTTGCGAAAGCTGTTTGCCTGCTTCGGCCTGCCAGACGTCCTTGTGAGCGATAACGCGAGTACCTTCACGTCGGCAGAGTTCAAGACGTTTATGGAGAGGAACGCCGTCAGGCACATAACCGCTGCCCCGTTTCACCCCGCCACAAACGGTCAGGTAGACCGCCAAGTGCGCACTACGAAAGATGCACTACGGCGCATGGGTCCCGGTGAGTTGAACCTGCATCTGTGCCAGTTCCTCATCTGCTACAGGACAACCCCTTTAGCGTCAGGTTTCTCCCCAGCCGAACTCCTCATGAGGAGGCGTCCGGTAACACTGTTTGACCGGATGGATCCGTCCAGGGTGGAGGATGAAGGGAGAAACATAAGCATAGGGGGAGAGAGCTCCAAAGGTTTTGCGGTAGGGGACCCGGTTCACTGCAGAAACTACGCGGCCTCGGGGCCAGCGTGGGTGCCAGGGACAATTGTTGAGCAAACGGGGCTGGTATCCTACAGGGTCGAGACTAGTTCAGGTCTACTCTGGAGAAGGCACGCCGACCAACTCCGAAGGCGAGTCACCGGCGAGGGGGAATCAGCGTTAGGGTCCTCCCCCACCCGCATTACCCAAGGGGGAGACACGGTGGAACCCGCGGACACGGATGCATATCCTGGGTTCCCAACCACAGAGGAGGATACTTTGAAAGAGAGGGATCAGTTAGATGATGATTATGAGTTGCAGTACCAGGGGGTGTAGCAGAGTGGTCCCCCACCCGTCCTAGCGAGAAGAGGGGTTTCAGTTCAGCCCCTGGTACTTCCAGTCCCCCTAGCCCTTTTGTTTTGGAGTATACAATAGCTCCTGCTCCCCGGAGACCAACACCCCCAAGACAGGCAACAGGGGCGAGTCCGCCCACCACAGTCTCTAGAACGCCCGGACAGGCAGCGGGGGGTGGCGAGGCCACGAGGGCCTCTTCGTCGGTCCCGAGATTCGTACTGGGGGGGTCCCCAAACTCCTCAAACGGCAGGCAGGGATTCACTTCCCAACTATTCATTCCATTCCCGTCCCCCAATGCAAGGTTACCACAGACGCCACACCGAGCCGCTAATGAGTCCCCCCTTTCCATTGCAGGGCAGGACTCCGTGGAACCAGGAGCATCTGGATCCCCTGTGTTAAGTCAAGCGGCCGCACGCCCCAGGCGCACATGCGGCAAGCCACAATGGTTGAGGGACTTCGTCCCATCCTAGGGGGGAGGGATGTTATGTATGCATGTACAATGTTACTTTAAATATATGAATGTAACCAGTCAACAATCACAATGTATCTCAGCTGTTAAGGAACGCGAGCAAGCCGCCCATAGAGGGCAGCTGCGAGCGTTCAGTCTCACATGGTCCACATTGCCCAAATCACGAACAGCCGCGGGAAATTCCCCACATGATCAGGAGCTACAGAAAACAACTGCAGAAGAGAAAACAACTGCAGAAGAGAGGCGTGACCTGGGCGAGGCCACACCGGTAGCAGCCAATGAGCTACCGTGCAACAAGATTCAAATGTATTGTGTTATGGTATATAATGAGATGTATCTCCCCCATTACCTCATGTTCGTGCTGAGCATCAATGAATAAACCTGTGTTAGTCCTTCCTGCGACTCCTTCTTTGTCTTCCATGCAAGACACCAAAGGAGCTGAACATCTTCACCCAATGAAAACAGTGTAGGCTGGAGGCATGAGCTCAGTCTGAGATCAGTGACCAGATTGCATCCTCAGATGCAAAGGAATATGGCTGCTGAGCAAAACATCACTCAAGAGTAGGCAATCATTTTCCTTAAAGATTAGTTTACCCCCTCTCAAGAAGAACAGCTGCCCAAATGCCTGCAGGTGTAATTGGAATGGAGCCCCAAAAGCTCAATAATATAACCTTCAGCCTTGGGTTTTGTGAGGCAACAACACCTCTTCTAAACACCAGCTCCTGTCTGCTGTGTATCTTTTATTTTTCCCCTTATTGTGACTTACCTGTTATGAATGAATTTCAAGCTCTTGATTGAATTTCTTGAAATCTGCTTATTTGTTGATTGTTGGACTACTTAGATTCTCTTACTGCATTTTGACTTGGGCCTTCTTCACTTGGCTTATTACTGCAGTCGCTCAAGTGGCTAAGATGCTGACTGGGAGGTGGAAGGTCAGCAGTTCGATTCCCAAGTACTGCAGGATGGAATGAGCTCCCGTCTTTGTCCCAGTGCCTGCCAACCTAGCAGTTTGAAAGCAAGAAATTGCAAGTAGATAAATAGGGGCCACTTCAGTGGGAAGGTAACAGCATTCTGTGCACTCCAGTGTCTAGTCATGCTTCCACATGACCACAGAAATGTCTGCAGAAGGAGACAGTGCTGGCTCTTCGGCTTTGAAACAGAGATGAGCACTGAACCCTACAGTCAGATACGACTGGCTTTTGAGTAAGGGAAACCTACAGTGATTGTGAACCTATAGCACTAGTGCCAGGGGTGGCACTCGGAGCTCTCTCTGTAGGCACCCATGCAGTTGCCTCAGCACAGAGTTTGTCCTGCCCAGCAGCTCAATGGGAACACTTCTTCCCTTTCCCCAGCACAGAGTTCACCCTGCCCTTCTACCCAGCAACCCAATGGGAGCGTTTCCTCCCTCCCTGGTTGCCGTGTTGGCACTTTGCAATAAATAAGTAGGTTTTGGGTTCCAGTCTGGGCACTCGGTCTCTAAAAAGTTCGTCATCACTGGTCTAGTAGGACACTGTTTCTTATGATGATTTGTTAATCCTTTGACTTTTTTCTTTGCATTTCCTAACTTCTCTTTTTGTGGGATCATTCCTCACTCTGGACTTTACCTACCAATGCATGAGATAAGATTAAAAAACAAACTTTGATAACCATCACATTTGGAAGAACATCTTTTGTATAAATACAGTAATGCCAGTTATGATCAACTGCAATACAATTGTGTTGTGTATTCAAGTTAAAAGCAAGTTGCGCAAGCAGTGCTTTGCAAAGACAAAATGGTGATTTCCTGCCATTAACATTTGTCGCTAGATTTGGCATGAACATTTCCCTTCTAGGCGTGCTCCTTATGTTAATTAGAGTTCAATGATTAAGTACAACTTTGAATCTTGTTCATGATTGGTTAAAACTGGTATATCATGTTATGATTGGTTAGTTAAGGTTCACTGGCAGTTTATTACATTGTATCAAAGAGTCACCACTGGGGAGACACAATAGGTAAACAAGGTAAACAAGGGTGGGGCCGGGGCCAGATCTATGCTTCTCATTATCAAGGCAAGTTAGACCACGATGAGCTAACCTGGGGTATTCTCCATACGCTCACAAGCAAGGTGTAGTTTAGTAGCTAGGGACGGCATGTTCAGAGAGACCAATTACATGGGACAAGTATAGCCATCTGACGTCCGGATATTCCTTGTAAGAGTAACCAGAAAGACTTTACAATAAACAGTTGTTTGTTGTTCTGTTCATCATTTGCTGGACTGTTCTTTACAAAGGCCAGACACGACAAATTAGGAGCATGTATTGGGTTGTTTGTCTTTTTAAAACAATCATTCAGCATTTTTATACTTGCTATGAGTGTCTTTGTGCATGATTTTCCTTCTCAAAGGAAAGGGGCACTAATTTTGCACAGACAAGTGGTAAAATTGTGGACATGTTGATTATAAAAAGTATATTCATGTGTGTTCCTCACCTTGCTCTGAGACTGGAGGCAGGGCTTTAATGTTTCTTTTCTAGGTGTTTTATCAAGTAGAGAGAATATGAATTGGCAAGGATGAGAAATTTTGTGATTGTTCTTTACATGCCTCCCAGCTTCTGAAGTTTTCAAGAATGCCCATCAAGGCATAAAGCAGATGTTGGGCAAGGGGCCTGAAATGGTCCAGAATGACCAGCTGTGGCCCTGAATGAACTTCTTGTCCCTTTCAAGCCAAAAGCTATTTTTTTAAAAAAAAATTCACATGTTGAATGTTTGGTGTGCTGGTGCGACAATATAAATTATGGGGGCTGCTGTGCTTTCCAGAGGACCCATTCTGTCTATCCCAGTGATGGTGAAACTTGGCACTCCAGATGTTCTTGAAATTCAATTCCCAGAAGCCCTGATCAGCAGAAATGCTGACTTGGGCTTCTGGTAACTGAAGTTCAAGAACACGTGGAGTGCCAAGGTTCACCATCACTGGCCTAGCCTATTTAATAGTGTTTCCAAGGTGAGTGCTTCATATATTAAGGGCCATATAGATTTGTATCAACCACTCCAGGGTTTCTTAACCATGGACCTCCATGTGTTCTTGGACTTCAATTCCCAGAAGCCTAAGCCAGCACACCTGCTGATCAGGGCTTCTGGGAATTGAAGTCCAGGAACATCTGGTGGCCCAAAGTTGAGAAACCCTGAACTACTTTGTTAGTGTAGGAGGATGGAGCTAACTAGGAAAGATTCATAATAAGTTCTATTTGCTGTAACTTTCTGATAAGGTGTATATTGTAAAGACAGAGTCATTCTCTAAATTTAGGGACATAATGATTCCTGTATCAGGCTTCTGAATAAGAATAAATTTGTGCCATCAGAAAAGCTCCTAATTCAAAATGAAGAAGCCCAAACTGCAATCAAAGTGGCATTCCATGGTATGCTGAATTACATCCTACACTATTATTCAGAAGGTGTCCGAAAGTCATTTAGCATTTGGCAGATCTGAAGTAGCATTCTCTGCTGAATTACCATGGACTGGATGTTTGCTGTGGCTGATCAAACTGATAAGCAAGCACAGCTAATGCTGTCCAGATTCTCTTCCATCTGCTGATTTCAGTCTCACTTGTAGCCAAATCACTGAGATGTTTTGGTTGTGGCTGATCTTGAATCAGATTGTTTTCTAATTCACAAGCAGAAATTATAACTCGTTTCTCATCTGTTTCATCAACAACACAAATGGAGATTAGAGAGATCTTTGTAAGGTGCAACTAAATCCACTCTACGGCCTTTGCCGTGCCAACATAGAGTCCTCCTGCTGCTGAGAAAAGCAACACCTATCTAGTTGATAAAATGATTTTCTTAATTTTCCAATCTAAAAGTAAATTCCAATATGAAGTGTGTGTGTGTGTGTGTGTGTGTGTGAGGGAGAGAGAGAGAGAGAGAGAAATATAAATATGTCTTGAGGATTTTGACACCCATACTGGTCACCACTGCTGTTTGTTTATTTATTTATTTTTAAATGTTTTTAATCTGTACCAGTTTAGTCAATTTAAAAAAGTATATGGGAGTTTTTTTTAAAAACAACAACAACATGCATTCCACTTGTCTTGTTCTGCTTCTTTGTATTCAAGTTCCAATAATTCATTCATTGAAAACATGTATGCCACTAATACTTACCTGATCTTTCCATTACACTGATTATCAAGTTGCTTTATTGGTTTAGATGGAGCCTTAGACATGCTTGGACTAATGTTTCACATTTAGTCTAATATGATTAATTTACACTCATTTGATTTCAATGGGTCTGCACTAAGTATAAGCAAGCTCCAATCTAACCCATTGTTCTATTTATTTTTTTAAATCTGTCAATAAAAACTGCCCCACAAAATCTAAAATTTAAAATGCGGCAGCATTTTTTAAAAAAAATATCCATAATAACTAGAGATGGATGAAATAATTTTATGTTACTTTTTTTGGAGCTGTGTGGGTGGCTGGGTCGAGATTGCCATTAATCTGACAAGTCTCTTCCTATATTTCATATTGTATTGTTTCATTGACATTGCATTAGCTACCCTGAAAACACAATGTACTGAACAAGCAAGCATAATAAAGACATCAAGATAACAAAAGAAGAAAAATATAAAGTTCCAGAAATCATGCATTTCTAGTTAGATAGCCTTGCAATGATTCCTAAACTGACAGCAAGTCTGTTGCAGAGTTAATGCTTTTATATACTGAACCCACTTAGCTTCCTCTTCCCCTTATATTGTTCTGCAATCATCTGGCTATTCACATTCATCCTTACCATACAGTTAATTTGAAAATGTGTAGTTTATCAATACTCCAAAATGAAATGCAAAACTAATTGTTATGCAACAGAAAGGGAGCAAACAACCAAACAATTCTGCAGGATAGCAAATAAAATAATCATATTCTTAAACCCTAACACTGTTATGAAGAAATGTAAATCTTGGTTTATTTCATCCCTGCGAGTGAGAAAGAAGAAGCTCTGAATGTTTTCTCTTCATTGGGTTCAGTCATGAGAAATGTCTATTTTTCATATTTTAGCACTCATACATTTCAATTATCTATATGTTATAGGTTTTGCATATTCTCTGCAAATTAATCCATTTTTCTGTCCTACAGGAGGGTTTTCTCAGACATGTGCCTAAACAGACATGTAGATGAAGTCAATGTTCCTCTTCTAATGACCAATTACAAAATAAAGCAGATTAAATGCAAGATATTAAGGAAAGAAAATTACATGCCAAGTCAAACATCTTTTTTCAAAAACAATCTAAATATGAGTTTTGTACACATAGAATCAAAATGAAAGATGTGAAACCCTTCCATCCATTTACTTGAAAAATAAATCCTACACTTTCTCCTTCAGTATTTCCTTTCTAATGTTTATTCTCATCCAAGGCCCTCCAGAATCTTATATCCCTGATCACTATGTACAGCTGTTAAAGCTAGACAGTAAAGAATGAAAGCGCGGCGCCAAAATGGCCACCGCGCTCTTTGCGCCACCCCCCACCCGGACTCAGACATCCGGGTGAGTTAGGGGGCGTGGCCACCCCTCTATAAAAGGGGTGGCCACGAGGCAGCCGAGCTGCCATTTTAAAATAGCGACGGAGAGGAGAAGTTTTCTCCGTCGCTGTTCCTTCGATCGGCTCTTTAGCCCTTGGCTTTCCCGGCTGGGAAGGAAGGAGTTGCACAGAGCCTTGGCTTGCTTGCTCTGTGTTTTTTGGCATTGATCCCTGGACAGGGATCCTGCTATTGCTAGCGATATGCCTCCCAAACGGAAGGCCCCGGCGACGAAACCGCAGCCAACGGGGAGGACTTTTGCTGGCCCTGCACAACGCGGGGGGCAGCCATCAGGTCGGAGGACCAGGGCTGCGCCCACGCGGCAGGGCACTACCTCCACCGATACCGGTGGGGCGATTCAGGCTGCTTTGCCCTCGGCTAGCCAGCCTTCAACTGGCCCTTCTGGGGCTTCGGCCCTCAGCCCGAAGTTGCCGGCCATGGGTCCAGTCAGAGGGGGGCGGTGCTGGTGCACAGCACGTTCCCCCTCCGGACCCTCATGGGCCGGAGTTTTGGGCATGGCCCTATTCGGGCCCAGGCTCTCATTTTGGGGTTCCTGGTCGAATGCCTGGTGGGCCGTCCGGCCCACCCAGCCCACTTTATACTGGGGGATCTGTGGCAGTTGATGCATTGCTAACGCGTTTAGCTGTGCTTGAGGCATCCTTGGGGATTGCACACAACCCCATGTCAGGTGGCCCTTCACTCTCTGCAGGGGGCCCTTCGGGTTCACCAGCTACCTCAACGGCTGCCACACTGCAACAAGCGGCCAGCCGGGTTGAGCTGCTTGAGACGCTCCGGCCTGCCCCTGCCGGTGTCTCGCAGCTTCCTGTTCGTCCAGAGCTACAGCAAGAGAGTAGTCAGGTGTGGCCCCAGAGCTCGATTCCGGTCGTGAGCTCCGACGCCCGCCGTGGGCCGGAACCCCCAGTGGGGGCGGCTCACGGGGGTGCACCTAGTGAGTATCAGGTTCAAGTTAATGCACCCACATCACAGTCCACTTTCAATGGTGGGGTTCAGTGGCCATGGTCTCGTCAAGTCGAGGCGAGTGGGCATCAGTTGCCAGCCTACCCCAGTGCCCCTGGGTTCCATACTGGTACAGCGTTGGGGGTGGGGGTTTCCTCCCCCGGGGCAGTGCCGGGCATCGCAGGGACTGTCCAGGTTCCGCTGCGTATGCCCCGTGTTCCTAATGTGCCGGTGACGGCCTTGCCGACAGCTGGTTATTCGTTGCCCCTTGGTGATCATTTGTCCCAGGTCACGAGGGAAAAGATTTGGTGGGGGGAGTACGTGGATATATTCTCCCTATTGAACCGTGAGCCCACTAAGGAGGAGAAAGAGGGACAGGATGACAGAGACAAAGAGCTGTCCTGCCGTCGTAAGCCACCACGCACCTGGGCCAACTGGTTGCCCGCATATCTTATTTATAAGGCGGTGTACCTTAGGGCCCGGCCTGATCTGGCCATTCCTATGGTCCAATATTTGGACAATATTTACAGGGCAATGGTGGATTTTCCTGGCCCATCGTGGTTGGCTTACAATGAGGAATTTAGAATGAAGGTGCCCTTGCACCCGGAGATGAGATGGGATGAGCCCTGTCAGAAATTGTGGCTATTGTACATGTCCTGCGCCTGGGGATAGGTACCATTGTGGTCATGCCGTGCAGTGAGCTGCTCCAACGCAGGCTTCCCGCCAGCTGGCGGGGAGGGGGTTCCAGCCCGCTTGCTGTGTTGGAGCTTCTCGGCTAACGGTGTGTGCAATAAGCGGCAGTGCCGATACAAACATGAGTGTCCCTCTTGCGCTGGCCCCCACGCCGCCGCCGTGTGCCCGCGGGCCGGTGGGTCATGGGGCAGAGGTAGAGGTGGACAGGGAGCGGGCAGAGCTTCTGCTGATGGAGCTAGCCAGACGAAAGGCCGCCTCCCCAGTTAATGTGTATATGTTGGAGCGATGGCTCTCAACTTATCCAAGGAGAGAGGACGCGAGGTACCTCCTCGAGTGTTTTCAGTGGGGCTTCCGAATCCCATTTAAAGGAGTGCGGGGACCCCAAGATGCACCCAATTTTCTGTCCCTGAAGGGTAGAGAAGAGGTGGCTGCCCTGAGTATTGCTAAGGAGGTTGAGGCCAAGAGGGTGGCAGGCCCCTTCTCTGTACCACCCTTTCCCAACCTGAAGGTCTCCCCTCTGGGGTTGGTACCCAAAAAAGGCCACGGGGGAATTTCGTTTAATCCACCATTTTATCGTACCCGGCGGGTTATTCTGTCAATGATGCTATCCCTGATGACCTTTGTTCTGCCAGGTATACGTCCTTTGACCAAGCCCTGCAAATGGTGCGCTCTTGTGGTCACGGTGCCCTCCTGGCAAAATGCGACATTAAATCAGCATTCCGATTGTTGCCAGTGCACCCGGAGGACTTTGAGTTATTGGGTTTTAGATTCCAAGGGAAGTTTTATGTGGATAAGGCCATGCCTTTTGGCTGCTCTATATCCTGTTCAACATTGAACGTTTTAGCACTTTCCTTCAGTGGGCCTTTGTTCGCAGGTTCGGGTCTCGGTCTGTAGCCCATTACCTCGATGACTTTTTGTTCGGGGGTGAACGGGGCTTGGACATGTGCACGCGTCTCCTCACCACATTTCAGACGCTAATGCAGGAACTGGGTGTCCCTTTAGCACCCGAAAAGACCGAGGGCCCATCAACTACGCTCACATTTCTGGGTATTGAAATTGACACGGTCGCACAGGCATCCCGGTTACCCATTGATAAGGTCACCCGGATCTCCGCGATGGTTTTGGCCTTGCTGGCCAAACGTAAAGTGTCACTTCGTGAGCTTCAGGTTCTACATGGCCATCTTAACTTTGCCTGCAGGGTGGTCACGCCTGGCAGAGCATTTGCTCGGCGCCTATGTGACACCATGTCTGGCCTGTCAAGGCGCCATCATAGGGTCCGACTGAACAGGGGCATGCGGGCTGACCTTTTGGTTTGGCTCTCTTTCTTGTGGGACTTCAACGGGGTATCCTTTTGGAGGTCCGACCTTTTAGTTTCACCTAGGTTTCAAGTACAGTCGGATGCCTCCAGCTCCCTGGGATATGGGATTTACTTCCAGGGTAGGTGGGTTTATGGCCAATGGCCTCCAGCATGGCGGGGCATGGATCGCCTCCACGATCTTACATTCCTTGCATTTTTTCCAATCCTGGGAGCTTTGATGCTATGGGGTGAGGAGTGGGCCTACTCTGTGGTTCACTTTTGGTGTGACAATGCTGCGGTAGTGCACATTGTCAATGCTCAGACGTCTAAATCACCCAGGGTGATGGCTTTAGTTCGCCAATTCGTGTTACGTAGCCTACGCCTCAATGTGCTTTTTAGGGCCAGACATGTACCAGGCATTAATAATGATATTGCCGATGCTTTATCCCGCCTGCAGATCCCCCGGTTCCGCGCCTTGGCTCCGGATGCAGAGGAATTCCCCTCGCCACTTCCGGCCGAGATTTGGACATTTGGCAAGGAGAGGTGAACCGGGCGATCGGCATGTCCTTGGCGCCCCGCACGCGTAAGGCGTATCACCATGCTTTCGTTCAATTTTAAAAATTTTGTGTGCAACTTCAGTTGCCCGAGGTGTGGTCCATTCTAGTGGAACAAGTTTTACAATTCATGGTTTATTTACACAGTCAGGGCCTCGATCCCCGCACCATAGCATCCAGGCTGTCAGCACTGGCATTTATTGCCAAGGTGAGGGGTTTTGCTGACAGCATGAACGATTTCCGCATACGGCATGTTTTGGAGGGGTGGACACGGGAACGTGGCCGCTGCCCGGATACTCGTCACCCAATTTCCCCAGGGGTGCTTACCCACCTTGCACGAGGCTGGCCTAACCTATGTTTTGACAGGTATGAGGCAGCTCTTTTTCATGCGGCTACCACGGTGGCCTTCTTTGGAGCGCTCCGCATCAGTGAGTGGGTGCCAGAGTTGGTACCATCTGTGTAAGGCGGATGTGTCTCGTAGGGCACTGGAACTCGATGATGTCTCTGTCACACATGAGTGGGCTCAAGTGGAGATACGGTCCTCACAGGTTGATCAGCACGGCGTAGGCAGTGGAGTCAGACTGCTACGAAGTTTTATTGGAGACATCTGTCCGGTTGGTGCCCTACATGAATTTTCGACAGTGCCTGCTGCGCGCCCCAGCCTGTTTTTCTGCCACCAGGATAGGTCTACCCTTGCCGAAGTAATGTTACTAAGGGTGACCGGTGCTGCGCTTCGCGGTGTGGGGGCCCGTTTTTGCACCCATTTATTTAGGATAGGCGTCACGTTGATCGCGGCTACGTTTGGAGTACTCTGAGGCGGACATGCGTGTACGCGCAATTTCTTATATGTACGTGCCCTCACTGTACGAGTACCTAGTTATGTCCTTAACCTCTTCTCCTCTTTTACAGATCCTGTGTGTCTCTACACACCGGTGGTAGTGGGGCTGGTGGGCCGCAGCTATGTACACTGGGCAGCAGTATATGCTGCGGCGACAGAGAGTGGACCCCGACTGGGGCTGTGTGCATCCGCACATATGCGATGGTATGGTATGCGCGGCACAAGGAGGCGGGAACTGTTGTCATTCCTGATGTCCGTCGGGGATGCTGGACCGCCCGATGTTCTTAATAGGCACCTCGGCGGCAACGATCTTATACGGATCACTGCTGTTACTAAACTGTCGAGGGGCTGCGACCTGGCGTTTTATATCACGTATGGCTTACACATGGTCGCTATGGTCTAACATCGTGCCGAGACACCAATTTAGGGGAGACGTGGATCTCCACGGTTCGGACTGTTCCGGCAGTCAGTGGACAGGGCTGTTGCTCAGTCCCTTGCTGAGCATGGCTGGGAGACAGCCTTTGGACACCTGAGGATAGGCTTACAAAAATTTTGCCGGTAGGCAGGGGAAGGGGTCCACCTGTCGGCTGGAGGTATGTACCTCGTCTGGGTGTGGTGCAAGCATGCCTGGCGACCAAGCTGACGGTCTTGGGGGGGGGGGGCGTGAGTCATCATGGATGCCTCTCCGTGTGGCGGGTAGCACTGGTAAGGTAAATATTTATGTCCCATAGGTATCCGGCAGGTTCGCAATTGACTGGCCAACATTTAGACAGGTACAGGTGTAATAACATTGACCGGTCAACGACGAACCAGGCAAGGGGTGATGGCAGGAGCTTTTCAGCATGCATCACCCCGTGATTTGACGGATACACGTCAGAGGGTGGGGTCAGTAGATAGTTTATTGACTACGGTCAACAATTTGTTTGTGTCAACAAACAAATTGATACAAATGGATACATTGTAGCCAATTGCCATTGGCAATTTTGGGAGGAACCTTACCAGTGTTACTGCGGCCTGCTTGCCTTAAGAATTATAATTGGCTGAGTACCAATTGAAAGTTATAATTCGGACTAGGGCATTATTCAATAAAAGTGGCCCAATGCCTTTATCCATATACCGGTGTCTGAGTCTTTCTTTGGGGGGTGCGCCTGCAAAGGTGACAAGAAAAAAATTGACTCATTTGAAATATGGTGTTGGATGAAAGCTTTGCTGGACTACTAAAAAATCTTGTACTTTCAGAAAAATGAGCAAGTATGTCCTAGACAGTGGAACCAATTTCCTCAAGAGGTGGTGAGCGATCCAACACTCGAATCATTCAAGAGAGGATTGGATATCTATCTGTCATATCTACTTTGATTCAGATTCCTGCATTGAGCAGGGGATTGTACCTGATGGTCTAAAAGGGTCTTTCCAACTCAGTTATTCTATAATTGTAGAGCATATCAAGCCTGAACTATCTCTGGAGGCAAAAATGATGACAATGAAGCTGTCCTTCTTTAGGTACATCATAAGAAAGCAAGATTCTTTGGAAAAGGTAAAAATACAGGGAAAGATCGAAGGCAACAGGAAAAAAGGAAGACCAAACATGAGATGGTTTGACTTCTTGAGGGAGGCCATGGGCTTGAGTTTGCAACAATTGAGCATGGTTGTTGAGGACAGGGCATTTTGGAGATCTTTCATTCCTGCAGTCACCATAGGTTGCAGATGACATGATGGCATGAAACATGCAACCACTAAACAACATTTGTTCTTAGAAAGAAGGACCCATCACATTCCTCTGAACAGTTGCTTTAAGTGATGATTCCTTGTAACCATACCAATGACAGGCTGGAATGAAAGATCTTACAAGCCATCCATAATAAAGATGGGGTCACTGCATACCACATTTGTGCAGTAGAGCCTCCATTCATTTATTTATTTATTAATGATTTTATATCCTGCCCTCCTGATGAAGAACATCACTCAGGGAGACTAACAACATATATAAAAGTACAATACAATAGCAGATAAAACAAGAACCGCTAAAAAATACCTAACCCAACCCACTAAAAACAGCATTAAAAACACATAAAATGTTTAAGACCTGGCTATGCCAGTGGGTTTGGGGCATGTGTGACTCTTTTGTACAAGCCCGCTGGCTTAAGGGATCCTGCTTCTCTCTGTTTTCTTTGTCCTTTTAATCAATGTATGATTAAAAAACACCCTCTCCCTCCCCCACCCAACATAAAATAGCAAAAAACAAACAGAAAGGAGAAAGAAAACAGAGAGAAACAGGATCCCTCAACAGGCTAAATAAGCCAGCGGGCTTGTACAGAAGAGTCACACATGCCCCAAACCCACTGGCATAGCCAGGTCTTAAACATTTTTCTGAAAGGGAGAAGATCCGACTGGAGATGCAATTCTGGTGGTAAAAGGTTCCACAGGGCTGGGGCAGACACGGAGAAGACTCTCTTCCTGGCACCACTAAGATGAACTTCTTTCACGGATGGGACCACCACTGAGCCCCTCCTGTCTGACCTTGTAGGACAAGCTGAACACCTGGGGTGAAACGGTCTCATCAGTACCCTGGACCAATGCCATGTAGGGCTTCAAAGGTCAAAACCAGTACCTTGAATTGCACCCAGAGGCAAACCAGAAGCCAGTGCAACTCCTGAAGCAGTGGTGAGGCATGGGCATAATGCCCACACCCCATCACCAACCAGGCAGCTGCATTCTGGACTAGCTGAAGCCTCCGGATGGTCGCCAAGGGCCGCCCCATGTAGAGCACATTACAATAATCCAATCTGGAGGTGACCAGAGCGTGAGTGACCATGACCAAGGAGTCTCTGTCCAAGAGTGGCCATAACTGGTAGATGGCACAGAGCTGTGCAAAGGCCCTCCTAGCCACGGCTGTCACCTGCTCTCCAAGCAGTAGCCGTGAGTCCAGGAGGACCCCCAAATCACACACCGGATCTGACTGGGGCAAAGATGCCCCAGTCAGGACCAAGATTGTAGCTCCTGGGAAAGCATGGGGCCCCAAACCCACAACCCTCCATCTTGCCAGGATTCAGCTGAAGCCCGTTGTCCCCCATCCAGACCCGAACAGCCTCCAGACACCTGGTTAGGAATTTGACTGCATCACTCGGGTCCCCATGGGCTGAGATGTACAGCTGGGTATCATCTGCATACTGATGATACCTCACCCGATGGGAACGAATGATCTCATCCAGTGGTTTCATGTAGATGTTAAACAATTGAGGTGAGAGTACCGAACCCTGAGGTACCCCACAAGGGAGGAACCTAGGGCTGGACTGCCCACTCCCTAAAGACACCAACTGAGTCTGGCCCATCAGAAATGAGGAAAACCAGGACAACACAATGCCCTTGGCCCCCAATACTTGGAGCCAGCCCAGGAGGATACTGTGGTCGATGGTATTGAAAGCCGCTGAGAGGTCAAGAAGAGCAAGGACAAAGGGGTTGCCCCTGTCCCGCTCCTGCCAGAGATCATCCATGAGTGTGACCAATGCAGTCTCAATACCATAACTGGGCCGGAATCCTGACTGAAACGGGTCCAGATAATCTTGTTATCTGTGTCTTGTTATCTGTTAGACCAAGCTGTATGCCATGTTTTCCAACGAGGTGGCATCCCAAGCAGCTGATTTTCCAAGAGGACACCAAATCTTTGTTGTCAAAGGATGAAATTAGCCATTGTCATAAATGGCCCTAATATTATTATGATAGTCCCAAAGCAAAAAACAAAAACCCCTGGAGCTGTCAAGCCACTGCTTTTCCCAATACCTTCCCCACAAAGGGGAAATCTGAAATAACCATAGGGTCGAGCGAAGGCTTTTTCAGGAGGGGGCATACCAATGCATGTTTAAAAGCTGCTGGAAACACCCCCTCCCACAGAGAGGCATTCACCATTGCACTGACCCAACTGCCCATTGTAGCCTTGGCTGCTCTAATCAGCCACGCAGGGCAGTGATCTAATAAGCAAGAGGAATCATGAACAGCTCCAAGGAGCCTGTCCTCTTTATCAGGGCCAAGAGGATCAAACGAATCCCAGATAACATGGCTAGACATTGCTCCAGTCTTCTCCAGGTGATCAATTTCCACATCAGGATTAAACCCCAAGCGGATGCGAGCAACTTTCTCTGCAAGATGGTCAGCAAAATCATCAGCTGAGCCCTGCCACCCAGGCCCGGACCCTCCCTACCCATTCTGACATCAGACCTACTATGTTTGTAGCAGCGATCACATCATCTATAAAATATTATGGGAGGATGCTTTGCTATCAGACTTGATTGCTTATCTATGTCTTAATAGGGTTTGTTGATAGGAATGGACCTATGAAAGAAAGGTACCTATTGAGAAAAGAATTGCTATGGACATTTCTAATTACTATCTGTGTCTCAGGGTTTCCTGATAGGAAAAAGAAAATCTGGCAGTGACTGTGACCACTCAGTGAGAGGTTTTCACCTTTAAAGGTGCCCCAAAAAAGAAAGGAAAAGTCTGCACAGGTTATATATTATAAATTTACTCATTTTAATCCACAGGAAAAAGAGTTCTGAAGACTTTCTTTCTTGTTTTTCTTCTCTAGTTTTGCTTTGCAACACATCAGGTGTTAATGCTTTTTAATCGCTATCTGGAAGTGCAGGGCACCAGCTCAGTCTCAGCAGGGATTCCTTTGCTATTTCTGACCTGAAGACATCAAAGCATCTATCATTAGGTCCACTGTGCTCAAGCTGGGCATGTTTCATTGATTCTAGTTGCAAATGTTAAGGATTCAACTCTGTATTCTACCCATGCATTTTTTTTAAAGAGTTGGAAGCATACCTGCAGTAACTTATTCACTTACTAGTTGAAGATAATCCACGCAGAGCATTTGTTCAGCTTCCTGAAACCAATGCCAAGGTGGACAAATGACACGGAATAATGTTTGTTTGTATTTGGACTGCAGTGGCTCAAGTGGCTAAGACACTGACTGGGAGGCGGAAGGTCAGCAGTTCGATTCCCGAGTACTGCAGGACGGAATGAGCTTCCATCTTTGTCCCAGCTCCTGCCAACCTAACAGTTTGAAAGCAAGGAATTGCTAGTAGATAAATATGGACTACTTAGGTGGGAAGGTAACAGCGTTCCATGTGCTCTGGTGTCCAGTAATGCCTGCCACATGACCACGGAAACGTCTGCACAAGCAGTCAATGCTAGCTCTTCGGCTTTGAAACAGAGATGAGCACTGAACCCTAGAGTCTAATACGACTGGCTTTTGAGCAAGGGAAACCTTTACCTTTACCTTAACTGTTTGTTCCACATTTCCCCAGTTTATACCAGTGCCTCATCTACCAATTAAGACCTTATTGCCATGTTTATTCATGATGCTCTATGATGTTTTGGGTCATATATGGCAAGGTGATATTTCCTTGTAGATTTGTTCCCACTGACCATCATTCATTCATCCAAGATTCAGCTGTGTTTTATATAACAACTCTTCCTCTACTTCCTCTTTCTATCTTCCTTTTTCCAGTTCTCCACAGATACTGGGACTCAATTAGAAGCAGCAATATTTCCCTGTTTGAGAAAATGTCTTGGTTGCTTCATAAATGCTTTGTAACACATATCATACATAGCAGGAGGCATGTGATGGTTTCTCATGGAATGTCTTGTTATCTGTTAGACCAAGCTGTATGCCATGTTTTCCAACGAGGTGGCATCCCAAGCAGCTGATTTTCCAAGAGGACACCGAATCTTTGTTGTCAAAGGATGAAATTAGCCATTGTCATAAATGGCCCTAATATTATTATGATAGTCCCAAAGCAAAAAACAAACAAACCCAAAATCCAGCAAAATGACTTTTTTTGGATGGGCATTGCCTCCCCCCCATTTCAAACATATAGTTCCAAAAACAGCTGATTTTCCAATGATCTTAGAAAGAAGAAAGTATCCTGCAGCTGGGGTGGAGAGTGCCAGGATGGGGTGCCAGGACCACCCCACCACTGGCACCATGGGCCCCACCCTTGGCTGGGGCTCAAAAGTCTGCTGCGGTGGCAGGCAGTAGGACTTTGCTGCCACCCCGGAACTTACTTGTGGCTGGGGCAGAGAGGCTGCTGCTGTATACGCTGCAAGGTTCACTGCCATACATGAACGTGAAAGTCAAGTGGACAGATTCAAACTTGTTATACCATCACTCATGAAGAATTAGCAGCAGAGTCTTATTTAGGAAAAGCAGATGGCAGTAGTGATAACATTGCTTGCAAAAAAAATGCTGTAAGGCAAAAGTGAACAAATTAAAAGGTGTGATATTATGATGCTATGAAATAGCTAGCTAGCTAGCAGTGGGAAGATTTGAGGATGCTGTGAAAATAAAACTGTAATATGGACAGATAGTGGGTGGCTGAAAAGAACAGGAGGAAAGTGAACTGGATAGACTAAAAGAGGCAAAAGAAAAGGGCACTGGTTTGGAGCAAAATACTAAGGCATGATTCAATTCAAGACACTTGTGGAAAGGATGTACTGAATTGCCTTACTATGTTAGGATACACATACCAGGATCATAATTTCAAAACAGTTTAAATCAACCAATGTCTATTTAACTGCTTATAGTAGTAGATCCAAAAAAAAGTTGAAGGTATACTCTGCAACAATACCACCACGTGGTTGAGAACTTAAACATTTGAGAATCATAGACAAAATCCAAAATATCACAGAATTTTAATGTAACTGAGAAAGTATAATTCCAAACTACAGAAGTCCATGGCTCACTTCTTGGATCTTCCGATTGCCAGGAAGGTAGTCTGAAGTATTATTATAATCATTGCATGACAAAACAAAAAGGTGCAGTTAATTGTATCTTCTTCCTTCCTTCATGATTTTAAAAAGCTATGTGAAGTATGATATTTGAAAGATGTCTACCTTACCTTGGTTCTCTTTTTCTATTTCTTATGAGTAACTCTGTTATCCAGAGGAATTTACCCAAGAGGACATGGAATTATCTAAAGAAAAAGACAGAATTTCAAAATCTCTGGCTATATGTTTTCAAGTAATTTATTCATTGCTTTGCTAACCCAACATTCTTCTGAAGGTGTGACACATATCCACATAATATTGCTGAGTACAGTACTTGGTTTTAATACCAATCATCTGATTTATCTGACAGAAATAAAGTCAGGGGCGGAAGGAGAGTGTTAAGCAGGCAAGTCTCATAAGTCTACACATTTATGTTTGCTGAAATGTATTGGTTCTTTCAGTTAATATTGACATAAACTTATGTTCCAAATGTTTCCTGCCAATATATCATCCTCTAGTGACTTGTTAATGCACCTAATATTGTTGTTGTTTCTTTAGCTCCACTTACTATTTTTTTATATATGAATTTTAAATCTTTATTTTGTCCATATTGGCAGAATAATATTGAAGGGTAACCATACCATTGAGAGTTCACAGATGAGAGAAGAAGGAGTATGTCCTAATGAAAATCTTGGATCACCAAATTAAACAGTGGCCAATGGATATTAAGGAGCAGCAAGAGGCAGGACAATATCAGCTAACTTTCCATCTATTCATTTGTTTGATATCAGAACAATGCATAATTGGGAGAAAATGTTTGAAAACTTGCAAAACTGGCATGAGTCTGTTTATAGCCTGAATGCTATTTCCCTAGTTTTGTTTAGCTTTAGATTAAAATGCTTACATGTTTTGAATATCTGAAATAATACCAGACATTGCTCTCACTGACTCCTGCTGGGAAAATAGATCCCCCACCCCATTCCCCTTCCCATTATGCATCTACTAATCTATGCCAACCTTCTAGGGAAAATTTGGGGGAACAGAGCATAGGGGAGAAGGGGAAATCCATTCCAGTGATAAATATAATTTTGTCAGTTGGAGATGTGTTATGTATGTTAACTGTGTTTTCTGACAGGAGTGGAATGTATCTTTTCTCATGTATCTATTCTTATGCAAATAAGTGGATCAAAAATGTGCACACTCTGTCAGCCAATGGGCTTGTTGTATTATTGTTACTGTTTATAGTGTATATAAGTCCGAGTTTTGCCCCATCCAAACTGTGTTCAAACCCCACTAATAAAGAGATGAATTTCACTACTTCACTTGTCTGCTTCTTCATTCCCTGAACACGAAAAGATGCTATTGACATGCTCCTCACACTACTGTCCCACACTGATTGGTCAACAGAACTGGAACACTTTGAGAGGCACAGGTGTCTGACTTTTGTAGCTTTACCTTGTCATTTTCCTCACAAAATGCAACTACTCTTTCAAAAGCTATACAGTCCGCAAATGCAAGTGTGGTGCCAAAATGGCCGCCGTGCTCTTTGCGGGGGGCCCCCACCCGGATGCAGACATCTGGGTTAGTCAGGGGGCGTGGCCACACCTCTATAAAAGGGGTGTCCACGAGGCAGCCTCGCTGCCATTTTAAAGAGAAGCGATGGAGCGGAGAAGTTCGCTCCAACGCTGCTCCCTTCGTCTTTCTGGCCTTTTTCCTTTTTAATTCTGATCGGAGGATATCTCTCCTCCGATCAGTGCTGCAGCGCTTGGGTGCCCTTGGCACCCAAGCGAAAGTCTCAGGCGGCCCCGAGGCCGCGTCCAAGGGGGAGGGCTCTGCCTACCCCCTCTACCTCCTTTGGGACTGCCACTGGGCTGGAGGGCTTGGGCGGGCACCCCACTGGGGGGGTGGCAGCATTCCCTTTCCCACTGCCACCAATGAGGGTGACCAGGCCTCTGCTTACCCGCCCGGTCACAGGACTCGGGCGGGGGCTGTGCGGGCCTGCTTCCCTGGGGTTCTAACCCTATTGAACCTTTGCCCGGCATGGGGCATAGCGGCCCATTCGGGCACAGCATGGGATCGCGCCCCGCCGTTCCACCGGCCCCCCATGGGCCGGATTATGGGGCCTGCCCCTATTATGGCCGGGGATTGCCACACGGTTTTCCCCCTCCACCTACTCATCAATCACCTGGCGGGCCATCTGGCCCACCCGGCCCACCTTATTCTGGTGGGTCTGACACTGTGGATGCTCTCCTTGCCCGCATATCAGTACTTGAGGCATCCATGGGAATTGCTCCCACCTACGGAGGGTGGGCTTGGCAGCTCCTTGGCTTCGGCCCACATGCCTGCCACTGCCACGCAGCGGGCCGTCAACAGGGTTGAGCTGCTGGAGGCTACCAGGCCAGTGCAGGCTGGCACTTCGCAGCTCCCCATCCGGCCGTTCCAGCAGGGCATTCCACCGGGGACCGGTCCTGCTTGGCATGGACGCACGGAGACACAGAGCTTGATGGCCACCGTGAGCTCCCATGCCCACCACGGGCTGGAACCCCCAGTGGGGGCAGCCCATGGGGGTGCACCGAGTGAGTATCCTGGTCAAATCAGCACACCGGTGACACTAGCTAGACACTAGGGTACAGTGGCCATGGCCGCAGCAGGCCAATTACCCCCAGGTTCTTACAGGGGTGACCTCCCCAATGCTTCCGCCTAACTTCTTGAGGGTCCGATAGGGCCTATTATGTGTTCCCCCACTCCAATCCATGCCAACGGCGGCCCTGCCAACGGCCGGTTACTCCCTAGCCCTGGGTGACCATTTTTCCCAGGCTACTAGGGAGAAGATATGGCGTGGGGAATATATTGACATTTTCACTCTCCTGCACCTGAACCCACTGAGGAGGAGAGGGAGGGGCAGGATAACAGGGACAAGGAGTTGTCCCGTCGTCATAACCCGCCTTGCACTTGGGCCAATTGGTTACTGGCCTATTTGATATCCATGGCAGAATATCTAAGGGCCCGTCCTGATTTGGCCATCCCAATAGTCCAGTACCTGGGCAATATTTACCAGGCCGTGGTTGATTTCCCTGGCCCATCATGGTTGGCCTATGACGAAGAACTTAGGATGAGGGCAGCCCTTCACCCCTGAGATGCAGTGGGACGAGCCCTGCTAGCAGTTGTGGCTACTATATATGTGGAGGATTCGCTCCTCAAGGGCCGGTCAGCAGGAAAAGGGTAGTAGCATGATGCTGCCATCTGTCCGGTTGGTGCCCTACATGAGTTTGTGGCAGCGAGTGGTTCATGCCCTGGCCTGTTGTTCTGATACCAAGATGGGTCTTCCCTTACCAAATTACAATTCTGGAGGGTTACCGGGACAGCGCTTCACAGTGCGGGGGTCCCTGGGGCTCGTTACGGTACCCATTTGTTCCGGATAGGCACTGCATCAACTGCGGCTGCATTTGGGTACCTGGAGCCTGACGTACGTCGCATGGGCAGGTGGGGATTTGCACTCTTTTTTCTCCATCTGTTCGTCCCCTCACTGCATGAGTGCCTTGTTATGCACTCAATTCTCTCTCCTTCTCTTACAGACCCTGTGTGTTTCTGCACACCGGTGCAGTGTGGCTGGTGGGCCACAATTTATGTGCACGGAGCGGCACAGTACGTTGCTTCGTCAGAGTGGGGACCCCATCTCAGGCTACGTGCAACCGCGCGTGGTATGGTGTGCACAGCATGAGGTGGCGGTAACTGTTGCCATTCCTGATGTCCATTGGGGATGCTGGACAGCCAGATGTTTTAATTCTGCACCTCGGAGGCAACGATCTTGCACAGATCACTGGCCTGGACTTAAAGAATTCTGAGTGCAGTGGCCTGGCGTTTCTTTACCATTTATGGCCGTACACACGGTTGCTATGGTCAGACATCGTGTCGAGGCACTATTATAGGGGAGGTATTGACCCCCGTGGTTGGACCGTGCCCGGTGGTCAGTGAACAGGGCTGTTGCCTGGTTCCTTATCGAGAATGGCTTGGGGGACAGCCATTCGTCATCCGGGGATAGGGTTACAGGATTTTAGCCTGTATTCTGGAGATGGGGTTCACCTGTCAGCAAGAGGATGCACCTCTTTTGGATGACGTACAAGCAGGCCTGGTGACCGAATTGTCGGTCAGGGGGGCGGATCTCTGATGCGATTTTGGTAATGTTTGCCAAGTGTAAGATGCCTTTCCGGGAGTTGCTTCACGGCCACCTCAACTTCGCCTGCAGAGTGGTGACACCAGGCAGAGCATTCGCCAGGTGTCTGTGTGACGCTATGGTGGACCTTTCTAAACGACAACACAGGGTACGGCTGACTAGGGTTTACGAGCAGACCTTTCGGTTTGGCTCACATTCCTAATGGACTGTAGTGGCGTATCCTTCTAGAGATCTGAGCTTATGGTCAGCCCCCAGTTTCAAGTACAGTCGGATACCTCCGGCTCCCTGGGCTATGGGATTTATTTTGAAGGACAGTGGGCCTATGGTCAATGGCCTCAGGCATGGCAGGGCACGGATCGCTTACACAATTTTACGTTCCTGGAGTTTTTTCCAATTTGGGGGGGCCCTTATGCTATGGGGGGACAGGTGGGCTAATTCCGTGGTTCACTTTTGGTGTGACAATGCTCCAGTAGTGCACATTGTCAATGCACAAATGTCTAAATCCCCCAGAGTTATGGCCTTAGTTCACCAATTTGTTCTTAGGTCCTTGCGCCTTAATGTGCTCTTCAGGGCCAGACATGTGCCAGGCATTAATAACGATATTGCTGACGCTTTATCCCGCCTGCAGATCTCCCGGTTCCATGCCTTGGCTCCAGACACAGAGGAACTTCCCTCTCCACTCCCAGCCGAGATATGGACATTTGGCGAGGAGAGGTGAACCGGGCGATCGGCTTGTCTTTGACACCTCGCACGCGTAAGGCTATCAGCATACACTCCTTCTATTTAGGACCTTTTGTAGGCAAAGGCAGTTGCCTGAAATGTGGCTGATACCGGTCGACCAGGTTTTACAGTATATGGTGCACCTTCACGATCAGGGGCTGGCCCCACGCACCATCGCCACCAGGCTTTCCGCCTTGACATTCATGGCCAAGGCACGGGGCTTTACTGACTGTGGGAATGACTTCTGCATATGCCATGTATTGGAAGGGTGGACACATGAATGTGGCCGCCGCCCGGACACACGTCACCCTGTTTCATCAGGTATTCTGACCCAACTTGCATGAGGTTGGCATAGACTGTGTTATGTTAGATATGAGGAGTCTCTTTTTCATGCAGCTACCACCGTAGCTTTGTTTGGAGCTCTGAGAATCAGCGAGCTGGTCCCATTGTCAAAGGGGGACGTGTCTCGTAGGGCACTGGAACTCGAAGATGTGTCTATCAACCAGGAGTGGGCTCAGTGGAGGATTCGTTCCTCAAAGGCTGATCAGCATTGAGAAGGCAGTGGTGTAGACTGCCGATCAGCATGGAGAAGGCAGTGGTGTAGACTGCCGATCAGCATGGAGAAGGCAGTGGTGTAGACTGCTACGATGCACATTTGCTGACATCTGTCCGGTTGGTGCCCTACATCCATTCTTGGCAGTGCGTGGTATGCGCTCTGGCCCATTGTTCTGCCACTAGGATGGGTCTCCTCTTACCAAATTTCAGTTCTGGAGGGTGACTGGTAAGGCACTTCATAGTGTGGGCCTCCCTGGGGCTCGTTATGGCACCCATTCATTCAGGATAGGTGCCGCATCAACTGCGGCTGTGTTTGGGTACTCTGAGGCTGATCTATGTCAGATGGGCAGGTGGGGGTCCGCGTGTTTTACCTTATGTGTACGTCCCCTCACTGTATGAGTACCAGTTATGTCCTTAATTCCTTCTCCTTTTTTTACAGACCCTGTGTGTCTACGCACACCGGTGGCAGTGTGGCCGGTGGGCCACAGTTATGTGCACTGGGCGGCACAGTATGCTGCATCATCGGAGTGGGGACCCCATCTTGGGCTGCGTGCATCTGCACGTATGCGGTGGTATGGTGTGCGCGGCATGAGATGGCGGGAACTGTGGCCATTCCTGATGTCCATCAGGGATGCTGGACCACCTGATGTTCTGATTCTGCACCTCGGCGGCAATGATCTCCCACAGATCACTGGCCTTTCCTTAAAAATGTTGGTGTGCAGTGACCTGGCATTTCTACATCATTTATGGCCATACACACGGTTGCTATGGTCTGACATCGTGCTGAGACATTCTCATAGAGGAGGCATGGATCTCCGTGGTTTGGACCGTGCCCGGCGGTCAGTGAACAGGGCTGTTGCCCGGTTTCTTGTTGAGAATGGCTTGAGAACAGCCATTCGACACCCGGGGGTAGGGTTGCAGGATTTTAGCCTGTATGCAGGAGATGGGGTCCACCTGTCGGCCAGAGGTATGAACCTCTTTCTGGAGGACGTGCAAGCAGGCCTGGCGACCAAGCTGATGGTCTGGGGGGGGGGCGTGAGTCATCATGGACACCTCCCCGTGTCGTGGGTAGCACTGGTAAGGTACAGATTTATGACCCATAGGTATCCGGAAATTTCGCAATTGACTGGCCAACATGTAGATAGGTACAGGGGAAACAGGATTGGCCGGTCAAGGGCGAACGATGAAAGGGGTGATGTTAGGAGCTTCACAGCCTGCATCACCTTGATATTTGGACGGATACACGTCATAGGGTGGGGTCAGTAGATAGTATATTGACTTTGGTCAACAAACAATTTGATACAAATTGATACATGTAGCCAATAACCATTGGCATTTTGGGTGGAACCTTACCAGTGCTACTGCGGCCTGCTTGCCTTAAAGAATTACAATTGGATGATACACCAATTGAAAGTGATAATTCGGACTAGGCCATTATTCAATAAAAGTGGCCCAATGCCTTTAATCCAATACCGGTGTCTGAGTCTTTATTTGGGTTGGTGCGCATGCAAAGTGGTTGGGATGTCATCCAATCACCTTACAAATGGAAGGTGAGCCAGAGCTAATAAGGTGTACAAGAGAAAAGAAATTCCCTCTCTGATTGCTTGGCCCTCATGTCTTAGACCACCACCAGTTGGTTTGGAAAACATTCAGTGAACCTCACCAAATTTGGCAAGGCAAGGGAAGAAGGTCCACAAAGGACTTTCTCCAATTTTGGTGTGTCTAGGTGGCTTGGGCACTGAGGTGTGCCTTCCCATCACTCACTGTATTTTCCCCAAACTGGCTGGTGGTAGCCTAAGACCTTTGCACAGTACTGTACGTATGCTGTACAGTTTTGTTGCCCTTATGAACAGGAGCTTTGGTCACAGGATGAGAAGATGGAAAAGATAGAAACAGAAAGGAAAACACTGCACAAATGAGGCTGTAAACTATGATTCATATGAGAGATGACATCTCTTATAATTGTGTCTGAGGGGAATGCCCGGTGTGACCTCTGCCAGGAACACATTCAATTATACTCATTGTCCTATGCTACCCTTCAAACCTTCTTTTGTATTGGCCAGGGCCTCATTCTCAGAAATGCTTTAAAATCTTAATTCCTCTCTTTCTCTCATCCCATCCCATGCCGTTCTCCTGATTAGCTTTGCTATTACTGTGCTCAATGGCTTTTTTTATTGGGAGAATTGGTTCCTGAGGCAACATGTTTTTTTATTACATTTCAACTGACAAGCAATGTGCAGGTCTGGAAATAGTCCTTCTGCTTGGGAGGTCAGAAATGTGATCTAGCTATCTTCTGTTTGTAGAAGCTAGTGAAAAGCCAAATTCTGCTTTTCCAGTACACAAAAAAAACCTTCCTAATTTTGTGTGTGTGTGAGTGTGGTGGGGACTGGGTACTATCTGGAGCCAAGGCACGATAAAGATTTTCAGATTTGAATCACCTTTTGTAGTCCCTCACGGATGCAGATAAATAGTGATTTCTTCCTGTGAGGACATCAAATTAACACTTTTTTCTGGCAGAGCATGTAATGTTTTATGCTAACCTACAGGATGAAAAAAAACACCATAATAGATTTAATGTTTTTTTGTCCACAGGAACACCTGCAAATGCAGAGAGTGCTGGCTCTTCAGCTATATAACAGAGATGAGCACTGAACCCTAGAGTTAGATATGACTGGCTTACAAGCAAGGGTGACCTTTACTTTTAGTTACCAAGGAGCTGCATTCAAGCTCATTTAAAAAGGGAGGGACAGATGGATCTTTAGAGCAGTACAACGACACAAGCTGGACGTTTTTTATCCTGGCAGAACAGACAGTGGGGCAGATACAGGGCACATGAGAGGACATAAAAACAAGCTGTACTGCTGCCAGAAACATGAGAGACATGAGAATAAAAGAAATGCCACTTATCCCAGTGGAAGTAGACAGCCGAACAACCTTATAATTATTTATTTACTAGCTGGTTACCCGGCTTCGCTCAGGTCCTCTGTCTTTCTTTTCCCTCACCCGTCCCATCGATGGTCACAACATTTCCCCTTTGCATCTTGTGACCCCCACAGTGCTGAACCTGCATGCCCATTTGTCTTCCACCTACTGCAAAAACTACAGAGGGAAAGGCAAATGATGTCACAATCCCAGTGACATCACCCCAACAGTGCTGAACTCACATGACCATTTGCCTCTATGTACTGTAAAAACTACAGCTGTGCTCAGAGGGAAAGGCAAATAATATTATGCCTGGTGACATCAGCCAACTCATTGGGCAACAGATCATTGGGAAACAGATGAATTTGGGGGTATACGCCCACCCATGGGGCTCGTGCCCCCCTTTCACCATCTCTCCAACCAAAGGTAGGTGTGTGGCAAGTTTTGGTGGGATCCATCCAGGGGTGTGGGAGTCCATTCCGGACAAACAAGACCACACCTTGGTTTTATATATATATAGATTATTTATTTATTTATTTATTCTTCAAATTTCTATTGCTGCCCAACTCGGCAATGACTCTGGGCAGCTAACAACAATTAAAAGCAACATCAAACTAATTAAAAACCATTTAAAACCCCATTACAAATTCAAAATGATTTACCCACTCACTCCATCCCATCCATTAAGAGAGAGAGAGAGAGAGAGAGAGAGAGAGAAATCTTAATTATATAAGCCAGCAGGTGGAGGTCAGTCCTCCATCGGTGCCCCACACCTGCCCTGCCAGCCAGGTTTTCAGTTCTTTCCTAATGGGCAGCAATTCCATCTGCAGCTGTAACGCTGTTGGCAGGAGGTTCCATAGGGCAAGTGCAGACACAGAGAAGGCCCCCTTCTTGTGCTAGAGAGATGAGCCCCTCTAGCAAATGGTACAATTAGAGAGCCCTTCTAGTCTGCTCTGGTTGGATGGACAGATGTTCTTGGGGTGACACGGTCTCTTAGATATCCTGGCCAACTACCATGTAGGGCTTTAAAGGTCATTACCACCACCTTGAATTGCACCTGGAGGCCTACTGGTAACCAGTGCAGCTCCTGGAGCAGTGGCAAGGCATGGGCGTAACATCCGTACCCCATCACCACCCAGGCATCTGCATTCTGGACCAGTTGCAGCCTCCGAATGGTCATCAAGGGCAGCCCATGTAGAGCGCATTACAGTAATCTAGTCTAGAGGTGACCAGAGCATGCGTGACAATGAGCAAGAAGTCCCAATCTAGGAGCGGGTGCAACTGGCAGATCACATGAAGTTGTGCAAAAGCCCTCCTGGCCACAACTGCCACTTGGCATTTATTTTCACTGATTATTGCTTCAAGATAACCATGGAATAAACCAAGGCAGAGCACCTTTAGGATTGGAACAAAAGCAGGAGGTTCAAGCAGACTGTGAGTCAGGCAACCAAAGAAGGACACCTTTAGGGCTGGTACAAGAGCAGGAGGTTTACACAAAGCACTACAACTAATAGATAAACCTTTGTTGCTGAGACAGTTTCTAGGAGGAAGTGCTGGTTCCAATATAGCACTTCTCATAGGACTCTCCGATTATGGGGAGGTATAGGAATTAAATACAATAAAACCTCACATAAAGAGCACCTCAATTAAAGACTAATTTGCTTAAAGAGCAAAATTTTCTCTGAATGGTTGCCTTGCTTAACAACTAAAACCAACCAAACACTCGCTTAACAACTAAATTGGGGTTCACACACACACACTCCACCAGAAGTCACCATTGGTCACTTACAATGGTGTTTCGGTTAAAGAGCAAACTCGCTTAAAGTGCAATGCTGTGGAATGCATTATGCTCTTTAAGCGAGGTACCACTGTAAGTAAAACTTTCTTGGACTAAAACTATGGATGTGCCATTTGGATATTTTGGATTCAACTCCCAGAATATTCCTTTGTGGGAGTTCTGCCTGACAGATTGGGAATCCCATAATCCCTAAACCAGCTTCCTGTAGTAACTGGAATCTAACCTATGATTTTTAGGTCATGAAGTCTTCTATTTAGACCTTTCTCCAGATAGACCACCTTGTATATTTGTAGGTGTGGAATGAAACTCTCAGAATGGAAGCAAGTATTCAAAAACAAAACAAAAGACCCCACTTTGAACTACAGCTCATAGAATCCCCCACTCTCCATGGCTGACTGGTGCATTCTGACTTTTGTGGTCCAAAAAGGTAACATCTCTAGGTCACCCTTGCTCGACAGCCCATCATATCCAACTCTAGGGTTGAGTGCTCATCTCAGTTTGTAGCCAAAGAGCCAGGGCTGTCTGTGTCTGCAAACATTTCCATGGATCTGTGGCAGGCATGACTAAACATGCAAGTGCATGGAGCACTCTTTACCTTCCCACTGAATTGGTACCTATCTATCTACTTGCTCCCTGCTAGTTTGGCAGGGACAGAGACAGGAGCTCACTCTGTCATGCAGCACTCAGGGCTCGAACTGCTGACCTGCTGACCTTCCAGTCATGAAGTTCAGTGTCTTAACCACTAAATCACCTCTGTCCCCATCTCTACACCTTAACTATGGAAATGTGTTCTGCGCATGGCAACTAGCAAGTGCTGCTAGAGAGGCTTTTTTCTTTAAAAAATATTTTCCTTACACATACACACTCACAAAATGTTTTACCTCTTACACGCACACTTACTAAATTGTACCTTGTAGAAGCAATAATCTGTGAAGATAAATGCCAAGTGTAAGGTTGTTCTGCTATCTACTTTCACTGGGGTAAGTGGCATTTCTTTTGTCCTCCTATCTTCCATGTTTCTGGCAGTGGTACAGCTGGTGTTTATGTCCTCTCATGTGCCCTGTATCTGCCCCACAGTCTGTTCTGCCAGGATAGAAAATGTCCAGCTTGTATCATTGCACTGCTCTAAAGATCCATCTGTCCCTCCCTTTTTAAATGAGCTTGAATGTAGCTCCTTGGTAGCTAAATACCATTTAATCTATTATGTTTTCTTGAACTACATTTCCTCTACTGGATTAACCTTGTTTCCTTGTCTACACCTGGCTTTGACCTTGGCCATAGAATAGACTTGGATAAGGTTTGCCTTTGACGTCTAGCTTGGTTGTCATGGGCCCTGGTGTCTGTGCTGCTAACCAACCTCCTACACCCCAAATTCTGACAATTAGATTCACCGAGTGTTATTATTGACTGACAGATAAGAGATGATGAAAAATTATATAGTGGAATGCATGGCATTGAAAGTCAAAATGTAAAATCTCTGACAATTCTGATAAACACATTTCGTGTTAGAAATTACTCTTGGTTGAACACCCGAATGAGGCTCCTTTCATGTCCCCAAGATCCTTGTGCAGCACTCAGGTATTGAACCCTGACCTTATGTTGTGTCCAAGCACTCTTTGTTATAACTGCTATGAGCACTGTAATGTCTACGGCGGAATGGCGCATCTTTTGCAAAAGCGCCATTTTCAAAGGTCTGTCAAAATAGCTGATTCATCAGTACAAATTTCCCGCTTCTCCGGAAGACTGCCAAAATGTATCAACCTGTGTAACTGCCATTCTCACTGTATGTAAGCCAGACACCTTGGACATGTTCCCCAGGCTGGTATTATGAGCTGAATAATAAATTACTTGTGTTTGACCCGATCCTTCTGGTCAGAATACTTCTCTAAGCACCGGAATCAACACCTTACAGTATTCAAGCTCAGCATCTTAATCAGTAAGCCACCGCAGTGCTGCCGACAATTCTGATAAAGCTTAAATGCATAGCCCAACTATTCATAGCAATGAGAAAAGGACTATTTATCAACCGTTACCTTTGTTTAATTTTTGTTTTTAATTTTAAAACATTTTAGCTTACTTCCCAAGATAATGTTGTTTCTAATCCACTTGATTCTGACATTGATAATAAATCTTGAAAATAGATAGTCCTGGTTAATAAGTACTGGGAATTGCCTCAGAAAAGCTCAGGCCACAGCAGTGAACCTTAATGAGGCCTGTGATGCCACTCTCTGAGATATTTTCCCCCTGATCTAGCCTAAGTTCTGCATTTACCTTGGCAGAAAAAAAGGAATGTTGAAAAATGCTTGCTAAATTCCTTCTCAGTATTGGCTGTATTGACACAAAAAAATCCATCAATGTGGATTTTTATCTGCAAGATTTTTTTTTTAGTTTTCTATTAGAGAAAAAGAAAATAGATGTTCCCTTCACTCATGAAGGCCTCTGAAATTTGCACAAAATATCTTTGGACAAAACTGTTGACCTTACAGCAGGAAATCCCATCATGCCTTGTGTTTGCCTTCCATGCTAACATGGAGATGGGAAAGGCCAGCATTTAACAAACATAGTGGTTGCTTATTTTGAATCTAAATGACCAATCTGGATTCTCCCGTCCCCTGCAGAGGGGGGGGGGGGGGTTAAAGGACTGTGGGCTGCTGGGCCGGAGACCACCGTCGGCCTGAAGACTGTCTCCCGCAGCTGTGGAGGGGCCCCGCCCACCTCTCCCATCCCCTGTGGAGGGGGGGTTAAAGGGCCGTGGGCTGCCGGGCCGGAGACCACTGTCGGTCCGAGGACTGTCTCCTGCAGCTGTGGAGGGGCCCCGCCCTCCTCTCCCATCCCCTGTCCCCTTTCTACTCTGAACACCATGTTTGGTTGCAGTAAAGTTTATTCTGACTGAGTTGTTCAGCCTTGTTCTTTCTGACTTAAAATGTTTTAGTCTCAGAAAGTTATCAACTCAGTAACTTTTGTAACCATCATTTGTTTGAGAGATTTTTATTCTTTCCGTTTTTATTGCAACCAAGATAAGTGAACTGCTGCATTATTATTTTTATCTACCTGACACCTTTACTTGAACTTCAGCCGTGTAAGTAAATATTTTCCCCTTATGCTAATGCTGTGCCTGGGCCTTTGTGCAATAAGAAAAAAGAAAAGGAGAATTCAGGAGAGCTTGTGTTTCAATCTACTGTATTCAGCCTTAATCCTTGGGGACATGCTAGCTGTGCCACTCTGCAAAGATTATCCAAGAAAAACTGGAAGTAAGTGACACAAAAACAAGCACAGAACAACTGGCTGATGGTTCAGAAAGAGGTAAACACCAATCTGTTTAAATCCTTAAAATCCATTAAACAAAACAACAACCAGCATTGTTCAATATCTGACAAAATATTACAAACATGAAAATGTTTTTGAGACAGGAAAAAACCACCTCATATTCTTATAAGGAGAAGGAAATGAAACATGTAAGGATGTCCCTATTCAAAACGTTTCAGCATAAACTTCAAACCCTCTTGCTGATTTCTTTTGAAAATTAGGGGTTCTGGATTCAGGATGGTATATAGATATAAATAATACATCTTTATAGTTATGATAAATTCATAAATATATTACAAAATTAACTTTGAAGGCTGACAAAGTTTACAGATATTTTTTGTTTTTTTACAAGAATTGTAAAGATGGCTGTAAAATCAAAAGACTAAGGAGTCAGAATCATACCCTGAAAAAGCTCAAGAACATCTCATTGCTTAAACAATAGAGGTCCATAAGGACAAACATTTCCTGCTCTTCTATGAGTACAATTTGGACTATATATATATAAGAATATATAGAAGATACATTGTCTAATCAAAATTTAAGAAGTAATTGGCATAGAAATGTATTCACCCAAGTAAGTGGAAAGGGAAAAGAGAAAGATTACATTATAATTTAACTGGTATACATTGTTGTTTATCTGATTTTTTTAATCAAATAAATGGCAACAAATCTTTCTTGCTAGATGGAAGCAGGCTAATCTATAATATGAAAAATGTGTTTAATCCCACTTCCAGTAACAGTAAATAAACTGTCCTTCCTTACTGTAAGTCACATTACATAAATAGTTAAAGAGATATTTCACTACTATATCACCCGGCAGCTGCTGATAGTATTGAATGCCTTTTGAGTGTTGAATGTTTTCTGTGGCTTGAACATTATGCTTAGTATTAATATAATATCCAGAGGGGATAACATAGGCTAGACAAGAAAATATGATTGGAACTTATCTCTGCCTCAGCCAATCATGTAAACAGAAGAGCCTATTTCTTTTATTTAAATATTTTAAAACCTCTAGGTGTTAGTGTTTGAAACCTTAAAGAATGAGCACAAGAACAAGCATATCCATCCTAAAAATTATCAGAAAGTAAACAAAAAAAGACAAAAAATGCTGTGGCATCTTGTAGACTAACTCCTGTATTTTAATGTTAACTTTCATGGATCAAGTTCACTTCGCCAGACATAAGAATGGATTATCATGGTATACTTTTATACTTATCTAATATAGAGGCCCAGAGTAGCTGGACAGTGTTGGTTGGTTCAAGAGATGGATATGCAAATCAATGAATTATTTACAGCCAGTAATAATATGTAATCAATTTACAGTGGTAAATCCCTAATGGGAATCAGTTTGAAGAGTTAGTTTCTGTTTTTGCAAAATAAATACCTGGTTAATGGGTTAATTGAGTAACCTTTGTGGGAGAGGCACAGCCAGAGGTCAACTGTCCTGAGAATGTTATTACTGGTTGATGAAGTGGACTTGATCCACGAAAGCTATTAAAATACAGGAGTTAGTCTTTAAGGTGCCACAACATTTTTTGTCTTTGTTTTGTTTTGTTTACTCTCTGATATGCTTGCACAGACTAACATGGCTACCACTTCAAAAATGCATCCTAAAAATTGTTTGGAATGTGCTATTTTAAAAAGTGGTGAGGAGAATTAGCGAGGATAATCTACCCTTTTCTATCATAGAAAACACACTGAAGACTGCCTAATATTATTTGTAATAAATTATCATACCCTGTCCACCTTTTTAAATGCCTGAAGTTTAATCTCAATAGTTCAAAGTGTTTTTCAATGTCTGAAGTTTAATCTCAATTGTTCAAAGTCCTTTTCAAGCTATACATGTTGAATAGGGGTAAGGGTTAAGAGTATGGTGCTTGATAACACAGAGCTTCTCATCATGCAAGTATCATAGGTGGTCAAGTTTTTACCTCATACCTCATCCAAATGTGTTCAAGATTTTGTGGTGGGAAAGGTGTAACAGTGAGAGATACATGTGCATCTTGCATTCTCAGACTTGTAGCCATACCTGTCAAGTACCCTGTAATGGCCAGGATTACCCCATATTTTTGTGCCGCTTTTCTTCATTTCCCGCCCAGAGCCGCCGCTACCCCGTAATTTGGCTGCGGGGGGGGGGGGGGGAGTAGTTACTGTGCATCCCTTCTGCACAGGTCATTTCTACACATGCATAAAACCCTTCTACACAACTGGGTAAGAACCCCTGGGGAAATAGGGTGCCGGTCGTCCGGGCAACGCCCGCGCTCGCGCACCCACCCCTCCAAAACATGTCTCACACGGAAGTCAGTGGTGCTGTCCACATGACCCCCTACTTTGGCCATAAAAGCCAGCGCCGAGAGCTTGGATGCTATGGTGCGAGGTGCGAGGCCGAGAGCATGCAGGTGGACCATGAATCGCAGAACATGGTCAACCGGGATAGGCCAGGTCTCTGGCAGGTCAAATTGAGCAGCAAATGCCCTGTAAGAATTAAATGCTTGTTGATACGCCTTACGCGTGCGTGGCGCTAGTGACAGGCCAATCGCCCGGTTCACCTCTCCTTGCCAATGGTCCATATCTCGTCCGGGAGTGGCGAGGGAAATTCCTCCGCATCCGGGGCCAAGGCACGGAACCGGGAGATCTGCAGGCGGGACAAAGCGTCAGCAATATCATTATTAATCCCTGGGACATGCCTGGCTCTGAACAAAATGTTGAGGCGCAGGCAGCGCAGCACAAAATGGCGCACTAGGTCCATAACCCTGGGCGATTTGGAAGTCTGTGCATTAACAATGTGGACAACAGCAGCGTTGTCACACCAGAAATGCACGACCGAGTTGGCCCATTCCTCGCCCCATAGCATCAAAGCCCCTAGTATAGGAAAAAATTCAAGGTATGTGAGATCACGCAGGCGATCTGTGCCTGCCCAGGCCGGTGGCCACCCACCATAGGCCCACTTCCCATTGAAGAACATCCCATAACCCAGGGATCCTGAGGCATCAGACTGGATCTGAAAATTGGGGGATGCCAGGAGGTCAGACCTCCAAAATGAGACCCCATTGAACTCCCTCAGGAACTGTAACCAGACAAACATGTCTGCCCTGATACCCCGGGTGAGTCTAACTCTGTGGTGAGGCCTGGATAACCCTGCCATGGCGTCGCATAAGCGTCGAGCAAAAGCCCTGCCCGGAGCGACCACCCTGCAAGCGAAATTTAGGTGACCATGTAGCACCTGGAGTTCCCTCAGTGATGCCTTGCGCTTGGCCATCAACTCCGAGATAAGGGCCACTATCCTGGACACCTTATCCTCCGGTAACCTAGAAGCCTGCGCTAAGGTGTCAATCTCCACCCCCAGGAATACTAACTTGGTAGATGGGCCCTCGGTCTTTTCGGGCGCTAAAGGGACACCGAGTTCCTCCATTAGCGTCTGAAATGTGTTGAGGAGACCTGTGCACGTGTCCCAGCCCCGTTCACCCCCGAATAAAAAGTCATCCAGGTAATGGGCTACAGACCGGGACCCTGACCTGCGGATGAAAGCCCACTCTAAGAAGGTACTAAAACGCTCAAAGGCCGAGCATGATATGGAACAGCCAAAAGGCATGGCCTTATCAAAATAATATTCGCCCCGAAATTTGAAACCCAGCAACTCAAAGTCACCCGGATGCACCGGCAGGAGGCGAAAGGCCGACTTAATGTCGCACTTGGCCAGCAGGGCACCCGGGCCACACGAGCGTACCATGCGCAGCGCGTGGTCAAAAGACGTATACCTGACTGAACAAAGGTCATCAGGGATAGCATCATTGACCGACCGGCCGGCTGGGTAGGATAAATGATGAATAAGGCGAAACTCGCCTTGAGACTTTTTGGGAACCAAGCCTAGGGGCGACACCTTAAGGTTGGGAAACGGGGGTGAAGGGAAAGGGCCAGCGACCCTGCCCGCATCTAACTCCTTCCTAATACTGGCAGCAGCCACCTCCTCCCTCCCCTTGAGGGACAAAAGATTGGGGGCATCCTGAGGGGACCTATCACCCATGAAAGGGATGCGGAACCCGTACTTAAATCCTTGAAGGAGATACTCCCCATCCTCCCCTTTCGGGTACACTGTGAGCCAACGCTCCAACATGTCCACCTTAATTGGGGAGGGGGCCTTTCGGTGAACCAGCTCCATCTGTGGCAGCCTTGCCAGCCCACTGTCCGCCCCTCCCTCTGCCCCGTGTCCCCCCAGGCCTGGGACAGGCGGAGGCTGCGTGGGGGCCCGAACAGGTGGGACACTCATGCCTGTATTTGCAATTCTTCTTATTACAGGAACCATTGGACGAGAAAGTCCAGCACAGCAGGCGGGCTGGAACCCCCTGCCCCGCCACTTGGCGGGTAACCTGTGCTGGGACAGCTCGCTGGACCGCATGTCCGCAATGGTATCTGTCCCCTGGCGCGGGGCGCGTGGGCGTCATGTACAGAAGCCAAAGCCTCTGGCACGGCTCGTCCCACCTCATCTCCGGGTGGAGGGGAATCCGCATACGGAATTCCTCGTCATAAGCCAGCCATGAAGGGCCCGGGAAATCAACCATTGCCCTGTATATGTTGTCCAAATATTGGACCATCGGAATAGCCAACTCCGGCCGCGCCCTCAGATACACTGCCATGTAAATTAAATAAGCCGGCAGCCATTTGGCCCAGGTACGTGGCGGCTTACGACGACGTGCCTGCTCCTTATCCTTCTCATCCTGACCCTCCCTTTCCTCCTTGGTGGGCTCTCTGTTCAGGAGTGAGAAGATATCTACATACTCCCCCCGCCAAATCTTTTCCTTGGTGGCCTGAGCCAAGTGGTCACCCAGTGGCAAGGAGTACCCCGCAGTTGGTAAGGCCGAAAAAGGCACCACAGACACCGGGAAAGGGGCCTGAGCTAACCCAGCCACCCCCAGTACATTCCCCGTAGTGAAAGACAAACTACCCACCCCGGTGCCCTGGGGGCAGTTACCGTCGCCGAGTGGGGTGCCGGCTGCTGGGCCACCGCACCACCCGAGCGAGGCCAAGGCCATTGAAAAGCTCCCCCCATAGAAGCAATGTGTGCAGGTGTACTGGCTTGTACCGTATACTCACATGCTGCACCCCCGTGGGCCGCCCCCACCGGGGGTTCCGGCCCACTGGGGGCGTCGGAGCTCACGACCGACGTAGAGCTCATCATCGGGGCCTGACCTGCACTCGTCTGCTGGCTGGGGAGCTGCGGGGCAGTGGCCGAAGCCGCGCCACCCGCCTGAGGCAGCTCAACCCTGCCCGCCGCCTGTTGTCCTCCCGCCGACGGCGCCGCAAAAGGGACACCAAAGGGAGCCCCAGCCTGGCTGGCCCGAGCTAAAGACGCTTCGAGGGCCGCAAGGCGGGCCAGTAAGGCCTGCACGTCGATCTGGGGCCAAGGGCCGGCCGGCCCGCCAAGTCCAGGCGCGGGTACAGGTCCCTGTACCCCAGGACCCGAATAGGGCCATTGCCCAACACCGAAGCCCGGTAGGGTCGGTGCAGGAACCTGCCAAGGTAGGGGACCACACCACCCGCCCAGGCTAGAAGGCCCAGGAGGAAGAGAGGCAGGCCCAACAGGATGGGCAGGGAGAGTAGCGGTGTCCACCGCTCGCGGGCCACGGGCCGGAGCCCCTGCTGCGCCCGCATTCCGATCCCCCGCGTCCGGCCAAGGGGCGATGGACCCCATTCCGCCAGCCCCGGCGGGGGCCTGGACAGGCGGCTGCTGGGGAGGCGCCACCGTGGTCCTCCGACCCGGGTTGCGCCTCCTCACAGCTCGAGCCGCACTCGAAGCTGCCTTCTTCTTCGAAGGCATCTCAATCGCAGGAGAGGGAAGCCGAAAAGAAGATTCGCCGCCAAAAGGCTTCCCGCAAGGTAAGGAGCGACGGAGACACAGGGGAAAAACTTCTCCGCTCCGTCGCTTTAGCTAAAATGGCAGCACGGCTGCCTCGTGGCCACCCCTTTTATAAGGGAGCTGGCCACGCCCTAAACTACCCGGATTCTTCGTCCTGTGGGGGGGGGGCCCGCAAAGAGCGCGGCAGCCATTTTGGCGCCGCGCTTGCATTGTCCTTAGCCATGCTTGACAGGTATGCTGGTAGCTCTCAAGAAGGTTACAGGTATAATACCTGAATATACCAAGACCTGTGATGGTGAATGTTGGCACTCCAGGTGTTCTTGAACTTCAATTCCCAAAAGCCCTGATCAGCAGGAGTGCTGACTTGGACTTCTGATAATTGAAGCCCAAGAACAGCTGGAGAGTCAAGGTTCACCATCACTGACCTAGACAGTTACAGATGTAGTAGGAAGAAAGACTGTTAAATGTAATGAAAACACAGAAAGTCTGATGTGAAAGTGATCTTAATGATGCTTGCTGGTAGTCATTGAACAGCCATTGGTAGGAGAAAGGAACTGGTATGAGCAATTCAAAGGTCATTGTGAATATAAATAATGTAGAGAAGAATCATTGTTTACACGAGTACAACAAAAATATATGTCTTATATACATACATACTTAGCACAAGATTGCAAACAGAGGGGTGAAGAGAACAGGAGTGAAAAAAATGGAAATTATCCAGTTGGCATGACATATAGAATGGCTGGGTCACTAAAGCTTCACCAGTAATGCAAGAGAAATAAGAGTTACTGTTTCATGAACAGTGTACAGTACAGTGTCCAGAGGAAAGTGATTGATTGATTTGATTGATTTATTCAACTTGTATGCCACCCACTCAGCATACAGCAACTCACAAAAATCACAACATATCAAACATTACAGTACAATAAAATATAACAATACAATAAAATGTAACAATGCAATAAAAATAATGCAATAAAAATATCAATACAATAAAATGTAACAGTGCAATACAACGTAAAAGACCAACACATACATTGACAACTGTGGCATAGGGACCATCATCTCCTGAATCAGTCACGATCCCTCCCCAGCTGTTCCTCCTTCCTCAGGCTGGGTGGGTGAGAAGCCAGGGGCCAGAGCAAGCAGTTTTTAATCAGGCATTTTTAAAGTGTCTAGATGTTTCAAGACACTTGCTCAAAACAGTTGCCAATGAGTTCCATGAAAGAGGAAAGGAATTTAACCACTGGCTGAGCAGCTCATAGGTGAACTGTATGATCTAATAGTTATTAGCAGGTCTAATAAGTCCCTTGAGCTTTCTGAAGGTTATTTGTGTCAATGCCAGAACCATTTTTCTTGCCACGAAACGTTTCCCTAATATGCAGCACTAGTAAGTATGAAAATGCTAATTACTGATCTATAAGTAAATCTTTGCAATGACAACTTCCTTTCCCTGAGAAGAGGTACATTATACTTATTGTCAGTTCCATGAAATGCTGCAGAAATTTCTGACACATGGCGACAACTGTTATGACACATTGTCTTAAAGGCAGGCATAGATCAATAGGAAAAATCCGGATAAGAAAACAAAATCCCTGGACTTCATGAAAAGCTTTACACAAGCATTTAACATATTGATATGCATCTGTCCAAACAGAACAGGTAACACGAAGACTGATATATAAGCTTGTGACAACCAGTATTACTTTAGAAGGAATAAAATAATTGATCCATAAGAATCAGATGACACATTTCCTTAATTTATTTCGCACATATTGATCTAATGGTTTGAATATGGTGCTTGCACTCCAAAATGAAAAATTGTTTTATTTAAAAGGTAGGGATGTGATGCATGATAAAACTATACATTTTACATTTATTGGTACCTAATATGTAAAAAATATGTTTATTTGCACTGTCTTCTTTAAACAATCATATTATTGTCATGTAAAATATTTACATACATCTATAAAGCTCTCTAGTGGCAGAAAGCATTCAGTTTGGTGGATGGAGAGGCAGAGAGAATACATTATGAAGCTGTTCCAGCATCTCGTTCCATCACTGGCAACAATTAAGGAAATGAAAAGCAACCACACACAGACAAAATGTAACAGATCAATGAAGAACTTGGAATATTATATTGCTATATTATTTTGAAGTGCATAATCTATAAAAGCACTTTTTTATTTCTTCATTGCTTTTCTGCTTGATGATTCCAATATAATTTATTAACAACCTACTGTAAATGCTCCAGAATGTTGGATAATACTAAAGATCTGTGATGGCGAACCTTGGCACTCCAGATGTTCTTGGACTTTAATTCCCAGATGACCAAGCACCCTGTGAATCCACACAAATGGATTTACTGCAATTCATCTGGCCCACTCTGCCCTCGCTGCTCAGGGAAGTGGAAGTAAAACGTGCCCGTATGGTCAATATCTTCATGCATTCTGGAGAGTCAAGGATAATGGTAATGCTCACAATTGGAATATTTTCTTTATTGCAAAAGTAATCTCCCTCCAAACTTCCACAAGTATCTGAAGACTGTTACAATATGGGTCAAGCTGTATGGTACAGATGTTTTTATAATTTGAAGCAACAATTCCTTAAGTGCTGAAGGATATCTGGTCATTCTAACCTCATGTTTCTCTCTTCAATTTCTTGTAAAATAGCTTACTTTGTTTACTGGTTGGTCAATGGCTGTTTAACACAGGCTTTGCCTTAAATTCAGTGAAGTCTCTAGCAGCTTCTAATGATGCTCTATCCATCCATGTCTCCTAAGGAAGGGTTGGGACCACGGTGGCTTAGTGGTTAAGATGCTGAGCTTGACAACTTGAAGGATGCCAGATCAGCAGTTTGAGAGATGAGTGCTGTGCAAATGGAATGAGTTCCTGTCTCTGTCCTAGTGCCTGCCAACCTAGCACTTTGAAAGCAAGAAATTGCAAGTAGATAAATAGGTACCTCTTTGGTGGGAAGGTAAACAGCGTTCCATGCACTCTGGTATCTTGTCATGCTGGACACATGATCATGGAAACATTTGCAAATGCAGACAGTGCAGACTCTTTGATTGAAAACAGAGATGAGCACCACCCCATGTAGTCAGCCACAACTGGCTTTTGAGCAAGGGAAACATTTATATTTACGTCTATTGCAGGGTGAGTTTCACAAAGTAATCCAGTGAGCTTCTTTGTTGGGAGAAAGTCTTTGGCTCCCTCCCATTCTCATGGCCCATGGTTATTGGAGGCCTCTATGTCTGATCTGTAGCTGTTAATGCTGAGGACCAAATTTATCTCAATCCACTCTGAGCCTGAAAGTTGCATGTGGAAGATGGCAAAGGATGGATGATTTTAGTGATAGTACGAAAACAGGTTGCATGAGTTCTATCATTAGATGTGATGAATGCCCACCCCATGGAAAGAGGCAGGCTTGCATTGAAAATATGATTCAGAAAATTCATATGTACAGATCCAGTCCATGGTAATAGTGAGCTGATCCAAATTTCTTTTTCAAGTACAAGGTAACTTTGCAGAAGCATTTCAGACAGAGTGAGTGAGAAATGTACAGGCGTTCCAGGGACTGAGGCAGGAAAAAATAATGATGACATCTAAACAGTTCTCCAAATTGTTGTTTGTTGTTCAGTCGCACAGTCGATTCTGACCCTTTGCAACCCTATAGACCATTGACCTCCAGGCACTATCCTCCTCAGCCTGCCCAGCTCTGTACCCATTGTGTCTACAATGCCATCTAGCCATCTCATCTTTGGCCGCCCCCTTCTTCTTCTGCCCTCCACCTTTCCCAGCATCAAGGCCTTCTCAAATGAATCCTCCCTTCTCATTTGATGTCCAAAGTACTTAAGTTTCAACTTTACTATTTGCCCTTCCAATGAGTAGTCAGGGTTGATCTATACCTATAAGAAGAGGGTTATATGTTACATGTCTGGCATGCACGTCCACACCCAGCCCAACCATCCTGTACCGAGCTGCCCACACATACCTAATGACCCTGCGAGCATCGCCACAAGGGTCCGCCCACTGAAAGTGGGGAAACCGCCCCACAAAACATAACAAAAATAGAAAAACACAAGGCCGAGCATCCTCCGTGCCATGACACCACTCAGCCAATCAGGGTGAAGGGCACGAGCACGGAGAACACTGGGAAGCTGGCGTGTGCATTAAAAAAACCGACCGGCCAATGCACAAACCACTTCCCTCTGGGAGACACTTTGTCTCCTAGAGGGAAGCCATCCCCTTGGTGGGCGGGCGGGCAGGCACGTTGGTTGACGGCTGGACCGCCTGCTTTTGGTGCCCCCTGCCTGACCGCTGAAGGCCTCAGCACCAGCGGGGATGGAGGACAGGCCGCCCCACGGAGGCACAGAAGGTGAGCAGCCGAGCCAACGGCCAAGCCGGCGGCAACAGGTAAGTGGGGCAGAAGACTTGGACTGAGGGGGGGAACAGGCCGAGGGACCACGCCGCCCACCCTGGTCTGGGAGGAGAAAGGGGAAACACGAAACTGCCCCCTGTCCATCCCCCCTCAGTCCCTGTCCCCACCCCACTTACCTCTTGCCGGCTGGACAAATCGTAATCTGCGCCTCTCTGGTGCAGCCTTCTGAGCTTGGCCACTTGTCTTCCACGCCACTGCGGCCCAGCCTGAGGCGGCTTTGGCAGGGTTGTGGAGTTTTGTGTGTGTGTTTGTGTATGTGTGTGGCCTCGCCGAGGCTTCATGGGGAGGAGTGGCAGCCCCTCCTCTCCCTGCATAGCTTTGGTGTGTGTGTGTGTGTGTGTGTGTGTGTGTGTGTGTGTGTGTGTGTGTGTGTGTGTGTGTGTCCTCGCCGAGGCTTCGGGGGAGGAACACCTCCTCTCCCTGCGCAGCTTCGGCATGTGAATGTGTGTGTATTGTACATTTGTGTGTGGTTGTGTGTGTGTGGTTGTGTGTGTGGTTGTGTGTGTGTGTGTGTGTGTGTGTGTGTGTGTGTGTGTGTGTGTGTGTGTGTGTGTGTGTGTGTGCACCCCCCAAAACCACTCCTACTACCAACACTCCCCAAAAAAACTGCATGACAGTGCAGGGCAAAAAATGCTAGTTTCTTCTAAAATTGACCTATTTGTTCTCTTTGCTGTCCAGGGGACTCTCAAAACTCTCCTCCAATGCCACATTTCAAAGGCATCTATTCTTCTGCGCTCAGCTTTCCTAATGGTCCAACTCTCACACCCATACATTACCACCGGGAATACCATTGCTTTGACTATGTTAATTTTTGTTTTCAAAATGATGTCTCCACTTTTCACTATGTTCCCCAGGTTTCTCATAGCTTGTCTCCCCAGAATCAGTCGTCTTTTTATTTCATGGCTGCAGTCGCCATCTGCAGTGATCTTAGATCCTAGGAAAGTAAAATCTGTCACTTTCTCTATTTCTTCCCGATCCACCCTCCATGTACTGATAGGGCCTGTTGCCATTATCTTGGTCTTCTTGATATTGAGTCTCAAGCCAGCTTTTGCACTCTCTTCTTTCAACCCAATCAAGAGGCTCTTTAGGTCTTCCTCACTTTCTGCCATTAGGGTGGTATCATCTGCATATATCAAATTGTTGATGTTTCTCCCTGCAATTTTGATCCCATATTATGATTCCTCCAGCCCTGCATTGCACATTATGTGTATAGATTGAGTAAGCAGGGTGACAAAATACAGCCTTGTCTTACTCTTTTTCCAATTCTAAACTACTCTGCCATTCCATGTTCTCTCCTAACTGTTGCTTCTTGATTCATGTACAGATTTCTCATGAGGCATATGAGGTGTTCTGATATTCCCATCTCTAATTACTTCCCACATTTTGCCTCAAAGTAGGGGGATATGAAGAACAGAGTTTTAATGGTGTGTGTGGGAGGATACTTGAGTCAATGTCTTGTTTAATATTTATTTATACTAGTGTTTCCCAACATTTGGTTTTTGGACTTCAATTCCCAGAAGTCTAAGTCAGTACATTGAATGATCAGTGCTTTAGGGAATTGACTTAGGCTTCTGGGAATTGAAGTCCAAAAACCCCCACAAAGGTTGGGAAACATTGATGTATATAGAGCTTTAGCTGTGGATGCCAGCACTTTGATGAGTTAGTAGTCATACATAGTTGTGTGGCTAATTGTGTGACCTGTTTGTGCCACCACAATGGCTTCAGGAACTGGTGTTCCACACCCATTCAGACTTTTATAACTAAAAGAACTGATAATAACTATTTTCATTGTTCTTCTATTCTTCCTCTTTTACCCAATCGGGTATCAAGGGAGATGCAAGGTTCTTGCTCTGGCACTTCTACCGGCCTCCACCAGTGTTTATGTCTTTGATATTATCTTTACACCTTCCTCTGGGTCCCCCTCATGGTCTTTGTCCTCTTTCCACATATACCTTGTAAGGTATGGAATCCCAAGACATTCTCGCCAAATGGACAAACCAATGTATCTGTATGTAGAGCAAGACTGGTTCTGTTCCAATTCTTTCCTTTATAAGATCGTTCCTGATTTTATCCCTTCTAGTCACCCCAGCAATCTTCCTCAGACATCTCATTTCCGTGGTGATGAAATTTGGTTTATGTTTTGTTGTAAGTGTCCATGTTTGGCACTGGTAGCATGAGTTGGGAATGAATATGCTATGTCTGAGGTGTTTCTTTTTGTTGATTGGTATTGCCTGTGGAGCTAACTGTCCCAACAATTAGTTTGCCTTATTGCACTGTATGTTAATCTCTTTGTCCATTTTGACATTGTCAGTAAATGTTGTTCCTAGGTATTTGAACTCTGCCATTTGTTTTATACTTGTTCCCTCTATCTTGATATCTATAGTACCTTTATGTTGCTTCCTTCCAATTGCCATTACTTCAGTCTTCTCTTTATTGATTCTCACATTATTTGTCTTATATTCTTGGTGCATGGATGTAAGGTATTGTAGTTCCTTAGCTGCACTTGCTATCAATGCCTGATCATCTGCAAAAAGTAATTTGTTAATATTATTTCCATTCATGTGCTTAGCTTTTTTGCTTATGCTGTCTATGTGGGTGATGAATAACAGTGGCAGTAGTATGCATCCCTGCCTCACTCTAGATGTTACTGCAAAGGGTTCTGATATTTTCATTACTTAAGAGAAATGGGGAAGTAAATATGCATATTTTTCATAGTATAACTATTATGGTAATTATTTACTTTGGGGATCTTGTAAGTATAAGGGTAGCCGACTAGGTTCACAACTTTTTTTCTCCAAGCTCTTGTATTGTGAAATAAGAAGAGAAGGAAAGATCATTTTGAACTCTCTTGAAATACATTTTTTTTGTCTCCGACCAGTGTTTGGAGATCCAATGCTTGCCTCACTATGGTAGCGTATATCTTGTTGACTTGAACAGAAGAAGAATTAAATTAGCTAAACGAATAAGACCTTGGCTGTGTAAATCCTTGGGGCCTATTATCAGTCACATGGCCCCTTCTCACAAAGAGAATCCTGCCAGCTTTTTGGTTTCTGGAAAAGGTCAGCGTATTTCATTGACAGTTTGTTCCAGAGCCCTGAGTGCAAAGCACAAGCATATGACAGGGGTCTAATAATTTTTTGACATCTAGCAGATCAAAAATACACAGGGGTATTTCTGATGGGGAGCTCTGGTTACAAAAGAGAGAATTGCTTTGTTTCAGGAAGAATGGGAAGGTTTTCAAAGGGGTAAAAATGTTCCAACAATAGCTGCTCATTTTAGAAATAATTAACCTTCATATATCATTCACATTATTAACACATGAGAATCTTCATAATATCCCAAAATTTCTGAATATTTATTCCCATTGTTTTCCTGCTTAAATAAATAACAAGTGAATTGAGTAAAAGAGGTACCAATGGTTTTCATTGTTGACTAAGGAGTGTTGATCAAAGATTTATTCTTTCTTCCAGCCCCAATGTCTGAATCAATAGTTTTGAACTTAAATGTGTATAAAAAGAAATGTTGAGGCATGAAAACACATGGGTGCTCCTGGAATGCTTAATTCTCATTCACATGTCATCTTCTTTCCATGACTCCTTTGTCTGGACTCCTGTTTATTGATTCTACCACTTTACTTCCAGTTGTCACCACTGCCAGATCTTACTGCCAATTGACATGTGCATAAGAGAAATAGCATAAAATGTGGTGACAGATTCCTTCTTATTACAAAGGTGTTTGCTATATTCCTGGATTCATACCGAGTCACATGACTGGGCATGTAACCAAGAACAAAGTTAGCACTTCATTAATGAGTGGCAATTTTCCAGTAAGACTTATGTGATTTCACTTGCATAAGTACAAATTTGGAATAGGATTCTGGCCAGATTGTTTATGAACATTCTAAGAAATAACAGCAGCCCTGCTTATAGCTAGGAACTGACCAGACAAGCTTTTTTTGGCAATTCTAGGAATTGTAATCTAAAATGAATTGATCAAGCAAGTAATCACATTACTAAGCTTTGCGTTCTCCTTGTTTGTCTCCAGGGGCTGTGGTGACTCAAGCAGTTAAGACACTGAACTCGACGACTGGAAGGTTGGAGTTTGATTCCTGAGTACTGCAGGATGGAGTGAGCTCCCATCTCTGTCCCAGATCCTGCCAACCTAGTAGTTTGAAAGCAAGAAATTGCAAGTAGATAAACAGTTACCACTTTGGTGGGAAGGTAAACAATGTTCCATGCACCCTGGTGTTGAGGCATGCCAGCCATGTCCACAGAAACGCCTGCATACAGAAACATCTGCATAGTCTTTTTGGCTATAAACAGAGAATAGCACTGAATTCTAGAGTCAGATATGACTGACTTTCGAGCAAGGGTGACATTTACCGTTACCTTTATCTGTTTGTCTCCAGAAAACTTCCTTCCTCACAAGGCAATCACACACTGTTATTTGGTTAAGTGGTTATTTTAATTGTGCTAGGTTTGCATCTGCTAAGAGCAGGGCCTTCTCTACAGTTGCTCCAATAATGTGTAATGTCTTCCTTTACTTATGGGTGTGGCTTCATCACGGACTGTTTTCTAAGGAAGTCTACCTGGCAGGCCATTGTTTCAGAAAGTACTGTCTAAATATTCATTCCAAATTATCCATGTTGGGCCATTATTGTTTTCATTTTCTATATTATTGGATGGTAGACTGTAAATGACTCTGTCAACTAATTTTGAAAAGTAATCTATAAAGAGTATTTAAAATGATGCACATAATTGTTATGTTTCTGTATGGTTCTATACCAAATCTAGGGTGAATAATAATATCATGCAAAGATGATTATGCCATATCCAAAGATCCATGGTCTAAAACAGAGGTTCCCAACCTAAGGCCCATGGGTCGGATCTGACCTGCGGTGCCATTTCATGTGGCCCCCACCCCTCCAAGGTTATTTGAGAAACAAAATGGCCATCCCTTTGAAACTGTTGGGACAAAATGGCCACCCCATCATGCAGGCAGGGCAAAATGGCCATCTGGCCCTTGAAGCTGACTAAGAGAGCATGACCTGGCCCTCAGCTTGAAATGGTCTGAAATCACCATTAGAGATGCACTCCACCTCAGCTTGCTTATGTCCTTCTAATGTGAGTTGTTTCCATGTAATCCCATTTAATTTATTGGTTCTGCCATTCAGGGCTCCTTTTGCAAATGTCGTTTGGAATTTAGCTCAGAACAGAAGTATGCAAAGTGATCCCAAGGTGAACATGCAAATATGGCAGATGATAGGCACTCCCTGATGGGAGAAGTCGAATGACAAAAGCAGATCAGTTTAGGTTAATGAGAAGCTATTTATCTTCTCTTCTACATGCTGGATGAAGGCACTGTTAGGGGAATTACTGTCTCTCTCAATATAAACCACTTCATGGATTTGATAAGCCAAACTGACTATGATTGCCATGTAGAAATATTTTAAGGGCACTTTTCCAAATCTCGAAAGCGGACTCATGAAAGACCCATTTGGTGGTATCTATAGGTTCTCTTTTGACTGTGCCACCCCAGTCTGCTTACTATGAAGACTTAATGGCCATGTAATTACATTGAAATGCAAGGAGAATTGACTTTTACCATTTTCATTGACTGGGTTACTGTAGTATGTGCTATCTTCTGAAAACACATTGGACAGGATCTCATTGTGGACATTTGCTGTTGGGACACCAACATCCAAGGAAAGTAGAAGAACCTGATGACTTCCCAATGCAATGCCCTCACACTCCAGAATGTGCTGCAGAGGGCTGGAAAACCTTCTGAAAGTGATTTTAAGTGCCTGTAGAGACTGTAGTGGCTCAAGTGGTTAAGATGCTGACTGGAAGGCTGGCAGGTCAGCAGTTTGAGACCTGAATACTGCATGACGGAGTGAGCTCCCATCTTTGTCCAGCTCATGCCAACCTAGCAGTTCGACAGCAAAAAATTGCAAGTAGATAAATAGGTACCACTTTGGTGGAAAGGTAAACAGCGTTCTGTGCACTCTGGTATCTAGACATGCCTGCCACATGACCACAGAAACATCTCTAGATGCAGACAGTGCTGGCTCTTTGGCTGTAAACAGAGATGAACATTGAACCCTAAAGTTGGATACGACTGGCTTTCAAACAAGGGAAACCTTTGCCTTTACCTAGTGACTTCCTTAGGGAGGGGAGGGAAAAGAAATTTCACTTTGTCAGTTCTGCAGAACCATCGTAATGTCAAATTATTTCACTTGTGTGTTGAATTGTAATGCAAGCAGCTACTGTCTCCAGTAGCAATAACAATTATCCTTATATATCACCCTATAGTGCTTATGGCACTCTCTGAGCGGTTCACAAGATAATTAGCATTTTTTACTGCAACATGCTGGGCACTCTTTTTAATGACATTGGAAGGATGGAAGGATGAGTCAACTTTGTGACCTGTCAGGATGGAACTCACAACATCAGCAGTTTTTGGCTGCAGTAGAGCAGTTTAATCACTGCACCACAAGGGCTCTCCAGTACCATGGAGAGTTCAGGCAAAAAGTCAGTGTAACCACTCTTTTAAGACACTATGTCTAGTTGTGAGACACTTACAGTTCATGCTGAAGCAAAGCAGGCATAAAAGACAGGACTCAGATTCCATATTTCTCCCAGTTACTGAAGAGAAGCCTACTACTGCTATGGAAAAGGGAAGAGGAGAGAGAAAAGAAGTGTTACCTCCAGCCAAGTTAATTGATTATTATTGACTTCTGAAGAAATTAAAATATACAAATGTTGAACTGTTTCATGACTAGCAGATATAACAAGTGAATAGAGCTGCCACAGCAATGCAGAACAGCATCACATGTGCACCGAATCTGGGAAGATAGGAATAATTGTAAAAATATTATATATTTTTAAAAACACATCCTTCTGGTGTAAGAATGTGGGATATTGTGCTTTTGCATCCATAATTCAAAATGCCAGAAAATGACCTGAATATTGCTAAACAAGATCATGCACATGTTGCCAGCAGGAAAAATGATGTCAAGCTTTTCATAGCAAAGGGCAGCCTGAATTCTGACAAGAGCAATGGCAGAAGTCAAGATGGTCTACAGCAGGGGTGGCCAAACTACAACCCGTGGGCTGGACTCGGTCCACAGCACCATTTCATGTGGCCTACCACTGCCCTCACTGCTACTGGAAGTGGAAATGGGTATGTTTATGACAGCCATAAAAGGTGCCTGCACATATGTAAACACACCCACACCTGCCATAAACGCTGACATAAATGCACCCGCGGCTGCCATAAATGCATTTATGACAGCTGTGGATGCATTTTACGGCAGTGTTTACAGCTGGAGAAACCATGTGACCAGCCTGCTCAGCTGCCCAGAGGGCGTCGTCAGGCCTGTGGCACAAAATGTTTGGGAACCCCTGGTCTACAGGATACCCTCTTGTGTGTTTGTTGCCATTGACAGAGAGACACCAAGCAAAGGGAAATCCCAGAAGCTGAAACCATTTTTCATTGGTTAATCACTTCTTAGCCAAACAAAGAGCAGTCCTCGTGGCTGTTTTGTGACAAGCATAAATGGTAGTGAGCACCAAAGGGTATTCTGTAGAACATTTTGACTACTGCTCTTGCTGTTTTCAATATTAAAACTGTCCTTTGCAGTGTAAAGTTTTTCCTGCTGGCAACATAGGAATGAAATTTGTAGCATTATTAAGCCATTTCCTGGCATTTTGAATTGAGGATACAGAAACACAATATCCCACATTCATGAACTATGTTTTAAAAAAAAGAAGAAGTGAATTTCCTGGCTTTTTAAAATGGAAGTTTAAGTACACATACACTACTCACAAATTACAACAGAAACTTTACTCACATGGAATTACCCAGTGTTAGAGGATCTCAGAAGATGAGCACATGATCTGTTCTATGGTTGCTGGGAAAAGATAAAGCAAAAACAGCTTGGATGAGTCTGTAGCCCCTCAGTGCCAAAATATTTTGAAGGACCAAGAAGAGAAACATTATGCAGGGCAATTGGTGAATCGGTGGCACAGTCATGATGCCACTTCTGCTGAAAAGATCATTTCTCCCTTGCCCCACAAGACATGGTTCAAAACACAGATGTAAACTGTATTCTCCTTTAGCATGCCACACTCTATACGTAGATTGTGCCATTTGAGATAAAATATAATATAAAAAAAGAAGTTTTAAATAAAATGATATTTACATTTTGTTTCATTTTGTGTATCACATTTCCTCAAAGCTGCTGCAGCAGCACTCATAGTGCTCATAACAACCCTGTGAGGTATGCTATGTGAAGAGATCACCCGTTAATCATTTTGTGGAGCGAAGCCATCTACTTCTCCTGCTAAGGCCAAGAAGATAAATACTAAACTGAAGGCAAGGGCAGTGAAATCAGTGACAGATGTGTAATGCTACCTCTGTTGAGATGTTGTTCTTCCCTGACCTGTGTTGCATGCCTCACACTACAGATCAGACTCAATCCCTCACCTTAGTCATTTTTCTGTCCACCCCCAAGCTACCCTATAGTACACTTCTCCAACCACTAAGTGACAGGACAGTTTGCTCAAGAGACTTTAGGACATGGATTCTCAACCTGCAGCCCACAAGCCAGATGTGGCCCACAACACCATTTCATGTGTCCCCTACCACCTCCACCACATCAGGAAATGCCATGTGATGGAAGAAGGGCAAAATGGCCATCTGGCCTCTGAAGCTATCTGAGGGAGTGTGACCCAGCCCCCGGCTTAAAAAGATTGAGAACTACTGCTTTAGGTAGGGATGCCATATGTCCCGTTTTTCTGTGATTTTCACAGATTCATGCTGTCCCGTCTGGTTCAAGGAAAAACATGTAAAAATCCTGGTTCAAGGAAAAATATGTAAAGAGCTATGTAGGATTCCTTCAGACTGCAAAAGGTTAAATGCATAGAGTCAGCATTCCTAGAGAGGAAGGGAACACTATGGATAGGAAGTGAAAAAGACAACTCTTCACTTCCCTTCCTCTCTAGGAATGCTGACTCTATGCATTTAACCCTTTGCAGTCTGAAGGAACCCACCATAGCTTTTTACATATTTTTCTGTTCCAGACTTTCTAGAGCTTTCTTCCAAAGGATCCTCGTGTGGGGTTTGAAGGTGAGTCCAACTCAATCCGGGTGGTGGTGGTGGTGGTGGTGGTGGTGGTGGTGAAGGGTAGGGTAGGGGTGACCTCAGGGAGAGGAAGGGTCCTAGAGTTTGCGGTGTCTAGTCATGCCTGTCACATGACCATGGAAACGTCTGCAGAAGCAGACAACGCTTGCTCTTCGGTTTTGAAACAGATGAGCACTGAACCCTAGAGTCAGATACGACTGGCTTTTGAGCAAGGGAATCCTGGTTTGTGGGGATAGAATGATGGTAACCCTAGCTTTAGGACATCATCTGCAGTTAAGGTGGCCAGCATGTCAACATTTTGCTTTATGTCTCTGCCTCCCCAATGACTAGGCAAGGGATTTGGGATTTTTTTTTAAAAAAAAATGTTCATTTGAAGTAGTTGGGGGAATCAAAATATAGTTTCAAGTTATTGTGCTGTGATTTTTTCCCTCTCCTTTGGATCTTCATTGCCAGTGTTCATTTAATTCAATAGCTTGGGTGAGAAAGCTTTGCTCAAACTGATCCTTCTATTTTCTTTTCAGGAAGCATGCCCAGAAATATGGAATCATTTATTCTAACACTTTACAATGGCATTGATAATCACACATTCTAAAAATATATAATTCTAAACGTGATCATCAGGTGGGGGGTGAGAAGAGAAGAAGGGGAAAGGGATTTTTCCCTTTAAAAATGAAAGCATCTTTTCAATTGAAAAGCCAAACCAGGGCAAATATGAAGAAAGGCCAACTTTCCTGATGGGTATAGCAAGAGTTGCTCTGGTTGAATTTCTGCCTGTTCAAAATGGGAAGAGAGGAGACTTTGGAAACTTTTAAACAGTACCTGGCTGTTTAAGAGCAAAAAGCTTCTACTGAGCATTCTCCAGAGTTGTTATATGGCTGATTTTGTGTTAACATTTTGGGTCAGCTGTTCAACTTGTAAAATCTTGTTTAGCTATAGTGCAGATGGAGGAAAATCTTAAGTGTTTTACACAGAGAAGATGCCAGGATCTAGCTTTTCTGTTTTCAATCTGTTTTGGGAGTTTTATTACTTGCTGCATGTAGTTGGTGTGCCTTTGATGACTAGTCTGTCTAACTAGCACTAACCAATTGTTCCTTCCCACCTCTGAATTCAAGGAAAGCACTACCTTTCTCTGCTTTCTGTACTTTCCCTCTCTTTATTGGTTGGTGTCAGTTATTTTGTTCAGTTGTTGGCATGTGTACAGTAAAGAAAGGATCATGCACATGTCATCACTTCCAAGTAACTGTAAGTAAAGATATATTTTTATTCTTTCCCCTACAAATGTCTCAGAGTGGGTAATTGATTTTAAGTGCCAGTTGATGGGGCGGACTCTAGGAGACTTGTAGTTATTCTCTTTTTTGAGTCTCTGAACTTGTCCTGTGTACCTAAAGTGGATTTTACTAGAAATTCAAAAATCTGCAATAATCTGATGCCCTGAAGAGCTGATGCCAGGCTGTGTAGAGCAGGGGTTCACAATGTTTGCATGCCACAGGCTGGACCTGCTCCTGACACACAGCTGTGCGGGCCTGAGGTGTGGTTCCCCCTGCTGCTTCTGGCGCTTTCAGTTTCAGCAGCATCAGCATCCATGATCGCGGTTGTTTTTCAGCTGTTTTCACAGCCTCTGCCACTTCCCATGGCAGCAGGAGAGTGTGTGGGGCATTTTTGCTCTATTTTTGGAATTTTCTGCTGCATTTTGGGAACTTCCAGTGTTGATGGGGAGCTTCTGGCCATGCCTAGGTCCTCACCATGGGCCAGATTAATTGCCTCCATGGACCAGATTAGGCCCGTGGGCCGTAGGTTGCAAATTCCTAGTGTAGAGTCCTAACAAAAGGGGGAGAGGGTTAAAAGTATTATACTGGTAGTAGCATTTGAGCTCCTGGGGGTACATGTGACCATTGAGTTAATGAGGTTTATACCTTAGTAGACAAATTAGCAGGTGGTCTCACAGATCAATATATATGTCTTTGGTGTTCAGGAATTGGAGACGACAATCATTGAAGTGAAAACAGCTCTTTTATTTCTGGGGTCTGAACACAACTTAGAGGTGGAAAATGGGGACATATACACAATAAACTAGATACATTTGAGTGGGAACAAATACAATTGGGTGATTTGAATACATGCTACATAGTATATACATTTTGACAGTTCAGGAGTGCGCCTCTTGGCATTTCAATTTTGCGCGCTCAAAATCTTGTGATACTTTGCGATCTACTGAGATCTTGCGGCTGTCAAACAGTGACGCTGTTTGACAGCGTTTTGCGTGGGATACCGGCGGTTTGAATGTTCAACATGCCTTTAAGCACAGTTATCATACATAACATTCCTCCCCCCTAGGTATAGACAAAGTCCTTTAACCAGGATGGCGGTCTAGTTTCCCTTTTGGGTTGGACACTCGGTTGAGCTGACTCAGGGGCCCTTAGGTCTGGCAATCCATCTGAAGTGAGAGTTTGACTATTAGGGGAGGACTGAAGACTTAAATCAAAACCCCGTTTGTCATTGGGAGGAGCAGGGGAACGCTCTAAATTAAATTATAATTGTGGAGGTGAAAACGATAACTGAGAGTCTCTCCTGTGCTTGCCATGAGTGGAGGGCAACTCAAAAGAATAGTGCTCATTGCTAACTTGAGATTCCAGCATTTTGGGATAAAACAATGTGGGGGTACCTTTGGCCTGAGTGGGGGGAGTGAAGTCTCCCTGTTCCCCAAAAATATAGCAAACCCTGGGACTCACTGCTGGGTCTAGGTTAGCTGGCTGCTGACTATTACCTCTGCCCCCTGGGTTTAAGCAGGTGGGGGCCAACTCTAAAGCTGAATTTCTGTGTTCATCCTGTGGGTCCAGTATTCGTGGTCTCAACTGATCCACATGCCATCTCCAGGTCAGACCATTGACTGTTTCAGGGCCAGTTTGGTCTAGCACAAAACCTGGTACCCACGTAGGACAGCCAGCAGCATAATTGTGGCAATGGACAGGGTCCCCAGCCAAGAAGACTTTTTGGTGTTGGATTCCTATTTTAGTACCCTTGTCCTCCACCCTAGAGGGATCCAACCTATCCAGCAAGGACGAAAGCTTCCTTTGCTAGAGTAATTCAGCAGGGGATAGCCCGGAGGCGAGGGGGGTGACATACCTGTCAACCATCCCAATTTGGCTGGGATTACCCTGTAATATGACATCGATTGATGTCATAACCCACCCGCGCTGCCAAAACCCTGTAATTTGGCAGCAGGGGAAAACGCTTTCCACGCATGCGTGGAAGTGCTACGCCACTTGTGCAGCCCCTACACAAGTGGTGTAGAACTTCCACACATGCATGGAAGGGATAAAACCCTTCAACGCATGCGCGGAAGCGCTACGCCACTTGCTTAGGGGCTGCATAAGCGGCGTAGCGCTTCCACGCATGCGTGGAAAGCAACCTGTGCACAAGCGATCTGCGCAGGTCCCGTTTTTCCGGAGCCGCGGGTTGACAGGTATGGGGGGGGTGAACCTATAAGTGAGGAGAAATTGACATAATTGAAGTTCCAGATCTCCTTCCCCCATGCGCCGCAATGCATCATTGGTGGTGCGTATCTGCCGCTCCACCTGGCTATTGGTGGTAGGGTGGAATGGGGCAGTAGTGATGTGCCTAATAGCATTCCTTTCCATGAAGGATTGGAATTCTGCAAATGTGAATGTGGATGCGTTGTCAGACATCAGAACATCTGGGAGTCGGAACGTAGCGAACAGCCTTCTCAAGTGCATAATTGTAGTGGATGAAGAGGTGCCAGATGCCTGGATTACTTAGAGCCACTTACAAAATGAGACCATCACCAATAAGAACACAGCCCCCCTAAATGGTCCCACAACATCGATATGTATTCTGGACCACGGCCCCCTGGCAGAATCTCATTCCCGGGAGGGAAGGTGAGATTGCTCAGGGTAAGAGCATTGGCAACTGGCACAAGTGCCAACCATTTGTTCAATATCCTGGTCCAGTTGGGGCCACCAAAAATAACTACGGGCGAGGACTTTTGAGTGTACAATCCCTGGGTGACTGGTATGAAGCAATTTCAAAACCTTTTGGTGGAGGGTGACAGGAATGACCATCCACTGGCCCCACAAAAGACATCCCCATTCAGTGGACAATTCTAAAAATCTTCGGGGAAACATTTTAAATTCCTTAGCTGGAGGAGAAATGGGCCAGCCTTTCTGTACCCAAAAAAAATACCCTTGATAAAACCTTATCCTTGGTTGTGGCATGGGTTTCCCATTAACAAAAATGCCAAGGAGAGGCTTGTGGTCAGACATGATGGTAAAGGATCTCCCGTAGATGTAATCATGAAATTTCTTTGTGCCCGCCATGATAACCAGTGCCTCCCTGTCAGTTTGGGCATGATTTTTTTTTGTGTTTCAAAAGAGGGCGTGAATAAAACACTACGGGGGCTTCCCTCCCGTCATCTAACACATGGCACAGTACAGCCCCAACTCCCACAGGGGATGCATCACAAACTAACATGACCCATTTTTTAGAGTCAAAGTGTATTAACACAGCATCAGAAGATAACTACCTCTTAAGTTCTTGAAACACTTTCTCCTGGCTATGGCCCCAGTGCCAAACAGTGTCCTTTTTGAGTAGACGGTGCAGCGGTTTGCCAACTGAAGCTTTGTGATGGAGAAACTTGTGATAGAAGTTAAGTAAGCCCAAAAACGATTGCAATTCTGATTTACAGGTTGGCCTGGGTGCATTCTGCATGGCCGTCACCTTTGAATCTGAGGGCATCATAGCCTGGGAGGTAATCCTGTATCCCGGGAACTCTACTTCATTTGCTAAAAATACACATTTGTCTTTTCGAAGGTGCAGGCCTGTCCACTCGAAACATGACAATACTTTATCGAGCCTGGCCGCTAGTTAGATGATATCCTTAGCGGTGATCAGGACATTGTTGAAGTATGGCAGGACTGCCGGTAACCCCTTAAGAATACATTCGACTAAAAACTGAAATATTCCGGGGGCTGCATTTACCCCAAATTGGAGTCTGGTCACCTTAAATGCCCCTTTGTGCATTACAATAGTCTGTGCCGCAGCAGCGGCGGGCGTTACAGTCAGTTGTTGGTAAGCCTGGGCAATGTCAAGTTTTGCGAAGCAGTTTCCTCTGTGCAAGGAGGCAAGTAAATGGCTTACAATTGGCACAGGATATACGTTTGGCCAAATGGCTTTATTTATAGTGCATTTGTAGTCCGTGCATATCCTGACCTCCCCATTTCTTTTCAGTGTGGTGACAATTGGTATCTCCCATTTGGCGGAATCCACCAGGACCAGGATGCCCTGCCCAATCAGTTTGTCCAACTCTGCTTCTATTTTGTCTTTAAGTGCAAAGGGCACCCGGCATGGCTTCATTTGGATGGGCCGAATAGCAGAGTCAAGTTCAAAGTCAACAGGGGGTCCCTTGTACAGCTGCAGGACTGTTTCCAGGAGACCGATCGGAATGTGTTTGACCATCAAAATCTGGAGACCTACACATCAACGGTCGTGGATTATATTAGATTCTGCACCACCAACGTCACCAGGGAAAAGCATGTAAAGATGTATCCAAACAGGAAGCCCTGGATGACGAGTGAAGTTCAGAGACTGTTGAAGGCCAGAAACTTTGCTTTTAGAACTGGAGACCGGGTATTGTATAGTATAGAAAGGGCAAACCTGAAGAGGGGTGTAAGGAAGGCAAAAGCTGTGTATAGAGGAAAAATTGAAGATAGTAGTCACAACACCAGGCAAGTGTGGCAGGGGATCCAGCACCTTACTGACTACAAACCCAGTAATTCATCGCCTGTAGAGAGCAGCGCTTCTCTGGTGGAGGAGCTGAATACCTTCTTCTCCCGATTTGAGGTGACACCAGCAGTGGATCCAGCAGTGTTAGCAGAGTCATCGTCATTACTCCACTTAGGGAATGTTGCCAGGGTGGAAGAGGGAGAAGTGAGGCGAATATTAAAAGGGATAAATGCGAGCAAGTCTATGGGTCCTGATGGAGTGCTGGTAGGGCACTGAGAGACTGCTCAGAACAGGTGGCAGAAACTTTTATGAAGATTTTTAATAGGTCTTTGGCCCAAGCCACTGTCCCACCTTGTCTGAAATCCTCTACTATTATACCTCTGCCTAAAAAGCCTAACATAGATAGTCTGAATGACTTCCGCCCTGTGGCGCTTACACCTGTCATAACGAAATGCTTTGAAAAGTTGGTGCGGAACCGTATTGTGGCTTGATTACCAGTTGGACTTGACCCTTGTCAATTTGCATATAAGAGAAAGAGATCCATGGAGGATGCTGTGGCTACGGCCCTACATGCTGTTCTGACCCATTTGGAGAAACAAGGAACTTATGCGAGACTGTTATTTGTAGATTTTAGTTCTGCTTTTAATACTATTCTTCCACATAGACTGGTGCCCAAATTATTAGATCTGGGGCTTCTGCCATGCTTATGCAAGTGGATACTAGATTTTCTATCAGATCATTCCCAACGGGTCAGGATGGACTCTCATGTCTCTGCAGATCTCAGTATAAGTACAGGAACGCCGCAGGGGTGTGTGCTGAGCCTACTTCTGTACACACTTTACACATATGATTGTGTTCCCAGTTACCCCAGCAATAAGATCATCAAGTTTGCAGATGACACAACAGTAATGGATCTGATTACTGCTGGGGAGGGAGAGTTGGCTTATAGGAAGGAGGTTGAGATGCTGACAGAGTGGTGTAGGGAAAACATTTTTTTCCTCAATGTAAAAAAGACAAAAGAGATCATTGTGGACTTTAGAAAATGCAAATTGAACATCCAGCCACTTATTATTGAAGGGAATTGCGTGGAACATGTCTCGGTGTTTCGATTTCTGGGAATGGAGCTGAGGGATGATCTAACATGGGGAGCAAACACCAAAGATCTGATGAAAAGAGCACAGCAGAGGTTATACTACTTGAGAATCCTCAGGAAGAACAACCTTTCAAAGGACCTGCTGTTGGCATTCTACCACTGTACCATAGAGAGTGTGTTAACCTATGGTCTGTGTGTATGGTTTGGGAGTTGTACAGCTAGGGAAAGAACAATGCTGTCCAGGGTCATAAAGACTGCAGAGGGGATAATTGGGTGTACTCTTTCCACTCTAGATCAAATCTATGCCACCAGGTGTTATAAGAAAGCTGTAGAGATTGCGCAAGATAGTACACACCCTGGAAATGATCTCTTTCAGCTTTCGCCTTCTAGAAGAAGGTATAGGGTCATAAAGACCAGGACCAGCCACTTGAGAAATAGTTTCTACCCAAAAGCGGTTCTGGCTTTGAATACTGTGCAATGCAGTCTATGAGGGAGCTTCTGTATATAGTTTTTAGGGTTTTAGAGTTTTTAGAGTTTTAGAGTTTTTAGAGTTTTAGAGCTTTTAGGGGTTAAATGTGTATATGTGGGGTGGGAGTATGTTGATAATTTTGTATAGTTGTATTTTGTTTAGGTTTTGTTGGGTTGTTAAGTGTCCCCCCCCCCCCCAATCTCGTTGTTCTGTGCAGGACAATGACAATAAAGATTTATCTATCTATCTATCTACATGCCTAACCCCTTCTTGAAAACCTCAGGATGTGCAGCACAGATGTCCCGAATTGGGTCAGAATTAACTGCATTTAGGCCAGATAGCCAGATTCCTAGGGGCTCGAACCATTATACCCCTATCAGACTGTCCGTGCCCTGCTTAACTAGGGGCAAGGTGGTGAAGATGGACTTAAAATGGACCAAAAAATTACCCACCCCTAGGACTGGAATCTGGCAGACCTGCATATCCCGGAGGGAAGTTTTAAAGGATGTAAGCTTGGGGAGATAAGCAGGGGGAATTCTCAGGAACTCCTGTAGTGGAATGATTGAAAAGGAAGTATCTGAATCCACTTCCATTCTGAACGGGACGTCCTGCAGACTCAGGTCAGCAAAGAACTGTTTGCTGATGCTGGACACCTGGCTCTGGTCTGGCGAACTGGAGGACACCGTGGTGATGGACGATTCACGCTGCTTGCCACACTTGGATTCTGGTGTAGGTGCCCTCCGCCTGTGCTGCCAGCACACTTTGGCGATGTGCCCTTTCCGTCCACAGTTGTGGTATTCTGCATTATGGAATGGCCACTTCTGCCTCTCATGCTGACCTCTGCAACCATCACACTTCTGGTGAGACTTTTTGTCGCGGTTGCTGCATTGGTCTCGATGCTTGCGGTGGACCTTCCGGACCTTGCCCTCGTCATCGCTGGACCCGGATGATGAGGTTGAGACAGGAGATGCAGATGATGAAGAGGATGAGCAGTGATGGGCCTGGATGACTGATTTGGCGGCACCGGCAGTTCTATGGTGATGGCGGAACAACATCACTCTGGACTGTGCAGCCTCAGATGCCAGTGCTTCGTCCAGCATGGACTTAAAACTCAGCATCTGACAGGTCATGAGGCAACGTTGGACATATTTGTCCCTCATGCCGGCCAGCAGACAGTCACAGAGCGCCTCTTCAAGATTGTCCCACTTGCATGGGGCAGCAGCAAAGTGTAGCGTGGCGGCATACTCTGCCACGGATTCTCCCGGATACTGGTCTCTCTGGTGGAATGCCACCCGGGTCGGGAAGATCAACACCTTGGGCTGCAAATGCCTCCTCAGCGCTGCCAGGATCTCAGTGAGCGGCACTTCATCCATGTCCCGAGGGAGGACGAGGTGGATTGCCAGCTCCAGCGTCTCAGATCTGCACTGCTATAGGAAGCAGGAGCGCATCTGAGCCCCATCCGTGATCTTCTGGGCTGCCCACTTGTCTGAATGGGCCACGTCGAAAGGACTGATGTTGCTTCTTTGTGGGGATGCCAGCCCATCCTCATTGCCAATTTGGTGTTCAGAAATTGGAGACAACAATCATTGAAGTGAAATACAGCTCTTTTATTTCTGGGATCTGAACCCAACTTGGAGGGAGAAAATAGGGACTTATATACACAATAAACTAGATACATTTGTGCAGGAACAAATACAATTGGGTGATTTGAATACATGCTACATAGTATATAAATTTTGACAGTTCATGAGCACACCTCTTGGCATTTGACTTTTGCGCGCTCGAATTCTCGTGATACTTTGCGATCTACCAAGAACTCATGGCTGTCAAACAGCAATGCTGTTTGACAGCATTTTGTGCGGGATATCGGTGGTTTGAATGTTTGACATGTCTTTAAGCATAGTTATCATACATAACAATGTCCCAATCAAAAAGATACTTGCATACTTTTGCTTAGCCTACTGGCTTCATTTCCGCTGCCCCCCCCCTTTTTAACTGGGACAAAAAGTGGCTCTAGTTTCCATTATCTACAGCAGCCACTGCGAGTGAGACAAGTCCTTTTACATCCCAAAACATAAGCCATACAAAAACTCTGAAGCATGAATGCAAACATTGTGAAACTGATGGGATCTAATCAATCAATCAATCAATCAATCAATCAATCAATCAATATGTATGTAATGTTGCTATTGCTTGTAACCACATGAATACTTTCTTCAGAAATATATGAATTCACCATGTATAGTCATGTGATCACTTTTGCTCATAGGAGTATAACAGTTCTTTGTTCTAGGCCTCTGGAATGTGATGGGGGAGGGGAAAGCAGAAGTAGAATGGAAAATCCCAACATGTAACTCGGATGTAGAAGAATGATTGGAAGATGCAGAATGGGGAAGAGAAAATGGGAAGGAGGTATAAAAGGGAGTTAGCAAAAGAAGATGGGGGCCATTTTCCTCTTCCTCTGTATTTAATAAATATGCACTCAGTTTTCTTTATTCTGGAATAAACATGACTGTCCTAGATCTCTTCTTGCCTAATTGTGAGTTGGTTAAAAACATCAGGTAATCCTGGCCTGAAAAACTAGTTTTCAGCTCCTAACTAAACAACCATTGGAAATATTTACAGTGTCTCCAGGAGCTCTGGAAACCATCATATCTACTACTGTGGACAAGAAAACCTCAGAAGAAATGGAGTGGCCATAATTGTAAATAAAAGAGTGAGAAAAGCAGTAATGGGATACAATCTCAAAAATGATAGAATGATGCCAGTCAGACTACAAGGCAAACCATTTAATATCACTGTAATCCAAATATATGCACCAACCACTAGTGCAGATGAAGCCACAGTAGACCAGTTCTATGAGAACCTACAACATCTTATAGAACATACACCAAGAAACAACGTCCACATTATCTTAGCAGACTGGAATGCAAAAGTAGGAAATCAAAAAGTGGATGGAATAACAGGCAAGTTTGGTCTGGGAACACAAAATGAAGCAGGGCAAAGACTGATAGAGTTCTGCCAAGATAACACACTAGTCATATCAAACACCCTTTTCCAGCAACACAAGAGGAGACTCTACACATGGACATCACCAGATGGCCAACATCGAAACCAAATTGACAACATACTCTGCAGCCAAAGATGAAGAACCTCCATACAGTCAGCAAAAACAAGACCTGGAGTGGACTGTGTTTCAGATCACAATCTACTGATCGCAAAATTCAGGCTCAGTCTGAAGAAAATAGGGAAAACTAATAGGCCTGATAGATATGATCTAGACAACATACCCAAGGAATACACGGTGGAGGTGAGGAACAGATTCAATGGTCTGGACCAGATAGACAGAGTACCAGAAGAATTATGGACAGAGATGAGAGACATTATGCAGGAGGCAGCAAGGAAAACTATACTAAAAGAAAAGAAGCGCAAAAAAGCAAAGTGGTTGTCGGAGGAGGCTCTTAAAATAGAAGAGTAAAGAAGGAATGCAAAAGGCAATGGAGAAAGGAACAAATAAAGAATTTCAAAGAAAAGCAAGGAGAGATAAGAAAAGCTACCTAAATGAACAGTGCAAAGAAATAGAGGAAAACAACACAAGAGGCAGGACTAGAGATCTCGTTTAAAAAATGGGGAAGTCAAGGGAACGTTCAAAGTAAAAATGACCAAGATAAAGGAAGGCGTGGCAGCAAGAATTTGCTGCCGCACGCTTTGCCGCCCCCGCCCCCATGGGAGACAGCATGGGGCCAGCAGAGGGGTGGGGGCAGGGCCCTCCTTTAAGAGGGGAGGCCCGGACCACCCCACCGGCAGTTGTTTTCGACTGGGCCAGGAAACGTTTGCCCTCCACCCCCTCCCTAGGTGACAGTGTGATTATTTTGGTCACTTAGGGGCCGGATGGGAATTTTTGCTTGAACCTGCATTGGCCACTTGGTTCTTGGTGTTTTCGCCCATCCCACACTGTCGCCAATGGTTAAGTTTCAGGGTAGTTTTTTGTTCAATTGAGTTCTGGTCACTTGGCAGCTAGCACTGGTAAGGAGGTACTGGATGATCCCTACGAGTCCGGCAGGTACCCACTTGGTGGCCACAGGAAGGATAAGATAGAGGGAAAATCGGGGTGGCCAATCAAGTGGGGACCAGGAACAAGGTGATGCTATGCTATACACAGCTTGCAAAACCTTACAGTTCACCAGACATACGTCAGAAGCAGAGGTTAACCATTTGCGCTTGTGTTTGGGGTAAATTATAATTGGTTAATTAATAAACAAATTGATACATTGTATTGAATTAATATTTGAAATTAAATATTAATCCTTACCAGTGCTATTTTGGCCCGCTTGCATTATTGAGTTATTATTTAATAAAGTGGCCCAGTTTTAAAATCCAGCACAGTTGTCCGTCTCTTTATTGGGGAGTGGGTCCGGCAAAGACAAAGATGACAAAGAGTTAGTGGATGCAGAAGAGATAAAGAAAAGATGGAAAGAGTACACAGAGGAACTTTACAAAAAAGAGCTAAACACCCCGGATAATAACAATGAGGGGGAAATTGAACTTGAACTAGACATCCTAAAGAGTGAAGTCAGAAAGGCCCTAAAAAGCACGGCAAATAACAAAGCCAGTGGAGATGATGGTATCCCAGTTGAATTCTTCAAAGCCCTAAAAGAGGATGGAATCAAGCTACTACATGCTATATGCCAGCAGATTTGGAAAACAAAACAGTGGCCACAGGATTGGAAAAGATCAGTATACGTCCCAATCCCAAAAAAAGGCAATGCCAAAGAATGTTTAAATTATCGAACAATTGCGCTCATCCCACAAGCTAGCAAAGTGATGCTCAAGATAATACAGGATAGACTGCAGCAGCATGTAGAAAGAGGTGCAGGTTGGGTTCAGAAGAGGCAGGGGGACCAGAGACCACATTGCCAACATACGTTGGATCATGGAGAAAACAAAGGAATACCAGAAACAAGCTTACTTCTGCTTCATTGACTACACCAAGGCCTTTGATTGTGTGGACCACAACAAAATGTGGAAGTAATTAAAGAGATGGGAATACCAGAACACCTCATATGTCTCATGAAAAATCTGTACATGAGTCAAGAAGCAACAGTTAGGACAGAGTATGGAATGACAGAGTGGTTTGGAATAGGAAAAGGAGTAAGACAAGGCTGCATTCTGTCACCCTGCACACAGAGAACATAATGCACAATGCAGGGATGGAGGAATCACAATATGGGATCAAAATTGCTGGGAGAAACATCAACAATTTGAGATATGCAGATGATAACACCCTAATGGCAGAAAGTGAGGAAGACCTAAAGAAGCTCCTGATTAGTTTGAAAGAAGAGAGTGCAAAAGCTGGCCTGAGACTCAATATCAAGAAAACCAAGATAATGCAAGCGCGGTGCCAAAATGGCCGCCGCGCTCTTTGCGGCCCCCCCCACCGGACAAAGGCATCCGGGTCGTTAGGGAGCGTGGCCAGCACCCTTATATAAGGGGCGGCCACGAGGCAGCCGAGCTGCCATTTTGCGAAGCGAACGGAGACGAGAAGTTTTTTCCCTTAGCTCTGTCACTCTTACCTATCGCCGGGAAGCCTCTTTGGCGCAGCGGTTTTTCTTCCTTCTTCTTCGGCTTCCCAGCAAATTGAAGCAATGCCCTCTAAGAAGAAGGCAACGGCGAACGCAGTTCGCGCTGCTCGGAGGCGGCAGCCGGGTCGGAGGACCACGACTGCGCCTCCCCAGCAGCCTCCCTTGCCGGGAGAGCCCACCGGGACCGGTGGGATGGGGTCGATTGCCCCTTGGCCCGAGCCGGGGCGGCCGCGTACTGGCCCGGCAGGGGCCACGGCCCCCGGCCCGCAATCAATGGCTGCTGCCCCTGGCCTGGTTCATACTGCGGGGCCTTTGCCCCTTGGTCCACAGCTTCCTGCGGTGGGCTTCAGCCATGGGGGGTGGTTGGGTCCTCTTCCCTGGCAGGGCATGCCTCCGGCCCCGCAGGGGCCAGGACTGGGCTCATGGCTGTGTTCGGGCCCCGCGGCCCAGCGACCTGGGCTGGCGCCTGCCACCAGTGGACCGGCTGGCCCTTTGCCCCCCCTTAGCGTTGGGGGTTTTGTGAATGTGGATGTCCTTCTGGCCCGCGTAGCGGCCCTCGAGGCATCACTCGGGATGGTCAACCCCTCAGGGGCGCCTTTTGGATCCCAGGTCGACGCATCGTCTGCCGGGCAGCGGCAGGCGGCAGGACGGGTCGAGCTGCCCGAGGCGCGTGGGCCGGCGTCGGCCACTGCCTCGCAGCTCCCCATACAACAGGAGCCGCAGCCGGGTGCTGACCAGGCCCCATCGACGAGCTCAGTTCCGATCGTGAGCTCCGACGCCCACAGTGGGCCGGAACCCCCGGTGGGGGCGGCCATGGGGGTGCAGCGCGTGAGTATACGGTTCAATCTAGTGCACCCACACCATTAACTACATTGCGGGGAGCATTCCAGTGGCTGTGGCCTCGCACGGGTGGCGTGGCGTTTCAGACGCCGCCGGCCCACCCGGCGACTGCACCTCCAACCCAGGGCCCTACTTGGGGTGGGGCCTCCTCTTCTGTTGGGAACTTGCTAGGGGTTACGGGGTTGGTTCAGGCTCCTTTTACTATGCCCACCGTTCCCACCATGCCGGTGTCGGCATTGCCGACAGCAGGGTATTCTTTGCCCCTTGGGGATCATTTGATCATCTGGCGGGGGGAGTATGTGGACATCTTCTCCCTTCTGAACAGAGAGCCCACCAAGGAGGAGAGGGAGGGGCAGGACGAGAAGGACAAGGAACAGGCACGTCGTCGTAAGCCGCCACGCACGTGGGCCAACTGGTTGCCAGCGTACCTCATATACATGGCGGTTTACCTCAGGGCCCGGCCGGATCTGGCCATCCTGATGGTCCAGTATTTGGACAACATCTACCGGGCGATGGTTGACTTCCCGGGCCCGTCATGGTTGGCTTACGACGAAGAATTCCGTATGCGAGTGCCCCTGCACCCAGAGATGAGGTGGGACGAGCCCTGCCAGAAGCTGTGGCTCCTGTACATGACCCCCACATGCCCCGCGCCTGGGGAGAGATACCATTGTGGACATGCAGTCCAGCGAGCGGCTCCAGCACAGGCACCCCGCCAGGTGGCGGGGCAGGGGGTTCCAGCCCGCCTGCTGTGCTGGACCTTCTCGTCCAATGGTTTCTGCAGTAGGAAGAATTGCCAGTACAAGCACGAGTGTCCCTCTTGCGCTGGACCCCATGCCACCTCTGCCTGTCCCAGGCCGGGGGGAATGCGGGGCCGAGGTAGGGGTGGACAAGGGGCTGGCAAGACTGCCGCAGAGGGAGCTGGTCCAGCGAAAGGCCCCCTCCCCAATTAATGTGGACATGTTGGAGCGTTGGCTCACATTGTACCCGAGGAGGGCGGACGCAGCTTACCTGCTTCAAGGTTTTCAAATGGGTTTTCGCATTCCTTTCATGGGGGACAGGTCTCCCCAAGATGCACCCAACCTTTTGTCACTCAGGGGACGGGAGGAGGTGGCTGCCGTGAGCATTACTAAGGAGGTTGATGTGGGCAGGGTCGCCGGCCCTTTCCCTGCACCCCGTTCCCCAATCTTAAAGTTTCCCCCTTGGGCTTAGTGCCCAAGAAGTCACCGGGCGAGTTTCGCCTAATACATCACTTGTCCTACCCAGCCGGCCGATCGGTCAATGATGCTATCCCTGATGACCTTTGCTCGGTCAGGTATACGTCTTTTGACCAGGTGCTGCGCATGGTGCGCTCATGTGGCCCGGGTGCGCTGTTAGCTAAGTGCGACATTAAGTCCGCCTTCCGTCTCCTGCCGGTGCATCCGGGCGACTTTGAGTTGCTGGGTTTCAAGTTCCGGGGTGCATATTATTTCGATAAAGCCATGCCTTTTGGTTGTTCCATCTCATGCTCGGCCTTCGAGCGTTTCAGTACCTTCCTGCAGTGGGCTTTTGTTCGCAGGTCAGGCTCTCGGTCTGTAGACCATTACCTGGATGATTTCTTATTCGGGGGTGAACGGGGCTGGGACACGTGCACACGTCTCCTCCGCACATTTCAGATGCTAATGGAGGAACTTGGTGTCCCTTTAGCGCCCGAAAAGACCGAGGGCCCATCTACTAAGCTCACATTCCTGGGGGTGGAGATTGACACGGTAGCGCAAGCATCTTGGTTGCCGGGGGATAAGGTGTCGCGGATCGTGGCCCTCATATCGGACTTGCTTGCTAAACGCAAGGCGTCCCTTCGTGAGCTGCAGGTGCTGCATGGTCACCTCAATTTCGCTTGCAGGGTGGTCGCACCTGGCAGGGCATTTGCTCGGCGCTTGTGCGACGCCATGACAGGCTTGTCCAGACCCCACCATAGGGTAAGACTCACCGGGGGCATTAGGGCAGATATGCTTATCTGGCTCCAGTTCCTGAGAGAGTTCAATGGGGTATCATTTTGGAGGTCCGACCTTCTGGCTTCTCCACGTTTCCAGATACAGTCTGATGCATCTGGGTCCCTGGGTTATGGGATGTACTTCAATGGGAAGTGGGCCTACGGTGGGTGGCCGCCAGCCTGGTCGGGCACAGGTCGCCTGCGCGATCTCACGTATCTGGAATTTTTTCCCATTCTGGGGGCTTTGATGCTATGGGGTGAGGAGTGGGCCAATTCGGTGGTACATTTCTGGTGTGACAATGCGGCTGTTGTCCACATTGTCAACTCACAGACATCTAAATCTCCCAGGGTCATGGACCTGGTGCGCCAGTTCGTTTTGCGCAGCCTGCGCCTCGATGTGCTATTCAGGGCCAGGCATGTCCCAGGTATCAATAATGATATTGCTGACGCTTTGTCCCACCTGCAGATCTCCCGGTTCCGTGCCTTGGCCCCGGATGCGGAGGAATTTCCCTCGCCACTCCCGGACGAGATATGGATGCTTGGCAAGGAGAGGTGAACCGGGCGATCGGCATGTCGCTGGCGCCTCGCACTCGTAAGGCGTATCACCACGCATTCATTTCCTTCCAGGCCTTCTGTGCCCAATTTAGGCTACCCGAGACTTGGCCTATCCCAGTTGCCCACGTCCTCCGGTTCATGGTTTACCTGCATGCACAGGGCCTTGCACCTCGCACCATAGCATCCAGGCTGTCAGCGCTGGCATTTATGGCCAAAGTGGGCGGTTATGCGGACAGTACTACTGATTTCCGTGTGAGACATGTTTTGGAAGGGTGGGCGCGGGAGCGCGGGCATAGCCCGGACGACCGCCACCCAATTTCCCCAGGGGTACTCACCCAACTGGCACGGGGCTGGCATGACCTCTATTTTGACAGGTATGAGGCAGCCCTGTTTCATGCGGCTACCAGGGTGGCCTTTTTTGGAGCGCTCTGCATCAGCGAGCTTGTGATGCTGTCTAAGGCGGATGCAAGTCGTAGGGCACTGGAACTCGACGATGTCTATGTCTGCGATGATTGGGCTCAGTTGAGGATTCGCTCCTCTAAAACGGATCAGCATGGCGTAGGCAGTGGAGTAAGACTGCTACGATGTTCCTTGGCAGACATATGTCCGGTTGGTGCCCTACAGGAATTCCTTGCACTGCGTGGCACGCACCATGGCCCGTTTTTATGCCACCAAGATGGGTCTCCCCTTACTAAGTTTCAATTTTGGAAGGTGACCGGTAAGGCATTGGCCAGTGTTGGTCTCCCTGGGGCCCGTTACGGCACCCATTCCTTCAGGATAGGGGCGGCTTCTACTGCGGCTGCCTTTGGGTACTCCGGGGCTGAAATACGCCATATGGGGAGGTGGGGATCACAATGTTTTCAGTTTTATGTCCGCCCTCTTCCGCCGTGAGTACCAGTTTAGTCACCGCACCTTTTCTCCCCTTTTTTCCTTGACAGACCCTGGGTGTCGTTTCACACTGGTGGCAGTATGGCTGGTGGGCCATAGCTACGTGCACAGGGCAGCGCGTTACGCTGCGGCGACAGAGTGGGGACCCTGACTGGGACTGGGTGCATACGCAAGTCTCACATGGTATGGTAAGCCCGGTATGTTATGGCGGGAACTGTTGCCGTTCCTTTTCTCAGGCAGGAATGCCGACCCGCCTGATATTCTGATCATACACCTTGGGGGCAATGATTTAGGACAGGTCACTGGCCTTTCGCTGAAGCACGCGATTTGCGGTGACCTCGCCTACTTACATTATGTGTGGCCTGCCACGACCCTCGTTTGGTCAGACATGGTACCGCGGCACGCTTACAGAGGAGGGTTCGACCTCCAGGCCCTTGACCGTGCTCGGCGCATGGTGAACAGGGCTGTTGCCCGGTTCCTTATCGACAAGGGCTGGGGGCGCGTCATTCGGCACCCCACCATCAGTTTGCAAAATTATGAGCTTTATTCAGGGGATGGGGTCCATCTGTCGCAGGGAGGTATGGACCTCCTGTTAGGTGATTGGCAAGCAGGCCTGTTGACCGAGCTGACAGTCTGGGGGGGGGGCGTCGAGCCTTTATTGAAGCCTCTCTGTGTGGCGGGTAGCACTGGTAAGGTAAACATTTATGACCCACAGGTATCCGGCAGGTTTGCAATTGACTGGACAACACTAGACAGGCATAAGTTGGTTAAACGTTGTCCGGTCAACGACGAACCAGGCGACTGGGTGATGGCAAGAGCTAGACAGCATGCATCACCCCGTGATTTTACGGATACGCATGAGAGGGTGGGGTCATTAGTTAGATATTGACTACGGTCAAAAATTTGTTTGTTGTCAACAAACAAATTGATACAAATAGATACATTGTAACAATTGCCGTTGGCAATTTTGGGTGGTACCTTACCAGTGTTACTTCGGCCTGCTTGCCTTAAGAATTATAATTGGTCAAATACCAATAGAAATTTATAATTTGGACTAGGGCATGAATCAATAAATGTGGCCCAATGCCGTTATCCACTTTTACCAGTGTCTGAGTCCTTTATTGGGGGGTGCGCCTGCAATGGCAACAGGCCATATCAGTCCCTGGAAAATAGATGGGGAAGAAGTAGATGCAGTGACAGATTTTACTTTCTTAGGCTCCAAGAACTCTGCAGATGAAGATTGCAGCCATGAAATAAAAAGGTGACTGATTCTTGGGAGACAAGCTATGAAAAACCTGGGGAACATAGTGAAAAGTAGAGACATCTCACTGCAAACAAAGGTCCGCATAGTCAAAGCAATGGTATTTCCGGTGGTAATGTATGGTTGTGAGAGCTGGAACATTAGAAAGGCTGAGCAAAGAAAAATAGATGCCTTTGAGATGTGGTGCTGGAGGAGAGTTTTGAGAGTCCCTTGGACAGCAAGGAGAACAAATAGGTCAATATTAAAAGAGATTAGCCCTGAGTGCTCATTAGAAGGTCAAATAGTAAAGATGAAGATGAAGTATTTTGGACATCAAATGAGAAGAGAGGATTCAGTTGAGAAGGCCTTGATGCTGGAGAAGGTGGAGGGCAAAAAAGGAAGGGGACGGCCGAAGATGAGATGGCTAGATGATATTGTAGATACAATGGGCACGGGGCTGTGCAGACTAAGGAGGATGTTGGAGGACAGGGATGCCTGGAGAGCGATGGTCCATGGGGTCGCAAAGGGTCGGAATCGACTCTGCGACTGAACAATAACAACTCCAGGAGAGGTCAGTCAAGGTGTTTCTAGTGGTTATACAGGAGACAAAGCACAGATGATGGGCTGAATGTTTGCCCTTAGTGCCTGCCATGGGCCACACCAGCTCCAAAAATGGCAACAACAGGGTGTCTGAGAGTGTAAAAAATAAGACTTTCAGACTGCCCATCCTGCATCAAAGAAACTTATATCACAGTGATGGCAAACCTTGGCACTCCAGATGTTCTTGGACTTCAATTACCAGAAGCCCAAGTCAGCACTCCTGCTGATCAGGTCTTCAGGGAATTGAAGTTCAAGAACATCTGGAGTGCCAAGGTTCACCTTCACTGTTATATCATTAAAGGTAAAGGTCATCCTTGCTCGAAAGCCCGTCGTATCTGACTCTAGGGTTCAGTACTCATCTGTTTCAAAGCCCAAGAGCCAGTGCTTGTCTGCTTCTGCAGATGTTTCCATGGTCATGTGGCAAGCATGACTAGACACCAGAGGGCACAGGATGCTGTTTATCTTCACACCAAAGTGATCCCTATTTATATACTTGCAATTTCTTGCTTTCGAACTGCTAGGTTGGCAGGAGCTGGGACAGAGACGGGAGCTCATTCCGTCATGCAGTACCCAGGAATCGAACTCTGAACTTCCAGTCAGCAAGTTCAGTGTCTCAACCTCTTGAGCCACCTCAGCGGTGTTACTTTTTACATTGTGAGCTAGCAAAGGAGGCATCTGTTTTACAATAATGATCACAGGGCACATGACAGTTAAAGAGGTCTGCAAGATTAATTAATAAAAATGTTGGCAATAGATGATGGAAAATGAATTAAACTCAGGAAGCTTTTTTCATCTATAATAGAACAGTAATAAGGGAAATAAATGTCTAATTCTAAGATGATAAATAAATGTTAGGCACAAAAGATTATAATAGAGAGATAAGGTGAATCTGGAATTAGAATTAACTGCAGCCAAAGAAAGTTTCCTCTGATTTATGCAATGCTTTTTTATGCTTAAAATCTTGCGTTCCTAGCAATAACAGTTTGAGCTTCCTACACCATCAGCAAACGAATTTGGAACTCTTAGATTGTCTTTAATGGCAAGAATCCTATTTTCAGTTATGTTGGTGTCAGTGTGATGGTATGCAATTGCAGCTATGATTTATCACTAGCTAATGAGTTGCTGCTTGTAGTCCTTGCCATGTGCCAACTCACATGACAGGCATGCAATGAGGAATACAAATGTCACCTTATTAACCACAGGCAAATTGGTATTGCAGTTTACGCTACTACATGTATGCCAGTCAAACTACTCAGGATTTGGGGAAATGGGTTAGGCTGGCAAAGTGCCAGCTCTTCTAATTCCATGTGAGATGCAGCAATCTTGTACCTGCAGATAAGCGATGCTGCAATAGCAGTATTGTATACCGTATATTTAGCCAGGACAACAGTGGGTTGGATACTTGAAGAGCACATGAAGGACAGATACTTGATTTTCCTTTTTTATTTTTTTATTTTTATTGATTTTTCAAAATATATGACAACATTCAAGACATAATAAAAAACAAATAATCTAACACAATAAAAATAACTATATATATAGAAAAAAACATGAAAATACATATACATCAAAAATAAGGAAAGGACAAAAAATCTGTCATAGCCTTGAATTCTATTTCAGTATAAAATATTCTTACTTACACACTATACTTTTATCTTGTTATTAACCATTATCTTCCATGTCTAGTCCACATTTTTCAACTCTACTTTTATATCCATACTTTACTTTTATTAAACTCTTCAACCTTGCCAAGGTCTATTATACTTCCGTTTTAAGATCTACAAAGTGTTTTCCAAAAACAATATCAAACTCATCACATTACATACATCATCACCCTGTGCTATGTACATTGCCCTGGAGGATGTGGGATTTCCCATTAATTTCTATTGTACCCAAAATTTGATTTGGTCTGGTGGCAGTTTATTTGTTCCGTCTCTCGTCAATGAATAATCAACAAATTTTCGCCATATATTCCAAAATCTATTTTCTTTTATTATACCTTTTTTAAAATTTAACTCCCATGTTAATTTTTCATTCAATGCGAGATCCCACATCTGCTTATACCACTCCTCCACCTTTAACACTAAGTCATTTTTCCAATTTTTTGTGATACACATTCTAGCTATTACAAGCATCATGGACAACAATTCTTTCTTATCATTATCTAAATTCATATTGTCTACGTCTGTCAGCAAAATGTTATTTGGCCCCAATTTGAGACGCAATCCCATAATCTTATCAATCTCATTCTCAATTTTTGGCCAAAAATTTTCTACCACCTTGCATTCATACCACATATGGACATATGTGCCCAACGTATTTTTACATCTCCAACACATTTTATTATTCTTTTTATCCATCTGATGTAATCTCATAGGGGTCAAATACCACTTCCATAACATTTTAAAATTATGTTCCTTTACCCTGACCGACAAAGATCTCATAATTCTTTTTCTCCATTTATTTTGCCATTCCTTTTCTGTTATCTTCATATTCAAATCTTGTTCCCATGTGTTTCTTAATATTTCTTGTGAATTAACTTCTGTATTTATTATTTTATAAATTTTACTAACCATTCCTTTAATTCCAATTTCCTTCTTCCTTATCTTTCACACTAATTCCTCAAATTCTGTCCTATGTCTTTCCAGGCTCTGTTCCCTCAAATATTTATTATTCCACTTGTTCACCATCGCTATCTGAAACCAATTCAACTTCATCTGAGTGTATAGCTCTCGTTTCATCACTTTATCTTTGCAGACTCGTATCCAATCTTTCAGCAGGAGAACCCCATTCGTCAACAAGATTTCTCTCATCTCATTGGAAACTTTTTCTAATCTTCTATTTCAATTATTGGTGAAATATTCGGAACTAATTTCATTTTGACCTTCTTCCATACTCCCAACATTGACCTCAGCATTCTATTTTTAACTGGTGTTTTCCATGTTTCCTTATCTAAGAAAAGGCTCTTACCCACTTCTTTTAGTTCCTTCATTTCAATTTCCTCCCAAATAACCGGCTCCTTCATTAAAATCTTAACTACATTCTTTATATGAAATGCTTTATAATAATTCTTTAAGTTAGGAATTCCTAGACCCCCTTCTTTTTGAGATAAATACCACATTCTCTTTCAAATTCTAGGTCTGCGTCCCCCATTACAATAATTATTTAATAATTTTTGAAATTCCTTAATTTCTTTATCCGTCAGTTGAATTGGTAAGGCATCAAACAAAAAATTTAATTTTGGTAGTAACATCATTTTAGCCAACGCTATTCTGCCGAACCAAGACAACCTTAATTTTTGGTATTGCAAAATTTTATCTTTAAGTTCTTTCTTTTGTTTATCATAGTTTAATCTTTTCAAATCATCCAATTTATTAGAGATATTTATCCCTAGATATTTCAGACTCTCTTTAATCTGCAGTTTAAATTCATCCCTTATTTTCCCTTGCTCATCCTTTTCAATATTACTTAAAATCATTTCAGATTTATCCCAATTTATCTTCAGGCCTGTTATTTGTTCAAAATTCCTTTAAATGTTTTTGGATGCTTTCCAAAGTCCTTCTAGGGTGTTTCATAATTATCAAAGTATCATCCGCATATAAACTAATTTTATTTTCCATTATTCCTTCTATACTTTTGTCTTCCCTTATTGTATTTGCTAATATTTCCATCGCCATAATAAATAATATTGGTGATAAAGGGCACCCTTGTCTTGTCCCAGCCTCTAATCTCACTTCCTCTGTGAGACCGTCATTAACCCTAATATTGGCGTATCCTTGTTGATATAATTGTTCTATTCTTTTTATGAACCTATCACCAAATCCATAACTTCTAATTATCTCGTTAATTGTTATCCATTGCAAGGAGTCGAATGCCTTGAAGATATCTAATGATAGTAATCCAACTTTCTCCTTATTTTGCCCTGCAACATCAATCAGGTCTACAACTCTCCTTACTAAATCTGCCATGTGCCTACCTTTCACAAATCCGGCCTGATCTTTATTTATATACTTATCCATAAAACTGTTTAATCTATTTGCCAGTATCGCGGTAAAAATCTTGGCATCTTGATTTATCAGAGAGATGGGCCTATATGACTCTACCTTTTCTGGGTCTTTTCCTGTTTTTGGTAATAAAACAATTATTGTTCTATACCATGATGGTGGTATCTGTTCCCCATTAAGTATACCATTATACAATTTTAACAATTTTGGAGTTGCTATATCCTTGAACTCTTTATAAAATTCTGCAGGTAATCCATCTTCTCCCGGTGATTTATCTGCTTTCAATTTAGTTATTACTTCTTTTATCTCTTTTTCAGTTATTAACTCTTCCATTTTTTGTTTATGTTCCTGACTTATTTTATTTTTAACTTGCATTCCCAATTTATCTATATTTACCTTCTTTTTAGAATATAAATCTTGGTAAAATTCTCTAACCACCTTACATTTATCTTTTATCTTGTTATGTCTTATACCTTCCTTATCTACTAAAGTCCCTATTTCTCTTCTGCTTCTTTTTTCCTTAGCCGCTCTTGCTAAAAGTTTTGAATTTTTATTACTGTATTCAAAATATTCCCTTTTTAAATACACCAAATCTCTTTTCACCTTTTCAATGTCTTTTCCTATTAATTCCTTCTTTAAGCCCTGCATTCTTTCATAAACTTTTCTATCCTTGGTTATTGCATGTTTCTCCTGCAACCATTTAATCTCTTTTTCAATTTCTTCTTGCTTGCTTTTTTACTGTTTATTTTTAATGTTTACCAACCTGATACTTTCACCTCTGAATATTGCTTTCATTGTATCGCATACAATACCGAATCTAGTGTATCATTCCACTTCCAATTTTCTTCCCATTTTTCTACCATTTGCTCTTTACACTTTATATCTCTGAACAATTTAGCATTATATCTCCATTTTTCCTAATCTTTGTAGCATCTATTTTTATTTCCAACAATACTTTTGCATGATCAGACTCTTTGAAAATTCCTATTTCTATGTCTTCTAAATTTCTTGTCAAATTATCAGTAACAAATATATAATCTATTCTGGAATACGTGTTATAGACTTGTGAGAAAAATGTATAAACCCTTTCCAATCCTTTAAGTTCCCTCCATGTATCTTTCAACCCTAGAGATTTCAACCAATTATTTAACACATACATTTTATTTCCTCCCACACATCTTGTTATGTTTGTACTATCTATATTTGGTCTTATTAAATTAAAATCTCCAGCTACAAAATGTTGTTTTTTCTTTCTCCAATATTCGGTACACCTTATCTAAAAAGCTATTTTGATGTTCGTTTGGCACATACAAATTCACCAACGTTATTTCCTCCTCATCTATTTTCCCCTTTACTATCAGATATCTACCTTCTGGGTCTGAGATACTTTTTACCATCTCGAATCCCAACCTGTTTGATATCAAAGTTGCAACCCCTCTAGCCTTTGAAGTACCATATGCTTTTTCATAAAACTGAGTCCATCCTAAAAATAGCTTGTTGGTTTCTTCCAATTTCTGATGGGTTTCCTGCAGAAAGATTATATCCGGTCTATCTTTTCTGAGTGCTGCTTCTAATCTCCTTCTCTTCACTTGACAACCAGTACCTTTCACATTCCATGTTATTACTTTTATATTCCTCATGTATTATTTTCCTCCCATAATTTTTTACATTTCCCACTTCCTCCTACAGGCATGTGATTAACATGTAACACTTCCTTCACCTTAAACAAATAAAGAAAAAAAGAACAACTAAAGAATACACACTATACATTCTACTACTAACCCTCCCCATTTTTTTACAAATAGCCTCTGAAATACAAAGGGGGGAGGGGGGAGGTGCGACAGACTGTGCGAGCCCCGAGGAGGTCTGAACCTAATCTCCACCCAGAACAATTCCTCCTTCTGCACCTTTAGGCATGTTCTCATTTCCGTTGTTCTCCCGCCTTATATATCCACCAGATATAATCAATTCTTCCTTCAGATCAAACCAATCTTTAGTTCCTGCTTCCAGTAACTTTGCATCTACCATTACATCCAAAACATTAGGACCTTCACTTATCAAATAACGTCTTCCCAGGTAGAAGAAACTTAATTGTCGTGGGAATTTCCAATTATACCTTATTCCTTTATCCTGGAATCGCTTTGTGATTGGTTTCATCGATTGTCTCCATAAGCGGTCCTCAATTGGAATGTCATTGTACACTTCGATGTCAAAGCCTTCCATTTTTAACACTTCTGCACCTTTTTCCCGTATAAGAGCCATTAAACGCAGCTTGTCTGACACATTAGCAAATTTTAACAACACATTCATTGACCCAGTTTTACCCCTTCTTGAACCCAGCCTAAATACACTTACAACATCCTGCGGTGTAAAACCATCTTCCATGATTTCGTCCAGCCATTTCACTATTCTTTCTTTTAATTTATCTGGGGAGTTCTCTGGCAATTTTCTGATTATGACATTTGCTCGTCTTAAATGTTCTTCTACGGTTTCCAATCTCTTTTCATGATCTCCAACCTTATTTTCTCTTTCTTTCTCTCTCTTACTCAATTCCATAACCTCCACCTTAATCGTTGCCTGCTCTTTTTTAATAACTTCTTGTTCTTCTTTAAGCTTATCTTGTCCTTTTTTAAAACCATCAATTCCCTTCAAGATGTCTGCCAGCATATCTTGCATATCTTGTTTTTGTTCTTGTTTATCTTGAGCCAACATATTCCCAATTTTATATTCCAGATTGTCTACTTTCTCGTTAAATCTTTCAAAATCAGATTTAAGTCCTTGCCCCCCTTCATTGCCAATGTTGTTGGTGTTGTTACTGTAGCTGTGGTTGCAATCGTTGTCAGTGTTGTCCCTGCTGTCGCCGCTGTAGTTGTTACAGTTGTTGTAGCAGTTGTTGCTGTTGTTACCTTTGCTGTTGTTATAACAATTGTTTTTACTGCAGTTGGTGCAATCATAGTTGGGGATGTTATTGTCTTCTGCTGCTGTTGCTGTTGTAGTTGTTGTGCTATCTTCTTCACTGTCTCTTGCTCCTCCAAATCCTTCATCTCTTGTTGCGTTGTTTTCTTCATCTCATCCTCCTCCTCCTCCAACCTTGTAAGCCTTCTAAAACTCCTGTCCGAAGAGGTTGGTCTTTCCATTCTTGTCCAGGCCAATTTATCTCCTTCTCTCTCCCTCTCCCCTGCCGTTTCATCCAAATATATTTCCAATTATGTGACTTTAACAATTTACATGAACAATTTACTGTTTAGGTCCGCCTTATATATTGAGTCTAACCAATTTTAATATACTTATTTCCAAGTACAGTATTAGACCTTTATCCTCCCCTCCCCCCTCCCCCTCTATCAAATATATGTATGTATACCTACGTACGCATATACACACACATATATGAATATATGTATATACATCCACCAAAGTTCAAATCAATATAGGGATGGGGAAAAAAGATGAGAAAAAAAATCCCAATTCAGACCAAATTAATTTCCCTCTTAAATTTTAATATTTTACCCCCGGATGAACAAAAAAAGGAGAGGGAGAAAGAAAGAAGGGGGAAGAAAAGAAAAAGAAAAAAAGAAAACAAAAATCCTTATCAAAAAGAGTAAAAAGAAAAGAAAAAAATTTGATCACTGTTCTTCCACTTTATTCCCTATTTAATCCTCAATCTTCATCTCCCAATGGGAGGGGAGATAAGGAAAGGGAGAAAAAGGAGAAAAAGGAGTCCAACAAAAAAAAAACAACCACAGCAGGAAGGTAAAAAGAAAAAAATCATCAATATTTGTCCCACAAAAAAAAGAAAAAAAGCTGATATTTTATTTCTCTTCCATCAACTGACTTTATGTTACTGTTGCAGCTTACAAACACTGTCCAACTTAAAAAACAAAGAAGGAAAAATAACCCTTATATTGTTCCAGGCCGAGAAAAACAAAACAAAAAGCAAAGACAAGTTCAGGCGTCTGCTCTCCAAGATTCAAAGGAAACAACACTTTATCTCTCACAGCACATTTCAGGGCCCCAGCACCATCTTATTCCTTTTTACGCCTCGGAAAAAATATGCAAGACAAAGCCAGATCCAATTCTCCAAAAGTCCAACTTCTTCTTCTTCTTCCTCTCTTTCTCTTTAATACCCAAATTTCAAAGTCCAAAATTCAAACAGCAACGAAGAAGGGAAAGGAAAAAAAAGAAAACAAAAGGTCCCGGTATTATCACCATTACTTGGCCCTGGCTTATCAGCGCTCCACTGACGTGAAAAAAAAACAACAAAAGGTCCGGTCCTAATTACTTCACTTTTCTTCTCCTTTTCTCCTTCCCCGTCTATTTTTACAAATTTGCTCACTGTCAGGGCTTCTCCACTTCTCCGCTTAAGCAATTTTCCGGCACCGCTAGGCTCCGCGTGGCTCCGGTCGAAAGGACCAGCGAGGCCGAGCGAGGCTCGCTTCAGCTTCCCCCTTTCGGATCCCCCCCGGGCTTACCCTTTTCGATCCGATCGTCCGCTTATCTGTTTGCCTGCATTTTATCGAACTTTGCCAGCGAGCCGATCTCCACACTGTTTTCCAAACCGTCCGTTCTTCAGCTAAGAGCTTTGTTGAGTCGGTGCCATTATGGGCCGCCCATCCCCCGCTCTCTCCAAGATCGAAACTCACGTTTTTCTCCCTTTCTCGGCACAACTTTGGACCAACCAAGGTAATTTCCGCAACTATTTTTTCTTATAGATATTCTAATCCATTTTTTTACAAGTCTCAGGAACTATTCTCACTTTTAACAGTCACTTTCGTTTCCCTCCTTTCTGAGCGGAAGAAAGTTCACTCCTCTCAGCTCTCCATCTTGACACGCCCCCCGATTTTCCTTTTTTAAAAAGTTATGTTTTTTCCTGCCAGTATCATGGCATTGCTATACTTTCACAAGAATATGTCAGGAAGGGACATTGAAAAGGAATGATTTCTAAAACTCTTGCAGATCAGCATTTTTAGTGCTGAGCTTAGACTGTCATCTCTCGACATACTGCTTCAAAAAGCCAGGGTCTCAAAGAATGATGGGCCAAGAAACGGTTCTAGTTTTTTGTCTCCGTGACCAAGGTGGTGCAGAAGAGGTCATAAGACTTGTAGGCAGAAGAAGTAACTCAGGCCCATATACAGGTAGATCTCATTCTGACTTTGTTAAATTTTTACTGTGGAGTCACTCTTTTAACTGAGAACAGCTAGAGGAGCAAATAAATTCCTGATTAAGAGTATAATAAAACATTTTTTTCAAGGACTAACTTGTTTGAATAATAGTAGTAGCAGTAATCATCTGTGGCTCATGGATTGAATGGGTGATACCTCATATCAAAATGTTAGAGAAGTCACCACTGACCTTGTCATAAATTGCTCATGGGGAAATGAGGTAAAAAGCAGAAGAAACAAGAATGTAAGAAGCTGTCCTAAACTGAGAAAGATCATTGGTTCATTTAGCTCTGTAACATCAACACAGATTGGCACCCATGGTCCAGGGTTTCTGACCAGAGTTTTGCTTGTCCTACATGAAGATCCCTGGTATTTAATGGTTGTATACAGTCAGCTATGATCAGTCTATCCTCTTCTTAGTTTCAGAAATCAGATTAAATTAGTATCTCTGGGGTGTCATGGATAGTAATAGTAATAGCTATGTTGTGTTTTAAATAAAACTAAATTGAAGATGGGGCAGGGATTAGATTATAAAATGTATTCAGTGTTTCCTAAAGATAAACCAAGGTCAATTGGGAGGATCCCTTGACACTGGCTAGGGTAAAAGAGAATGCAAAGAAGAGGAAATTGGGAGGATGCTTCAAACAGAGTCAACACAAGCCACTTTGCTACCTGAAGTGCATCGCAAGTCAAGCAAAGGCTGACACTTGAAAATGGCTTCCTGTACCAATTGAGCAGGGCTTCCTACATTCCTCTATCTCCCCTTTGTGCCTGCCAAAACCAGGGGTTCCACCCTACAAGAGCAAGGATGATTATATGGCTGAAGCACAGCCATAGGGAAGCCACTGGATTTCAATTGAGTAAGAAATTACCAGTGCATGGGTCTGCGTATGTCAGAGGGCCAATTGCATCTCCCACACATTTGCAACTCATTTTTGCTTGCTACTTTCTATAAAGAAACAGGATCCTTAAGTGGAACTTTTGCTGAAATGAGTAGTTACTTACATCTTTTTATTCACACTACTATCTTACCCATGACAGAGAAAAAAGGTATACAGGAATTGTTCATACACTTTCATCCTTGGAAAAACAACTACTGTACTTTAATTTGAGATTTAGAAGGTTAAAATGATGTGAAGAAATGTTTCTGTGTCTGCCTCTGGAAGAATTCTTCTTCCACCTGGTACTCTAGAAGTCAATCCAGGCCAGGATCATTATGTACTTGGAATGAACCTTTTCCTGCAACAAAATGAAAACCACACTAAACCTAGTTTATAAGGTTTTTTTTAACAGTAGTGAGGTAAATGAATGAAATCAATTCCCATTCATGAGTACTCTTAATTTAAAATATGTGACTTTTTTAGGTGGCTCTCTCCTTCACTTAGCTGACTATCCCAGTGATGATGAACCTTTCAGAGACCAAGTGGCCAAACAGAGGAGCGGGGCAAACTCTGTGCTGGGGGGAAAGGAGGAATCACTTCCATTGGGCTGCTGGGCAAAGGGGTGGGGCTAACTTTGCTGGGGGAGGGAGGAAGCACTCCCATTGGGCTGCTGTGCTGTGGGATGGGGCAAACTCTGTGCTGGGGCAATGGCACACATGCCCAGAGAGAGTGCTCTAAGTGCGCCCTCTGGCACGTGTGCCATAGGTTTGCCACCACTGGTCTATCCACGGATTTAAGGGAATCAGGGATGTGAATGGCATCACTTTAGCCACATTTCTTGTTGAGAAAGGTGCTTAAGCTATAATTTTGACTGAGGAGATCTCCAAAGAACTCTGTGATGTGAAATATAATTCTTGTTGGGAGAATTTTTGTTCATTGAAATTGCTCAAAAAGAGAGTTTTGGCTTTGTTAACAGCAGACCTTAAGAGCTCTGAATCATCAAGGAAGCCCTTAAGAACAAGTGTATCACCCATTTATGCATGCATGGTCTAGGAATTGACTGTAGCAGTGGATGACAATAATTTGATTTATTTTTCAAATGGGCAGAGCCAAAGGGAGAAATGGAAAGTGGGAAGTATTCTCTGGTGTTCAAATCTCTTCAAATGTCCTCCCTGCATTTGCAATGCATATCTGTTTAAAAAATCCAAACATTTTCATTTGGAGGAAATCATTCTGAAGGCCTATAAATAATACCATTTCACTTCAAAATATTTCCTTCTCCTGTGTGTGTTTTTAAGAAGTCATATTATCATAACAATAGGCATTTCATCTCCAATAGTATTTGGTGAAACTGTCAGTGAAGTGGCAGCTGGCCTGCCATAAATGGCAGAGTTTTTAAGAAGTGATGGACAATGAAAATGTTTTCATGTGATGTCGGTAATCCATCACAGTTTTGTACTTGCTCAAACCCATTTAAATCAATGCTGTTGATTCTGAGGTGTGTTAACTTAAGGCAGTTAGGAGGGAAAGTTCACTCCATCTCTTGCAAACACTTCTAGCAGAGTCTCTGTATCTACAAATAGTACAAGGCACAATAAGAACCAGCACTTGAATCTCGTGATATTCCTCCTATGCTATTCAGTGAGGTCTCAGTGTAATGATAGAAGTGATTAAAAGTTGTGGTTACACTGCTAAATGAATGAAGTTACATTTGTAATTGCTTCATTATGGTGGTGGTGGGGAAATTAATTACAAATAACTAGTTGTCAGCAATGAGCTGCTTTCTGAGCTCTGAAACTGTCCTAGAATTCAAGTCTGATTGGCTAATTATCTTGATTTTTAATGTGCACATAAGGACACATTTGATGGATGACTTGGAATGGTAAATGGCACTTCACATCTGGCAGGTTTCATGTGACTTCATTTTTGAAGCCCATAAAAAAGCAAGGCATGAAAGAGGAGGGCAAAAGTCCTTTGTTTCCTTCATTTGAATCCTTGGAGCCATTTTTCAGTGAGGAATCTGCACATTGGTAGATATCTCCATGGCAACATTTCACACATGCAAACAGACCTGAGAAATCAAGTCCATATGCATGCGGTTTTTAGCCATTTGGATATCACGTCACCCGTTGACTAGGCAGACCATGATGTGTGCCCTCCGCTTTCACCTTGCCCAAGGGATCTGATGGAGGAACCCTCTAAGTGAGAGCCTTGTCGAGGCATAGAGACTTGAGCAGTCTAACTAGGTAATGTTGTCCATCTCTGTCAATGATTCCAGGCCAGGACTAAAACTCACCAAAGTGTCCTTTATGTGAATACCTTACTTTAAATTTAGACAGACAAATTAACACAATTTCTTATGTTAAAAAAATATGTTCAGCTCCTTACATTTGAGGCTGGGAAAGGGTAGAAGAGGTAGATTTTCAAAAAAGGAAGATGACTAGTTAGTCTTTTAAGTTGTGAAGGCCTGCTTAACAGGACTGAAAAAGCATGGAGAGTTTCTTCTGCCTCTTTTGCTATCTGATTTAGTAAGAACACTCTCTCCCTCTTTTAATCTGTTTTAATCTGTAGGGGTCGGAGTAATTTTTGGTGGCAGTTTTAATGTTTTTTTAAAATCTATGTCTATAAAACAGAGGTGTGGGTTTTTATGTGCTCCAAAGGAACCCACACCCCTGGACCAATCTCGCTGAAAGTTTGCACATACATACCTTGGGCTTGCGAGATCGGCACTGTAGGGGTCTCAAAACCCATTTTGGGGGTTTATGCCCCCCAAAGTGGGACACAAAGGGGACACCCCCACCAGCCATAGAAGCAGCAATGAAACAAGCCAGCAGCTTCAATTTTCCATCCAGAGATGCTGCCGCTAAAGAAAGCTGTGGTCACGATTAGCAGCCACAGCTTTCTTCAGTGGTGGGGTCTCTGGCTCATAAACATACAGTTTTGTCAAGCCATGGCCTCCTTTTGCTGACCAAAGGAGGCTGCGGCTTGACAGAACTTAACATTTATGGGCCGGGGATGCCACCGGGTGGAAAAGTAAAACCGCAGTCAAGCCGTGTCATCCTTGCTTTAAAGGACAAAAACAATCCGGTCAGCTAGTTGGTTTACAAAATGTGATTGATTTTATTTTCTGTCAGCCACCCAGAGTCTTTGGAGTTGGGCGGCAATTTGAATCAGAAAAATAAATAAATAAAATAAATAATAGTAAGATCACTTAGGTCTCCTGGGAAAAATTAAGAATATTATTATAAGAACTTAAAACTCTGTAATAATGTTGCTGATGCTTTGCAGGCACCCCCCCCCCCAAAGAAAGACTCAGACACCGGTATATGGATAAAGGCATTGGGCCACTTTTATTGAATAATGCCCAAGTCCAAATTATAACTTTCAATTGGTGTAATCATCCAATTGTAATTCTTTAAGGCAAGCAGGCCGCAGTAACACTGGTAAGGTTCCTCCCAAAATGCCAATGGCAATTGGCTACATGTAACTATTTGTATCAATTTGTTTGTTGACACAAACAAATTGTTGATCAGAGTCAATAAACTATCTACTGACCCCACCCTATGACGTGTATCCGTTAAATCTCAAGGTGATGCAGGCTGTTAAGCTCCTGCCATCACCCCTTGCCTGGTTCGTCGTTGACCGGCCAAAGCTATTACCCCTGTACCTGTCTAAGTGTCGGCCAATCAATTGCGAACCTGCCGGATACCTATGGGTCATAAATCTTTACCTTACCAGTGCTACCCGCCAAAGTGACCAAAGTCAACTAACCCCTTTGCAAAAACACTAGCAACAGTGTGGGATGGGCAAAAAAGCCAGAACCAAAGTGCCAATTGTAGGTTCCGGCCAAAAATTCCCACCCGGCCCCGAAGCGACCAAAAAATCACACTGTTCACTAGGGAGGGGGTGGAGGGGAAAACTTCTCCTCTCCGTCGCAATTCCAAAATGGCAGCTCGGCTGCCTTGTGGCCACCTCTTTTATAGAGGGGTGGCCACGCCCCCTAACTCACCCGGATGTCTGAGTCCGGGTGGGGGGGCGCAAAGAGCGCGGCGGCCATTTTGGCGTCACGCTTTCAATGGAGCTCATATCTGTCAATCCACTCACCCACATAGTGTTTCAAACAGAAACTGGGCCATCTCTGCAGTGGCTCCATCTTTATGGAATGCTCTCCAATTGGAGATATAACAGGCCCCTTCTTTCCAAATTTTTAAAAAGCTGCTAAAGACTAAACTTTTTAGAGAAGCTTTTAAAGAGGTCTTCTCCAGGTATAAGGAACAAAAAAACCTTTAGGTTTGGATTTTGTTGCCTCCTTCTCTGTTATTTTACTGTGATCCTTTTATTCATTTAATTGTATTTTATTTCCTGTCTGGCTGGACATCCCGCTAAGGTAATGGAGTAGAGTGTAATGCTGAGTGTTGGGTGGTTGAAAATAACCTGACACCCTAAAGGGGCCAATGGTTATGGGTGGGTGAGTCTCTTTAGGAGGGGTGATGGTCCCCTCAGTGGAGGAAATGCCACTGGAAACCATCACATTGGGCCAAACGGCAAAATGAGCAGAGGAGGAACTCTGATTCCCAACGGTCATGGAGGCAGAAAAGGTCACACCAGATGGATTGGTTGTGAAGGCGCACCTTGATAATATCCTTATGGCTGCAGCAGTCCATTGCAGTACTAGTTTTAAATCCTGTATGTCTCATTTCATGAGTGCCACAGGAGATGGCTCCGTGATCATAGTGTGTGCGTCACTTCATGGCAAGCTGGGATCCATCTTAAACAAATTCACACCAGTGGCATTTTTCCTGCTTCAGGAAAAAATACATTCTCAGATACAAGTTGCAGCTGATGACAACAACATTTAAAATGTTTGCTCTGTTGGTTAATGTTTTTATCTGATTTTGCTTTAACCACCCAAAGTAGTGATTTTGCTGTCCAGCTTTTAGGCAACAAGGGACTGCAGTGGCTTAGTGGTTAAGATGCTGAACTTGATGCCTGGAAGGTTGGCAGGTCAGCAATTCAAGACCCAAGTGCTGCACAGTAGAGTGAGCTCCCATCTCTGCCCCAGCTCCTATCAACCTAGCAGTTGATGCTGAAAATCTTGCTATTTCTCTTCTGCTGGATTTTGGCCAATGCTTTTAGATGCCTGTTGTGTATTGAGGCACATTTGCAAAGAAGCGCAGGAGCGCTCTTGCAAGAGAAAAATGGTGGTTTCCCACCATTCTAGCAAGAAGCCCAAAGTGGTGCAAAACCCCTGAAAAGGGTGTGCTTATTAGGCTAAACCAAGCCTATGATTGGTTACAGTTTTGGATCCTGTTCTCCATTAGTTAACAGCATATATCCCCTGTTATGATTGGTTAGTTACATTCATCCCGTAGGTTGCTATGAGGAGCCACTGCAGGGGAGACACTATATAAGCCCCATGGGTAAACTAGTGTGGGGCCGGACTGGATCTATACTTCAAACACCATTCGTGTAGCCGGGTAGTGCTATGCCTGGGTCCCTCCACTGCTGCACTTCATGGTAGCATGTATATTGCCCAAAGACAGGTAAGAATCTGGAGGGACTGAATACACTGGGATTGTATAGCCATCTCGGGATCCGGAATGCCTTGTAAGCGCATCTCTATTTTGACTGTTAAATAAAGTCTTTTGCTGTTTGTTACATCGTTGTCCTGGTCTTGTGCTTATAAGGGCCGGATTAAACAATGCCTCAAAGAGCTTGGTTATCACAACTGTAGTAAACTCATTGGAACAAAAATAACTCTTTCATTGTCACTTAGTATTGATAAGAGAATGGAAAGATCTTGTAAAATACGTGTCAAGAAAGCTTCTGGAAAATGCCCCTTTAAATATAATTTTGAAAGCATACATTTCCCCCTCCCCATCAGTGAATGATTTTATTCAAAGGCTTGGGCCACAGTTTTATTAAAAGTAATTAACTTTTAACCTGGGTGTGGAGGGTGTTGGTAGTGCTCAACCTGGTACCAGAGCATGGGAAGCTAATCCTTCCCTCTCTGGCATGGATGGGAAAATCCTTACCCCTGTGCAATGCTGGTCCTTGTCAGCTACTGTTGAGGCTGGCTGCTAGTCAGGGAGAAAATTATGACGCTGTTTCCAACCCAGTTTGTGTGGACCAATGATGGCCATACCCCAAAGTTGTCTCATGGTGTGCCCTGTATGCACAACTGATGTGGATGAATCATGCAAGGCAATCAGTACCACATCATCAACAGATGTCCTAAACTAATGATTTGCCGCTAACCCCATCGACCCAGCATTACCCACCAGCTCCTATTAATTATCCACACCTGCCTCAAATAACGGAGCATAAACAAACCAGAGTAGGATAGGTGAAAAACTACCCAGCTTTATGCAGCCAATCTGGAAACTTTTAAAAAGTCTATTAAGACCCTTAACAAAGACTCTCCATGTACTCTGGCTTCTAGGGTCAGTGAGTGGGTCATCAATGCTCAGAAGCAAAAGAGGCTGCAACCAGGGCATGGCCAATCTAAATAGACTTTGTCGCCCTTGTCGCACATCATGAGGCAATGAAATAATCTGAAGGCCTCCTCACTCACCTCTTTTCCACTCCAAAGAGGAAAAAGCGCCTCATCATCCAGGCTAGTAAACAGCCTACCTCTGTGGGTATGCACTCTGACTACAAATTGTACCTGTGCAGGTAGGGTAACAGTTAGAAAAGCAAAACAGAACTGCCACAGGACTTAATTACTCAAAAATCCTGAATAACTGATACTTAATTTTAATTTAATTTAATTTTCAAATTTATTTGCTGCCCACTCAGGCAAGCCCGACTCAGGGCGGCTTACATAGTAATAAAAGTATGAAAACAGTTAAAAACCCACCCTAATTAAAAACTCACCCACCCCACTATGTGCCCCTTCAACAGGCACACATAGTCTTCAGTTACAGACTTTCTTGCCATGATGAGGTGCATTGCAGGCGCACCCCCCCAATAATGGACTCAGACACAAATGAAAATGGATAACGGCATTGGGCCACATTTATTGATTCATGCCCTAGTCCGAATTATAAATTTCTATTGGTAAAACGACCAATCATAATTCTTAAGGCAAGCAGGCCAAAGTAACACTGGTAAGGTACCACCCAAAATTGCCAACGGCAATTGTTACAATGTATCTATTTGTATCAATTTGTTTGTTGACAACAAACAAATTGTTGACCGTAGTCAATATCTAACTAATGACCCCACCCTCTGACGTGTATCCGTAAAATCAGGGGGTGATTCCAGCTGTCTAGTGGTAACCATCACCCCCTCGCCTGGTTCGTCGTTGACCGGACAACGTTTAACCAACTTATGCTTATCTAGTGTTGTCGAGTCAATTGCGAACCTGCCGGATACCTGTGGGTCATAAATGTTTACCTTACCAGTGCTACCCGCCACCCGGAGAGGCTTCAATAAAGGCTCGACGCCCCCCCCCCAAGACCGTCAGCTCGGTCGACAGGCCTGCTCGCCAATCACTCAGCAGGAGGTCCATACCTCCTCACGACAGATGGGCCCCCTCCCCTGAATAAAGCTCATAATTTTGCAGACTGATGGCGGGGAGGCGAATGACGCGTCCCCAACCCTTGTCAAAAAGGAAACGGGCAATAGCCCTGGAGCGACGAGCCCGGTCAAGCGCCTGGAGGCCAAACGCTCCCCTGTAAGCGTACTGCGGTATCATGTCCGACCAAATGAGGGGTGTGGCAGGCCACACATAATGTGAGTAGGCCAGGTGACTGCAAATCGCAAGCTTCCGCGATAGGCCAGTGACCTGTCTGAAACCATTGCCCCCAAGGTGAATAACCAGGACATCAGGCGAGTCAGCATCCCTGATGTAGAAAAGGAATGGCAACAGTTCCCGCCATAACATGCCGCGCTTACCACACCACCTGAGATGTGCGGGTGCACCCAGTCCCAGTCGGGGTCCCACTCTGTCACCGCAGCGTAACGCGCTGCCCTGTGCAGTGTAACGCGCTGCCCTGTGCAGCGTAACGCGCTGCCCTGTGCAGCGTAACGCGCTGCCCTGTGCAGCGTAACGCGCTGCCCTGTGCAGCGTAACGCGCTGCCCTGTGCACGTGGCAACGGCCCACCAGCCCTACTGTCACCGGTGTAAAACGACACCCAGGGTCTGTCAAGGAAAAAAGGGGGGTGAGAAACATTGCAGTGACTAAACTGGCACTCACGGTTGAAGAGGGTGAACACAAAAACTGAAAACAATGTGATCCTCACCTTCCCATGCGGCGTATTTCAGCCCCAGAGTACCCAAAAGTAGCCGCAGTAGAAACCGCCCCCATCCTGCAGGAATGGTTGAGTGAGGGGAGACCCACCCTGGTGACAGAAAAACGGGGCATGGTGCGTGCCACACAGTGCAAGAAACTCCTGTAGGGCACCAACCGGACAGATGTCTTCCAAGGAACATCGTAGCAGTATTACTCAACTGCCTACGCAGTGCTGATCTGTTTTAGAGGAGCGTATCCTCAACTGAGCCCAATCATTGCAACATAGACATCTTCGAGTTCCAGTGCCCTACGACTTGCATCTGCCTTAGACAGCATCACAAGCTCGCTGATGCGGAGCGCTCCAAAAAAGGCCACCGTTGTAGCCACATGAAACAGGGGTGCCTCATACCTATTGAAACATAGGTCATGCCAGCCCCGTGCCAGTTGGGTAAGAACCCCAGTGGAAATTGGGTGGCGGTCGTCCAGGCTACGCCCACGTTCCCGCACCCACCCCTCCAAAAAGTGTCTCACACGGAAATCAGCGGTACTATCCGCATGACCTCCCACCTTGGCCGTAAAAGCCAGCGCTGACAGCCTGAATGATATGGTGCGGGGTGCAAGGCCCTGGGCATGCCGGTAAACCATAAACGGAGGATGTGGGCCACCGGGATCGGCCAGGTATCTGGCAGCTGAAATTCTGTATAAAATGTCTGACAAGAAACTAATGCATGGTGATACGCCTTACGCGTGCGTGGCGCTGGTGACAAGCCAATCGCCCGGTTCACCTCTCCTTGCCAAAGGTCCATATCTCCTCCGGGAGTGGCGAGGGAAATTCCTCCGCATCCGGGGCCAAGGCACGGAACCGGGAGATCTGCAGGCGGGACAAAGCGTCAGCAATATCATTATTCACCCCCGGGACATGCCTGGCCCTGAACAGTACATTGAGGCGCAGGCTGCGCAATACAAACTGGCGCACGAGGTCCATGACCCTGGGAGATTTAGGTCTGTGAGTCGACAATGTGGACAACGGCCGCATTGTCACACCAGAAATGCACTACAGAGTTGGCCCACTCCTCACCCCATAGCATCAAGGCCCCCAGTATGGGAAAAAATTCCAAATATGTGAGATCTCTCAGGCGACCCGTGCCTGACCAGGCTGGTGGCCACCCACCATAGGCCCACTTCCCATAGAAGTACATCCCATGACCCAGGGATCCAGAGGCATCAGACTGTATCTGAAAGCGAGGTGAAGCCAGGAGGTCAGACCTCCAAAATGAGACCCCATTGAACTCCCTCAGGAACTGGAGCCATATGTGCCTATCTGCCCTGATGCCCCGTGTCAGTCTCACCCTGAGATGGGGCCTGGGTAAGCCTGTCATGGCGTCGCACAAGCGCCGAGCAAATGCCCTGCCAGGTGCGACCGCCCAGCAAGCGAAGTTAAGGTGGCCATGTAGCACCTGCCATTCCCGAAGGGATGCCTTGCACTTAGCCAGCAATCCCGAAATGAGGGCCACTATCCTGGACACCCTTTCCCCTGGGACCCGCCTGCGGCTGCCTCCGGCCAGGACTTAAAGGGCCGTTGAGGCAGCGAGACTTTGCCGCCGCCCCCGGCCCTCCTGGCAGGGTGAAGGGACCCCTGCAGTGCCGAACGCAGAGACCACCGCCGGCGTTCCTGGGACCTGCCTCCAGCTGCCTTTGATTGCCTCTGGCCAGGATTTAAAGGCGGTTGAGGCAGTGAGACTCTGCTGCCATTCTTTTTGTATTGTATTATTGAGTTCTTGTTACTGTATCTCTGTATCTCTGTCCTTGCCCTATGCTATATTGTATTTTGTTTTTTGCAACATTGTATTTGCTATTGTATTTTTGCTATATTGTATTTTATTTGATGTGTTGTGAGCCGCCCTGAGTCGGCATGTGCTGAGAAGGGCGGCATATAAATCAAATAAATAATAATAATAATAATAATAATAATAATAATAACCCAGACGTCTGCGCTACTGTGTCAATCTCCACCCCCAGGAACACCAGCTCAGTAGATGGGCCTTCGGTCTTTTCGGGCGCCAAAGGGACACCAAGTTCCTCCATTAGCGTCTGAAATGTGTTGAGGAGGCGTGTGCACGTGTCCCAGCCCCGTTCATCCCCGGACAAAAGTCATCCAGGTAGTGGGCTACAACCGAAACCCTGACCTGCGTACCAATGCCCACTGTAGGAATGTACTGAAATGCTCGAAGGCCGAGCAGGATATGGAACAGCCGAAAGGCATGGCTTTGTCAAAATAATATTCCCCCGGAATTTGAAACCCAGCAACTCGAAGTCACCCGGGTGCACCGGCAGGAGACGGAAAGCCGACTTGATGTCGCATTTAGCTGACAGTGCACCCGGGCCACATGAGCGCACATGCGCAATGCCTGATCAAAGGATGCACACCCGACATAGCAAAGGTTATCAGGAATAGCATCACTAACCGACCGGCCGGCTGGGTAGGACAAGTGATGAATCGGGCGGAAATCGCCCGGGGACTTCTTGGGCATTAGTCCCAGTGGGGATACTTTAAGGTTGCGAAACGGGGGTGCAGGAAAAGGGCCAGCGACCCTGCCCGCATCAATCTCCTTATTAATGCTGGCAGCAGCCACCTCCTCCCTTCCCCTGGGTGACAAAAGGTTGGGTGCGTCTTGAGGGGACCTATCCCCAGTGAAAGGAATACGAAACCCCAGTTGAAAACCATGAAGCAGGGAATCTGCGTGTGCCCTCTTCGGGCACAATGCGAGCCAACGCTCCAGCATGTCCACATTAACTGGGGAGGGGGCCTTTGGTGGACCTGCTCCCTCAGCGGCAGTCCTACCTGCCCCTTGACCACCCCTACCCCCGACCCTAAGTCCTCCCGGCCTGGGACAGGCGGAGGCAGCATGGGGGCCAGAACAAGAGGGGCACTCATGCCTGTACTTGGAATTTTTCCTGTTGCAGGAACCATTGGACGAGAAGGTCCAGCACAGCAGGCAGGCTGGAACCCCCTGCCCCGCCACCTGGCGGGGTACCTGTACTGGGGCCGCTCGTTGGACCACATGTCCACAATAGCATCTCTCCCCAGGCGCTGGGCGCGTGGGGGTCATATACAGAAGCCACAGCTTCTCACAGGGCTCGTCCCACCTCGTCTCTGGGTGCAGTGGAAACTTCATACGGAATTCCTCGTCGTAAGCCAGCCACGACAGACCCGGGAAGTCAACCCTTGCCCGGTAAATGTTGTCCAAATACAGTACCATCGAGATGGCCAGATCCGGCCTGGCCCTGAGGTAAACAGCCATGTAAATTAGGTATGCTGGCAACCAATTTGCCCACGTACGTGGCGGCTTACGACGACGTGCCTGCTCCTTATCCTTCTCGTCCTGCCCTTCCCCCTCCTCCTTGGTAGGCTCCCTGTTAAGAAGGGAGAAGATATCCACGTACTCACCCCTCCAAATCTTTCCCTTAGTGGATTGGGCCAGAAGGTCCCCTAGGGGCAAGGAATACCCTACTGTCGGCAATGCCGACACCGGCACAGAGGGAACTGCTGGCAAAGCAACGGGAGCCTGAACCAACCCGGGCACCCCCAACACATTCCCCACCGCATAGGGGGCGCCACCCCATCCCGGGCCCCGGGTCAGGGATGAAGTCGCCGGGTGGGCCGGAGGCGGCTGCACCGCTGCACAACCCGTGCGAAGCCATGGCCACTGAAATGCCCCCCCCAGGGAAGTCAGTTGTGTGGGTGCACTAGCTTGAACTGCATACTCACCCGATGCACCCCCACGGGCCGCCCCCACCGGGGGTTCCGGCCCGCTGGGGGCGTCGGAGCTCACGACCGAAGCTGAGCTCGTCGTCGGGGCCAGATCAGCACAAGTCTGCTGCGCCTGTTGAGTGGGGAGCTGCGAGGCAGTGGCCACCACCGGCCAGCGCGCCTCAAGCAGCTCAACCCGACCCGCCGCCTGCCGCTGCCCGGCAGCCAAAGGATCAACCTGGAAACCGAAAAGGCGCCCCCGCTTGGTTGGCCCCTACCAGGGATGCATCGAGGGCTGCTACGCGGGCCAGAAAGGCCTCCACGTTAATATATCCCCCAGCCCCGACCGGGGGCAAAAGGGCCGGCCGGCCCACAGTAATGGGCACCTGTCCAGGTCCCTGGGCCCCGGGGGCCAGATACGGCCAAGAGCCCCTGCTCGGCCCTTGAGGGGCCGTGGGCATGCCCTGCCACGGCAGGGAAAGCCGCACGGACCATGCCCGGGGTAGTGGGCCTGCGCGCGCCGCGCAGCGGGCCAAGGGGCCACCGATCCCATCCCACCGGTCCTGGTGGGCTCTGCCAAAGGTGGCTGCTGCGCAGGCGCAGTCGCGGTCCTCCGACCCGGCTGACGCCTCCGCGCCGATCGAGCCACGTTAGCGGCTGCCTTCTTCTTTGAGGGCATAGCTGAGTTAGCTAGGAAGCCTACGAATAGAAAAAGCTGCCCAAAAAGGCTTCCCTTGAAAGGACACGAGCGACGGAGGTAAGAGGGGAAAAACTTCTCCGCTCCGTCGCTTCGCCAAAATGGCAGCACGGCTGCCTCGTGGCCAGCCCTTTTATTAGGGTGCTGGCCATGCCCCTAACTACCCGGATGGCTTCGTCCGGTGGGGGGGGCCGCAAAGAGCGTGGCGGCCATTTTGGCGCCACGCTTCCATTATAATTGTATAACTGTTTAAACTTCAATCTATGCATATAAATTGATACATGTTGTTTTAAGCAAATTTTTCTCCTCTCCTGTCTTTTTTCCTGTGAGGCATTTCTTCATTACTGCCATATTTAGCACAAACGTCTGTTTCTTCTCAGCCATGTGGTATCAGTAGCATGCTTTTTACTCAGTCTGAGTGTATTCCCTGTCACATTCTGTATGTGACACAGAATACTTACTACACATTATTATTTGTTGAATGCTGATTCACATTCATGGGTACAAATGTAGAATTGCTTGACTTGTGAGTAAACCAATTAAAGTTTTCTGAAAACTTTCCTCTCAAACTTCTAGTCTTAGAAGCTATATATTAGCATGGGAAAATGGCAGAAATTAGGAGTGAAATGTGGGGAAGAACAGAAAATGTGCCTTAAAATTTCCAGTCATGTGTACTGTGTTATTATTGTTGCTGCTACTGTCACTGCATTTTCTGTTATGAAAATTATGTGATCTATTCTTATTTAATCTGTCCATCCTTGTCCATCTTGTCAATGAAGGTACCAACGCCATTTAGGGTGCAACAAATCTCGTTGTTCTGTGCAGGACAATGACAATAAAGATTAATCTATCGATCTATCTAACAAAACTCAACTTTAATATAAACTCTTTAACAGGCAGGCTTGCTTCAGTAACAGTTCCAGTTACTTCACTACTCATGTACTCCCAGGTTTCTCAGAGTCTCCCTAGTCCCAAACCACATGCTGTTTCTTGTCTGCTGACAAGAGGTCACCTGTTTCTCAAGGGCGGTGGGAAATCACATCTATAATTAAATTTAAAACTACATGATCAAACATCACTGAACCTGGGCACAAAGCAACATCAGACTGTCAGCTTCAATTGTGACAGATTTGGTGCCATTTTGAAGTTTGTTTTGTCTGCTCCATTTTTTTTATAATTGCCTTGTAAAATGTTGGTTTGCTCTGCCACAGAATGTTGGTTTGTTCTGCCGTATCATTTGCTGAACTATCATGCAGTGATAATTACCTGGTGAAAATAAAATGAAACAAAAAACTTGGGTCCGAATCAAAGAAATGTATCCCAGGGAATAAAGTAATGGCTTTTTTTTGTTTTTTGTTTTCTTGTTAATGGCATCTTGAGAAACCTTTTGCAGGATTTGTGGAGAAATGCATGGTAATTCTGAAAAAGAAATTATGTGTCAAAAGCTATCCCTTTTGGGGATGGATGAAATACTTCATTAGCTGTGGGAAAACATTTACTGGCTTTCACTCTTCAGATTAAAGGAGTTGTCACATTACTGTTACAAATAAGTTACCCACCCACTCAGCCTTAAATACCCCCAGGCCCACTTTTCAGTGACTGATGACATGTGTTTTATATGCATGACTACACTGCAGTTAGGCTTGTCATATGCCTTAATAATACATATCAAAGATGTATATCATGAAAAGATAAAGGGCTCTCTGATGTGTATCATCTTCTTCAGCCGGATTGTCAAGCCTGGGGAATGAAGCTGTTGCAAACAAGGCAGAATTCCCACACTGCATAGGCAGAATTGTTTGAAAAAGATGTACTCAGTTGCGTATTGGATTTGAAACAGGGTCAGAGTCTCTAGCTCTGCTATGATTTATGTTGCTTTCTGTGAAGAACTACTTTTAGTTTTAAATGTAATACATTGAAACAAGTTTCTAACCAAAGAAGCAAATGGAGTAGTAATGGTAATAACCACCACCACCACCATCAGCGTAAGTAGAAATAAAGAAAATCACAGTACAGTATCACAAGGTGGAATGTAGCAGTTTTGTAAATACAGTCTTGTACAGCTAGTATAGCATGAAGCCAATGGTCCCCAAACTTTAATCATTATCGTGTGGAGGGGAAATTTCAAATAGCTTTCTCTTGGCGAAAAACTGGATGAGAGCTTCAGTAGAAGTAAAAGTAACTCCTTTGCATGAAGTGAAACTAGAAAAACCTTGGACCTGAAATGGGGGGCCACTTGCCAACTGTCAATGTGCTGTCTGCACAGTTCTGTCAATGGCGAATCACAATCATGTAAGCCCTATGCTACTGAGCAGAAAGTACAATAAAGTATTTTAGTGCTTACAAGAGCCCACATTGCTTTCCACCCACTCCTCCACAGGCATAGAAAAACCTTAGCCTCCTGGGGAAACACTTTTCTAAGTCCAAAAACAAGACCTTTGCTTTGAAACAAGTAATGCATTACAAGTCCTGGAGCTGTAAACTTCCAGAAATACTGAAGCACATGGATCTTTTTGTTATAAAACTTCCTAGATGCCGTTAGGCTAAGGAATATGTTGGGTATCACCAATGATTTAAAGCAGTGGCATTTTTTTCATGTCCAAGAGTTGTTTTTGGCATACCAACTTTATCAATCATGTTTTAGTTGCAGAAAATCAGACACCCATGCTAACCATCCCTGCTCTCAAGGAGAGTTCTTCCTTTTTTACAGCCATTCCTGGCTGGAACGATGGCTTCAACAATACTCTGGAGAACTAGGAGGCAGTCCCATTTGCCTTTTGGCTGTGTCTCAGCGGCATGAGTCATTTGGCAACAAGAGTAATTTCTATGGCTTGGCAGGACTTGATCTAATAGCTGTAGGATCAAAGAAGTTGGCAATTCCCTGGGCTCAGAAACAACTGGTTGGTGGTTAGAAAGTGTGGATGAAACCCAAATGAAGACTGATCTAAGGAAGGGTGAAAGACCTTGCCCCCATCCACATTGATCACTAGACACTCCTGCCAAGGCACTGCTGATTATCAGGAAATCATTAAATTTTAACTACTGAATTAAGGCCTGGGCATTTCCTTTAGGCCTCTCTTGACCAAGACAGTCCTTCAATTACATATTCTTGTCTAAACTAAGGTTTGCTTACCCAAAGTGGTTCCAGCAGTCTTTTGTGTCTCAATGAAAGGGTTAATCACAGCTATTGTTCTGTTAATTAATTCCGGTAGCTGATAGTTAAGAAGAGTAAGTTAAGAACAGGAAGACTATCACCATGATTATAGCCAATATCCGGAATGGATACAGCAGCTGAAGAAGAAGCTGATAGTTGGGTCTGTTTACTCATAATAATAACAATTTTGTGTCAGAAATTATTCTGGATTGAAAGGATATTTGCGGGAGAAACTCTGCTCAGGGGATGCCCGAATCAGGTTCCTTTCATGTTCCCAAAAGCTGGGAGAGAGATGGGCGCTCAATCCATCATGCAGTTAGGGCTGGCATCAGAAATTTCTGGGCCTGGTATGCCCCCCCCCGCATTTTGGCCATGCTCCTAGGGTTTCCTGCGCATGTGTTGTTTGTTTGCACACGTGAAGATCAGTGGTTTCCCGGTGCCACCACACCCCTGTGGTTTCCTGTGCATGCGTCGTTTGTTTGTGTATGTACAGATTAGTGGTTTCCCGGCGGCAGTGGGCCCTTATCATCGCTGGGCCCAGGATGGGAGTCCTGATGTCCCCCCCTGATGGCAGCCCTGTATGCAGTACCCAGGTCTCAAACTGCTGACTTGCTGGTCTTCTAGCTAACAAGTCGAGCTTCTTAACCACTGAGCCATCACAGCCCCTACCTTGTTTATTCATGTTTTCACCAGACGGTATGAACCACTCACAGTATATTAATTGATGCTATGGACCACTCACACTGAAAATTTGTAAAAATGTGTCTTCTCCTTGTGTTCAGGATCTTTTCTGCTTTTAGGAAAAGATCATTGACACAAGTCCATGTATTGATTATTCCAATTATCAATAAATGAATTTGTTTCAGCTGAATTGTGCTTCTATTTTTTTTCCCAATTATCTTACAAAGGAACTGGAGCAAAGGCTATTTTGCTTTGGGTAATTTGGGTTTCTGGTTTTGAGGTATCACTGACAACCTGTCACAAGGTTGGAGAATGTAGGGTACACCATATTTTTGGGACTGCAAGAATAACTGATGGTGAGGAAGCCTGGGAATATCAGTCCACCTGGGGAACACAAACATTCACCATTCTTCAATTAACCTAAATGTGCCCCATGCCTCTGTTGAACATATAGGGTTTAAGAGGTAACCTAACTTTAGATGTTGTTGAGATGCTCTTGCAAAAACTGGAGGGGGTGGTATCTACCATGTAGCTGGCCAAAATACTCTACAGTACAGCCTGTTTCAGCGGTCAAGGACCAGTAAACTAGCGCTGTCAAAAGCTTAATGGCCATCAATAACACAAAACTGATAGAATGAAAGCGCGGCGCCAAAATGGCCGCCGCGCTCTTTGCGGGGCCCCCCACCCGGACTCAGACATCCAGGTGAGTTAGGGGGTGTGGCCACCCCTCTATAAAAGGGGTGGCCACGAAGCAGCCGAGCTGCCATTTTGGAAAAGCGACGGAGAGGAGAAGTTTTCTCCATCGCTCTTCGTCTCTTTCTCAGAGCCGCAGTTGGCTGCAGAGCCTTAGCGGGTATCTTTGCTCCTCAATCTTCGGCTTTCCAGCCATCTAGTTCTGATCCCTTGAAAGGGATCGTGCTTTTTATTATGCCTCCCAAGAAGAAGGCTATGGCGACTCAGGCTCGCCCGAAAGGGAGGCAGCAGTCGGGTCGGAGGACCGCGACTGCACCCCCCAACAGGACCCCTTATCGGAGGCACCCACCGGGACCAGTGGGATGGGGCAGCTTAGGCCATGGCCCATGGCTCTCCAGCCTCAGACTGGCCCTACAGGGACTTCGGCCCCCGGCCCACAATTGCCGGCCATGGGCCTTGAGCACGGGGGAGGGCCTGGTGCGGTTGCACAGCAGGGCTTACCCCCGGTCCCTCATGGGCCAGAGTTTTGGGCATGGCCCTATTTGGGACCTGGCTCTCAAGTCGGGGGCCCTGGACCATTGCCCAGTGGGCCGTCCGGCCCGCCTGGCCCCCTTTATGCAGGGGGATCTGCGACAGTGGATGCATTACTGGCCCGCGTAGCGGCGCTAGAGGCATCCCTAGGGATCACCAATAACCCCATGGGGGGGGGGGCTTCGCTGCCATCTGGGGCCCCCTTTTGCCAGCCTGCTACTACGGCAGCCACCACTCTCCAGCAGGCAGCCAGTCGGGTCGAGTTGCTCGAGGTGCACAGTCCCGTGCCCGCCGCGGTCTCGCAGCTCCCCATACATCATGAACTGCAGACAGGTAGTGGTCGGATGTGTCCTCAGAGCTCGATTTCAGTCGCGAGCTCCGACGCCCGCCGTGGGCCGGAACCCCCAGTGGGGGCGGCTCACGGGGGTGCACCCAGTGAGTATCAGGTTCAAGCTAATGTTCTCACATCACACTACACTTCCGGGGATAGGTTTCAGTGGCCATGGCCTCGTAATGTCGGGGCGGGTGGGCATCAGTTCCCAGCTTACCTGGGTGCAGCTTGGTCCCATACTGGCATAACATTGGGTGGGGTGGGGTTTCCGCCCCCGGGGCTACACCGGGTGTCGCAGGGACGGTCCAGGCTCCTCTTCTGATACCCCATGTTAATACTGTGCCAGTGTCGGCATTGCCGACGGCCGAGTATTCCTTGCCCCTCGGGGATCATTTGGCCCAGGCCACAAGGGAAAAGATTTGGAGGGGGGAGTATGTCGATATTTTCTCCCTATTGAACCGGGAACCCACCAAGGAGGAAAAAGAGGGGCAGGATGAGAAGGACAAAGAGCTGTCTCGCCGTCGCAAGCCACCACGCACCTGGGCCAACTGGTTACCCGCATATCTCATTTATATGGCGGTGTACCTTAGGGCTCGGCCTGACCTGGCCATTCCTATGGTCCAATATTTGGACAATATTTACAGGGCAATGGTGGATTTTCCTGGCCCATCGTGGTTGGCTTATGATGAGGAATTTAGAATGAGAGTGCCCTTACACCCGGAGATGAGGTGGGATGAGCCATGTCAGAAATTGTGGCTTTTATACATGACCCCCATGTGCCTGGCACCTGGGGAGAGGTACCATTGTGGACATGCGGTCCAGCGAGTTGCTCCAACACAGGCTCCCCGCCAGCTGGCGGGGCAGGGAGTTCCAGCCCGCTTGCTGTGTTGGAGTTTCTCGGCCAATGGTGTATGCAATAGAAAACAGTGCCGATACAAACATGAGTGTCCCTCTTGTGCTGGCCCCCACGCCGCCGCTGCGTGTCCGCGAGCCGGTGGGTCACAGGGCAGAGGTAGAGGTGGACAAGGAGCGGGCAGACCTGCCGCTGATGGAACTGGTCACTCAAAAGGCCCCCTCCCCGGTTAACGTAGCTATGTTGGAGCGGTGGCTCTCAACTTACCCGAGGAGAGAGGATGCTAGGTACCTCCTCGAGGGTTTCCAGCAGGGCTTTCGCATCCCATTCAAAGGGGAGCGGTGCCCCCAAGATGCCCCTAATTTACTTTCCCTGAAGGGTAGGGAGGAGGTGGCTGCCCTAAGTATCGCTAAGGAGGTTAATGCAGGTAGGGTTGCTGGCCCCTTTCCTATGCCACCCTTTCCCAATCTGAAGGTTTCCCCTTTAGGGTTGGTGCCCAAAAACACCCCTGGGGAGTTTCGTTTAATTCACCATCTGTCATACCCGGCGGGCCATTCGGTCAATGATGCCATTCCTGATGACCTTTGTTCTGTCAGGTATACATCATTTGACCAGGCCCTGCGCATGGTGTGCTCTTGTGGCCCGGGTGCACTTCTGGCAAAATGTGACATTAAGTCGGCATTCCGTTTGTTGCCGGTGCACCCAGGTGACTTTGAGTTATTGGGTTTTAAATTCCAAGGGAAATTTTATGTTGATAAAGCCATGCCTTTTGGCTGCTCTATTTCCTATTCAGCATTTGAACGTTTTAGCACTTTCCTTCAGTGGGCCTTTGTTTGCAGGTCTGGGTCCCGGTCTGTAGCCCATTACCTTGATGATTTCTTGTTCGGGGGTGAACGGGGCTGGGACACGTGTACGTGTCTCCTCAATACATTTCAGACGCTAATGCAGGAACTCGGTGTCCCTTTAGCGCCCGAAAAGACCGAGGGCCCATCAACTAAGCTCACATTTCTGGGTATCAAAATTGACACGGTCTCGCAGGCATCCAGGTTACCCATGGATAAGGTTACCCGGATCACTGCGTTGATTTTGGCCTTACTGGCCAAACGCAAGGTGTCACTTCGTGAGCTCCAGGTTCTCCATGGTCACCTTAACTTCGCCTGCAGGGTGGTCACGCCTGGCAGAGCTTTTGCTCGACGCTTATGCGACGCCATGACTGGCCTATCCAGACGCTATCATAGGGTCCGACTGAACTAGGGCATGAGGGCTGACATGTTGGTTTGGCTTAAGTTCCTGAGGGACTTCAATGGGGTGTCATTTTGGAGATCTGACCTTTTGGTTTCCCCTAGGTTCCAGGTTCAGTCGGATGCCTTGGGGTCCCTGGGATATGGGATTTACTTTGAGGGGAGGTGGACCTACGGCCGATGGCCTCCAGCATGGCGGGGCACGGATCGTCTACGCGATCTTACATTCCTTGAGTTCTTCCCGATACTGGGAGCTTTGATGCTATGGGGTGAGGAGTGGGCCAATTCAGTGGTTCATTTCTGGTGTGACAATGCTGCGGTAGTGCACATTGTCAATTCCCAGACATCTAAATCACCCAAGGTCATGGAGTTAGTTCGCCAGTTTGTGTTGCGCAGCCTACGCCTCAATGTGCTCTTCAGGGCCAGACATGTACCAGGTATTAATAACGATATTGCTGATGCTTTATCCCGCCTGCAGATCCCCCGGTTCCGCGCCTTGGCTCCGGACGCAGAGGAATTCCCCTCGCCGCTCCCGGACGAGATTTGGACGTTTGGCAAGGAGAGGTGAACCGGGCGATCGGCATGTCGCTGGCGCCCCGCACGCGTAAGGCGTATCACCATGCATTCAGTCAATTTAAAAAAATTTGTGCGCAACTCCGGTTGCCCGAGGTGTGGCCCATTCCAGTTGCACACGTTCTACAATTTATGGTCTACCTACACCGTCTGAGCCTAGCTCCCCGCAGGCTGTCAGCACTGGCATTCATGGCCAAAGTGAGGGGCTCTGCTAACAACACGAATGATTTCCGTATACGACATGTTTTGGAGGGGTGGACACGGGAACGTGGACGCCGCCCGGACAATCGCCACCCTATTTCTCCAGGGGTTCTTACCCACCTTGCACGACGCTGGCATGACCTGTGTTTTGACAGGTATGAGGCAGCTCTGTTTCATGCGGCTACCACGGTGGCCTTTTTTGGAGCGCTCCGCATCAGTGAGTTGGTGCTACTGTCTAAGGTGGATGCAGCTCGTAGGGCACTGGAACTCGAAGATGTCTATGTCTCCAATGAGTGGGCTCAGTTGAGGATACGGTCCTCAAAAGTTGATCAGCACGGTGTAGGCAGTGGTGTTAGACTGCTATGATGTTCCATTGCAGACATCTGTCCTGTTGGTGCCCTATAAGAGTTCCTTGCAGTGCGTGGCACACACCCTGGCCCATTTTTCTGCCACCAAGATGGGTCTCCCCTGACTAAATTTCAATTTTGGAAGGTGACCGGTAAGGCACTGTCCAGTGTTGGCCTCCCCGGGGCTCGTTACGGCACCCATTCTTTTAGAATAGGAGCTGCTTCTACTGCGGCTGCATTTGGGTACTCTGAGGCTGATATACGCCATATGGGGAGGTGGGGATTGAAGTGTTTTGAATTATATGTTCGCCCTCTTCAAGTATGAGTACCAGATAAGTTACTGTCTTGTCTTTTTTATCTTACAGACCATGTGTGTCCCCGCACACTGGTGGCAGTATGGCTGGTGGGCCATAGCTATGTGCACTGGGCAGCGCAGTACGCTGCGGCGACAGAGTGGGGACCCCAGCTTGGACTACATGCCTCCGCATGTAGCAGGTGGTATGGTAAGCGCGGAATGTTATGGCGGGAACTTTTGCCATTCCTTTTCTCCATCAGGGATGCTGAACCGCCTGATGTCCTGGTGCTGCACCTCGGGGGCAATGACTTGGGCCAGGTCACTGGCCTTTCCTTAAAACATACGATCTGCAGTGACCTAGCTTATTTGCATTATGTGTGGCCTGCCACAACGCTGCTATGGTCGGACATCATACCGCATCACGCTTACAGGGGGGGTATCAACCTCCAGGCCCTTGACCGCACTCGTCGCTTGGTGAACAAGGCAGTGGCCCGGTTCTTTGCTGACAAGGGTTTGGGGCGGGTCATCCGATACCCCACCATTAGTCTCCAAAATTACGATCTTTACACAGGGGATGGGGTCCATCTGTCGCCCAGAGGTTTGAACCTCTTTTTGGAAGATTTGCAAGCAGGCCTGTTGACCGAGCTGACGGTTTGGGGGGGGGGCGGTGAGTATTTATTAAGCCTCCCCGTGTGGCGGGTAGCACTGGTAAGGTAAATATTTATGACCCACAGGTATCCGGCAGGTTCGCAATTGACTGGCCAACACTAGAGAGGTACAAGTTTGTTAACGTTGACCGGTCAACGATGAACCAGGCAATGGGGTGATGGCAGGAGCTCTTCAGCATGCATCACCCCGTGATTTGACGGATACACGTCAGAGGGTGGGGTCAGTAGATAGTTTATTGACTACGGTCAACAATTTGTTTGTTGTAAACAAACAAATTGATACAAATGGATACATTGTAGCCAATTGCCATTGGCAATTTTGGGAGGAACCTTACCAGTGTTACTGCGGCCTGCTTGCCTTAAGAATTATAATTGGCTGAGTACCAATTGAAATTTATAATTCGGACTAGGGCATGAATCAATAAATGTGGCCCAATGCCGTTATCCATATATACCGGTGTCTGAGTCTTTTTTGGGGGGGTGCGCCTGCAAAGATATTTAAGCAGGAGGCATGAACAAAATAAACAGATAGATTCAGATGTGAAAAACAGTGGGAAAGTCCAAACCCTACTTAGCAAATTAGTGCAATACATATGGATACCAGGAAAGGAGAAACCTGACAAACACTGAAACACAACTGAAACTAGAACAAAAAATTTAAGCAGAGGCCACAAGTCACAGAGAGCTGCTGCAGTGTAGTAGACTAGCAGGGATACTTGAGTTTAAATTTCTGCTCAGCCATGCAAACTTTCTGAGTAGGGGCAATGGGAAAACACTCTTTAAACATCTCAATCCTATTAGAGTCACCATAAAATGGAAGGAATTTGATGGCACATGACAACAACAATTAATGAGCACAATGCAGTAGTTAAGAATATTAGGCTAGGGTGAGGGAGCCTGGCCTTAAATTCCACTTTGATCACAAAGCTCACTACGTCGTCTTAGGAATGGCAGCTACAAATGTAACATAATTTAATGGGTTGGATCTTTATCAAGCTGCATTTTAATCAGGTTGTGAGTCACCTTCATTTTTTTATTGTAAAAAAAGCAAGATATAAATAAAATGAATTAACATGAACTAGTAAAGGTAAAGGTCACCTTTGATCGAAAGCCAGTCATATCCGACTCTAGGGTTCAGTGCTCATCTCTGGTTATAGCCAAAGAGCCAGCGCTGTTTGTGTCTGCAGACATTTCCGTGGACATGTGACAGGCACAGAACACTGTTTACCTTCCCATTAAAGTGGTCCCTATTTATCTACTTGCAATTTCTTGCTTTAAACTACTACATTGTGTTAACCCAACTCTAGAAATCCCAATTTTATTTGTGTTTATTATTATTTTATATTTTATTTTTCAATAAAGATGCTTTGAAACTTTATTTTCCATTTTCCCTGACTCTACCCACTAGTCACACTTGTCCATAGGCAGTCCACTGTACACACAACCTTTCACCACATTTGCAGGTAAATAACTGCAAAGGATCTATTATTTTAATAAATATTTCAATTGTCAAACTGTAAATAAAAGAGATTTTCCTTCGTGATTCCTCAAAAGCAGTTCTTCAAAGGTTCCACCATGTAAGCCTATGGAGCCGAGTTTCAAGCAGCCCGCTCTGTTGACTTGTAGTGTGTGTGTGTGTGTGTGTGTGTGTGTGTGTGTGTGTGTGTGTGTGTGTGTGTGTGTGTGTGTGTGTGTGTGTGTGTGTGTGTGTGTGTAACTGCAATAAGAGGGAAAGCTAAAAGGGAAAGTGATTATGACTTCAAAGGAGAAACTTGCTACATTGTATCCATTCTTGCAATAATGTATCTATTATATAGAAGTGCAAAAGCTGCTTCCAGGAATCAAGTGAAAGCCCATGATGCACATGCCTGTATAAGGATTAAAATAATAAAAACATTAAATAAAAATTAGTCTCTCTATCTAGAGAGCAGGGGCCAGCTGGGGATGAAAAATTAACCCTTTAACTGCCAAATAAAATTTTAAAATAATAAAGAAAAATCATTTCTCCTCCCCTACAGTGTTGCTGGACATCACAGTTGCTCTGTCCAGTCAAAGGACTTTGGCTGGACATGAGCAAGCATGGGTCTTCTCATGAGTAAACCTGTTAGAAGGATTGTTCTGGCCTGGCTAGTGAAGGCTGTGGCCAGTTTAAAAGTGAACCTTTTTCCTTTGAAGACAAGTGGCGGCTTGTTAGCAGCCACTGCCAACTTAACCCTTTCATTGCCAGTTGTGTCAATTGTGATTAAAAATTAATTAAAAATGTTTCCATGTATGCTAACATGTTGGATCTTTTTTGTATTAAGACAGGAACCTTTCAGACACCTTACCCCATGTATCCAGGACAGATAAGGCTGAGCCAAAAATTAATTAAAATGAACTCTTTGTGCGCAAGTTCCTTCTTCTCACCCCTGGGACAATCTTAATGGCAGATTTCAGTTTCCATACCCCAGGGCATCTTTTAATCATATCTTCATCTTGCGTCTTTTGTTTCAAGAGTTAGCAAGATGTTAGGATGTTTGATATGTGTAGAATGTACTGATTGCATTTCCTGCCTATAGGGGGGAGGGGTGTTAGTGAGGTGTAGTCAGGCAGGAGGATGTGGGTTGATACACTTGGTGCATCTCGAAGAGCTCGGAATTGCCTCCGCCAGTTGGTCAAAACTATCTCATCACGTTGGTGCACATCTGGTGAGTTTGCATGGCCATTGGTTTTATGCCTTGTGGATTACTGCTGTCATTGGCCAACTGCATCATTTGGATTTTCCTGACCCCAATGTTACTCCTCCTGTCTTTTCCTGGATTATGTAAACCTTTTTTTATTACCTTTATTTGCATAAATATTGATTTTATGTATCATGTGATTGAATGCTTTTGTGTTTTCAATGACCACCTGCTGGGGCCCCTTTGTTTTATTGTGTAATTACCCCAAGATAGGGGAGCTTAGTCTGTATGTGTAGGATTGTATAAAAACCACATCGCGGATCCAGAGGACAGCTCACTTTTGACAAACTAGACAGGGACACTCATTTTTGTAGAGGGTGGGTTTTATTGCTTTTGATCAGCAAGTGGCCACTGTTGGTTTAAACCAAATAAAATCCTTTTCTTTTCCCTGAATCTTGACTCTGCAATTCTTGGGAATTCCGCCAGTGCTGGACCTCCTTTAAAAATTAATTTGTGTCTTTCCAGTTGCCAGTGATCCTTGGCTGAGCGTCTACTATTCTTTTCCTTCGTGGCTAGCATGGGTTCCATCATAGATCTGTGGCAAGGAGGGGGAGTGGATTTTTAGGTAACAGTTGGCAGGAGCTGGGACAGAGACAAGAGTTCACTCCATTGTGCAGCACTAGGATATCGAACCCCAACCTTCCAGTCTTGAAGCTCATGTCTTAACCACTAAATTAATGCAGTCCTTAGTCTGGCCAGGTTGTCCTGTTATGGTAATATAGTAGAACATGCTGTTAATGATTCAAGGCTGAGTGTCAGGCAGTGGTTAACTAACATGATAACCCTGAGAACTAGCAGCCTTGGTGAAGTCTGCAGGGAAGGGTGATAGTCCCCAATTATATCCCACTTGAATCTATCTTGATGGAAGGCAGCAGCTTCATCAATACTGGCCTGGGGCTGATGAAGATTTTGCATGGCAAAAGGGCTCAGGACCAGAAAGTGACTTGCAAAGCTGGATCAGTGGTACGGTGATCATGCTGAGATGCAGAAGGTAGATGAAAGGCCATGGCATTATAGTCACAGAACAGTTTTCATGGCTGATCATCGCGATGATTGCCAATATTTAGAATCGGATAGGGCACAAGAAGAAAAAGTGTCTAAAACCAAAAAGCAGAAGTTTAAAGACACTGGGAAAATGCTTTGATAAGAACAGGCTTGCATGTCACACCCCTTCTCTCTGATGCTAATTTTGAGTCTCCCTTGTCTTGTCGCTTAACTATTGAGATAGCAGTTACTTTAAATCCTCTTCCCCTATTTCCTCTCTACCTCTTTTGCTGTCATCAGACTTTAGTGGGCCCCATGTGGGTTTGTTTGACCCTTTACACAAGGCCTCATCAAGACTCTTCATACAGCAAATTGTTAGGCATGGAACTCAGCATCACCCAGCTTGAAAAGAACAAATAAGGTTTTATTAAACAGCAGAGTTAAAAGAATATTGCTTATCCTTACCAATATTTCATGCACCTCATTCTTCCCTTGCCATCATGTACTTACCAAACCAAGTGTATTTCAAACAATATGTTTACCATCACAGTATATTTAACTATAACTAGGCAGCACATTGCACACCATAGCAACACTAGTCTTTAAAGGATAGAGTGGTAGCAATTACAGAGTACTGTACTATGCAGCTAGTCTTATGCATGTGTGAAGGAGTTAATTGCCCATGCTAGGATTCCTCAAGCTAGCCAAAGCACTAACATGAGGAGAGGCAGTCTTAGCAGCTGCTTGACAACAACAACTGTCAGTTTTTTCACCAAAATATGGAATCCTTCTGAACCTAGAAAATAGCAATTAGAGCCCTGTTGGATCCAGCAGAACTTCTGACATGCTGTTTGATCTCAAGCTTCTTTATACATTACATTTGCCCTGTAAATTAGGGGAGCACCCTCCTTAGCCCCATCATAGGTAATCAACACATTTTCTAGTCAGCAGCATGCCACTGCTATCTTTCTCCCGATAGCACATAGGCCCTGTATGGGGAGCTGAAGACTCTTTCCCAAGTCTGCTATGCCCACTCCTGCTTTTTGTTGGGCATGCTTACATTGCACAAGGACAAAAACTTTAAAATAACCACTCATGTGCCAGGCATCACCCCTTGGACAGGGTGGAAATAGCTGCCCAGGCTTTAAAGCCAAGTCACACAAATACAAAAGAATGGATGGAAATCTCTTTCTGCAGCACCGTTCTCCCTGGTATTTCTCTTCTTACCTGGAGAACCAGAGAAGTGTGATGATTCTCCTAGACTCCAGACAGTGCCCTGAGACCTAGAAACTCTGCTTATATGCATTGGTGGAGGGGATTGGCTAAATGCCCAACTAGGTGTCTGATAATCATTTGCATGAGTGTAAGGCAGAGAATAGCTGGCTGGATAGCTCAGTTGTTTAGATACCTGGCTAGGGAGCCAGAGGTTATGAGTTTAATTCTCAATTCTCCATTATGTTTCCTGGAAGAAGAGTCAGCCTGTGCAATAATGGGTAAGTGGCACAGGACACCCTCAACCATTCTCTGTATTATCTGCCTAGAGAACCCTAGAAAGGATTGCCATAAGTCAATAAGATAATATAGTACTTCTAGTATGTAAAATGGATGAAGAAAACAAGAAAAAAACATAACTTATAAAGCAGCCCTTTACTATCAGGAAGATTTGTAACCCTATCCACAATATTATCCCTGATCTCAGTTTAAAGGATCTCAAAGGTCAGGCGAAAGGAACTGCAGAATGAACTCACCTATACACAGAAGAAGAATGGGACTGAACAAGTTTGTGGTAAGTAGTGGAGGATCAGAGCTTTCACCTTGATGAAATTGGACTGGTTCATTAAACCTAGAGAGCGGTTTTCTTTCTGTTGAACTTCTAAAATTGATTTATTTTTTTCTCCAATGAAAGAGCAAAATCATGTGTGCACATCCTCACTTAACCTTCCTGAATTAAACCTTCACTTTCATTGGTTTCATTTTGTTTCTACAGCATAATAAAAATGTCTAGCATAATAAAAATATTTTACACTAGTAATTTTTGGAGCAGTTGCTCTATTTAACTAACCCTGAGTTTATTCAGAGTTGTAAAGCTGTGAATAAAAAAAAATACTTCGCCCACTTTAGCCCTGTAACGATGAACTGTTTCTTCTGCATTTAATTGATAGAAGGATCTAGGCAGGGGTTTGCTTCTCTTTTACTAGTTAATACAGTCATTAAGGGAAACTCAAACACTGAGAAGTGTAGAATATGTTCTGTCCTACAGCAACCATATCCACATAATGAACAAAAGAAGAAAATGTTAAAATATATAGATATATCTATATATTAGTACAAAATATCTGTTTGCTCCCATTTTGTCTCTGGAATAATATTTCTGAGTGAGGAATAGATATATCTTCTGTCTAGTGCACATGATAAGAAATACATATGCATGAATAGTAAATAAAGTTTGTACTGGACAACCTGTTCAGGATTAGCTAAAGAATAAATTATGAGGTTCAATTGCTGTAAACTCTATGAAGAGAGGGCACTCTTTGGGGTTGTTTCAACTTGCTGTGATGTTTATAAGGGAATTTGGGTGTTACTGGTACAGTATATTAGTGTCTAAAGCATTAGTAATTAAGGATTATTTGCTTCCAAAGTTCTCTGCCTCAGAAGCAACATTTCACAACTAAATAAGAGATGTTATCAACTCCGAATAGTTGACCAAAAGACAACCCTTAAAATAGGCCACTGGCATTAAAAGCAAGACTATTGCAGCCACTTCAGACAGACTTTTACTTACAGGGCTTTCAAAGTAAAAGAAGTATTTAAGGAGTAGTTTTACCAGTTCCATCCTCAAAGACTTCCCATGCCTAAGCCAGGTATTCCTGTCTCCCTGGGGCTAGACCATGCTAGGTACCCATGGGATTTTTTAAACATTTCATGCAGTATAACATTTAGAGAAAGGTCTGAGAACTGATGGCTCTTCAAATGCTATTGCACACAACTATCATGAGACAATCCAGCATAGTCAATGGTGAGTCGTGATGAGAGATGCAGTCTGACAATATTTGAAGGATACAACCCTTCTGTCTTGTTTGATGAATCTGCTGACAATAGCATTTGGGAGAAGGCTTGGAAGTTTGGGAGAAGGCTTGGAAGCTTTGTCTCCTATTCTGTCTGGACATTTTATAAGATCTGTGTCTGATGCTTTAGGCTGTAAGGCAACAATCCTCAAGACTTTCATCCTATGTTGAATAGGATGAAATAATAACAATAACTGAACATGCAGCTCTGTCTTTCCTAACAGTAATTTTCAAGCAAAGAGCAGCATTATTCCCTGCAAGCATCTTCTTCTTCAAGTGCTGTATCCGATTCTGAATATTGGCTATCACCATGGCGATTAGCCATGCAGATTGTCCTGGGAACAATACAATGCCTTCCTTTTGCCTTCTGCATTGCAGCATAAACCCCCCTACCACTGATCCTGTTCTCCAAGTCACTTTCTGGTCCTGAGCCCTTTTGGCACACAAAGTCCTCCTCAGCCCCAGGCCAGTATTGATGAAGCTGCTGTGCTCCATCAAGATAAATTCAAGTGGGATTTAATCCACTTGGGGACCATCACCCTTCCCTATGGGCTTTGCCACTCAAGGCTGTTAGTCCTCAGGGTTGTCATGTTAGTTAACTGCCACCTGACAATAGGTGTTGAATCCCAGGCAGTATGGTATACTCTATTGGTTTGTTTTCGTGTCGGAGATTACTCTGGGTTGAAAGGATTTTTGCAGGGGACACCAGAATGAGGCTCCTTTCATGTCACCTGGCCAGACTACTTGCAAACACATCCAGAGGGGGGGAAATGACAAAAATTAAACAAATACAGTAAAACCCCTACTTACGAAAAAAAGTCAATTCCGTAGGCTTTTGCTTAAATTGGTTTTTTACATAACTCGAAGGAAACCCATAGGAAAAATGAAATTTTTATGTAAATCAAAGCAATACCATAGGGAAATGAATTTTTACATAACTTGACGCAAACCCATAGGGAAAAGAATCTTTATGTCACTTGAAGCAAACTCATAGGAAATCGTGTAAATCGGGACGTGGTTTTAGCACAAAATCATTATGTAAGTCGAATTTTATGTAACTCGAGGCATTTGTAAGTCAGGGTTTTACTGTATCTAAAACATTATGGCACCTTAAACACTATTTGTTACATTTGAATGTCAGCTTTTGTGGATACAGCTACTTCTTCAGACATATTGGAAAGAAGTAAACCCACAAGTCAAACATAGGGTAGGGACAGGCAATGGATTAGCAGGAGGACAGCAAAACTATTGTCACAGGTGATTAATCGTAGGAATGCAGGGTGCAATCAATATTCTTTCTATTGTGTCAGTAGTGCTGTGGTCTCCTTGCTGATCCATTTCCTGGGCCTACTCATCATATAACCTGTGGTTTTGCTTCATGCCAGCAAGTCTGAAGAAACTGATGTATTCACAAAAGCTCTCATTCATATACAACAGACTTTAAGGTACCACTATCCTTTTTACAATATGTTTTGTTTTAATTTTGCCCTAAGTTTATTATTACTAATTCTACTCATTTCGTTGCAGGTGTTGTTGCTGCTGCTGCTGCTGCTGCTGTTATTGTTGCTGTTGTTGTTACTATTCTTACAACAATGATGACAATAATGTGCCTCTTTCCTGGAGTGGCAACAGAAGACAAATGAGTTCAGTAGAGTGTTATTTTCCCCTTGTGTCATGTATATAAATCCTTTTCCTGCCAGGCATTTTTTGACTTCTCTCCCTCCCAACCCTGTTAGCTGTTTCTCTAGCACTTGAAAAATGTAATCTCTGCCCAGAACGTGAGTGACTGGCTTTCTCCAGACTCAATAAGCTTATTCAACCATGTCACACTGACAACTGTCAAGACTAAATCCAGTGTGAACAGACTGGCAAAAAGTCAATTAGACTTCAGTATTTAGTTACTCTTTCTTACATGCAACAGTTTTAAATACTATTTCAGCAACGTTCTTTCAGCTGCTGTGACAGGTAGTTTTATTTTCCTGTCTGTTTGTCTCTCCCATACGCAAACATACATCTATGTTGATATGTTCAGGAAATAAGCCAAAGAAAATCACTGCTTTTGTGTCTCTTTAGAAAACAAAATGCACTGTGGCTTTCATGCAGATATGTTTTAAAACAAACATAGTGAATGCCTCCTAAGAGGCAGTTCTTTTGAAATGTGTACTGACTGTAGTATTGTTGCTAAATCTTTAAGCGTTTTCTTTAAACTTAGCTCAAAATTATCCTTTTATTATTAGATGTTAACTTACTGGCTTAGTTGTCTGGCTGCAATTGGGTGTTTGATTCTCAACTGCACCTCCCGGGTGAAGAGCTTATTCTATATAACCTTGGGTAAGCTGCACAGTCCAAGAAAACCGGAAGAAGTCGGGAGTAAACGAAACCATTATTTGTTTGTTTGTTTGTTCAATTTCTACCCCACACAATCAGCCAAGGTCGACTCACTTCTATGTCTGGTTGGAAATATTTAAAATGATTGGTTAATTGTAATGAATTGAGTGTTGATGTAACTAAGCTATGTTAGAATTGTAATTTAATGAGGGGTAGCATTATCTCTTTTGCGGTGTAACTCTAACCTTGCTACTTTTTTACAATGGTGATTCCAGTACAGTCGAGGAGGTATCACATGGTTCATATTGCTATCCAATCCTCTAATATAAAGAGATGGTGAAGAGAAAAAATAGAACAGAGTAGAAAAAAAGGAATTTTTTGGAATAGTATCCATGTTAGTCTCTGTTTCTATTAGTCTCACTCCCATGTCTGATTAAGGGGACTTGAGCCACAAAAGCTCACCTTAAAATATAACACTCTTTAAAGTGCTACAGATTTTTTGTTTTGTTTTGTCTAGTCTCTGACATACTACTCTAAAAAAAACCTGCTTTTGGCTATATTGTATACAATTTCATATCATTTTACAGTAAAATAATCCAAACTCAGTCTTATGTGGTGCTTCAAAAGTCTTGTTCAGTTTCACAGACAAAATAAATTTCTTCAGTACTTCAGCTGTCAACAATATTGGTTATTACAACAAAGAATTTGTCTGTACATCCAAATGTATATACAATTAATTCACTTCGTAGATCCTTACATAAACCAGGTTATCTATTTCCAAAATCTAACCCGTTTAAAGATTTTTCGATTTCTCTTCCTCAGGAAAATATAACTGTGTATAAGATACAAATCATAATATCTTTTAGTACTTGCAACTAGCATACATACATCATAAATCATCCAGCATCATTCTGATGAAATTCTTACCAATCTTTGCATTCTAAATGGCCTCTAATGTGATTCTTTTAGTGCCAGAAAGTTATTTGATCACTAAACCCTGGTGCTCATATACTCCCTAAACTCTAATCCTAAACACCTGTGCTTCTCAGTCTTTTTTATGGGTCCTAATTCTGTTCATAACGTGGCCTAGGTAAACTGTAGATAGGCTTATTTCTTTGGTGGCTTGAGACTGCTGATAATATACTGTGAAGTGGTCCATTCTATAAAAAAACATCTGTAATCTATCTCTTGGTTCAAACCCTTCGGTGAGAGAGTCTGAAATTTGTGTATGTAAAACGACTCTCTTTGGAGAAGTAAACGATCCAAATCTACTCTGTTGTATTGTTCCACTTTTACTGTTTCAATAATCACAAATAATAATTTCAATAATTAGCAGTTATCCGGACCATTTTGTATGAAGGGATAGCACTGAATTATATAACAAAAAAAACCTTTCATTATTTGTATAACACGCACCCAAAAGTGCCATTATTCCATATCCTGCCAAAAATTCATAAACCTAGATTGCCTGGACAGATTCCATGTGGAAGACCTATTGTAGCTGGTATCAATTCAATTTTAGAGCCCATGGCCAAATTTGTAGATTACCATATTAATCAATATTTGAGACTGACACCATCATATATCCGTGACACTACAGATTTCATAAAACAAGTGGAGGGTATGGGAGTACCAGAACGAGGGGGCCTTATCACCTTGGATGTGGAGTCTTTGTACTCAAATATTCCTGTTGAGGAAGCCAGGAGGGTAGTAGAGAAGGTCTTGGAGAATAGAACAATACAGAAGCCGCCGACTCACTTTTTGTTGGATTTGTTAGATTTATGTCTTGAAAAAAAATTTTTTAGATTTGAACGTGAGTTCTATCTACAGATCAGTGGAGTCACGATGGGCAGTCCGATAGCACCATCTGTGGCCAACATATTTATGTCAGAATTTGAGATTAACACCATTTTAAATCCAGCAGTGAATCCATTCTATAAATATATAGTGGTTTATAGGAGGTTCATAGACGACTTGTTCTTTGTAGTGAGTGATTTTGGAATAATTTCAGATTTTGTACTATGGTTGGGGGGATTAAATCAACATTTAAAGTTCACTTTACAATCAGATAGAAGAGCTCTTCCATTTTTGGATTTATTGGTCTTTGTAAATAGCGAACGGAGAATTAATATGTGATTATACAATAAACCAATGGATAGCAATGTGTATTTAGAATTCAGATCTTTCCATCCAGGCCATTTAAGAAGAAACATACCATTTAGCTTGTTTGCTAGGGCCAAAAGGAATTCTTCGTTGAATACAGATTTTGTAACAGCTGCTGTTGATATAGAAAATAAATTGGTTGCTAGGGGTTATCCTGGAGATGTGAATAAACAGGCAAGACGAAAAGTAGAATATATTCCCAGGAGAATTTTTTTTTGAAAGACACAAGCTGGAAGAAAATAGAAGGATTTTTTGGTCAGTAGAGTATACACCATTGGCAAATAAGATTTAAAAAGTGATTAGAAAACACTGGCATCTCATCGTGGACATTCCAGGCTGTGAGCTATATCCGACTATAGGCTTTAGAAAGATATGTACCATAGGTAATATGGTGACGCGGAGTGACAATTTAGCTAAGGCTCTATCAACGGATTTAATTGTAAGGCATTATAAATGTCAGGATTTCTCTTATTGTAAATTTTCTTGGGAAACAAAAGAGGTTAAAGTTTCACATGTAGGAATAACCCATACTTTGCGATCGTTCTCCAATTGCAAGACAGCACACTGCGTATATCTATGGATATGTGGGTGTGGCCTGTTATATGTGGGAAAGACTTCTCAACCAATCAGAAATAGGCTAGCTGAAAATAGAAGTAGAATTAGGAATCGCAAATTGTTCGCCCCTCTAGTGCAGCATTATGTTGAAAGAAACCACTCAGACAATGATTTTAGATTTGTGATTATTGAAACAGTAAAAGCGGAACAATACAACAGAGTAGATTTGGATCGTTTACTTCTCAAAAGAGAGTCGTTTTACATACACAAATTTCAGACTCTCTCACCGAAGGGTTTGAACCAAGAGATAGGTTACAGATGTTTTTTTATAGAATGGACCACTTCACAGTATATTATCAGCAGTCTCAAGCCACCAAAGAAATAAGCCTATCTACAGTTTACCTAGGCCACGTTATGAACAGAATTAGGACCCATAAAAAAGACTGAGAAGCACAGGTGTTTAGGATTAGAGTTTAGGGATTATATGAGCACCAGGGTTTAGTGATCAAATAATGTTCTGGCACTAAAAGAATCACATTAGAGGCCATTTAGAATGCGAAGATTGGTAAGAATTTCATCAAAATGTTGCTAGATGATTTATGATGTATGTATGCTAGTTGCAAGTAGTAAAAGATATTATGATTTGTATCTTATACACAGTTATATTTTCCTGAGGAAGAGAAATTGAAAAATCTTTATACCGGTTAGATTTTGGAAATAGAGAACCTGGTTTATATAAGGATCTACGAAGTGAATTAATTGTATATACATTTGGATGTACAGAAGAATTCTTTGTTGTAATAACCAATATTGTTGACAACTGAAGTATTGAAGAAATTTATTTTGTCTGTGAAACTGAACAAGACTTTTGAAGCACCACATAAGACTGAGTTTCTATTATTTTAGTGTTAAAATGATATGAACTTGTATACAATATAGCCAAAAGCAGGGTTGTTGTTTTTAGAGTAGTATTTCAACACTGCTTTGCCATTGCGTTTCTTTGTTTATTCTCTGAAATGCCTGCAAAAGGAATGTTTTATTCAGCTATTTTTTTAATAAAATTGTTAAAAATTGTTTCAACAAAGTTGGTGAACAGTTATTTTAAAATTATGACAGCTCCCTAATGATATTAGTAAGGGATATTAAGAAGCCTCTCTTCTCTTTTATAGTGGGAGGGGTAGGTGGGTGGGATATGGGGTTTTAAGTGTTTTTATATGTTTTTAGAATTTTCTGTAATGCCACCCTGAGTCAGGTTCTACCTGAGTGGGCGGCATATATATGACTATTAAATTAAATTAAAGTTATTGTATAAATATGTACCGATGTTCTGTTTTTGAAAGGAATTTCTCAAGCTTCGTTGATGCTCTTTATGATTTTTTAGCCTGTTTTATACCAGTTCCTATGACTTCAATATATATAACCCTGGTCTCTTATAACAGTGGGATGTAATTTGAATTAACAACAAGTGCACTCATCTGCTTATCAATAATCAGTTTAACAAAGATAAATACTGTAGTGTACAAAATAGTGCTGTTATGAAGGGAAACATGTTTGTGTTATGTATAACAATGTGGTATGTTGCATTCATATTTTTGTTTTGATCACATATTTTGACATTAGGATCTAATGTTTTTGTGTTCACCAGATCCTAGTTCATTGTGGAGGATCCTAATTTGCTAACAAACAAATGGGCTTCCAGATGGCCCAGGCCTTAGACTAGAGTAGAAACTGAACTCAGATTAGATATATGCTAATTTTGAGAGTGAGGTCTGAGTTTCATCCAAGATGAAAACTGTAGTGTGTGTTTTTTTACTTGTCAATATGGTTTTAGACTTGCTTGCATTCTGAATATTTATGAAGTGCTGAGGAAGAGCTGATTTTCTGTGTTAGTTTTAATTAATGATATGCTTTTGCCCCATCCTTGAATAAGGGCACACAGATTAGTGTCTGACCCATCCTGTGCCCTGTTGGAGACAATTTGATCCAATCCACAGTTCATGTCAACATTTGTGTTTCTCATTCTTCCAGAAAATCATACTTGCATCAATTATAAAGTGGTAATCAGGAAACCCTTGTCATGGGCTGAATTGTGTAGGCAGAATAAAATGGCTTCTGGCCTGGCAGAAGATGTTCTGTAGAGCTGTATTTATTTGTCTGTCTGTCTGTTTATTTATTTTGTTTCTTTTATTTATAGGCCATCTTTCTCCCCATGGGGATCTCGAGGTGGCTCACAAAATAAAAAAGATCAATTTAAAAACATATATGTACAATTAAAGAAAGGACTGAAGTTGAGTATAAATAATTAAAACACTATTAACATATTAACAATGGTAAAGGTCTCTCTTGCTCGAAAGCCAGTCATGTCCTATTGTAAAGGTTGGTGCTCATATTTGTTTACAACCAAAGAGCCAGCGATGTCTGCATCTGCAGATGTTTCCATGATCATGTGGCAGGTATGACTAAATGCCAGTATGCTGGTCTTGGACCATAATAAAGATTGATTCGTTGACTAGATGCCAGAGTGCACAGAATGCTGTTACCATTCCCGCTGAAGTGGGACCTAATTATCTGCTTGTGATTTCCTGTTTTCAAACTGATAGGTTGTCAGGAACTGGGTCAGATGATGGGAGCTCACTCCATCATGCAGCACTCATGTCTCAAACTGCTGACCTTTTGTTTGTCAAGCTCAATGTCTTAACCCACTAAGCTACTGTGTCCTCATTAAATTAAAAATAAACAAACATCTGCAGGCCAGATGTGAAACTGCCAAAATGATGCCACCTTTTGGTGAGCTTATTCTGCATTCCTTTCACCTAATCTAGTGTGAGAATGAAAGCGCAGCGCCAAAATGGCCGCCTCGCTCTTTGCGGGGCCCCCCCACCCGGACTCAGACATCCGGGTGAGTTAGGGGGCATGGCCACCCCTCTATAAAAGGGGTGGCCACGAGGCAGCCGAGCTGCCATTTTAAAATAGCGATGGAGAGGAGAAGTTTTCTCCGTCGCTGTTTCTTCATTTCCCCCTTGCTCCTTCCCGGCTGGGAAGGAAGGATTTTCGCACGGAGCCTTTGGCTTGCTGGCTCCTCCGTGCCTTTTTTGCGCTCTTTGATCCCTGGAAAGGGATCCTGCTCCTTCTTTAAGATATGCCTCCCAAACGGAGGGCCTCGGCGACGAAGCCGCAGCCAACGGGGAGGACTTTTGGCCCTGTGCAACGTGGGGGGCAGCCCTCGGGTCGGAGGACCAGGGCTGCGCCCCTGCAGCAGGGCACGATAATGGTTTTACCCACCGATACCGGTGGAGAGGGGCAGGCTGGAGTATGGCCCTCGGCTCCCCAGCCTCAGGCCGGCCCTTCAGGGGCTCCGGCCCTCGGCCCGCAGTTGCTGGCCATGGGCCAGGACAATGGGGGAGGGTCTGGTGCTGGCACACAGCACGGTTTACCTCCGGCCCCTCATGGGCCGGAGTTTGGGCATGGCCCTATTATGGCCTGGTCTATCAAATTGGGGATCCTGGTCTAATGCTTAGCGGACCGTCCGGACCACCTGGCCCACTTTATACTGGGGGTTCTGTGCGGTGCTGGAGGCATCCTGGGGATTACACACAAACCCATGGGAGGGGGCCCTTCCTTATATACTGGGGGCCCTTCGTGCCCGCCGGTTACCTCGACGGCCGCCACACTTCACCAGGCGGCCGCCCGGATCGAACTGCTTGAGACACTTCGGCTGTGCCTGCCGCTGTCTCGCAGCTCCCTGTTCGTTCTGAGCTACAGCCGGGGAGTGGTCAGAGGTGGCTCCAGAGCTCGATTCCTGGTCGCGAGCTCCGACGCCCGCCGTGGACTGGAACCCCCAGTGGGGGCGGCTCACGGGGGTGCACCTAGTGAGTATGGTTCAAGTTAATGCACCCACATCACAGTCCACTTCCAGCGGCAGGGTTCAGTGGCCATGGCCTCGCCAATTTGAGGCGAGTGGGCATCAGTTGCCAGCCTATCCCAGTGCCCCTTGGTTGCATACTGGCATGACATTGGGGGTGGGGGTTTCCGCCCCCGGGGTAGTGCCGGGCATCGCAGGGGCTGGCCAGGTCCCGCTGTGTAAGCCCCGTGTACCTCATGTGCCGGTCACGGCCTTGCCGACGGCTGATTATTCATTGCCCCTTGGTGATCAGTTGTCCTGGGTCACGAGGGACAAGATTTGGCGGGGGGAGTACGTGGATATATTCTCCCTATGAACCGAGAGCCCACTAAGGAGGGGAGAGACGGACAGGGTGGCAGAGACATAGAGCTGTCCCGCCGGAGTAAGCCACCATGCAGGGGGGTGTCCACCCCCGGGACAGTGCCGAGCATCGCAGGGGCGGTCCGGATCCTCCTGCGTATGCCCTTTATACAGGATGTGCCATCGATGGCTTTGCCCACGGCTGGTAATTACTTGCCCCTGGATGATTATTGGCCGCAGGTCATGAGGGGTAAGGGCTGGAGGGGGACAGGTGGATATTCCCCCTATTGAACTGTGAGCCCACTGCGGAGGAGAGAGAGGGACAGGACGACTGAGACAAAGAGCTGTCCCATCGTCGTGAGCCACCGCGCACCTTGGGCCAACTGGTTGGCGGCATACCTTGTATATATGGTGGTATGCCGCAGGGCCCGGCCTGATTGGGACACCCTGATGGTTCCATCCATCGCTAAGATTTACAAAGCGATGGTTGACTGGATGGGCCCATGCAGTTGGCTTACGGTGAGGAATGCGGATGAGGGTGGCTCTATACCCTGAGAGGAGGTGGGATGAGCACTGTCAGCAGTTGTGCTCGTGTACATCACTCCCACGTGACTGGTGCCTGGTGATAGGTACCATGGTGGCCATGCTGAGCAGCGGGCTGCTCAGACACAGGCTCCACGTAACTGGTCGGGCAGGGCGTTCCAGCCCGCCTGCTGTGTTCGACCTGCTCAGCTGGCGATGTGTGTGCTAAGCGCCAGTGTCATTACCAACTTGGTGTCACCTTTTGCGCCGGCCCTTACGCCGCCTCCACGTGCATGTGGGTTGGTTGGTTACAGGGCAGAGGTAGGGGGCACAGGGGCGATCAGAGCTCCGTCTAAAGAACTAGCCTTGACAAAGCTTCCCCCCTCCCCAATTGGTGTACTCAGGCAGGAGAGATGGCAATCAGCTCATCCAAGAGGGGATGTGGCGGGATACCTGCTGGAGGGTTTTCCATGGGGCTTTTTGTATTCCATTCCGGGGTGTTAGGGGTCCCAGGATGCTACTAATCTGGTTCCCTTGAAGGGTAACGAAGAGGGGGCTCCACTGTGCACAGCTGAGGGAGTTGGGGCTATGACAGTAGCGGGGCCCGTCTTGGAACCACCTTTCCTAAGTCGACTGTCTCCCCTATGAGGCTCGTACCGAGCTAGGACCGGGGTGAATGTCATTAATCCTCCATTTATCTTACCCTGTGGGTTATCCATTCAGGGATGCCATTCCTGATGACCTCGCTCAGTCAGGTACTCGTAGTTGGTTCGGCCCCTATGGGTGGCACGCTCACCCAGTCCTGCTGCTGTTCGGGCACAGTGCAATATGCACTCAGATTTCAGATTATTGCCAGTGCACCCAATGGATGTGCAGCTATTGGGTTTTTAGGTCCCGAGGGGAATTTTACTTAGATAAGGCCAACCCCTTCTGACTGAGTTAATACATGTGCAGCACTCGAACAATTCGGGATTTTCGTTCAGTGGGCCTTTCCTCATGGGTAGGGGTCTCGGTCTCTAGCCCATTACCTCGACGACTTTGGGTTCGGGGGTGAACGGGGCTTGAACACGTGCACGCGTCTCCTCATTACATTTCAGACACTCAGGTGGGAACTGGGTGTCCTCTTGGTGCCTGAATAAACCGAGGGCCCAGCTACTAAGCTCACATTTCTAAATCGACTCTGTCGCGCGGGCACCCGGGTTAACCATGAACAAGGTGGCTTGGATCTCCGCGGCGATTGTGGCATTGATTGCCAAACATAAAGTGTCCCCTTGTGAGCTACAGTTACTTCATGGCCACCTTACTTCGGCCAGCAGGGTGGTTCCATCCGGCAGAGCATTGGCCAGGCGCCTGTGTGACGCCATGGCTGGCCTGTTACAATGTCGACACAGGGTTCGGCTGATCAGGGGCATACGGGTGGGCCCTCTGGTCTGGCTCAAATTGCTCCTGGGTTTTTAACAGGGTCTCTTCCTGGAGATCAGACCTGATGGTCTGCCCTAGATTTCAAGTATGGTCGGATACCTCCGGCTCCCTGACTTATGGGGGTTTACTCTGGGGGTGGGTGCACGGATCGCCTCCGCGATCTTATCTTCCTTGCGTTTCTCCCCATTTTGGGGAGCACTACTGCTATGGGGCAATGAGTGGGCCTACTCAGTGGTCCAATTTAGGTGTGACAATGCGGCAGTGGTGCATATTGTCAACACCCAGACATGCAAATCCCCCAGGGTTAGGACATTAGTTTGTCTATTCCTTTTGAGAAGCCTACGCCTAAATGTGCTGTTCTGAGCCAGACATGTTCCAGGTATTAATAACGACATTGCTGCTGCTTTCTCCTGCCTGCAGATCCCCCAGTTCCGGGCCTTACTCCGGAAGCAGAGGGGTTCCACTCACCGCTGCCGGCCGATTTCGGACGTTTGGTGAGGAGAGGCGAACCGGGCATGTCATTGGCACCTCGCACGCGTAAGGCGTATCACCATGCGTTCATGTGTCGTGTTTGGAAGGGGCGGGCACGGGAACTTGTCTGCTGCCCGTACACGCGTCACCCTAGTTCCCAGGTTTTTTGACCCACCTTGGACGAGGCTGGCATTACTTATGTTCAGATAGGTGTGAGGTGGCTCTTGGCCATGCAGCTACCACAGTAGCCTTTTTGGAGCGCTCCGCATCAGTGTGTGGGTGCCAGAGTTGGTACCACCTGTGTAAGGCGGATGTGTCTCGTAGGGCACTGGAACTCGACGATGTCTCTGTCACACATGAGTGGGCTCAAGTGGGGATACGGTCCTCACAGGTTGTTCAGCACGGCGTAGGCAGCGGAGTTAGACTGCTACGAAGTTTTATTGGAGACATCTGTCCGGTTGGTGCCCTACATGAATTTTCGATAGTGCCTGCTGCACACCCCAGCCTGTTTTTCTGCCACCAGGATAGGTCTACCCTTGCCGAAGTAATGTTACGGAGGGTGACCGGTGCCGCGCTTCGCGGTGTGGGGGCCCGTTTTTGCACCCATTTATTTAGGATAGGCGTCGCGTTGATCGCGGCTACGTTTGGAGTACTCGGAGGCCGACATGCGTGTACGCGCAATTTCTTATATGTACGTGCCCTCACTGTGTGAGTACCTAGTTATGACCTTAACCTCTTCTCCTCTTTTACAGATCCTGTGTGTCTCTAGAAAACCGGTGGCAGTGGGGCTGGTGGGCCGCAGCTATGTACACTGGGCAGCAGCATATGCTGCGGCGACAGAGAGTGGACCCCGACTTGGGCTCTTTGCATCCGCACGTATGCGATGGTATGGTATGCGCGGCACAAGGGGTGGGAACTGTTGCCATTCCTGATGTCCGTCGGGGATGCTGGACCGCCCGATGTTCTTAATAGGCACCTCGGTGGCAACGATCTTATATGGATCATTGCTGTTACTAAACGGTCGAGGGGCTGTGACCTGGCGTTTTTATCACGTATGGTACACACGGTCGCTATGGTCTAACATCGTGCCGAGACACCGATTTAGGGGAGACGTGGATCTCCATGGTTCGGACTGTTCTGGCAGTCAGTGGACAGGGCTGTTGCTCAGTCCCTTGCTGAGCATGGCTGGGAGACAGCCATTGGACACCTGAGGATAGGCTTACAAAAATTTTGCCAGTAGGCAGGAGAAGGGGTCCACCTGTCGGTTGGAGGTATATACCTTGTTCTGGGTGTGGTGCAAGCAGGCCTGGCGACCGAGCTGACGGTCTTGGGTGGTGGTGGTGAGTCATCATGGATGCCTCCCCGTGTGGCGGGTAGCACTGGTAAGGTAAATATTTATGACCCATAGGTATCCGGCAGGTTCGCAATTGACTGGCCAACACTTAGACAGGTACAGGTGTAATAACGTTGACCGGTCAATGACGAACCAGGCAAGGGGTGATGGCAGGAGCTTTTCAGCATGCATCACCCTGTGATTTGACGGATACACGTCAGAGGGTGGGGTCAGTAGATACGCTCAACAATTTGTTTGTGTCAACAAACAAATTGGTACAAAATGGATACATTGTAGCCAATTGCCGGTGGCAATTTTGGGAGGAACCTTACCAGTGTTACTGTGGCCTGCTTGCCTTAAGAATTATAATTGGATGAGTACCAATTGAAAGTTATAATTCGGACTAGGGCATTATGCAATAAAAGTGGCCCAATGCCTTTATCCATATACTGGTGTCTGAGTCTTTCTTTGGGGGGTGCGCCTGCAAAGATTACATGGCAAAACTGTTGCCACTGCCGCAGTTGCCCAAGACCTTGCCCTTCCCTGGCCGGAGAAGGGACAGAGAGCTGCCCTATTGTACTGCATTTTTATTCTTATGTAAGATATATTGATTGTATTGACTGCAGTGATGCACTGCAAAAAAAATCTGCCCCCTCTGTTGGCATGGCTAACTCTGTGGGTATGGCTATGGGCATGGCCTCCCCCCAATAAAAAAGAAAAAAGAAGAAAAAAGGGAAAAAACCTACCTTGGGTTCAGGAAGAGCCTCATTGTCCCACACTGTCCGGGCACCCAGGAATGAGGAGGAGGAGCCGCGTCGGACAGGAAGAGCCTCATCATCCCGGAGACGAGGAGGAGGAGTCCCAGCTGCACAGCCGGGCACACTTTGACCTCCGCACTTCCTGTGCGTCGAGCAGGAAGAGCCTCATCATCCCGGAGATGATGATGAGGAGGAGTCCTAGCCACGCAGCCAGGGGTGGGTTGGTGAGCTGGCACACAGGAAGTACGAAGGTCAAAGCACACCCAGATGGTGAGTGGCTGACCCGCCAGCCTGGCTGGGACTTTTCCTCCTCCTGGAAGACCCGCCACCATCACCACTGCTCCGCTCCTCTGTGGGGTAGGTAGGTGGGCATGGCTGACACAGTGGGCATGGACTGGGATTCCTTCTACCGATGCTGGGGCACCGAAGGGCACTGGCAGCAGCAGCTCACTGATCGACTGTATTGTATTATGATGCTGTATTTATATTTTATATTGTAATATTGTTGTTTCATGGAAAGTTAGCCGCTCTGAGTCGCACCGTCGAGTAGGGCGGCATACAAGTCTAATAAATGAAATGAAATGAAATGAAGGAACACAATGTTGCCATTACCAGGGTATGCCCAATTGTAGTTCAAAAATATCTTCATGGACGCTCTTTCTGTGTACCCCAACAAAACATTAAAATATGCAATAACTTTACTAAGACACAGCATCATTTTGCTCTTTGTTCTTTCCCTCCTCTCCCTCCAACCAGGAGAAAATCTTCATCATCATCCTCTATCAACTATCAGGAAGGGGCTGAATGAGTGATTCTAAAAGAGCAACAGGGCCTGGTCCACTTTGGTTCCCTCTTAAAAGGGTAATGCTCTGTTTCTCTGCAATTGCTGACCTGATCCCACACACTTCCTCCTCCCTATATATGAAAGCAGTGCTGCTGAAACTTGGATAGAGACTTTGATGATATAAGCAAACATTTGTAGTAGGAGAGACAAAGAAGTTGCATTTGCAGGTTAAAGAACATACTCTCATTCTCCATTCAGCAACTTTCAGGGTTTTTAATACAGTATCTTGTTTCCCACAAAGGAGGCACACATGCTGGATTTAACACAAAGGATCCATCGGTATGCTGCTCCAACCTTTTGATGCTTGGCTTTTTGCTCTGTTCCACAGTCATCCCAGAAAAGAACAAATACCTTTGATTCATTTTTCACACATTTGCCTGAAGACAGCTTGTCCTTCATTTCAACCCAGGAAAACACTGAAAAATATCACATTTTGGACCAAAATGCTGCAATAGGTCATTCCCTCTCTAGAGATTCATGCCACCTTAATCTAATCTGCATGCATTCCAGCATATCTTCTTATTTGTGGAAAGCAAGTTATTCTCATATAAAGCAGGGAAACTGGATTTCCCCTCCTGCCACTTGGCTTTCATTCTAAATAGTTATGACTGGTGTAGAAGAAGAATTAATAGCAAGGAGGTAATGAAAAACAAACAAACAAGCTGCTTGCTTCAGGAAGTAAACTCGGAAAGTGTTCCAGGTTCTAACCATTGACTAGTGGTAAATAAAAACTGAAAATGTTTATGATGGCTGTACTATGAAATTCATACATGCCATAAAGCAGGCGTAGAAAGCTCAACAGTCCTGCATAGCAATGAATGCACCTTCTGTTTTATCATATGATGCCAGAACCAACTCTTGCTGTAACGCATGAGATACCTCTTCGGATAAAATGAGAGCAAAACATAAACATTACAATATACAGCAACGGGGATCTTGTTATGCTCTTATTAAAAGTTTTCTTGTCTTCAGGAAAGGAATCATGGAACTACTTTATATAACACACACGTACGGTATATCATACTTCTATCCCAATTGATAATTTCCCCTCAATTTTTAAAATTATTCAAGCTTCTTGTTTTATGAATCCTAACAATTTGGGTAGTACTGGGTTAGGGTGGTAACAGTGAGTCCCTCAGGCTGTAATTAGATGATGTCTTTGCAGGGTACAGGACCCTGTGGACATCATGAGCTATCTTTGCAGTACATCTGATCGTGGGAGTGCCCACAAAGCTGCCTCCACAATTGAGCTAGTCTGGCAATAAGCTGTGGAGATACAGCACCTACGGGTGCTCGTGACTTTCCCGTCTGGGCCAGAGAGTTGCTGTGGAGGGCCTCCTGCTCTAGTACCAGGTTTTGCACTACCAGGCCCTTCCACAGGTCAGAGATCTGCATAAATTAAAATAAATGTTGTCCCTAGTTTTGCATAAAAAATCCTGAGTCTTGTCTCTTTATTGACAGGTAGGGGACTAAGTCACTTTGTGTTGATGTGCTCAAAGTAGAACTTTTTTGCCTCCAGAGACAGTTTAGCTTGATTGACTCTAGTTCCCACTCCTCCGTCTTTTTAGGCAGTCCAGGATATCTTTAAAGCTCTCCTCCAGTACAACATTTCAAACAGGCCATTTTTTCCCTGTCAGCTTTTTTCATTGTCCAGTTTGCACACCTCTCTATAGTAATGAGGAACATAATAGTGTGGGTGATCTTTTCAGTTTACTTCATTGTTGCCCTTCTGAATCTCAGTCTTTTTCTAAGTTCTTGGGTGCAGTCTCCGTGTGGATTGGTGATTGAGCTAATTTCATTTTTTTCATTTTCAGCATTAAAGTTGTATAATTCTTACTGTATTGTAGGCTTATATTTCTTTCTCAAACAAAAATGCACCCCCTAATGGACTTTAACCATACTAAAGAAAACTCAGATGTATTTTTAAAAAATAAAATGCATGCAAAATTATATTACAGATTTTTGAATCTGTGTAGGATTTTTTTGCAGAAAAGGAAAACAGTAGGATTTATTACTATAATACATGAAAAATTAAAAGAATTGGAAACAGATTCATGAATCTACTAGGAACAAGTGGTTCAGCAGAAAACAGGGCTATGATTTGAATGAAGGTAAGCCCCAATCATTGCAGGGCTGATCCAAGATATTTTGCTGTTTATGGCAAAGAATAAAATCATTCCTTTCCATTCCACATATATAAGCTGGCAAAATAATATCATGATCTCTTAGCAAATTATATAAAAATGTCTTCTCCACCTCACTGGAAAATCTTTGCAGAGTGGTGCAGTTAGTGTGTTCCAAAGGATTAAGGCTGAAAGTTTTGAAATGCAAGTCCTCTAATTCCCCTTTTCTTTCTTCTTGGTTCCAATTGTACTTAGGCCCAGGGCACAGCATTAGCAGAATGAAAAATAATATTTAATTACAAGGCTTGTGTTCAAATAAAGTTGTCAGGTAGATGGGGAAAAATATAACAAAGCAGTTCCCATTATTTTAGCTGCAATGAAGGCAGAATGCAAGCGCGGCGCCAAAATGGCCGCCGCGCTCTTTGCGGGCCCCCCCCCCCCACAGGACGAAGTCCATCCGGGTAGTTAGGGGGCATGGCCAGCACCCTTATAAAAGGGACGGCCATGAGGCAGCCGAGCTGCCATTTTGCGAAGCAACGGAGAGGAGAAGTTTTTCCCCATTGCAAGCGCGGCGCCAAAATGGCCACCGCGCTCTTTGCGCCCCCCCCCACAGGACGAAGAATCCGGGTAGTTTAGGGCGTGACCAGCTCCCTTATAAAAGGGGTGGCCACGAGGCAGCCGTGCTGCCATTTTAGCTAAAGCGACGGAGCGGAGAAGTTTTTCCCCTGTGTCTCCGTCGCTCCTTACCTTGCGGGAAGCCTTTTGGCGGCGAATCTTCTTTTCGGCTTCCCTCTCCTGCGATTGCGATGCCTTCGAAGAAGAAGGCAGCTTCGAGTGCGGCTCGAGCTGTGAGGAGGCGCAACCCGGGTCGGAGGACCACGGTGGCGCCTCCCCAGCAGCCGCCTGTCCAGGCCCCCGCCGGGGCCGGCGGAATGGGGTCCATCGCCCCTTGGCCAGACGCGGGGGATCGGAATGCGGGCGCGGCAGGGGCTCCGGCCCGCGGCCCGCGAGCGGTGGACACCGCTACTCTCTCTGCCTGCCTCTCTTCCTCCTGGGCCTTCCAGCCTGGGCGGGTGGTGTGGTCCCCTACCTTGGCAGGTTCCTGCACCGACCCTACCGGGCTTCGGTGTTGGGCAATGGCCCTATTCGGGTCCTGGGGTACAGGGACCTGTACCCGCACCTGGACTTGGCGGGCCGGCCGGCCCTTGGCCCCAGATCGACGTGCAGGCCTTACTGGCCCGCCTTGCGGCCCTCGAAGCGTCTTTAGCTCAGGCCAGCCAGGCTGGGGCTCCCTTTCGCGTCCCTGTTGGGGCGCCGTCGGCGGGAGGACAACAGGCGGCGGGCAGGGTTGAGCTGCCTCAGGCGGGTGGCGCGGCTTCGGCCACTGCCCCGCAGCTCCCCAGCCAGCAGACGAGTGCAGGTCAGGCCCCGATGATGAGCTCTACGTTGGTCGTGAGCTCCGACGCCCCCAGTGGGCTGGAACCCCCGGTGGGGGCGGCCCACGGGGGTGCAGCATGTGAGTATACGGTACAAGCCAGTACACCTGCACACATTGCTTCTATGGGGGGAGCTTTTCAATGGCCTTGGCCTCGTTCGGGTGGTGCGGTGGCACAGCAGCCGGCACCCCACTCGGCGACGGTAACTGCCACCCAGGGCACCGGGGTGGGTAGTTTTTCTTTCACTGCGGGGAATGTACTGGGGGTGGCTGGGTTAGCTCAGGCCCCTTCCCCGGTGTCTGTGGTGCCTTTTTCGGCCTTACCAACTGCGGGGTACTCCTTGCCACTGGGTGACCACTTGGCACAGGCCACCAAGGAAAAGATTTGGCGGGGGGAATATGTAGATATCTTCTCACTCCTGAACAGAGAGCCCACCAAGGAGGAAAGGGAGGGACAGGATGAGAAGGATAAGGAGCAGGCACGTCGTCGTAAGCCGCCACGTACCTGGGCCAACTGGCTGCCGGCTTATTTAATTTACATGGCAGTGTATCTGAGGGCGCGGCCGGAGTTGGCTATTCCGATGGTCCAATATTTGGACAACATATACAGGGCAATGGTTGATTTCCCGGGCCCTTCGTGGCTGGCTTATGACGAGGAATTCCGTATGCGGATTCCCCTCCACACGGAGATGAGGTGGGACGAGCCGTGCCAGAGGCTTTGGCTTCTGTACATGACTCCCACGCGCCCCGCGCCAGGGGACAGATACCATTGCGGACATGCGGTCCAGCGAGCTGTCCCAGCACAGGTTACCCGCCAAGTGGCGGGGCAGGGGGTTCCAGCCCGCCTGCTGTGCTGGACTTTCTCGTCCAATGGTTCCTGTAATAAGAAGAATTGCAAATACAGGCATGAGTGTCCCACCTGTTCGGGCCCCCACGCAGCCTCCGCCTGTCCCAGGCCTGGGGGGACACGGGGCAGAGGGAGGGGCGGACAGTGGGCTGGCAAGGCTGCCACAGATGGAGCTGGTTCACCGAAAGGCCCCCTCCCCAATTAAGGTGGACATGTTGGAGCGTTGTCTCACAGTGTACCCGAAGGGGGAGGATGGGGAGTATCTCCTTCAAGGCTTTAAGTACGGGTTCCGCATCCCTTTCATGGGTGATAGGTCCCCTCAGGATGCCCCCAATCTTTTGTCCCTCAAGGGGAGGGAGGAGGTGGCTGCTGCCAGTATAAGGAAGGAGTTAGATGCGGGCAGGGTCGCTGGCCCTTTCCCTTCACCCCCGTTTCCCAACCTTAAGGTGTCGCCCCTGGTCTTGGTTCCCAAAAAGTCTCAAGGCGAGTTTCGCCTTATTCATCATTTATCCTACCCAGCCAGCCGGTCGGTCAATGATGCTATCCCTGATGACCTTTGTTCAGTCAGGTATACGTCTTTTGACCACGCACTGCGCATGGTACGCTCGTGCGGCCCGGGTGCCCTGCTGGCCAAGTGCGATATTAAGTCGGCCTTTCGCCTCCTGCCGGTGCATCCAGGTGACTTTGAGTTGCTGGGTTTCAAATTTCGGGGCGAATATTATTTTGATAAGGCCATGCCTTTTGGCTGTTCCATATCATGCTCGGCCTTTGAGCGTTTTAGTACCTTCTTAGAGTGGGCTTTCGTCCGCAGGTCAGGGTCCCGGTCTGTAGCCCATTACCTGGATGACTTTTTATTCGGGGGTGAACGGGGCTGGGACACGTGCACACATCTCCTCAATACATTTCAGACGCTAATGGAGGAACTCGGTGTCCCTTTAGCGCCCGAAAAGACCGAGGGCCCATCTAACAAGTTAGTATTCCTGGGGGTGGAGATCGACACGTTAGCGCAGGCTTCTAGGTTACCGGAGGATAAGGTGTCCAGGATAGTGGCCCTTATCTCGGAGTTGATGGCCAAGCGCAAGGCATCACTGAGGGAACTGCAGGTGCTACATGGTCACCTAAATTTCGCTTGCAGGGTGGTCGCTCCGGGCAGGGCTTTTGCTCGACGCTTATGCGACGCCATGGCAGGGTTATCCAGGCCTCACCACAGAGTTAGACTTACCCGGGGTATCAGGGCAGACATGTTTGTCTGGTTACAGTTCCTGAGGGAGTTCAATGGGGTCTCATTTTGGAGGTCTGACCTCCTGGCATCCCCCAATTTTCAGATCCAGTCTGATGCCTCAGGATCCCTGGGTTATGGGATGTACTTCAATGGGAAGTGGGCCTATGGTGGGTGGCCACCGGCCTGGGCAGGCACAGATCGCCTGCGTGATCTCACATACCTTGAATTTTTTCCTATACTAGGGGCTTTGATGCTATGGGGCAAGGAATGGGCCAACTCGGTCGTGCATTTCTGGTGTGACAACGCTGCTGTTGTCCACATTGTTAATGCACAGACTTCCAAATCGCCCAGGGTTATGGACCTAGTGCGCCATTTTGTGCTGCGCTGCCTGCGCCTCAACGTTTTGTTCAGAGCCAGGCATGTCCCAGGGATTAATAATGATATTGCTGACGCTTTGTCCCGCCTGCAGATCTCCCGGTTCCGTGCCTTGGCCCCGGATGCGGAGGAATTTCCCTCGCCACTCCCGGACGAGATATGGACCATTGGCAAGGAGAGGTGAACCGGGCGATTGGCCTGTCACTAGCGCCACGCACGCGTAAGGCGTATCAACAAGCATTTAATTCTTACAGGGCATTTGCTGCTCAATTTCACCTGCCAGAGACCTGGCCTATCCCGGTTGACCATGTTCTGCGGTTCATGGTCCACCTGCATGCTCTCGGCCTCGCACCTCGCACCATAGCATCCAAGCTCTCGGCGCTGGCTTTTATGGCCAAAGTAGGGGGTCATGTGGACAGCACCTCTGACTTCCGTGTGAGACATGTTTTGGAGGGGTGGGTGCGCGAGCGCGGGCTTTGCCCGGACGACCGGCACCCTATTTCCCCAGGGGTTCTTACCCAGTTGGCCCGGGGCTGGCCAAGCCTCTGTTTTGATCATTATGAGGCAGCCCTTTTTCATGCAGCCACAACGGTGGCATTTTTTGGAGCGCTCCGCATCAGCGAACTTGTGATGCTGTCTAAGGCGGATGCAAGTTGTAGGGCACTGGAACTCGAGGATGTCTATGTTGCCAAAGACTGGGCCCAGTTGAGGATTCGTTCCTCCAAGTCAGATCAGCATGGCGTAGGCAGTGGCGTAAGACTGCTACGGTGTTCTTTGGCAGACATCTGTCCGGTTGGTGCCCTACAGGAGTTCCTGGCACTGCGTGGCATGCACCATGGCCCGTTTTTCTGTCACCAAGATGGGTCTCCCCTTACTAAATTTCAGTTTTGGAAGGTGACAGGCAGAGCCCTCGCCAGGGTGGGCCTACCGGGTGCCCGTTATGGCACACATTCATTTCGTATTGGGGCAGCCTCTACAGCAGCTGCTTTTGGGTACTCCGGGGCTGACATACGCAGCATGGGAAGGTGGGGCTTGCAATGTTTTCAGTTTTATGTGCGCCCACTTCCACCATGAGTACCAATCCAATCACCTTACCTTCCTTTTTCTCAATTTTTCTTACAGACCCTGGGTGTCGTGTTACACCGGTGACAGTATGGCTGGTGGGCCACAGCTATGTGCACAGGGCAGCGCGTTACGCTGCGGCGACAGAGTGGGGACCCCGACTGGGACTGGGTGAACACGCCAGTCTCACATGGCATGGTAAGCCTGGGATGTTATGGCGGGAGCTGCTGCCTTTCCTGTTTTCAAGCAGGAGTGCTGACCCGCCTGACATTCTCATCATACACCTTGGGGGCAATGATTTGGGTCAGGTCACCGGCTTATCGCTCAAGCATGCGATTTGCGAGGACCTTGCCTACTTGCACTACGTCTGGCCTGCCACAACCCTGGTTTGGTCGGACATGATCCCGCGCCATTCTTACAGAGGGGGCATTGACCTCCTGGCCCTTGACCGCGCTAGGCGCGCAGTCAATGGGGCGGTGGCGCGGTTCCTTGCCGACAAGGCTTGGGGACGGGTCAGTCGTCACCCCGCTATTAGCCTACGAAATTATGACTTGTATGCAGGGGATGGGGCCCATCTGTCGCGAGGAGGTATGGACCTCCTGTTGGGTGATTGGCGAGCAGGCCTGTTGACCGAGCTGACGGTCTGGGGGGGCGTCAGGCCTTCTTTGAAGCCCCTCCGTGTGGCGGGTAGCACTGGTAAGGTAAACAGTATGACCCACAGGTATCCGGCAGGTTCGCAATTGACTGGACAACACTAGACAGGAACAAATTAGTTAAACGTTGTCCGGTCAACGACGAACCAGGCGACGGGGTGATGGCGATAGCTAGCCAGCATGCATCACCCCGTGATTTCACGGATACGAGTCAGAGGGTGGGGTCATGAGTTAGATATTGACTACGGTCAACAATTTGTTTGTTGTCAACAAACAAATTGATACAAATTGATACATTGTAACCAATTGCCGTTGGCAATTTTGGGGTGGTACCTTACCAGTGTTACTTCGGCCTGCTTGCCTTAAGAATTATGATTGGTCGTTTTACCAATACAAATTTATAATTCGGATTAGGGCATTGAATCAATAAATGTGGCCCGATGCTGTTATCCACTTTCTATGTTGTCTGAGTCCGTTATTGGGGGGGTGCGCCTGCAATGCAAGCGCGGCGCCAAAATGGCCACCGCGCTCTTTGCGGGGGCCCCCCCACAGGACGAAGAATCCGGGTAGTTTAGGGCGTGACCAGCTCCCTTATAAAAGGGGTGGCCACGAGGCAGCTGTGCTGCCATTTTAGCTAAAGCGACAGAGCGGAGAAGTTTTTCCCCTCCACCCCCTCCCTAGTTAACAGTGTGATATTTTGGTCGCTTCGGGGCCGGGTGGGAATTTTTGGTTGGGACCCACATTGGCTTTCGGGTCCTGGCTTTTTTGCCCATCCCACACTGTTGCTATGGTTTGATAGAGGGGTTCCTTTCGTTTCTACTGTTGACTCCGGTCACATTGGCGGGTAGCACTGGTAAGGTAAACAGTATGACCCACAGGTATCCGGCAGGTTCGCAATTGACTGGACAACACTAGACAGGAACAAATTAGTTAAACGTTGTCCGGTCAACGACGAACCAGGCGACGGGGTGATGGCGATAGCTAGCCAGCATGCATCACCCCGTGATTTCACGGATACGAGTCAGAGGGTGGGGTCATGAGTTAGATATTGACTACGGTCAACAATTTGTTTGTTGTCAACAAACAAATTGATACAAATTGATACATTGTAACCAATTGCCGTTGGCAATTTTGGGGTGGTACCTTACCAGTGTTACTTCGGCCTGCTTGCCTTAAGAATTATGATTGGTCGTTTTACCAATACAAATTTATAATTCGGATTAGGGCATTGAATCAATAAATGTGGCCCGATGCTGTTATCCACTTTCAATGTTGTCTGAGTCCGTTATTGGGGGGGTGCGCCTGCAATGCTCCGTCGCTCTTACCTTAGCCGGGAAGCTACTTCGGGCAGCGGTCCTTTTCGTTCCTCTTCTTCGGCTTCCCAGCACTTTCAAGAATGCCTTCCAAAAAGAAGGCGTTGGCGAACGCGGTTCACACTTCGAGGAGGCGCCAGCCGGGTCGGAGGACCGCGACTGCGCCCCCCCCCAACAGCCTCCTTTGCCGGCGCCCACCGGGACCGGTGGGATGGGGTGGGTTGCCCCATGGCCCGGGACTGGGCGTCCTCAGACCGGCCCAGCAGGAGCCGCGGCCTCCGGCTCTCAATCGGTGGCTCCTGGCTCTGGCCCGGTTTATACCTTGGGGCCTTCTGCCCTTGCCCCGCAGCTACCTGCGGCGGGCTTTAACCATGGGGGGTGGTTGGGTTCCCTTCCCTGGCAGGGCATACCTCCGGCCCCTCAAGGGCCGGTACTGGGTTCATGGCCATATTCGGGACCTGGGGTCCAGAGGCCTGACCCGGCGCCTCTTATCAGTGGGCCAGCCGGCCCTATGCCCCCCATCAGTGTTGGGGGCTATGTTAATGTTGACGCCCTTCTGGCCCGCGTAGCGGCCCTTGAGGCTTCGTTGGGGGTGGTTAACCCACCCGAGGCGCCTTTGGGACCACAGGTCGACGCATCGGCTGCCGGTCATCGGCAGGCGGCCGGACGGGTAGAGCTGCTTGAGGCCCGTGGGTCGGCGTCAGCCGCGGCCTCGCAGCTCCCCGTGCAACAGTTGCTGCCGTCAGGTACTGACCAGGCCTCGTCCACGAGCTCGGTTGTGGTCGCGAGCTCCGACGCCCACAGTGGGCCGGAACCCCTGGTAGGGGCGGCCCATGGGGGTGCAGCGTGTGAGTATGCAGTTCAAACTAGTGCACCCACACCACTACCTACACTGGGGGGGGGCGTCCAGTGGCCGTGGCCCCATATGGCTGGCGCCGTGATTCAGCCGCCGCCGGGCCATACGGGTGCGGCACCATCAAACCAGGGCCCCACTGGGGGTGGCGCCCTCTGTCCTGTTGGGAACTTACTCGGGGTGGCGGGCTTGGTCCAGGCTCCTTTCACCGTGCCCAGTGCGGCCTCTGTACCGTTGTCGGCATTGCCTACGGCGGGGTATTCTCTGCCCCTTGGGGATCATCTTGCCCAGGCCACCAAGGAGAAAATCTGGCGGGGGGAGTATGTGGACATTTTCTCCCTTCTGAATAGAGAACCCACCTGGGGAGAGGTACCATTGTGGACATGCGGTCCAGCGAGCTGCTCCGGCACAGACACCCCGCCAGGTGGCGGGGCAGGGGGTTCCAGCCCGCCTGCTGTGTTGGACCTTCTCGGCCAATGGTACCTGCAGCAGGAGAAATTGCCGATATAGGCATGAGTGTCCCTCTTGTGCTGGCCCCCACGCTGCCTCCGCCTGTCCCAGGCCGGGAGGAGCGCGGGGCAGGGGTAGAGGTGGACAGGGGGCAGGCAAGACTGCCGCAGAGGGAGCTGGTCAGGCAAAAGGCCCCCTCACCAATTGATGTGGACATGTTAGAGCGTTGGCTTACGATGTACCCGAGGAGGGCAGACACAGCTTACCTGCTTGAGGGTTTCCGGCAGGGGTTTCGCATTCCTTTCACGGGGGTCAGGGCTCCCCAAGATGCACCCAACCTTTTGTCACTTAGGGGAAGGGAGGAGGTGGCTGCCTTGAGCATTATTAAGGAGGTGGATGCTGGCAGGGTTGCCGGCCCTTTCCCCCTTGGGGCTAGTGCCCAAAAAGTCACCGGGCGAGTTCTGCTTAATACATCACTTGTCCTACCCAGCCGGCCGATCGGTCAATGATGCTATCCCGGATGACCTTTGTTCGGTCCAGTATACATCTTTTGACCAGGCTCTGCACATGGTGCGCTCATGTGGCCCGGGTGCACTGTTGGCTAAGTGCGACATCAAGTCGGCCTTCCGTCTTCTGCCGGTGCACCCGGGTGACTTTGAGTTGCTGGGTTTCAAGTTCCGGGGTGCATATTACTTCAATAAGGCCATGCCTTTTGGTTGTTCCATCTCTTGCTCGGCTTTCGAGCGTTTCAGCACCTTCCTGCAGTGGACGTTCGTCCGCAGGTCGGGGTCTCGGTCTGTAGCCCATTACCTGGATGATTTCTTATTCGGGGGAGAACGGGGCTGGTACACGTGTGCGCGTCTCCTCAATACATTTCAGACGCTAATGAAGGAACTTGGTGTCCCTTTGGCGCCCGAAAAGACCGAGGGCCCATCTACCAAGCTAACATTCCTGGGGGTGGAGATTGACACGGTAGTGCAAGCATCCAGGTTACCGGCTGATAAGGTGTCACGGATCGTTGCACTCATATCCGGCTTGGTGGCTAGACGCAAGGCGTCCCTTCGTGAGCTACAAGTGCTGCATGGTCACCTCAATTTTGCTTGCAGGGTGATCGCACCTGGCAGAGCCTTTGCTCGACGCTTGTGCGATGCCATGATAGGCTTAACCAAACCCCACCACAGGGTACGTCTTAGCAGGGGCCTTAAGGCGGATATGCTCATCTGGCTCCAGTTCCTGAGGGAGTTCAACGGGGTGTCCTTCTGGAGGTCCGACCTTCTGGCTTCCCCTCGTTTCAAGGTCCAGTCCGATGCATCGGGGTCCCTGGGTTATGGGATGTACTTCAATGGGAAGTGGGCCTACGGCAGGTGGCCGCCAGCCTGGTCGGGCACGGGTCGCTTGCGTGACCTCACGTATCTGGAATTTTTTCCCATTCTGGGAGCCTTGATGCTATGGGGTTAGGAGTGGGCCAATTCGGTAGTACAATTCTGGTGTGACAATGCGGCAGTTGTCCACATTGTCAACTCACAGACGTCTAAATCTTCCAGGGTCATGGAGCTGGTGCGCCAGTTTGTGTTGCGCAGCCTGCGCCTCAATGTGCTGTTCAGGGCTAGGCATGTGCCTGGTGTTAATAACGATATTGCTGACGCTTTGTCCCGCCTGCAGATCTCCCGGTTCCGTGCCTTGGCCCCGGACGCAGAGGAATTTCCCTCGCCACTCCCGGAGGAGATATGGACACTTGGCAAGGAGAGGTGAACCGGGCGATCGGCATGTCGCTGGCGCCCCGCACGCGTAAGGCGTATCACCACACGTTCATCACTTTTCAGGCCTTTTGTGCCCAGTTTCGACTACCCGAGGCTTGGCCTATCCCAGTTGCCCACATCCTACAATTCATGGTTTACCAACATGCCCAGGGCCTAGCACCCCGCACCATAGCATCCAGGCTGTCAGCGTTGGCATTCATGGCCAAAGTGGGAGGTTACGCTGACAGTACCACTGATTTCCGCATACGACATGTTTTGGAGTGGTGGGTGCGGGAGCGTGGGCATAGCCCGGATGACCGCCACCCAATTTCCCCAGGGGTACTTACCCACCTAGCATGGGGCTGGCATGACCTCTGTTTTGACAGGTATGAGGCCGCCCTGTTTCATGCGGCTACTACGGTGGCCTTTTTTGGAGCGCTCCGCATCAGCGAGCTTGTGATGCTGTCTAAGGCGGATGCAAGTCGTAGGGCACTGGAACTCGACGATGTCTCTGTTTGCAATGATTGGGCTCAGTTGAGGATACGCTCCTCTAAAGTTGATCAGCACGGCGTAGGCAGTGGAGTACGACTGCTACGATGTTCATTGGCAGACATCTGTCCGGTTGGTGCCCTACAGGAGTTTCTTGCACTGCGTGGCACGCACCATGGCCCGTTTTTCTGTTACCAAGATGGGTCTCCCCTTACTAAATTTCAATTTTGGAAGGTGACCGGTAAGGCACTAGCCAGTGTTGCCCTCCCTGGGGCTCGTTACGGCACCCATTCATTTAGGATAGGGGCGGCCTCTACTGCAGCTGCTTTTGGGTACTCCGGGGCGGAAATACGCCGCATGGGAAGGTGGGGATCACAATGTTTTCAGTTTTATGTTCGCCCTCTTCAACCGTGAGTACCAGTTTAGTCACTGTATTGTTCTCCCCCCTCTTTTTCCTTGACAGACCCTGGGTGTCGTATTACACCGGTGGCAGTATGGCTGTTGGGCCACAGCTACGTGCATAGGGCAGCGTCGTACGCTGCGGCGACAGAGGGGGGACCCCGACTGGGACTGGGTGCATCCGCAAGTCTCAGATGGTATGGTAAGCGCGGCATGTTATGGCGGGAACTGTTGCCATTCCTTTTATCCAGCAGGAATGCTGACCCGCCAGATATTCTGATCATACACCTTGGGGGCAATGATTTGGGACAGGTCACTGGACTATCGCTGAAGCATGCGATTTGCGGTGACCTGGCTTACTTACATTATGTGTGGCCTGCCACAACCCTCATTTGGTCAGATATGGTACCGCGGCATGCTTACAGGGGAGGGTTCGACCTCAAGGCCCTTCATCGAGCTCATCGCTCGTTGAACAGGGCTATTGCCCGGTTCCTTCCCGACAAGGGTTGGGGGCGCGTCATTAGGCACCCCGCAATCAGCCTACAAAATTATGAGCTTTATTCAGGGGATGGGTTCCATCTGTCGCAGGGAGGTATGGACGTCCTGTTAGGAGATTGGCGAGCAGGCCTGTTGACCGAGCTGACGGTCTGGGGGGGGGGGGGCGTCGAGCCTTTATTGAGCCTCTCCGTGTGGCGGGTAGCACTGGTAAGGTAAACATTTATGACCCACAGGTATCCGGCAGGTTCGCAATTGACTGGACAACACTAGACAGGCACAAGTTGATTAAACGTTGTCCGGTCAATGACGAACCAGGCGATGGGGTGATGGCAAGAGCTATGCAGCATGCATCACCCCGTTATTTTACGGATACGCGTCAGAGGGTGAGGTCAATAGTTAGGTATTGACTACGGTCAACAATTTGTTTGTTGTCAACAAACAAATTGATACAAATTGATACATTGTAACCAATTGCCGTTTGCAATTTTGGGTGGTACCTTACCAGTGTTACTTCGGCCTGCTTGCCTTAAGAATTATAATTGGTCGAATACCAATAGAAATTTATAATTTGGACTAGGGCATGAATCAATAAATGTGGCCCAATGCCGTTATCCACTTTCATCAGTGTCTGAGTCCTTTATTGGGGGGTGCGCCTGCAAAGAACAATCTCAAGGAAATGATGATTGGAAAAGGGTACTGAGTTACTAGCTTTCTGAGACTAAAAATATTTTGAGTCAGAAGGAACCTAGGCTGAATAAGTGAATACTCAGATAGACTAGACTAGACTAATACACATGTATACTTGTAGTTTGTGTTCCCCTTCCTTCATTATTTTCTTGTCAGGTATTAGTAGCCGTTTGCTCATATTCCTCTCAAAACTGAAAACTTTCCATTTTATTTTTATCTGAAACCAAATCAGCACATACACACAAAGCATCCATCGGACTCAACTACCTTTGTAGTGCGACCAGTGTTAACAACAACAAGGTGTGGGGGAGGGGAGGGGAGGGAGAGACAGCAGGAAGGCTTGATAGTGGATGTCAGTTCTTTCCTTTCTCTCTGTTTCTTTCTCTTTCTGGTCAATCCACTCCAACAGCTGGAAGCGGTTGGATTGCTGAGGAAATATCCTGTGTCACCCACCTATGCTGAAAATGGTTTCTGTGGGCTTTTATTTTAACCTGCCTCAGCTGTGTGTGAAGCCTTGTGTGCCATCCCACAGAGCAATAAAATCTCTTGGCAAATGACTGGGACCAGATGCACTATTTCAGCAAAGCTGTTTTAGTGGAGGTTATCATTTAGGAGATGTTTCAAACAGCTTTTATATTATTATCGGAAGGTTCTCTTCTTCCCTTTGAGCTGCCTATGTGTCGATCCAGTGCCAAATTGCTAAAAAGCTTTTCAAATGTGCCTATAAGTCAGGACTCTGCCTTCAGGGAGGGAAAGAAGAGATGGAATGGAAAGAGGGTCAGGTGTCTTTCTCTTTTCTATCTTTAAGATACTTACTCCAGAATAATAAAAGTACAAAGGCAGAATTTCACACAGTACTTCATAAAAATGGAGCAGCTCATATGGAGCTGTTGTATACCAGCAGCCCTTGGTCAATCTAGGTCAGGGAATCTCAACCTGTGGCCCATGGGCTGGATGTGGCCCATGGCACCATTTCATGTGGCTTCCCACCACCTCCACCACACCAGGAAGTGCCATGTAGTGGAGGAAGGGCAAAATGGCCATCTAGCCCCCTAAGCTGTCTGAGGGAGCATGACCCAGCCCCCGGCTTAAAAAGGTTGAGAACTCTTGATCTAGGGCAATATTGCTTACTCTGGTAGGCCACGGTCATTATCATCAGGGCTGGAAAATGTGATAACGGTTGACCTGCTGTATGATCAAGTCAAAATAATAGTTCTTGGATGGCCTGCTTGTGTCTTTTGTGTCAATCTTCTGTGCTTCTCAGGTTTCTGTATATGTGTGCCTAGCTTCACACAAAAAAAGATTACAAAAACTGAAACCCTCCCCAAAATATGGCAGGTCTTTGATATGCCCCTGCCATTCGTGCATTCCTGAAAACAGGAAAGTTAAGTTTGTCAAGTGTTGGATCGGGGCCCGATGCGGGCTGGAAGGTCCCGGAGGAGACTGGTCAAGTAAAGACACACGAGGCAAGATGGAGCAAAGACCAGCTTTTATTGATCAGAAGGCTCTAATCTTTATACCCTGCCTAGCTCAACTGCGTGCATAGGTTGTGCGTGGCCGTTACAGGAAAACTGCAAGTCTGCACTTTGAGATTACACAAGTTACTCATCAAGGATGACCTCACCAGGGGAAGTTCCTTATCTATCTAATTTACTACCGGGGGGACATGCATTGTCTACTGCTATCAGGAGTAAACATCTGCCTAAATTGACTCTTGGACTCAGAGTCTCTGCGGATACAAGATTACCCATTACATGCTTATCGAGTTCATCACCTGGTGATCTTTTGCCCTCTACTGTCCGAACTGCCTGCCAGGACAGCGATCGGTGAATTAAACTATGACTATTAATCCGCTCCCCAATGTCTGTCCCTTTGGAACCAGGCTCCAAGGAGTGTTCCCCCAAGCCGTGGTTCTGTCAGGGACAGTATGCCAGTTGCGTGCACAGAGCCCACAGCCAAGTGCCACAGTGTCTGTGTAGAAGATGTGCAGTTTTTTCCTAGAAATTCATGATTGTTGAGCACATCCATTGTACATCATGTCAAGAACAACAGGGCCTGCCTAGGTCAATATACAAATTCAGCTGCTATTTATTGGTCACTGAATCACTTAATCCTCATGCACCATAACAGAAGTTCACCATTTTAATTAATCAATGACACTTTCTATTTCAATATCCACACTGACCTAGACCTATAAACCATTCATTCAGCCATGATCACCTGGAGAATTATAAGTTATATTAATATAATCAAGTGCTGAGAGTGTGAGGTTGTTAGGAAGGAGCAAACTTGTCCACTTTATGTTTTTCTCAACCTTGAGTCCCCAGATGTTCTTGGACTTCATTTCCCAGGAGTCCTGATCAGCAGGTGTGCTGACTTGGGCTTCTGGGTATTAAAGTCCAAGAACACCTGAGGACCCAAGGTAGAGAAACACTGGAAATATTTTTTCTGATAATTTGGGGAGAAGGACAGAATTCTCTAACTATATAACAATAACCTTTTTGATTAATATCAGAAGCAATATAATTCTAGGTCTGGAGTGGACAGATTAGCTAACAGGGAAAGCTTGTTTAATTTTAATTTAATTTAATTTAATAGTCAGGCTTATAAACCGCCCACTCGGGTGGACCCGACTCAGGGCGGCATTACAACAGTTTTTAAAACATATAAAAACACATAAAACCCCAATTGTCCCAACAACCTGCCCCACCCACTATTTTAAAAAAAAAGAGAGAGAGGGTTCTTAATTGTTATGTTGTGAGCCAGCAGGCTGGGGCCGTATTCCCATTAGGGCCCCACACCTGCCATGCCAGCCAGGTCTTCAAACTTTTCCTGAAGGGCAGCAATTCTGTTTGAAGTCTTAGGTCTGTTGGCAGGATTTTCCAGAGAACACAGAGAAGGCCCTCCTCCGAGTACTAGATAGATGTGCTCCTCTAGTTGATGGCACAGCTAGAGAGCCCCTCTGGTATGCTCTGGTTGGATGGGCAGACAATCTTGGGGTGATGCAGTCCTAAGGTATCCTGGCCCACTACCATGTAGGGCTTTAAAGGTCAAAATCAGCACCTTGAATTGCACCTGGGGGCAAACTGGTAGCCAGTGCAGCTCCTGAAGTAGTGGAAAGGCATGGGCAAATCTTCCGCACCCCATCACCACCTGGGCCACCGCATTCTAGATCAGGTGCAGCCACCAAATGGTCATCAAGGGCAGCCCCATGTAGAGCGCATTACAGTAGTACAGTCGGGAGGTGACCAGAGCATGAGTGACTATGAGGAAGGAGTCTTGGTCCAGGAGCGGGAGCAACTGGTGAATCACCCGAAGTTGGGTGAAAGCTATCCTGGCCACGGCCACTACCTGTTCTACTAGCAGTAGCCATGAGTCCAAGAGGACCCCCAAGTTGTGCACTGGGTCTGTCTGGGGCAAAATAGCCCCATCCAGAATGAAAGATGCCAGCTCCCGGGATAGCACGGGCCCCCCTATCCATAGCCACTCTGTCTTGCTGGGATACAGCTAAAGCCTGTTGGCCCCCATCCAGACCCCAATGGCCTCCAGGCATCCAGATAGGATTTCAATGGCATCACTGGGGTCCCCACGGACTGAAATGTACAACTAAGTGTCATCCACGTACTGATGGTACCACACCCTATGGGAATGAATGATCTCACCCAGCGGCTTCATGTACATGATGAATAGGAGAGAAGAGAACACCTAGCTCTGAGACACCCCATATTTGAGGAGCCTAGGGCTGGACCTCTCACTCTCCAACCACACCGACTGGGTCTGGCCCTCCAGAAAAGAAGAAAACCAGGACAACACAGTGCCCTGGATCCCCAAACCTTTGAGCCGTTCCAGAAGAATACCGTGGTCAGTATCGAAAGCTGCTGAGAGGTCAACAAGAGCAAGGATGGATGGATGACACCCATCCCGCTCCCGCTAGAGATCATCCATCAGTGCAACCAATGCCATCTCAATACCGTGTCTGGGCCTGAATCCTTATTGAAAGGGGTCCAGATAATCCGCTTCCTCCAGGACACTCTGCACCTGGCGTGCCAACGCCTTCTCCAACACCTTACCCAAAAAGGGTAGGTTGGAAAATGGCCTGTAGTTGGTAAGGACAGCTGGGTCAAGGGATGTTTTCTTTAGGAGGGGGTGCACCAAAGCATGTTTTAGAGGTACAGGAAACACCCCCTCCTATAATAATGCATTTATTTTTGCCCAGACCCAGCCTCCTGTCACCACCTTGGAGGCTTTCACCAACCAGGTGGGACAGGGGTCCAAAGGACTTGTAGTGGCACACACAGCTGCAAGGAGCCTGTCCACTTCATCAGGGGCAACAGGATCAAACCAATCCCAGATCGTATGGCAAGACTGTGCTCTGGTCATCCTCCCCCCAGACCCTCCCCATCCACGCCGAGATTAAGCCCTGAATGAATCCAATCGATTTTCTCCACCAGATGGTCGGCAAAGTCCTCAGCTGAGCCCTGCCAACCGGGCACCAATTCCCCCCCTACCAAGGAGGGACCTGGTTTCCCGGAACAGGGTGGCTGGGTGATTATCAGCGCAGGCAAAAAAGGGTGGTGAAGTATTGTTGCCTCACCACCCCCATTGCCACTAGGTAGACCCTAACAGCGGCTCTAGCTAGTGTCCAATCGAAGTCACTCCAGGTTTTCACCCAGCGGCGCTGTAGGAGTCTCTTTCCCCATTTCAGCTCCCGCAGTTCTTCCGTGAACCACGGGGATGACCTAGCCCCATGAACTTGGAGAGGCTGTAGTGGCGCGATTTCATCCAAGGCTGCTGTTGCCATCCTGTTCCACAGGTCGACAAGCGCCTCAGGTGAATCGTGTAGCCAGTCCAGATGAACATCCCCCAGTTCACACTGGAATCCATCTGGATCCATTAGTCGCTGGGGGTGGACCATTTTAATAGGCCCTGCCTCCCTACAATGAAGTGTCGCCCCCAGGAGATGCCTGGATGGGTTCACAGATCTTTGGGCTGGCTCTTTCTCTATCCTGCAGTAATGGTGGGGCAGTTCTCTACAAATTGTTTTCTGAGGGGCTTCCACTCCATTAATACTGGATGAAAGGCTAGTGAGCAAAATAAATGGCAGATCAAAAATAATGTTTACTTCCTTAACAGTATGAAAATAGCAGGTAGAAGCCATATGTTTATTTGCAATTCTCCATCTTGTTTAATGGTAAGAAACTGAGGGGGAAGAATTTTATTAAATAGTCTCCAGCATTTTAAGGACAGACCCAAAAAGAACTTCTTAGATTAAATTGTTTTGCTACATGTTTTCCAGGCTCTATATTATGAATATCCACACGTGCAACTGGAAGAATTTACAGGCAGAAGGAGCAAGTGTGAAAATGTTTTATCTACCCTTCCTTTTATTAATATGCAAAACACACCACTGGACAATTAAATTATTGTTATTAATTCTTATTACAATAATTTATGTAGCACACTGTGCCAATCTGCCGAGCTTTACATCTCAGTATATCTGGCTTCTTTCTTCTTTTCCTGACATTGGCCATCTGCGACTGCAAAGCCAACCGAGCCATTAGCAGAAAGAAGGGAGGGAGAGACAGAAAGAGAGACCATTCCAGAGAATTTCTGCTTGAAAAAAGTCATCATTGGACAGGTCTAGTTTTCAAAGGAGGAAGAAATTGCAGGTTGCTGCTATAACCACCATGCTGGTGAATGGTTTTTCTGATGGCTCAGTAAAAATATACAAGAAAGGGAAGAAGGGATGCTAAACCAGAAATTTTCATGTGTGCTTACTGGATGGGTGATCACTGTGCCTTTTGGTGGCACTACGGGAGGGGTAAGGAATAATGGGTGGAGAAGTCACTATATGTAAGAATGAAGACCTTTGTTTGCTGCTCCACCTCAGGCTAAAAGTCAGGCATGAAGCTCACTTTGAGCAAGTTTTGTTTTATTTACACTCTTATCCGTCCATTACTGACACAAGACAGAAACAGCTTCCTTGTATTTAGATGGAGAGATCAGGTTGGGTGTCATCCACATGACACCAACCAGAATAAACCCCAAAACTCCAAACAGCCTCTCTTAGTGATTTCATATAAATGTTGTATCATAAGGAACAAAAGAGAATCCTGAGGGATCCCCCAGGCCAATGGCCTAGACACTGAATAGGAGTCGCACAGTACCATCTCCTGAGTCCTCCCTTCCAGGAAAGACTGAGGTCACTGTAAAACAGTACCTCCAAGTCCTATGACAAAGAAATGTCCCAGAAGATACCATGGTTGATAGCGCTGAAAGCCGCTGGGAGGGCCAGCAGAATCAACAGAACACACTCTTGTACAGTTCCCAGCAAGGCAAACAAAGAAGTGCCATTCCATAAGCAGGCCTGAAGTCAGATTAGTATAGATCTGTCTCATTCAGGAACTCCTGGAGCTGAGAAGCCACAATCTGCGCCAATAACTTGCCCAAAAAGGAAAATTTAAAGGCTGGCCAGTAATTATCCCATACCATAGGATCCACAAAGGGCTTTTCAACAGTGGCCTTAAGCATGCTGGGATTTACCTTGCTGTGAGGAGGCATTTGTGACCCATCCCCCCACCCAGTTTTTCACTGCCAGTTTTTATGATCAGGAAGGGAAAGGATCCAAGAGACATGTGGTCACCTCTCCAAGGATTCTACCTACATTTTCAGGCTGCAAAACCCAAAACTTTTCCATTAACATGGGTCAAGAAGGGGTGATAATTACATTCACATGAGCGGTATCAATTACAGCATCCAAGTAAGAGGAGATCACAGTGATTTCACCTGCAAAGTGTTGTACAAATCCTTCCAAGATTTTTTTACCATATATGGAAATTCCTTTTTAACCATATCCAAGACTTACATCAAGTTTCCCATAATTTGGGAGGGCAGTTGGAGGCTGAGGACACTCTAGATATTTTGAATTCCAATCCTCCCTTTTGTTATCTTTATTGCATGCAGGAGGAAGGTAACAATAAGAAGAGAACTATGGTCAGAACTCCCTCAGGTCAATCTCTCTCTCTCTCTCTCAGAACCTCCAAGGCAGAGATCTACTCTTTTTGAAGACGCTGGGGACATGGTGCTACACACCACAGGATGGGATCATAAATCATGTTCATCTTGAACAAATTATTTCTAATCCTTATTATTTTACTCACTATCATATACTTTCATAATTACTTGGGTCCATGCTCTTTGAGGGATGATATGGAAAAGACCTTTTTTTTTTGGGGGGGGGGGGGCTCCTTGATCCCTGGTGGCTAAACTTGGCACTCCAGCTGTTCTTCGACTTCAATTACCAGAAGCCCAAGTCAGCACTCCTGCTGATCAGGGCTTCTGGGAATTGAAATTCAAGAACATCTGGAGTGCTAAGATTAGCCATCACTGTCCTAGACTATGGTATCTTCCATGCATGGGAAATCAGGATAGGTTCCTCCCTTCTGTCCTCCTGCCAGTGGATAAAGATCTTTCTCCCTAGGTGGGCTTTTAATATGTAAAGTGGTATTGAGGAAAGGATTTTAAGACAGAATTGTTCTTTCATCTTTTCAAAGCTTGATTTTGATATTGCTTTAGCAGGACGTTTTTCCATTGTCTTTAATAATTAATAATGTTTTTTAATAAGATGGTTCATAGTTAAGGGTAAATTTTAACAATGTGATTGCAATGGTTGTAGTTGTTTTAATACTTATGTTTCTAAATCATTTGTAAGCCTCTTAAGTCCCTCTGTAGGGAGGAGGGCAGGGGTGGAAATTAATTAATTAATTAATTACATTCATTCATGCATTGAATATTGTTCAATGTGAGGTCTCTGCAGATCATATCTGCATAGGAATCAAATGCTAACATTACACAGTTTGTTCAAGTTACCATGTAATTTACTAGAGATTCAACAGAAAGCATAACAGCAGTAGGCATTGGTGAACAGGAGTGAAAACTAAATCAAGGAATTAACCACCCACTAAAATTTGTTTTGAATGGAGAGAAAAATACATTGTTAAAATAAATTAACAAGCTAAAATGTATTGTATGATACATTTGAAGTTCCATCCTGCTGTTTTATTTTTCAAAAAACATTTTAACAAATCTCACCATGATCTAAAATTTACCTCATTTCAAACATCCTCTCAGATGAAATTAAAATGCAGGTTTACAATGTGAATAGAAACAAATTCTTCTCAGCTGTGGAGCTTGATCATAATATCATAACCTTTTGTATCTGGGCTTTGCCTTACATTTGTGGCAATTCGTCTCTTGAATCAACTCTAGATCAGAATGAACAGTTTTCTCTCACCCTCATGGCAGGGTCTTGTAGAGTACGTTCCTCTCATCTACTAAGTACAGTATAATGTTAAGAATGACAGAAGTGAAGGTTTTAACTTCCCTTCAACAAGGGCACTCATTGCATTATGTCCTTCAAGTGATCACCATCTTTTAGCCTGACCAACATCCCTGTTTTTGGGAGGCTAAAGCAGGAAAAAAAGAGACCCATGTCATGTCCTCCTGAGCTCACTGGAGGAAAAGAGAAACAAAAATGTAAAATAAACTCACTGGACAAACAAATCGGATGCTGAGATTGTTGTTTTCTTTATTTAAAACAGCAAGAAAGAAACTCAGAGCATGTCCAGACTGGTCATTACAGGGTGGCCTGGCCTTGCTCATTTGCAAGTCATGAAAGGATGAAGGAATGGCTAAATGATACTTAGCCCACTCTTCCCATCCAAACAACCAGAGGAATCTGTTTACCCATATGGTGAAGTGGCCATTTCATCATATGGGCAAATTATACACTTTCCCTGCTTTATTTAAGAGGGAAAGGAAAGAGCAACATTTTTCCCCTGGCAAACCTTTCCTAGCACTGGATCAACAAGGGGGAGGTATTTATTTCCCTTTTCTCTTTAATCACCAATCAAAACCACAGCTGTCAGCTATAGCTTCAATTAGCAATCAAAGAAAAGGGGGAAAATATATTAGGATCCAGCACTATGACAGGTGGGCCAGAAGCAGGAAAATTGTAAATTTAAAACATCTGGTATGTAGAAAGCTTGAGAAAGCTTCAATGCTGGGAAAGGTAGAGGGCAAAAGAAGAAGGGGTGGCCAAATATGAGGTGGCTAGATGGTATTGTAGACACAATGGGCAAAGAGCTGGGCAGGTTGAGGAGGATAGTGGATGACAGAGGTGCATGGAGGACAATGGTCCATAGGGTCGCAAACGGTCGGAATCGACTGTGCGACTGAACATGTTGACAGGCATGTTAGCTCTGTTAGCTCAAACCAGATGTTGATAGAGGAAGAAGGCTTTGAAGGCTGTTGTCTCTGTTGAACAGTGTCCCAAGCATCCATAGGCATTTGGATCACCATTTTTTCCTGTGATTTTAAAAAGTAGGACTCACAAACAGGGTTTCTAAGAAGATTGTAGAGGGTGGAGTTGGAGTGCTCCATACATGAACTGTAGATACTGTGTGCCCAGCAGAACCCTTGAGAATCTGAAAGAGTACTCTAAGCACTCTTTTAGACATTTCAGTTGATCTTGGGCTATGAAACTTGGGCTATCAAATTCAGTTCCTGCAAGTAATCAGGCACTTAGACATGGACTGTCACCACCTTCCATCTCCCTACCGAGTTGTCACCTTATTAAAATTAGGGATACAAAATGGGAGGGTGTAAAGTATTCGGAATGTAGTGTCTGCAAGATTTTGGAGGTAGCTCTGCTGTCTTGAGTCCCTGTAAGGAAGGGAGAGATCATTATTGAGGGAACAGGATGACAAAGAACTGCATGGGTGTGCACAAATGCTATTAAATAGAGAAGTAAGACTGACGCACAAAGTAGGCAGCCCTTCACCTTGAAAGAACTAGACATCAGAAGTTGATGTGAAGAAAGGACTTCCAATTCATTGTGTAATTGCTTAGAGTATGTCTTCTATTGTAAAGTGAAGGGTTGTTTTTTTAAAAAGTAGCATAGAATCTCACCATTTCTTTCCTTTTCTCTTCCCCATTATCTTTCAAACATTCTCAACAGCAAAATCTACTAGCTCTTAGCCCATTGTTACCTCCTGCCAGTTGAAAAACAGATGGCTGGGACATACATAACTTTACTAGAATTTCCTACCAGGGCTGCTTCCCTGAGGGTGCAATGTGTAAATGCATGACACTGAGTAGAGAGAGACATGGCAACATAAAATTAAAAAGGTTGGAATACTCAGTGAGACTTAAAATATGAAGCAGTATGCCAAAAAAACGTGCTTCTACCAAACCACCACTTAATTAAATGTAGAAGATGACAGGTAGACAGGAAATTGGCCTTCTTCCATTAATGGGAACTTTCTGTATTCCTTTCTGCCATGCAGGACCAAAGAAGAACATTCTTCCTATAGTGTGGAAGCAACTCATTATAACAAATTGTACCTGTAACTGTAAACAATTGTCACCTGTAATTAATTTCTCTTCCCAGTAACTAAAGAATAAGTCTGCTGCTTTCTGTGGAATGACTTCATTCCTTTCATGGTATATAGCATGTTTGCTATTTTTGTAATTATGGAGGAGGCCTCACTAAACAGCACAGAAAAAGTAGGGCACCATGCAAGTGCCGTTTTATTAATGCACTTTATGCTACATCCTTGTGCTCCACTGAGGCGAGGTGAGAACAAGGCAAGGAGGAAAGGAGTATGCAGGCTAAATGCTGGAAACGTTCAGATGTTTTAGCAATAACTGTGTACGTTCATTTGAGAGATAGGAAAGCGTTATTTTATTTCAAATCTATGGAAAAATGGCAGTGGGGAAAAAGAGGGAAATGAAATTATTAAAGAAAAGAAAAAAATGGAAACAAGAGAGAGAAATGAAAAACTAAAGCAGACATTCACTAATTTGTACATTATGAGGTGCTCCTTCTATAATAATCATAGATATTTACACCTTATGTAACTCAAGAAAGCAATTTAGGAATGGGATAAAAGCCAGTGAAGCAGCCATCAAACCTACTTCTGGGGTAAACATCCAGTATGGTGGTGTGCTTGACAAACCTTTGCATGATGCCACCAAATTAAACACTTCCCCTGATTGACTTAGGTCGGTGAGTATTTTTGTTATGTTTCGTAGATGATTACTGCAGCACAAGAGCAATCATCTAGTGAACTGAAGGGGGAAAACATAATAGTGGCAGATGAAACAATCCAATTGTTGTCACTATTATGCTGTACAACAGTGGCATATTAAATGTTTTCCCAATTGTCTGAAGATTGTCTAGAAACGGTTTTTTTAAATTTATGTTTGCTAGATGATTATCAACCAAACTGAAGGAAAAAAGATTATGCTTCTTCTGACCAGCAGCTACTGGTCAAAATGCTGTTTAGAGGTAGAAATCACACCAAAGAGCATTTTGTTTCTCTTCCTCCAGTACCACATCAGCCCCAAATTGTCTCTTACATTGAAAAGCCTACCAGTGTCATTATAAATTAATTCAGACTTGATGGCACAGTTGCCGCTGCCACTGCTGCCACCACCGCCACACACAAGGAAAGGGAGACTTTGTTGTTCAGTCGCACAGTCAGTTCCGACCCTTTGCAACCTATGGACCATTGTCCTCCCGGCACCTCTGTCCTCCACCATCTTCCTCAACCCACCCAGCTCTGTGCCCATTGTGTCTACAATACTACCTAGCCATCTCATCTTTGGCCATCCCTTCTTCTTTTGTCCTCTACCTTTCCCAGCATCAAAGCTTTCTCAAGCTTTCAACATACCAGATGTTTTAAAGTTGTTGTTGTTCTTGTTGCATAATAGAGTCTGACTCTTTGTGACCCTGTGGACTGCTGCACACCAGGCTCCCCTATCCACCACCATCCTCTGCAGCCTGCTCAGCTCTATTCCCATTGCATCAACAATGCAAGCGCGGCGCCAAAATGGCCGCCGCGCCCTTTGCGGGCCCCCCCCACAGGACAGAGAATCCGGGTAGTTAGGGGCGTGGCCAGCTCCCTTATAAAAGGGGTGGCCACGAGGCAGCCGAGCTGCCATTTTGCCTCAGCGACGGAGCGGAGAAGTTTTTTCCCCTGCGTCTCCGTCGCTCGTTAGCTTACCGGGAAACCTTTTGGTGGCGATTCTGCTTGGCTGGCTTCCCTTTTTTGCTTCAGGAGAGATGCCTTCGAAAAAGAAGGCAGCTTCGAGTTCAGCTCGGGCTGTTAGAAGGCGCAACCCAGGTCGGAGGACCGTGGTGCCGCCTCCTCAGCAGCCACCTTTGCCACCCCCGGCCGGGGCTGGTGGAATGGGGTCTATTGCCCCTTGGCCCGATCAGAGTGCGGGCGCGGAGGGCGCTCCGGCCCGCGGCCCGCGAGCGGTGGACACCGCTCCTCCTCCTGCCCACTCCGTCGGGCCTATTTCTTTTGGGCCGCAGCCTCTCCCGGGGCCCTCTAGCCTTGGGGGGTGGCCCGGCTCCCTGCCTTGGCAGGTTTCTTCACCAGCCCTACCGGGCTTTGGCGCTGGCCAATGGCCATATATGGGCCATGGGGCGCAGGGACCTGTCCCCATGCCAGGATCAGGCGGGCCGGCCGGCCCTTTGCCCATGGTCAACGTGGACACCTTACTGGCCCGCATTGCGGCCCTGGAGGCGTCTTTGGCCCGGGCCAGTCAGGCAGGCGCCCCCTTCGGGGTACCTTTTGAGGCGCTGTCGGCAGCAGGACAACAGCCGGCGGGGAGGGTTGAGCTGCTGCAGGCGGGTGGCGCGGCTCCGGCCACTGCCTCGCAGCTCCCCAGCCAGCAACCTGGTGCGGGTCAAGCCCCGGTGATGAGCTCTACATCGGTCGTGAGCTCCGACGCCCCCAGTGGGCCGGAACCCCCGGTGGGGGCGGCCCGCGGGGGTGCAGCATGTGAGTATACGGTGCAAGCAAGTACATCTACACACATTCCCAACATAGGGGGGGCCTTTCAGTGGCCTTGGCCTCGCGCGGGTGGTGCGGGGGCCACGCTGCTGGCGACCCACCCGGCGACAACGACTGCCACCATGCCCACTGGGGTGGGCCTCGGTCCTTATACTGCTGGGAATGTCCTGGGGGTGGCAGGGTTAGCTCAGGCCCCTTTTAATAGGCCGGCTGTCCCCTTTTCGGCTTTGCCAACGGCAGGGTATTCCTTGCCATTGGGTGATCACTTGGCACAGGCTACCAGAGAAAAGATATGGCGAGGGGAGTACGTAGATATCTTCTCACTCCTGAACAGAGAGCCCACCAAGGAGGAAAGGGAGGGTCAGGATGAGAAGGATAAGGAGCAGGCACGCCGCCGTAAGCCGCCGCGTACCTGGGCCAACTGGCTCCCCGCTTATTTAATATATATGGCGGTATATCTGAGGGCGCGGCCGGATTTAGCTATTCCCATGGTCCAATATTTGGACAACATATATAGGGCGATGGTCGATTTTCCGGGCCCCTCATGGCTAGCATATGATGAGGAATTCCGTATGAGGATTCCCCTCCACCCCGAGATGAGATGGGACGAGCCGTGCCTGAGACTGTGGCTCTTGTATATGACACCCACACGCCCTGCCCCGGGGGATAGATACCATTGTGGACATGCGGTCCAGCGAGCGGCTCCAGCGCAGGTTACCCGCCAACCGGCGGGGCAGGGGGTTCCAGCCCGCCTGCTGTGCTGGACTTTCTCATCAAATGGTTCCTGCAATCGAAAGAACTGCAGGTATAAGCATGAGTGTCCCACATGTTCTGGTCCCCACGCAGCCTCTGCTTGTCCCAAGCCTGGGGGGGCGCGAGGCAGAGGGAGGGGTGGACAGTGGGCTGGCAAGGCTGCCACGGATGGAGCTAGTTCTCCAAAAGGCCCCCTCCCCAATTAAGGTGGACATGCTGGAGCGCTGGCTCGCATCGTACCCGAAGGGGGAGGACGGGGAGTATCTCCTTCAAGGTTTTAAGCAGGGATTTCGTATCCCTTTTATGGGTGATAGGTCCCCTCAGGATGCTCCCAACCTTTTATCCCTCAGAGGAAGGGAGGAGGTGGCTGCGGCCAGCATTAAAAAGGAGTTAGACGCGGGCAGGGTCGCTGGACCTTTCCCCGCACCCCCGTTTCCCAATCTTAAGGTCTCGCCATTGGGTTTGGTTCCCAAAAAGTCCCCAGGGGAGTTTCGCCTTATTCATCATTTGTCCTACCCAGCAGGCCGATCGGTCAACGATGCTATACCTGATGACCTTTGTTCGGTCAGGTATACATCGTTTGACCATGCGCTGCGCATGGTGCGCTCGTGTGGCCCGGGTGCCCTGCTGGCCAAGTGCGACATTAAGTCAGCTTTTCGCCTCTTGCCGGTGCACCCGGGCGACTTTGAATTGCTGGGTTTTAAATTTAAAGGGGAATATTATTTTGATAAGGCCATGCCTTTTGGCTGCTCCATATCATGCTCGGCTTTCGAGCGTTTTAGTACCTTCCTAGAGTGGGCTTTCGTCCGCAGGTCAGGGTCCCGGTCTGTAGCCCATTACCTGGATGATTTTCTATTCGGGGGTGAACGGGGCTGGGACACGTGCGCACGTCTCCTCAATACATTTCAGACGCTAATGCAGGAACTTGGTGTCCCTTTAGCGCCCGAAAAGACCGAGGGCCCATCGACCAAGTTAGTATTCCTGGGGGTTGAGATTGACACAGTAGTGCAGGCTTCTAGGTTGCCGGGTGATAAGGTGTCCAGAATAGTGACCCTTATCTCTGAATTGCTGGCCAAGCGTAAGGCATCCCTGAGGGAACTGCAGGTGCTACATGGGCACCTTAATTTTGCTTGCAGGGTGGTCGCACCGGGCAGGGCTTTTGCCCGGCGCTTATGCGACGCCATGGCAGGGTTATCCAGGCCCCACCACAGAGTCAGGCTTACCCGGGGTATCAGGGCAGACATGTTCGTCTGGTTGCAATTCCTGAGGGAGTTTAACGGGGTCTCATTTTGGAGGTCTGACCTCCTGGCATCCCCCAATTTCCAGATCCAGTCTGATGCCTCAGGATCCCTGGGTTATGGGATGTACTTCAATGGGAAGTGGGCCTATGGTGGGTGGCCACCGGCATGGGCAGGCACGGGTCGCCTGCGCGATCTCACATACCTGGAATTTTTTCCCATTCTGGGGGCTTTGATGCTATGGGGCGAACAGTGGGCTAATTCAGTGGTGCATTTCTGGTGCGACAATGCTGCCGTTGTACACATGGTCAATGCACAGACTTCTAAATCGCCCAGGGTTATGGATCTAGTGCGCCATTTTGTACTGCGCTGCCTGCGCCTCAACGTCTTGTTCAGGGCCAGGCATGTCCCAGGGGTTAATAACGATATTGCTGACGCTTTGTCCCGCCTGCAGATCTCCCGGTTCCGCGCCTTGGCCCCGGATGCGGAGGAATTTCCCTCGCCACTCCCGGACGAGATGTGGACTATTGGCAAGGAGAGGTGAACCGGGCGATTGGCCTGTCACTAGCGCCACGCACGCGTAAGGCGTATCAACAAGCATTCAATTCGTACAGGGTTTTTGCTACTCAATTTCACTTGCCAGAGACCTGGCCTATCCCGGTGGACCATGTTCTGCGGTTCATGGTTCACCTGCATGCACAGGGCCTCGCACCTCGCACCATAGCATCCAAGCTCTCGGCGTTGGCTTTTATGGCCAAAGTAGGGGGTCATGTGGATACCACCTCTGACTTCCGTGTGAGACACGTTTTGGAGGGGTGGGTGCGCGAGCGCGGGCGTTGCCCGGACGACCGGCACCCTATTTCCCCATGGGTTCTTACCCAGTTGGCCCGGGGCTGGCCAGGCCTCTGTTTTGATCATTATGAGGCAGCCCTCTTTCATGCAGCCACAACGGTGGCATTTTTTGGAGCGCTCCGCGTCAGCGAACTCGTGATGCTGTCTAAGGCGGATGCAAGTGGTAGGGCACTGGAACTAGAAGATGTCTATGTTGCCAAAGACTGGGCCCAGTTGAGGATCCGCTCCTCTAAAACAGATCAGCATGGCGTAGGCAGTGGAGTAAGACTGCTACGGTGTTCTTTGGCAGACATCTGTCCGGTTGGTGCCCTACAGGAATTCCTGGCACTGCGTGGCATGCACCACGGCCCGTTTTTCTGTCACCAAGATGGGTCTCCCCTTACTAAATTTCAGTTTTGGAAGGTGACAGGCAGAGCCCTCACCAGGGTGGGCCTACCAGGTGCCCGTTATGGCACACATTCGTTCCGTATTGGTGCAGCCTCTACAGCAGCTGCTTTTGGGTACTCTGGGGCTGACATACGCAGCATGGGGAGGTGGGGCTCACAATGTTTTCAGTTTTATGTGCGCCCACTCCCGCCATGAGTACCAATTCAGTCACCTTACCTCCCTTTTTCTCAATTTTCTTACAGACCCTGGGTGTCGTATTACACCGGTGACAGTATGGCTGGTGGGCCACAGCTATGTGCACAGGGCAGCGCGTTACGCTGCGGCGACAGAGTGGGGACCCCGACTGGGACTGGGTGACCACGCCAGTCTCGCATGGCATGGTAAGCCTGGGATGTTATGGCAGGAGCTGCGGCCTTTCCTTTTTTCTGGCCTGGGGGCTGACCCGCCTGACATTCTAATCATCCACCTGGGGGGCAATGATTTGGGCCAGGTCACCGGCTTATCGCTCAAGCATGCGATTTGCGAGGAACTCGCCTACTTGCATTATGTCTGGCCTGCCACAACCCTGGTTTGGTCGGACATTGTTCCGCGCCATTCTTACAGAGGGGGCGTTAACCTCCTGGCTCTTGACCGCGCTAGGCGCGCGGTCAACAATGCGGTGGCGCGGTTTCTTGCCACCAGGGCTTGGGGACGGGTTAGTCATCACCCCGATATTAGTCTACAAAATTATGACCTGTATGCAGGGGATGGGGTCCATCTGTCGCGAGGAGGTATGGACCTCCTGTTGGGTGACTGGCGAGCAGGCCTGTTGACCGAGCTGACGGTCTGGGGGGGGGGGCGTCAGGTCTTCTGTGAAGCCCCTCCGTGTGGCGGGTAGCACTGGTAAGGTAAACAGTATGACCCACAAGTATCCGGCAGGTTCGCAATTGACTGGACAACACTAGACAGGAATAAATTAGTTAAACGTTGTCCGGTCAACGACGAACCAGGCGATGGGGTGGTGACGATTGCTAACCAGCATGCATCACCCCTGTGATTTCACGGATACGCGTCAGAGGGTGGGGTCATGAGTTAGTTATTGACTACGGTCAACAATTTGTTTGTTGTTAACAAACAAATTGATACAAATTGATACATTGTAACCAATTGCCGTTGGCAATTTTGGGGTGGTACCTTACCAGTGTTACTTCGGCCTGCTTGCCTTAGGAATTATGATCGGTCGTTTTACCAATACAAATTTATAATTCGGACTAGGGCATTGAATCAATAAATGTGGCCCTTTGCTGTTATCCACTTTCAATGTTGTCTGTGTCCGTTATTGGGGGGGTGCGCCTGCAATGCAAGCGCGGCGCCAAAATGGCCGCCGCGCCCTTTGCGGCCCCCCCCCCACAGGACAGAAAATCCGGGTAGTTAGGGGCGTGGCCAGCTCCCTTATAAAAGGGGTGGCCACGAGGCAGCCGAGCTGCCATTTTGCCTCAGCGACAGAGCGGAGAAGTTTTTTCCCCTCCACCCCCTCCCTAGTTAACAGTGTGATATTATGGTCGCTTCGGGGCCGGGTGGGAATTTTTGGTTGGGACCCATATTGGCTCCGGGTCCTGGCTTTTTTGCCCATCCCACACTGTTGCTATGGTTTGATATAGGGGTCTTTCTGCGTTCCTACTGTTGACTTTGGTCACTTGGGTGGGTAGCACTGGTAAGGTAAACAGTATGACCCACCATTATCCGGCAGGTTCGCAATTGACTGGACAACACTAGACAGGAATAAATTAGTTAAACGTTGTCCGGTCAACGACGAACCAGGCGATGGGGTGATGACGATTGCTAACCAGCATGCATCACCCCTGTGATTTCACGGATACGCGTCAGAGGGTGGGGTCATGAGTTAGTTATTGACTACGGTCAACAATTTGTTTGTTGTTAACAAACAAATTGATACAAATTGATACATTGTAACCAATTGCCGTTGGCAATTTTGGGGTGGTACCTTACCAGTGTTACTTCGGCCTGCTTGCCTTAGGAATTATGATTGGTCGTTTTACCAATACAAATTTATAATTCGGACTAGGGCATTGAATCAATAAATGTGGCCCTTTGCTGTTATCCACTTTCAATGTTGTCTGTGTCCGTTATTGGGGGGGTGCGCCTGCAATGCCATTTTAGCCATCTCATCCTCTGCTGCCTCCTTCTCCTTTTTCCTTCAATCTTTCCTAGCATTAAGGCCTTCTCAAGTGAGTCCTCTCTTCTCATTTGTACAAAGTACTTGAGCTTCATCTTCAATATTTGTCCTTCTAAGCCACAGTCAGGGTTGATTTCCTTCAGGATCAACTTGTTTGTTCTCTTTGCTGTTTCTGGTACTCTCAAAATTCTCCTCCAGCACCACATTTCAAAGCCATCCATTCTTCTGCGCGCAAAGACAGCATTAATTTTTGCCTGGCATCCTTCCATGAGGGGACTGAAGTTTTACTTGTGTTCAAGAGATAAACCAGATTAGACCATATCAAAATTTAAGAGCCAATGCATCAATTCCTTGGCTTCATCACAAGTGTCAATAAAGTGGAGAATGTAGAGACACTTTATGCCTTTCAATGACTGCTGCAGTGTCAAATGCCATTTCACCTTTCTGTTCATTTGAACTAATGTTGTTCAATCTTATTCACAAAAATGAAAGCATAATTTGCAAACAAGACTGGAATTAAGCTAGAATCATTTGTCATACACGTGAAAATTATAATAGGACTTCAAATCGCTTAGCCTCTGTCTTTCTTACCTCCCCACACTACCTTCTTGGAGCGGCCGGGAATAATATTGATAGATATTCATTCACCTCACTGAAAGCTTTTCCTGTTCTCTTTTCCCAGGGCTGCTGAGCAATGATCAATACAGTTCTCAGTACTAATTCAGCTAATCGTTAGGAAGTGTCTGTCAGCTGTGAAAACAATCAGTGTCTAGATTTGTGCAGCTCAGTCAACTGTAACCTTTTATCGCTTCTAATAAGGAAAGCAAGACCCATCTTATATAAAAACATACTGTTGCAGCACAGTTTATGAACTGTTTGAAAATAATAGGGGTTACAGATGCTAAAGAAATTATAAGGCTAGGATTTCTAATATATTGTATTTGTAATCTAGATAAATCACTTTAGAATTAAACAAGCAATTAAGCAATGGAATAACTCAAGCAGCTCCCTGTTGGCTGGAATATAAAATGACTCCGCAACAGAAAGGAGGTTACCTTAAAATAACTGGTTGTAGCAAGGACGGATGGCCACAGCTTTTGTTGTTGTTGTTCAGTCACACAATCAAGTCTGACCCTTTGCGACTCCATGGACCATTGTGCACCAGGCTCCTCTGTCCTCCACCATCCTTCTCAGCCTACTCTGATCTACACCCATTGCATTGATAATGCCTTCTCCTTTTGCCTTCTATCTTTCCCAACATCAAGGCCTTCTCTAGTGAGTCCTCTCTTCTCACTTGGTGGCCAAAGTACTTGAGCTTCATCTTCCGTATTTGTCCCTCCAATGAACAGTCAGGGTTGATTTCCTTCAGGATTGACTGATTTGTTCTCCTCACAGTCCAGGGTACTCTCAAGAGTCTCATCCAGCATGACAATTCAAAGGTGTCTATTCTTCTGCACTCAGCTTTCCTCATGGTCCAGATTTCACATCCATACATTACTCCTGGGAATACAATTGCTTTGACTATGTGGACTTTTGTAGGCAGGGTGATATCTCTACTCTCTATTATGCTACCTAGGTTTCTCACTGCTTGTCTCCCAAGAAGTAAGTGTCTCTTTATTTCAGGAGTTCTCAACCTTTTTAAGTCGAAGGCCAGGTCACTCTCCCCTGGACAGCCATTTTGCCCTTCCTCCACCACATGGCACTTCCTGCTGTGGTGGAGGTGGCAGAGGGCCACATGAAATTGTTCTGTGGGCCACATCTGGCCCATGGGCCACAGGTTGAGAATCCCTGCTTTATTTCGCCATCTGCAGTGATCTTAGATCCCAAAAAAGTAAAGTCTGTTACTACTTCCATTTCTTCCCCTTCTAACTGCCAGAGAGTGCCAGTTGCCATGATCTTGGGTTTTTTGATGTTGATGTTTGTTGTTGATGTTTTTATGTTGATGTTCAGTGTTCGAAAGCAAGAAATTGCAAGTAGATAAAAAGGGACCACTTCAGTGGGAAGGTAACAGCCTTCCGTGCACTCCGGTGTCTAGTCATGCCTGCCACATGCCCATGGAAACGTCTGGAGTAGCAGACAGCACTGGCTCTTTGGCTTTGAAACAGAGATGAGCACTGTACCCTTGAGTCAGATACGACTGGCTTTCGAGCAAGGGAAACCTTTACCTCTTACTAATGAACCATTGTGACAATGAACTGTCTTCCTCCCCCCCCCTTTAAAAACAACAATTTAACAAGGCTTCACATCTCTGCTGAGGATGGACAATTGTCTGGGGACTGCCTCTTCTATCATCTTTTATCTCTGGCAATCCTGCCAACCTAGCCATTTGAAAGCAAGAAATTGCAAGTAGATAAATAGGGACCACTTTGGTGGAAAGGTAAACAGTGTTCCATGCACTCTGGTGTTGAGGCTTGCCTGCCATGTGTCTGCATCTTCTATCATCTTTTATCTCTGGCAATCCTGCCGACCTTGCAGTTTAAAAACAAGAAATTGCAAGTAGATACATAGGGAGCATTTTTGTGGGAAGGTAAACAGTGTTCCGTGCATGAAACGTTTTCCACAGCTATTCACAGCTATCCCTGTGTTTTTGGCCTACAACTCCCATCAACCTCAGTCAGCATAAAGGTAAAGGTCAACCTTTCTCAAAAGCCAGTCGTACCTGCCACTAGGGTTCAGTGTTTATCTCTGTTTATAGCCAAAGAGTCAGTGCTGTCTGCATATGCAGACGTTTCTGTGGACATGTGGCAGGCATGACTAGAGCGCACTGAATGCTGTTTACCTTTCCACCAAAGTGGTCCCTATTTATCTACTTGCAATTTCTTGCTTTCGGACTGCTAGGTTGGCAGGATTGCCAGAGATAAAAGATGATAGAAGTGCAGTCCCCAGACACTGGTCCATCATCAGCGGAGATGTGAAGTCTTGTTAAATTGTTGGTTCTTAGCCAAAGAAGAAGAAGAAGACAGTGTCTGCGGCGAAGGCGAAGGCAATAGTTCATTGTCACAAGGGTTCTCAGTTGACAATGCAGATTGAATTATTTTTTGCATGCAAAGTTACACCAGTGCTAAACTTGTCTTTTTCCCCAACTTTTTGAAGCTAACAAACATACAGAGAGATACTGGAGAATCATCAGAAAGATGCACCTTACCACACATATATTCAAAGCTTCTGTTTTAATATAGTGACAATTGCAGCACCTATTGCAGTTTTATGCAATTTGAGCAAAAATCAATCTGGTCTGTACAAAAAAAAAAGAATTTTTAAAATTTGTATTGCCGCCCCCTCACCTGGGATGACTCTGGGTAGCTCACAACCGGATATAAAACATAAAAACATATATACTAAAAAAATCTCATACCGAACTTAATATTTTGTAGTCTTGTAGATGTGGATTGTTCTCATTTAGAAAAGACAAGGAATTTTAATGCAAATTTGCCTGATCCTATATCATTACTGTAACAGAAGTTCATTCATTGGTGAAAGAATGAATGAATGTAAGAATGAATGAATGCTGTTTCTATACTGATATATGTACCATTTTCTCCCTATATAGGAATAAAGCAGCTCAGAAACAGTCAAAATAGTCAATCATCCCAGTTAAAAAGAGTGTAAAAGAATCCAACATTTAGCAGCATTCAAAATATTCTTTTAATATTAAAATTTTTTAAATCTCTAAATCCAATAAATATAGCATTTATAGATACCGTAAAACCCTGTTTTACAGAAAAAGCCAGTTCCATAGTTTTTTCCTTAACTCGATTTTTTCTGTAAAACGAGGAATTCCCCAAAAATGCATGGGGGAATGTTTGTGCCCCCCCCCCATAAAAATAATAAAAATAAAAACACTCTAACTCCTCTCCAGACCACAGGGTTTTTCTGTAAAATGGGACATGTCTTCAGCAAAATAAACTCTTCTGTAAAATGGGGTTTCTTTAAAATGAGGCTTCTGTAAAATGGGGTTTTACTGTATTCCACTTACTGCTCGAAGACCTGACTGTAAAGAATAAGTCTTTGCATAATGATGAAAAGACTTGGAGGAAGGGACCAACTATTCTGGGTTTTTTATTAATTTTTTATTAAATGTTAAGATATTACATACAAAAGAAAAACCAAACAAACATTACATTATACAAAAAACCCATAAAATACAAACCAAGAAAATGAAAAGAAAGAAAAGAAAAAAAGGAAGAATTTTTCTCTGATATAAAGAGCAATTCCCATATTACTAAATTACACATTTCTTTATAAGTTTATGATATTAATGTCTATGGATAATATTTAATTATACACATATCTACTCTGTTATATCAAATAATCCAACAATATAAAATGCTCCCAGTATTTCAAAAAGATCAAAAACACCAGTGATATTTACAAAGCCCCAAAGACTGTGTTTGCCTTAGCAGATATATTACAACTTCCAAAAACTCAGTTGGTCTGGCACTGGTCTGCCTGACCAAATATCTAAATTACCTTCTCAACTCTCATCTGATTCCACCTCAACTACTTCTCCCACAGCACCCCCTGCTGCACCCCTTTCTTCATTTTATTCTCCCTCCTCTCTTTCAATTCCCCCTGAATCCAGCAATTCCTGTCTCAATTTAGCCCATTCTTGTGTACCACCTTTAACCAACCCTATCAGACACAAATGCTCCAAAGCATCCATCCTTGAATTTATTGTATGCATTATATTTGTGTAAAAAAACCTTAATTGCTGAGGGAATCTCTAATTATAAGCAATCCCCATTCTCTCAATACCTTAGTCACAGGTACATCCACGTACATCCACGGCTCGTACATCCACGGCTATGTCATTGTAGATTTCAACATCATTACCATCAATTTTTAAAGCGCCAGATCCTGTTTGTTTTATAAATGCCATTGCTTTCAGCTTATCCCCCACATTAGAAAATTTTACTAAAACATTCCTTTGAAAAATTCTTTCCTTTCTTAAATCCAATCTGTATGCACTTACAATGTCTTCAGGTACAATATCTTTACTGATTTTGAGATCATTAAGCCAAACAACAATTCTTTTTTAAAGCTGGTCTGGCATTTTTTCCAACAGTTTTCTGATCACAATATTAGATTTCCACCTATTTTCTTCCTGGGTCTCAACTCCCCCCCCCCCCGTATCTCAACCCTCAATTTCACCTCCTTTCCTCTTTCCTGAACTTCCTTCATCTCACACTTAAGCTCTTTAATTTCCATTTCACATTCTTTGAAATTAGCTCCAGCCTGTTTCATAAATTCTACAACCTTATTTGAGAAATCCTGCTGACTTTTCATAAGATTTTTCATAAGATCTTGCTGGCCTTTCATTATTTCTGCCTTATCCTGCATTCTTTCCTGAACCCTATTCTTCTCAATTTTTTGTATATTTTTCTCCAATTTTTCAATTTACCAGTTAGCTTCCCCATCTACATAGTTATCATTACTTCATCAAGTGGGACTGGAGAGCTAGAAGCTGCTGTTGTTGCTGCCATTGTCACTGGTTGCTTCTTCTCCTTTCCTCCCATTCTTTTCGGCCTCATAGATTCTTCCTCCATTTTATTACTAAATGCAGCTGCAATATCTCCAAAGTCGTTAATTCAAAAACAAAACCAGTTTCTTCTGCTGAGTTAAACTAACAGCAACCCACACAGACACGCACACACACACACACACAAAAGAAGAATACAATTGATTTGAACAGAACCCTACTAATTAATTATTTGTCACTCTTTTTCAATCAATTATATCCCAATTAATTCCAGCACTTGATGAATTGATTATATCCCAATATAGTCCATTCAGTCCTGTTTAAGTCCCAGCCAATAGCATCTCAATAATAATCCAATAATCAATAGTAATCCAATTAATTCCATGTAAATTGATTATACTCCAATCAGCTAATTACCTCTCAAATGTAATCCAATGTCCAGTAATAATCCAATATATTCCAGGTATAATTCATTTAATTCCCAATCAGTAATTATGTCCCAGTAGTGTTCCAATTAATTCCGGACAGTTAATTGTAATCCAACTGATATAAAATAATTAATTATAATTCATCCACAAAATAAGCAGTTGCTATCAGTTCCATCGAATCGCCTTCCAAAAAAAAAGGGGGGGAGAGGAGCAATTCCAGTCCAGTAGTTTATAATAATTTTTAGTCCAGCAACTAAAATAGAGGGAAAGATGGAGAAAAAGAAAACAAAAACACCACTTTTGGTTTCAACTTCTTTCTCATTCATTTGTAAAAGAGACCAACAACGCTCCCCGATCAGGACCTCTGAAAGCAGTCCCCTCTCCCACTTTTCTCCATCCATCAGCCACACAAAAACCTTCCAAATCTTTCTTCTTTTCTCTCACTTCAAACTCTCAATGCCATCCAAATTTCAGGGGAAAAATTATTCTGTCCCAACACACCACCGGCCACTTGCAATCTTCTGCAAAACTTAACATTCATTTTCCCTTGCAGCTCCTTCAGCTCTCTCACCACCATCTTTACCCTCTTCTCCGCCTCCACCACAACCACCACTCACCACGACCACCTTAAGGGTCCTGGTTGTACCCATCACCAGCCTCTGGCTTGATCTTGTTCTTTTTGTTAAAAAAAATTCCTTTCAATGTCCCATTTGTGCCCATCTTGCCCGTCTGCGGCTGGCTCCCTTGGCCCGGTTGCTCACCACTCACCTCATTAGCTGCCACTTTCAGGCTCTGACAGGCACCCAGAACCACCAGAAAAGAGTCTCACAGAGTCTCGAGCCACACCCACAACATCCTTATTTAAAAATTCTCAATTTTGAATAATTTTCTCATTGATCCACCTTTGAGTTAGCGAGATCAAAATGGAGTTCGTGTTACTCCATTGCCGTCTTGGACATGTCCCTGCCAATATCGCTTTTTGGGGCAGCACATTCCAAAGCCTAGAAGCAGCCAATGAGAAGGCCCTCTATTGTGTCCTCAGCACACGAGTTTAAGAAGGTTAGTAGAGCTGCTGTACCTAGTGAACATCTCCATGTCAGCCATGCCTTCAAGCCCAAATTGAGGTTCTGGTTCATATGGACAATATTACCCAGATACAGCAGTCCTTCCACTTTCAGACAATTGCATTTATGTGTTTAATGTGATGGTGGAGGGGACAGAGCTAGTGCACTTCCCCTCAATGTATGTGGGCTCACACATCTCCTTAATTACTGAATAGCAATAGAGATGAATGCTTGTGGTTTCAAACCTGGATTAAGCATCTCAAAGTGCCTGGATTAAGAATTTACATTTGTTCTTGGATGGACAAATATAGCAACTTCACTTCCATCCCAATCCATTGTTTTTAAAAAAATTAAATTGTTTTAGGGAGGAAAATTGGGTTTATTATTTAAAATAACCTGAAATGAAATCTCCTATCCCTAGTTGCTAAAATGCAGTGCAGAGATGTAGTGCCTTTCTATATGTTTAAGTAAAGTGCATATTTCACACACAAACACACATCCATGGAGTTTAGAAGAAAAAGAAAGAAATTGAGGAGGTGCCAAGTCTGGTTTGCTCTTTTGAAGTTCTGTGACCAATCGAGATGCATTTAGGCACAAATGGAAGTGGGGGTGTGATTTGAGGGAGGGACAGAAGAAACTCCATACCTCTTCATTGTAGTAATATTTCTGGTAGACCTGCTGAATAATTGTTTTCAGTATAGGTAACAAAACAAACTGCATTTAGTTATAAAGATCTAGAACACACAGAATGGAGAATAGAAGTGGATCTCTTCCTTAAATGCAGGTGAGAGAGAAAACTGCAGAGATCACTCGGATGTTAGGCAACTGTCTTCCTTGTTCTGGTTTGTACCCAAACTCTGCATCATGGGAGACTTTTGCTAGAACAAATAAACACTTAAGTGCCCCTTATCCGGCTTAATCTACTGCTACTGATATTGCAAGGGTATGTGTTGGTAAGGGGCATACACATGCACACATGTGCTACTGAATATCTAGTCTCTCTTGTTTCCTTTAGAAACTATATTGCTTTGCCTTTTGGACCCCTGCCTCAAGAAATAAATGTTTCCTGCATTAACCTTCTGCACCAACCAGTCCCCTTACATGAGACTTTGCTAATGCTTTCACCGTTAAATATATTGACCACCACTATTATTTCACCATTATAATTAATTGAATGGAGTTTCCCTTCTGCTGTTGCTTGAACTCATTGTAGCTAATTCTGCTAATACAATACTTCTGGCCAAATGTTAACTAATGGTGCGCTAAAATTGGTTTAATCATCAATTGAACTGAGAAACCTGAAAACATTCTCCAGATTTTTTTACAACAAGAGCTAACAAGGACAAATGTAAACTTTGTAGAAAGTAAGTGAACAAATTGTCTTTTCTTTAAGGGTCTGATTTTCTCTCTCTTTGTGCATAAATGTGTGTTCACATGTGCCAAGTCATGAATGTGGAACCCCCATGGACTAATTGGTTGAGTTCAATGGGTGGAGAAATCCTGGGAAGTGGCTGTGATTCAGAATTTGAGATAGAAAGAGTGGGAGAGCTAGAGATGCACGAGTTGATGTTCAGAGGGAGGATGATAAGACTCTTGCCATCAGAGAGTAGTATATCAATATCTTTGTTCAGGAGGGGTAGAGGGTTAACTAAAATAAGTGATATGTATTTGCATAAATACATAAAGAAACATTAACACACCATGAATCATCAACACTATTCAAATCTATGTCAGAATTCTTACAGAACTTTTGCCTGAGCAGGATTTGATGATTCCCACTGAACATGAATGGCAATTAATCATCTTGTATAAGAAGTGCATCACTAATAATAACAAGACTAAAGAGTAAGGAAAATACCATTTCCCTGTGCTCTATTCATGTGTGGATGCAATGCAGTGCTCCTGAAACAGTTTTTCCCCTCCGTGGAACTCATAAAAAGGACCTGATAAAGTGGTTGGTAAGTTCCCAGAATGCCTTAGGAGTGGGCCTCAGGGTGCTTAACATCTTGGGTACCAAAATCCTGAGGTTCAGGCTCTGAAGGAGGTCTGATCACCCAATGATGGCACCGACTGCCCAAAGCTGGAAGGTTTGGGGGTAGCATCTGTCATTTCAACCCAGGTGGCCAGCTGGGAGTGGGGCTGTCCAGGGACTGCTCACCCCCGGGGCTTGGGAATCACCTGGCAGGAAAAGGACAATTGGTAAGGAGGAATCCCATTGGTTGATCCTGTGGGTGCAGTACAGGGGGCCCTGCAGATAAAGTGACTTGCTGTACAAGACTTGACAATAAAGTGTAGCCCTGATTAAACCCAACCAAAGCATACATCTGTCTGTGCAGGTGTGGGGCAGCAAAGAAAGTTCTAATGACTTATATGAGAAATTCATCCTTCTGAGTGATGGCCCCAACCTTGTGGAATATTTTACCATTTCAAGTTCATTGAGCCTCATCCTCACATGCATTCTGCAAGCTAGTAAAACCTGAATTATTTATGGTGGCACTTAGTAAATTCTGCCCTTGGAATTATCTTGCTCTCTGCTGAAATTACTTATTAGCTTGAAGCTGCTTTCATTGTGTTGTTTGGTGTCCATCTGTCTATTAGCCATTATAGGTATGATTGGTTTTAATTCTGTATTTTCCCCCATGGGGTTGCTTTCTGTTGTGCATTTTGTTTTTTCTAACTTTGTGGACTGAATTAAGACTTAGTCATGCTTAGCTCATGCACAGAGGTTAGTGAGATTCGAGTCAATCGTGACTACATTGTCAAATTGATTTCAGTGGAGCACCTTGAAGCATGATTAAGTCTTGATCCAACCTAATGTGGTTTTCTAGGTAGGGCAGAGGGCCTTAGTGGTGGTGGTGAAGAATTGTGGTTTTTCATATGGTGTTAGACTCCAACTCCCAAGACAAATCAATGGTCAGGGTTGGTGACAGCTGCAGTCGAACGACATCTGGAAGCTCATACTGTCTATCTTCCCCAGTGTCATTGGCAAAAAGGCAGGATTAAAAGGTAACAAAAAAAATTCTAACCTAGCCTTCAGTTGGACTTACTAGTCTTTCATAGGCATCGAATTGCTCCCTCTGGTAGTCAACAGACAAGGGTACATGTGTGAACCTCAGAGCTACCTGGAAATTCACTTACAGCTTGAAGAATGGTGTGGCAAGCAGGAACTGCCATCAGTTTTAGCCCTGCAGGCATCTTTTCCCAAAGGCCTCTTCAACTGTAGTAACACTATGCCTTTTAGTCTTCAAATAAGAGTGGCGAACTCTTCTTTTGGTCTTATTGGCCTCATATGACAGCCCAAATCAGTCAGTCTGTCTCTATCCTTAAAAACAGCTGCCTACTAACTATATAGAGTAATACCCAGGTGTTGTGTTCTAATAGTGTAACCTTCTTCATGTGATAACAATGTATCTTAACAATGTAACCCTTCCTACAAGTAACAATATAGTCGTCAGCTGTATCACTATAAACCCTGTATTAGGACGTGAGCTAATAACCACCAGTGGGCAGCAGCGAGCGTCCAAGCTCTCTTGGTCCATACTCATCAATAGCCACAGCGCGGAGTTTCCCGCCACTACCTACACCTGGACAAGAAGGGCGTAACCAGCAATGATGTCACGCAGACAATAGCCAACCGGCTATCATGGAGCCACATTCGAATGTTTACCACTGTATATATATAGAGCTTTGCATCCGCCATTACCTCATGTTCCCTCTGACCACCATGCAATAAACCTGAGTTAAACCAGCCCGTGGCTGTTTCCTGTGTCTTGGTTCTCATATATTAAATTGGCGACGAAGGTGGGATCATGGACCCCCAAGGAGCCAGGGCACAGAGCAGTTTCAACATTACCAAACCGCAAGACTGGGAGCTTTTTGAGATGGATTTCCAGGCGGCACTGGTGGAACTCAGAGTCAAAGACGACGAGGAAAGGAAGAGGGCCATCCTCACCCGAATGCTTGGGATAGAAACCAAGCGAACGCTGGTGGGCATTATTGCACCGAAGAAGATGAGTGACTTCAAAGCCGAGGACATCATGAAACTGCTGCGTGAGCGGTTCCGACCCTCGAGGGCAATGTTTCCCGCTCGGAGCGCGTTTTGGAGGCGAGTCCAAGCACCGGACGAGTCGGTTGAGGCCTTCGTAACAGCCATGAGAATAGCCGCCGCCCCCTGCAGATGGGACAACCTAGAGATGGCCCTAAGGGACGGCGTTCTGTGTGGCCTGAAGGACAAGGAAGTGCAGCGCAGCCTGATGAACAAGGAGCCGCCACCCACGCTGGCAGAGGTTGTGGAGGCCGCGGAATCCGCGGAATCCACGAATGCTGGGGTAGACGAAATGCACCAGTGGCGTGAGTGGCGTCCTAGGGCCGGCAAAGCGGAAAATTCGGTGCACGGCAAGTCCGGACAGTCGGTACACGCAACCCGACGAACCTCGAAGTCATCTACGGAAGGCAGCGACGGTGAGGAGGTCCAGAAGGTCCGAAAAGGCGGGCGCCGCTGCGATGGTTGTGGAGCAGCCCATGAGCGCGCGAAGTGCCCATTCAGAAAAGCTGAGTGTTACAACTGCGGCCGTCGGGGGCACATCGCCAAGGCGTGCAGAAAGCGGAAAGAGGACCGGAAGCATTCACAAGACCGTTCGGCCAGACCGGACCGTCCAGCGAGGTCCAAAGATGGCGCCCGGACCACGAGGAAGCAGGATGGCGTGGGCCGCATCTCGGACGACAGCGAGGACGACGCCCCCGTGTTCAGCGTGTCCGCGGGACAACCCCATTACTTCGTCGAGGTACTAGTCCAAGGGGCCCCTATTAGGATGGAAATTGACTCGGGGTCCTCCTATTCTATAATTCCCCAGAGAGAGTTCTTGAAAATCGACCCCCACGTGCGGCCCAAACTTAAAGCGTTGAGGTCCACGCTACGAGACGTGCAGGGGAACAGCATCCCAGTGTTGGGGGTCGGGGAATTTCGGGTCCGTTTTAAGAGACATTCTGCGGAACTTCCTCTAGTTGTTCTCAAAGGGGGAAATTGTAGCCTCCTCGGGACTCAGTGGTTTCAGCCTTTGGGTTTGTTCATAGGGGGGGTGCATGCCGTGGGGGCAGATCCAATACAAGCGGTGTGCGACGCGCACCCCGCCGTTTTTAAAAAAGGACTGGGAAAGTTCAAGGGACCCCCTGTAGCCTTCGACCTAGACCCGGAGGTCCGCCCGATAAGACTCAAACCACGCAGGGTGCCGTTCGCACTAAAGGACAAAATAGAGGCGGAACTGGACAAACTGGTGGGCCAGGGGATTCTTGTTCCTGTTGATTCCGCGGAGTGGGAAACTCCAATTGTTACAGCACTAAAGGCTAACGGGGAGGTGCGCATTTGCGCTGATTATAAGTGTACAATTAACAAGGCGATCCGCCCTAATGCATACCCTGTGCCGGTGGTTAGCCACCTTCTGGCCAGGCTGAATGGGGGAAAATGTTTCGCTAAGCTCGATTTAGCTCAAGCCTACCAGCAACTCCCTGTAACTCCCGCCACGGCAGCGGCACAAACAATAGTTACACATAAAGGGGCGTTCCAGGTGTCGCGTTTACAGTTCGGCGTGAACTCGGCACCCGGCCTTTTTCAGTCGATTGTGGAACGCCTCCTAAAGGGGCTGGAGGGAGTGTTGTGTTATTTTGATGACGTATTGATAACAGGGGGGAGTGAGGCCGAACTGGCAAGGAGATTGGATAAAGTACTGACTGTGTTCGAGAAAGCGGGGCTGCGACTGAGAAAAGACAAATGCGTTTTTTTCGAAACAGAGGTTGAGTTTTTAGGGTTCCGTGTCACACCCGAGGGAATTAAGCCGTCCAAATCCAAAGTAGCCGCAATCAAGCAGGCTCCTCGCCCCACATCCAAAACCGAACTACAGTCATTCCTGGGGCTCCTAAACTTTTACCATACCTTCCTTCCACGGAAGGCGTCTGTGGCCGAACCGCTCCATCGGTTGCTTAAAAAGGAGGAAACATGGCTGTGGGGTGACGAGCAAGAGAGGGCTTTTAAAGAGTTAAAGCAACTCCTAACATCCGAGGCAATCCTAACTCACTTCGACCCCAAATGGCCAGTGGTCTTAGTTTGTGACGCATCCCCGGTGGGGGTGGGGGCGGTGCTTTGCCACGTGTTGGACGACGGAAGGGAGGCCCCGATAGCGTTTTATTCAAGGTCCCTGTCCCAAGCTGAGCGGAATTACGCACAGACCGACAGGGAGGCATTAGCAATAGTAGCGGGCACCAAAAAATTTCACGATTTTCTGTATGGTCGCCCGTTTACGATCGTGACCGATCACAAGCCTCTGTTAGGAATTTTCACTGCAAATAAGCCCACGCCACAGATCCTGTCCCCGAGAATGCTGAGGTGGGCTATCTTCCTCAACGCATACCAACATGAGTTGGAATACCGGCCCGGAAAGGAGATCAGCCATGCAGACGCACTCTCACGGTCTCCTCTGCCCTTGTCGGGTGTCCAAAAGGCAGGGGTAGAGAGAGACCACCAGGTATTGCTAATAGAGGTTTTAGATTCACCCCCAATAGTACCAGCCGACATTGCCAGGGCGACTGGCAGGGATAGAACGCTGGAGAAAGTAAGCTCATGGGTACAGAAGGGGTGGCCGGCATCCTCCCCAAGTACGGAATTCGACCCATTTTTTCGGAAAAAAATAGAGTTGTCCCTAGAGAGGGGGTGCCTTTTGTGGGGTCAACGGGTGGTGGTCCCTACATCCCTGCGACCGAGGGTACTCAAACTGTTGCACGTCAGCCACCCGGGGATCGTCCGTTCCAAGGCGCTGGCGCGGAGTTACTTCTGGTGGCCCCAGCTGGACGCAGACATAGAGTACATGATCGGCACTTGTGAGGCATGCCAGGGCTCCCGACCGGAGGCGGCTCGTCTCCCGCATAGGGAATGGGACGCGGCAAGGGGGCCGTGGTCCAGAGTGCACATAGATTTTGCTGGCCCGTTCCGAGGTACCCTTTTTCTCCTGGTAGTGGATGCGTACTCCAAGTGGCTGGAGGTGATTCCGGTAAAGAGCACGTCCTCCGCCACTACAATTAGCCATCTAAGGAGAGTCTTTTCCACGTTCGGTTTACCCGACACTCTGGTCAGCGATAACGCTAGTTGTTTCACGTCCGCTGAGTTCAGGGCATTCACGGAAGCAAACGCCATTCGGCACGTCACATCCGCGCCGTTTCACCCGGCCACGAATGGCCAAGTGGAGCGGCTGGTGCGTACAACAAAGGATGCGCTGCGGCGCATGGGCTCGGGGGACCTGAATCACCAAGTTTGTCAGTTTTTATTAGCGTATAGGGTGACCCCCTTGGCATCCGGTTACTCGCCGGCAGAGCTGCTGATGCGGAGAAAGCTGACCACGATTCTGACCAGATTAGACCCCACGAGGGTCGAGGACAAAGGGAAGAACGTAGGGGTAGCGGTGTCGAAAGGTTTCGCCGCCGGTGATCCTGTGCATTGCAGGAACTACGCCAGCGCAGGGCCAGCCTGGGTACCAGGGAGAGTTGTAGAACAGACGGGACCAGTGTCGTATCGGGTGGAAACGAGCACCGGTCTACTCTGGAGGCGGCATGCAGATCAGCTCCGGAGCCGGGTTCCCAGGAAGCAATCCACGGACGGCATGGAAAATACCTCAGCGTTAGGGTTCTCCTCCACCCGCTTAGCCCAAGGAGGAGACAACGAAGGGCAACAGTCCCAAGCAAGGGGGGGAAGCAGCGGTCCCGACTCAGATCCTTTTGATACGCCAGCTCTATCCGATCCCGGGGAAGAGAGTGAGGAGTTTGCGACTGCTGCCCCCGAATTTGATTTTGCGTTACCGAGCCGGGGGGGGGTTTGGGAGTGTTCCCCCACCCATCCAAGCGAGAAGAGGGGTTTTTCGTTAGCCCCCAGTGCCCCCGGTTCGTCCCAAAGAAAGCACACACCTCCCATAAAAGCCGCAGGACCGCGGCAAGTCACTAACAAGTCTCCCTCTCCAATTACAGGATAGGAAGCCAGGGGACAAGGAGAAGGTAGCAAACCCGGGGCAGGGCAGCCCGCACCGAGACCCCAGCGTGTTCGAAATAAGCCATCTTGGCTGAGAGACTTCGTCTCATCCTAGGGGGGAGGAGTGTTGTGTTCTAATAGTGTAACCTTCTTCATGTGATAACAATGTATCTTAACAATGTAACCCTTCCTACAAGTAACAATATAGTCGTCAGCTGTATCACTATAAACCCTGTATTAGGACGCGAGCTAATAACCACCAGTGGGCAGCAGCGAGCGTCCAAGCTCTCTTGGTCCATACTCATCAATAGCCACAGCGCGGAGTTTCCCGCCACTACCTACACCTGGACAGAAGGGCGTAACCAGCAATGATGTCACGCAGACAATAGCCAACCGGCTATCATGGAGCCACATTCGAATGTTTACCACTGTATATATATAGAGCTTTGCATCCGCCATTACCTCATGTTCCCTCTGACCACCATGCAATAAACCTGAGTTAAACCAGCCCGTGGCTGTTTCCTGTGTCTTGGTTCTCATATATTAAACCAGGATAACTCTAAAACTTTGTTCCACAATTCTTAGCATTATCCAGTTTGTAATGTTATGTGATACATTCATTGCACAATGTTAAAAAAAGCACAATTCCCTTTCCGAAGAGAAAAGAGAACCGGAGACCGATCTGCCTGCCCCCTCCCTTCCAGGATGGGGAGGAGCACTCAGCCTGATCCCTTCCCGGATGAGCTGCTAGTGTGTGCGCACACACCTACAGCCCATCCTGGAAGGAAGGGAGGGGGCTGAGTGCTCGGCCCGATCCCTTCCCAGATGAGCTGCTGGTGTGTGCGCACTCACCCACAGCCCATCTTGGAAAGAAGGGAGGGGGTCAAGTGCTTGGACTGTTCCCTTCCAGGATGAGCTGCAGGTGCACCCACATTCATGCACAGCCTGTCCTGGAAGGGAAGGGGCCAAGCGCTTGGCCCCTTCCCTTCCAAGACTAGCCTCATCTGGGGCCGAGCGGGTCACCTTCCTCTTCGGAAAGGGAACCAGGGATCAGAGCATCTGATCCCTGGTTCCCTTTCCAAGGAGGCAGGCGAGAAGAGATCCAAGCCCCAAAGCCGGCACAGCTGCTCTCCATTTGGGAACCATTTTCCCAGGTGGAGACCAGCCTTGTGGGCTTTGGGGCTTGGATCTCCGGTAGTGCCCTCACTGTGTAAGTGCACACATCCCCACAGCCCATCCTGGAAGGAAGGGAGGGGGCCAAGTGCTTGGCCCATTCCCTTCCAGGATGAGCTGTGGGTGTGCCCGCACTCACATGCAGCTTGTCCTGTAAGGGAAGGGGCCAAGCACTTGGCCCATTCCCTTCCAAGACAAGCCTCACCTGGGGCCGAGCAGGTCTGGGGCTGAACGGTTCACTTCCCGGGGGGAGAGCAGCCCTGCCGGCTTTGGGGCAGAGATCTCTGGAGGAAATCTGGGGGGGGGGGGATGGATGCACTGCACAACATTAACTCGACATTGTGCAGTGCAAATTACCCCCACCCCCATTTCCCTTTGCTATCTGGTTTTAACGTTATGCAGTGCAAACATTAACCGGGGTTTTACTTTATATACAGTATATAAGTATAGATAGCCCCATAGATCCAGAGAGTGTTACAAATGCACAACACTAAATAATTCATGAGCTTTCTTAATCTCATAATGGCTCAATTGGTTGTGGCCACAAAGGAATAGTTCCAACTGTCAACTTTCCTACAAGCCCATAATATTATGGTGTCATTCACATCTACTGGGAGCCAGGTCATCCACTAGACACCAGAGAGCAAATTCTATTGACCGATCCCAGGTGCCTTCTTACTGAAACCTAATACATTTTTAAAGCTAGAAAGGTGATGAACATGCACTCAGGCTTGGATGGATCTATCAGCTGCTTTCCTTTTAGCAGACAGGAACTAGCTTTACTAGCCAGAGCATGCAGGGGAGAAAGCTTTACAGTTCTGAAGGACTCTTATTAGGGTTATATCAGATTTAGAGCCTGTGCAGTGTTTGCCTCCGCCTCCGCTCAACCTTCACAAAAGCAGCAGCAAAGAAATGTCTAACCTAGCACTCTCGATTTGGATGTAAAAGGTCATTCACAGTAAGTGAAAATTTATTCGCATGTCAGATCTTTCATGTCAGGGAGAATCCAGAATGTGGGCTGCAAAGCTTTTCATGTCATGCTTCTAATTAGGCCTGTGACTCACACTCATGAATAATATATATCAAGCCACGTATTAGCAACTAATCCAGCTAAATCATCAATTTACAGTAACCCTTGGCAGTGGCAAGTATAATAATGAAAATGTCAAAGAGGCTGCCGTATTTCTCCAACAGATGTTGGAAGGTCTGTATTGTCTCCCTTGATGCTAAACTTCCAAAGCTGCTTATCAAGACTAAAGGAATAGGCAGGGGATATTTCTCAAGGTGAATTTATTTCACACAAGCTGTGTCAAACTTTAGAAACTGTACATTTTCTATTAATGAGAGAGGGGGAAAATGCATGGAACCAATTTATTGTCAAGTTTATAATTCCACGTCACAATGAATAAATCATGGTTATGCACAGATAGCCTTTCCAAATTTTCCACCTTTTCTATAGGCAGAGAAATGCGGAGGCAGGGGGCATTTCATTGAATTCCTCCAAGGGGGAAAAAGAGTTTTCCAACAATTTCTCAGAAATGGGACTCAACATTAGCAGTGATTATAGCACATCTGAGTTCTTCCTCCTTCCCCAAGAATATTTTTGTATTTCACATTACTTTGTGAATGTCTGCAATCTCTCCTGCTTGGGCAGCTTGGAGACCATTTTGTTTCACCCATTGGGCCTTCTGCTAATTGTTGTTCTATGGCACGTGCTGTGGTGGTAATGGTCAGGAGACAACCCCCAAAGGGTGGTGGAGTGATTTGGGAGAAAATATTGCAAAGTAGCATCTTTCTCCCTGCTGAAGGAAAAGAAGACATCTTGAAACCTTTCTTTAGAAAATGTCAATCTGAGCATTTTGTTTCAGCATTCGTCATTCATCATTCATTGCCTCCCCTTGCCCTTCAAAGCTCTACCTTCTGAGGAATCATTGCAAACCCTTGTAGAAACTGGGTTCTCATGAGTATATAGAAGGCACGCGCGGCGGTGAAGAATCTCGCCATTGCGCACTTTGCCAGCCCTGCCCCTTAGAGCCAGGCACTTAGGCCGGGCAGAGGGGCGGAGCCAAGCAGCCTATAAAAGGCTGCTTGGCGCACTCCCGATGGCCTTTCTAAGATCAGCTGGGCTGGGATGCATTGTGGCCATGTGGTGCAGCGAACCAGCCCAGCACAGTTCCCTCGACTTGAAGTGCTGCAGCGTTGGTTCAACATTTACCCAAAGTGGGCCGATGTGGCCTATTGGTTCGCCGGTTTTGTTTCTGGTTTTCACATCCCTTTCATTGGTGCACGTGCTCTACAGGATGCGCCAAATTTACAGTCTCTGCAGGGTAGGGGTGACATGGCTCGGTCAAAGAATTTTATGGATGTGAGGGAGGGGCGGGTTGCTGGCCCCCTTTAATGAGCCCCCATATGCTAATGTGAAAGTGTCCCCACTGGGCCTGGTACCTAAGAAGTCTTCAGGTGATTTCGGTCTTATTCATCACCTATCTTACTTGGCTGGCTCATTTGTCAATGATGCCATTCCGGAGGAACTTTGTTCTGTCCGGTATACATATTTTTGATCAAGCATTACAAATGGTCCTTTCCTGTGGTCACGGGGCACTGCTGGCCAAGTGCGATGTTAAGTCTGCATTATGGCTACTCCCTGTGCACCCAGATGACTTTGAATTGCTGGGTTTTCTTTTTTAAGACCAGTATTTTGTGGACAGGGTCATGCCTTTCGGCTGTTATGTATCCTGTTCAGCTTTGAACACTTTACTTCTTTCCTTCACTGAGCATTTATTCACTCTTCTGGGGTACATAATGTGTCTCATTATTTGGCCAAAATTTTGTTTGGCGGGCAGTATGGCTTTGGAACATGTGAACGACTGTTGGTTTCATTTCAGGAGCTTATGGGTGAGCTGGGAGTGACATTGGCTACTGAAAAGACTGAGGGACTTGCTACCACACTAGTAATTTTGGGGATAGGAATTGATACCATAGCATGGACTTCACGGCTGCCCGTGGACAGGGTTGTCCGCATTCAGATGCGATCTTGTCCATGTTGGCCAAGCGTAGGGTTTCACTGCATGACTGGCAGGACCTTCATGGATATCTAAACTTTGCTCCTTTGCCAGGTGCCTGTGCGATGCTATGGTTGGTTTATCCCGGTAGTATCACAGAGTCCGGCTCACAGGTGGTACTCTGGCTGACCTGCTGGTTTGGCTCGCATTCCTGGCCGATATAAATTGGGTGTCTTTTTGGCGTACTGAACTTTCTATGGCACCTAACTTCCAGGTTAAGTCTGATGCTTCAGGATCATTGGGAACGGCATTTACTTTGAAGGCCGATGGTGCTGTGGACAATGGTCGAAAGCATGGCGGAGTTCAGAATTGTTCAGGGATTTGACAATGTTAGAATTTTTCCCATAAGAACATAAGAACAGCCTTGCTGGAACAGGCCACAACCCATCCAGTCCAGCATTCTGTCTCACACAGTGGCTCACCATTTCCTTCAGGGTATTCCCAAGCAGATGCCTGCTTAGGATTCCCTGGAAATGATATTGAGAGATATCCTGCCTATCTCTCCAACCCGGAGGTTGTCCCCAAGTATCCATAATTATAGCCATTGATACTTTTGTCCTCCATGAACTTGTCTAATCCTTTCTTAAAGCTGTCAAGACTGACAGCTGTCACCACTTCTTCTGGCAGGGAGTTCCATAGACCAGTAATCCTCTGGGTGAAAAAGTACTTTCTCTTATTTGTTTGAGAACTAGTACCCAAAAGTTTCATGGAGTGTCCCCTAGTTCTAGTGTTATGCGATAGGGAAAACAGTTTTTCCTTATCTACTTTGTCCACACCGTGCATGATTTTATAAACTTCAATCAGGTCACCTCTTAGACGTCGTCCTTCAAGAGTGAAGAGGCCCAACCGTTGCAGCCTCAGATGGTAAGGAAGGTGTTCCAGTCCCCTAATCATTCTGGTTGCCCTCCTCTGCACTTTTTCCAGCTCCATAATATCCTTCTGGAGGTATGGCGACCAGAACTGTACACAGTATTCCAGATGGGGCCTCACCATAGATTTATAAAGAGGCAAAATGACACTTGCTGACTTATTTTCTATACCCTTCCTAATGATCCCTAGAATTGAGTTTGCTTTTTTCACTGCTGAGGCACACTGGGTTGACACCTTCATTGAGTTGTCCACCAGGACACCAAGGTCCCTTTCCTGGTTTGTCGCAGAGAGTTCAGACTCCATCAGTTTATAAATGTAATTGGGGTTCTTTGCCCCAACATGCATCACTCTGCACTTACTAATGTTGAAACTCATTTGCCACTGTTTTGCCCACTCCCCCAGTGTCGAGAGATCCCTCTGGAGCTCCTCACAATCTCTCACAGTTTTCACTACCCTGTATAATTTAGTGTCGTCAGCAAATTTGGCTACCTTGCTTTTTACTCCTACCTCTAGATCATTTATGAAGAGGTTGAAAAGCAGGGGTCCCAGTACTGAACCTTGGGGGACCCCACTCTTTACTTCCCTCCACTTGGAGAAGTGTCCATTTAGTGCTACCCTCTGTTTCCTGTCCCTTAGCCAGTTGCTGATCCAGGACAAGACCTGTCCCTTTATTCCATGACTGGTAAGTTTATTCAAGAGCCTTTGGTGTGGGACCTTGTCAAAAGCCTTCTGAAAGTCCAGATAAACAATGTCAACTGGATCCCCCTTATCCACATGCTTGTTGACACTCTCAAAAAATTCCAACAGATTAGTGAGGCATGATTTGCCCTTGCAAAAGCCATGTTGGCTCTCCTTTAGCAGCGCCTTCTCTTCTATGTGCCTATTAATTCTATCTTTTAGGATGGTTTCCATCACTTTACCTGGGACACATGTCAAACTGACAGGTCAGTAATTCCCTGGATCACCCCTGGATCCTTTTTTGAAAATTGGTGTTACATTCGCTACCTTCCAGTCATCAGGCACAAAGCCTGATTTGAGGGAAAGATTATATATTTTGGCTAGGAGATCAGCAATTTCATCTTTAAGTTCCCTGAGAACTCGTGGATGGATGCCATCTGGTCCTGGTGATTTGTTAGTGTTTAGTTTAACAAGACATGCAAGGACCTCCTCCCTGGTTATTTCTATCTGGCTTAATTCTTCGGTTTCCCTCCCTACGAAGATAGGCTCTGTTTTGGGCATGTGGCCTCTGTCTTCTTCAGTGAATACTGAAGCAAAGAATTCATTGAGTCTCTCTGCAATCTCTGTTTCCTCTTTAATAACCCCGTGCCTTCCATTGTCATCTAATGGTCCAATGGCCTTCCTAGTTGGGTTCTTACTTCTAATGTACTTAAAGAAGTCTTTGTTATTTCTCTGAGTATTTTTAGCTATACGCTCCTCAAAGTCTTGCTTTGCTTTCCTGATTGTTGCCTTGCATTTGTTCTGCCAGAATTTATGTTTTTGCCTGCTGTCCTCATTTGGACAAGCCTTCCATCTTCTAAATGAGCTTCTCTTGCTCTTGATCACTTCCCGAACAGCTCCTGTAAGCCACATTGGAGTCCTCTTGGACCTGGCAGTGCCCTTTTTCCTTTTGGGTATGCATTCCAATTGAGCCTCTGTTATTGTTTTTGTAAACAGCCTTCATGCCTCTTGGAGTGTTTGGACTCTCTCAATTTTCCCTTTCAGCTTCTTTTTTACTAGTTTCCTCAACTTTGGGAAATTTCCTTTTTGAAAATTTAAGGTCTCTGTGTTAGATTTTATCAGTGACTTGCGGTCTATGATCAAGTTAAACATAATTGAGTTGTGGTCACTGTTTCCTATTGGATCAGTCACATTAACATCTTGCACCAGATCCTGAGTATTACTCAGGATCAAGTCAAGGATTCTTGTACCTCTAGTTGGGTCTTCAACCATCTGTCCCAGGGAACAATCATTTAGCATATCTAGGAACTTTATCTCTTTATCATGTGCTGAACAACAGTTCACCCAGTCTATGTGAGGGTAATTGAAGTCCCCCATTATAACCAGGCTTCCCTTCTTGGATGCCTCCTTTACAACATTCTCCAACTGCCAGTCTCCCTCAAGAGTTTGGGTCGGAGGCCGATAGTATATGCCTACTGTTAAACCATCCTTGTGGCCTGGTACTCTTACCCACAGAGCTTCTAATGGTGACTCCAAATCACCTAGATATTCCAATTCATACGATTTTATCACTTCTTTGACATACAAGGCCACACCTCCTCCCATTTGCCCCTTCCTATCCTTCCTGTACAGTTTGTAGCCTGGGATAACTGTATCCCATTGGTTATCATCCGTCCACCAGGTTTCAGTGATACCAATAATATCAATATTCTTATCTATTGCTAAGTATTCCAGCTCCCCTATTTTGTTCCGGAGGCTTCTGGCATTTGTATACAAGCATTTATATATGCTTTTCTGACACAGTCTTTTGTGTCCAGTTGCATTGTTAGACTGCCTCTTGCATCCTTCTGCTAGAATGCTAGTGACTAGCTCCTCGCTCTGCTCAGTAAATTTTGCATCCTCCTCACTACTCAAGTACACACTTTTCCGAACCGGATGCTGCCGAGCTCCTGTCGGCTTTCCCCCAGTTATCAGTTTAAAAGCTGCTCTGCAGCCTTTTTGATGTTGAGTGCCAGCAATCTGGTCCCATCATGGTTCAAATGCAACCCATCCCTCCTGAACAGATTTGGCTTGTCCCAAAATGTTCTCCAGTTCCTGACAAATCTGAAACCCTCCTCTCGACACCACCGCCTCATCCACGCATTGAGGCTTCTGAGCTCTGCCTGCCTGGTAGGTCCTGCGCGAGGGACAGGCAGCACTTCTGAAAATGCTACCTTGGAAGTCCGGGACTTCAATCTTCTTCCTAACAACCTGAATTTGGCTTCCAGGACAGACCGCTTGGCCTTCCCAACATCATTGGTACCAACGTGTACCATGACAACTGGCTCGTTCCCAGTTCTCTCTAACAATCTATCTAGATTTCTTGTGATGTCTGCAACTTTTGCACCTGGCAGGCAAGTCACCATATGGTTATCATGTGCATCACAAATCAATTTCTCTGTATTTCTAATTATTGAATTGCCTAGTACAAGGAGCCTCTCTCCTGCAATCTGTTCATCTACATGCACCTCATCAACCATATTAAGGGAGAGAAACTCAGTTTGTTCCTGTTGTTTATCTTCCTGGATCTCATCAAGTGTGATGAAGGAGATATCATCAGGTGGAACCAGTTGTTCCTCTGTGTGTTCCACATCAGGTGTGATGAGGGAAAGAGCCTCAAATTTATTCTGTAATTTCAGACTCTCAGAGTGATCCCCTACTCTTTTCCTCCTTTGAGTCACATTCCTCCAAACATCTCCCTCCTGAGTTAGTGAAGGGCCTTCTCCCTCAGAACTGTGCCCTGTCTCTACTTTGTCCAGCATAGTCTGTTCCGCTCTGTCCAAGAACAGCTCAAGCTCCTTAATTTGTTGATGGTTAGATATGCGGGCCTCTAGCTGCTGGACCTTCTCTTCTAGTAGTGCAACCAGCTTGCACTTGCTGCAAGTGTAGTTTCCCATATGCTTTGGCAAGAACACAAACATGGCACAAGTATTGCAGGTAACTACAACTGTTCCCTCAGAATCCATTTTAACAAGTGCAGTATTCCGGGCCTCAAAAATGTAGACGTTTACTACCTTTCTACCTAGTAAGACTATATTCTTCCTTTGTTACTAGTTTGCAATCTCGCGCGCCATTAGGCGCGCGGGCCTCTAAAGCAGCTCTATTCCAACTGCAAAACTTACCAGTGCTCACTTCCTTTGTTTGGCTCTCCTCAGCAGCAGCTCTGCTTAAGAGCACATGCAGAGTCAAAAGGGCTGACCCTGAAAGAGCTTAGAGCTTTTAAAGGCTAGTGTGGCTCCGCCCCTATGAGTCACAGTTCAGGGAAGGGCCTGGTGTGGCTCTGCCCCCCTGCTTCTGGAAGCTTCAAACTGCTTCCTCTGTTTGAACAGAGGGGCTCTCAGCAGTTTAAATTATCAATTTAAATTAGTGGAGGCCTCTAAAGCAGCTCTATTCCAACTGCAAAACTTACCAGTGCTCACTTCCTTTGTTTTGCTCTCCTCAGCAGCAGCTCTGCTTAAGAGCACATGCAGAGTAAAAAAGGCTAGGTCCCATCCTAGGTCCCCTTTTGTTATGGGGAAAATGTGGGGGAATTCATTGGTGTATTTCTGGCGAGACAACGCAGCCGTGGTGCACATTGTAAATGCCCAAACATCTCAGTATCCCAGAGTCATATCTCTTGTATGCGAGTTTGTATTGCTATCTTTGTGTAATAATGTTCTTTTCATTTTACTCTATCCAAAGGCTACAGCTTTTGGGGTATTTGGGGGATGACATACGACGAATGGGCTGGGGGAGATCTCATCAATTTTGTTATATGTTTGATCTGTTGCAAGGAAAGTCTTGCTGGCACTTGTTTTCTGTTTTGTTTATTTCAGCTCCTGATCATCTGGACGTTCCGGCATGGGTGCCACAGTTGCAATTTTGGCATGCCCGATGTCCTGCTACAATCAATGTGGGGAGTGTATCTGGAGCTCTCTGATGTGGCGTTCATATGGTCATACATCGTTCCACGTGCAATTTTGAAAATAAACCGGGCCTGGCGGTCTGTGAATTATGCTGATGCTTAATAATTTTGGAGCATGGTTTGAGAATAGTGGTGAGCATCCCACTATATGAAATTTCTGGGGAGGAGGCGACCACCGTCACATTGACCGTGCCCGGCGGTCTGTGAATTATGCTGATGCTTAATAATTTTGGAGCATGGTTTGAGAATAGTGGTGGAGCATCCCACTATATGAAATTTCCGGGGAGGAGGCGACCACCGTCGCATTGACCGTGCCCGGCGGTCTGTGAATTATGCTGATGCTTAATAATTTTGGAGCATTTTTTGGGAATAGTGGTGGAGCATCCCACTATACGAAATTTCCAGGAAGGAGGCGACCACCGTCGCATTGACCGGGCCCGGCGGTCTGTAAATTATGCTGGTGCTTGATAATTTGGAGCATGGTTTGGGAACAGTGGTGGAGCACCCCACTGTACGAAATTTCCATGGAGGAGGCGACCACCGTCGCATTGACCGTGCCCGGTGGTCTGTGAATTATGCTGATGCTTAATAATTTTGGAGCATTTTGGGGGAATAGTGGTGGAGCATCCCACTATACGAAATTTACAGGGAGGAGGCGATCACCGTCGCATTGACCGGGCCTGGCAGTCTGTGAATTGTGCTATTGCTTGATAAAATTTATGAACATGGTTTGGGAACTGTGGTGGAGCACCCCATGATCAAGGATAACAGCTGGTTTTGCAGAGACGGGGCATTGACCTCATTTTGGCTTACTTGCAATGGGGCCTGGTGACCGAATTAGTGGTCGGAGGGGGGGGCTGAGTCATTAAAGACTCCTCCCTGTGTGGCGGTTAGCACTGGTAAGGACAAAGCGGATGACCCCTAGGAACTCGGCAGGTGCGCAGTTGATTTGCCAACAGAAGCACAAGATAGAGGGAAAGTTGGGCTGGCCAATCAAGTGCAGACCATGAACAAGGTAATGTGAAGTACAGAGACTTGCAAGACCTTGGAGACTTCAACGGATGTTGGTCAGAAGCTGGAGTTAACAAGTATCACTTCTGACTGGGGTCAACAATTTGTTTAATGAAGTAAACAAATTGACACAATGTAGCAAATTAAGATCAAGGAATAACAACTAGTCCTTACCATTGCTATTCTGGCTCGTTTGCCTTAATATATTTAAGTAAAGTTGAAAGTTAATAAAGTGGCCCTATTTTAAATCCAACACAGGTGTCCATCTCTTTATTGGAGAATGGGTCTGGCAAAGACATACAGTGGAATGCCGGTTTAAGAATGCCTTGAGCAACGTAAATCTTGCAATATGAAAGGCAATCCATTGAAAATGATGCCTTGACTTAGGGTTGTTGTTTTTTCCATATGTTCAGATTTATCTATTTATTTATTGGTTTTTCAAACAGCGGACTCTAGTGGCTAACTCTGGTAATGTGCCAGACCTGCCCCGACACTCAGCTGTGTGCTTGCTCCCAGTGCTTCATTTGGCAGTGGGTGCAGTTGTGCAGGGGAAGCTTCCAGCAGTCCCTGGGTTCCTAGGAGCTTCTAGAAGTGCCTGGGCTTCTGGGAATTGAAATCCAACTGTGGAACTCAGACGTGCCAAACTGCCGCTTTTAAGTTGTCCAAAATGGCTTTTCTCTGACCTCCAGAACACACATTTTTTAACTGTTTGGGCAGCCTGTGCCACTTCCCATGGTGGTGGGAGGGTATGCAGAGCATATTCTCTTCATTTTTTTTGGGTTTTCCATCATGTTTTCACTGCAGAAATTTAACAAAAAATTAACAAAATAAATAAACAAACAAACAAACTTAAAAGTGGCAGTTTGGTACTTCTGTGGGAAGCGACCTCTGGAATGGATTAATTGGTTTCCATTCATTCCAATGGGAAACTGCACTTCGACTTACATATTTTTCATCATATGGAGAACTCAGAGGAACGGATTAATTCCTTAAGTCAGGGTTCCACTGTAGTTCTTGTAAAAAAATTCAAAACAGAAGAGAAACCTCACAGAAGATCCCAAAATGAAATGGAAATAACTATTTGTCCCCTGCACATAACATCAGCCAGTCTTAGATACCTAGAATTTATATCTGTATTTCTTTACTGTATGGGACCAGAGACAACAGAACAGCTGAAGGGTTGGCTTAACACAGGTTTATTGCATGATGATCCGGTGGAGCATGAGCTAATGGCGGTGATACATCTCTATATATACAGTAGCATTATACATTTGAATCTTGTAGTACGGTAGCTCATTGGCCGCTACCGGCGTGGCCTCGCCCAGGCACGCCTCTCTTCAGTAGTTCTTTCTCCTGCTGCTGAATGCGGGGAAGGTTTTCCCGCGGCTGTCCGTGATTGAGCAATGTGAACCATGTGAGACTGAACGCTCGCAGCTGCCCTCTATGGGCTGCTTGCTCGCTTTCCTTTACAGCTGAGATACATTGTATTTGGAGTGGTTACATTCTTATCAGTACGAGAACATGCATACATAACATCCCTCCCCCCTAGGATGGGACGAAGTCCCGCAACCATTGTGGCTTGCCGCACGTGCGCTTGGGGCGCGCTTGCGCCTGACCTAGTACAGGAGAGCCTGTGATCCCTGACTCCGTGGGTGCTTGCCCTGCAACAGAAAACGGGGATTCGTTAGTGGCTCTGTGAGGCGTCCGTGCCTGCCTTGCGCTGGGGGATGGGAATGGAATGAACAGATGGGAAGTGAACCCCTGCCTGTTGCTCTCGGACCCCGGGGACCCTCCTATTGTGAACCGCGGAACCGATGAGGATGCCCTAGTGGTTCTGCTACCTTCTGTTCCCCGCTCGGGGGACCTTGAGACTGTGGTGGGCGGACTCGCCGTCGCTTCCTGTCTTGGGGGTGTCGGTCTCCGGGAAATTGGTGCTATGTTGCATTCTAATTCACAGGGGCTACTGGGACTGGAAGTACCAGGGGCTGAACTGAAACCCCTCTTTTCGCTAGGACGGGTGGGGGACCACTCCGCTAACTCCCCCTGGTACTGTAAATCAAGGTCTAAACTTCTTGGGGAATCTGTGTTTTGGGGGCACTTCCGAGGGATATGTGTGAGATCGGGGCTCTTCCTTTCCACCGCAAACTCCCGCAAAACATCTCTGAGGATCGATTCCCTTTCCTCCCCCCTTGGTGGGGACCCATGTCCCCCTTTTTCTCCCCCTTGGGCTAAGCGGGTGGGGGAGTACCCTAACGCTGATTCGTGGCTATTTTCGTCTTCGTCCTGCTCTCCGGGGATTCTGCGCCTGAGTTGATCCGCGTGCCGCCTCCACAGGAGGCCTGTATTGGTCTCCACGCGGTATGAGACGGGGCCGGTTTGCTCTATTACAATGCCGGGCACCCAGGCTGGTCCCGCGCTGGCGTAGTTCCTGCAATGTACGGGGGCACCTACGCTGAAGCTCTTTGTGGGATCCATCCCTACATTCCGCCCTTTGTCCTCTACCCTTGTGGGGTCTAGTTTGGAGATTACCGTGGCCAGCTTCCTGCGCATTAACAACTCCGCGGGGGAGTACCCTGACGCTAGTGGGGTGACCCTGTACCCTAGCAGGAATTGGCACACTTGTAAGTCAAGATCTCCGGGGCCCATGCGCCGCAACACGTCCTTTGTGGTGCGCACGAGGCGCTCTACTTGGCCATTGGTGGCCGGGTGGAAAGGGGCGGAGGTGACGTGCCGAATGGCGTTGAGACCCATGAACGTCCTGAACTCGGTGGACGTGAAGCAACTAGCTTTGTCGCTAACGAGGGTGTCGGGTAAACCGAACGTGGAAAAGACCCTCCGTAGATGCTTAATTGTTGTGGCCGAGGAGGTACTCGAGACTGGGATTACCTCCAGCCACTTGGAGTACGCATCCACAACAAGGAGGAAGAGTGCTCCTCTGAACGGGCCAGCAAAATCTACGTGTACCCGGGACCAGGGCCCCCTTGCTGCGTCCCATTCTCTATGCGGCAACCGAGCCTCTTCTGGCCTTGAGCTCTGGCACGCTTCGCAAGTGCCGACCATGTGCTCGATGTCGGCGTCTAGCTGGGGCCACCAGAAGTAACTGCGGGCTAGCGCCTTAGAGCGGATGATCCCCGGGTGGCTGACGTGCAGCAGCTTAAGCACCCTCGGCCGGAGGGACGTGGGGATCACTACCCGCTGTCCCCACAAAAGGCAACCCCTCTCTAGGGACAACTCTAATTTTTTTTTTGAAAAATGTGTCGAATTCCGCTGCTGGGGAAGACACGGGCCACCCTTTCTGTACCCAGGAACAAACTGTAGCTAACGTTTTGTCCTTGCCGGTCGCTTTGGCGATGTCGGCCGGTATTACTGGAGGGGAGTCTAGGACCTCTATCATTAAGACCTGGTGGTCCCTCTCTTCCTCACCCACGTGGCAGCAATCCTGGGGAATGGGGGACCTTGACAGGGCATCCGCATGACTGATCTCCTTCCCGGGCCAGTACACCAACGCGTGCTGATACGCGTTGAGAAAGATGGCCCACCTGAGCATTCTCGGGGACAGGATTTGGGGTGTGGGCTTATCTGCGGTGAAAATGCCTAGCAATGGCTTATGGTCAGTCACTATGGTGAAGGGGCGGCCGTACACAAAATCATGAAATTTCTTGGTCCCCGCGATTATCGCTAGTGCTTCCCTGTCTGTCTGGGCGTAGTTTCTCTCCGCTTGGGACAAGGACCTAGAGTAGAACGCTATCGGGGCCTCCCTCCCGTCCTCCAGCACGTGGCATAACACCGCCCCCACCCCCACCGGGGATGCATCGCATATCAGGACCACTGGGCGTTTGGGATTGAAGTGGGTCAGTACAGCATCTGATGCCAGGAGTCGCTTCAGGTCATTGAAAGCCTTCTCATGGTTGTCGCCCCACTTCCATGCCTCGTCCTTTTTTAACAATTTGTGTAGTGGTTCCACCACGGCTGCCTTCCGAGGAAGGAAGGAGTGGTAGAAGTTGAGCAGTCCGAGGAACGACTGCAGCTCGGGCTTGGAGGTGGGGCGAGGGGCCTTCTTGATGGCGGCCACCTTGGATTGGTATGGCCTTGTTCCCTCGGGAGTAACACGGAACCCTAGGAACTCAACCTCAGTTGCGAAGAAAACGCATTTGTCTTTCCGCAACCGCAACCCCGCCTTTTCGAATATTGCCGGGACCTTTCCCAACCTGTTTGCTAATTCGGCCCGGCTCCCCCCTGTAATCAATACGTCATCAAAGTAGGGTAACACCCCCTCTAACCCTTTCAGGAGGCGTTCCACGAGTGACTGGAAGATCCCGGGCGCCGAATTCACGCCGAATTGGAGGCGCGTTACCTGGAACGCCCCTTTGTGGGTGACTATGGTCTGCGCAGCAGCTGCGGCGGGGGTCACCGGGAGTTGCTGGTAGGCTTGGGCCAGGTCAAGTTTAGCGAAACACCTCCCCCCGTGTAACCTGGCCAACAAGTGGCTGACTACCGGCACCGGATACGCATTAGGGCGGATCGCCTTATTGATGGTGCACTTGTAATCAGCGCATATGCGGACCTCCCCGTTGGCCTTGAGCGCTGTTACAATTGGAGTTTCCCACTCCGCAGAATCAACAGGAACAAGAATCCCCTGGCCCACCAATTTGTCCAACTCCGCCTCTATTTTGTCCTTGAGTGCGAAAGGCACTCTGCGTGGTTTAAGTCTGATGGGACGTACTCCAGGGTCCAGGTCGAAAGTCACTGGGGGGCCCTTGAATTTTCCAAGTCCCCTTTTGAAAACCTCGGGGTGCGCGTCGCACACGCTCTGTATTGGATCAGTCCCGGCGGCGTGTACTCCCACGGCGTGCACCCCCCCAATGAACAACCCCAGGGGCTGGAACCATTGAGTCCCGAGGAGGCTGCATTTACCTCCCTTGAGGACGACTAGGGGAAGCGTTGCGGCATGCTTTTTAAACTGGACCTGGAACTTCCCAACCCCCAACACCGGGATGCGGTTCCCTTGCACGTCCTTCAGCGTGGACCTCAATGTTTTGAGCTTGGGCCGCACGTGGGGGCGATTTTCAGGAACTCTCCCTGGGAAATGATAGAGTATGAGGAACCCGAGTCCACCTCCATCCTAACAGGGGCCCCTTGTATTACTACCTCAACGAAGTATCGGGGGTGCTCCGTGGATACGCTGAAAACCGGAGCGTCGTCCTCGCTGTCGTCGGAGATGCGCCCTACTCCGTCCCGCTTCCTCGTGGTCCGGGTGCCGTCCTTGGGCCTCGTGGTGCGGTCCTGCCTCGCCGAGCCGTCTGGGGAACTCCTCTTGGCCTCGCGCCGTTTCCGGCAGACCTTGGCGATGTGCCCGCGCCGGCCGCAGTTGTGGCACTCGGCCTTGCGGAACGGGCATTTGGCGCGGGCGTGGGCGGCGCCGCAGCCGTCGCAGCGCCGGCCCTCCTTCTGGCCCCTCCGGACGTCCTCGTCGTCGCCACTCTCCGCGGACGAGTTCGAAACTCGCCGTGCCGCCCGCACCGAGCTCTCTGCCTTGGCGGGTTTCGGGCGCCAGTCCTGGAGCTCTTGCACCCCGGCCGTCGTGGCTTCCGCGGCCTGTGCCGTGTCGAGGACTTGTTGCCACGTGGGAGGCGGCTCCTGTTTCATCAGCGCGCGCTGAGTTTCGGTGTCCCTCAGGCCGCAGAGCAGGCAGTCCCGGAGGGTGACTTCTGGGGTCTCCCACTTGCATGGGCCGGCGGCCAGTCGCAGGGCTGCTGCGAACTCGGCGACTGATTCCCCGGGCGCTTGGACTCGCCTCCAGAATGCGCTCCGAGCGGGGAACATGGCTATCGCGGGCCGGAGGTGGGTGCGCAGCACGGCCAGGAGCTCTTTGGCTTTGAAGTCGCTCACCCGCCTCGGCGCGATCAGGTCCACCAAGGTCCTCTTGGTCTCGTGTCCGAGCATGCGGACGAAGATGGCCCTCTTCTTGTCCTCATCTGAGACTTCGAGCTCCACCAGCGCTCCATTGAAGTCTATCTCAAACAGCTCCAAGTCTCCCGGCTTCTTGATCTCGTAGCCGGCGCATGTCTTGGTCCCGTGGGCAGCCATGATCCCACCTTCGTCGCCAGTTTACTGTATGGGACCAGAGACAACAGAACAGCCAAAAGGTTGGCTTAACACAGGTTTATTGCATGATGATCCGGTGGAGCATGAGGTAATGGCGGTGATACATCTCTATATATACAGTAGCATTATACATTTGAATCTTGTAGTACGGTAGCTCATTGGCCGCTACCGGCGTGGCCTCGCCCAGGCACGCCTCTCTTCAGTAGTTCTTTCTCCTGCTGCTGAATGCGGGAAGGTTTTCCCGCGGCTGTCCGTGATTGAGCAATGTGAACCATGTGAGACTGAACGCTCGCAGCTGCCCTCTATGGGCTGCTTGCTCGCGTTCCTTTACAGCTGAGATACATTGTATTTGGAGTGGTTACATTCTTATCAGTACGAGAACATGCATACATAACAATTTCCCATATCTAACTTTCTTTCATAACATGAAACATGACTACCTGAGAAGACTGAGTACATGTATAATTCTTTAGCATATCAATCTAAAGGGCTTAAGACTGCCTAATGTGTCCTCTTAGGTGTGTGTGTATGTTTAAAATTAAATCACAATCTGTTTATGAAGCATTCTTGCTAATATATCTTGATGATATCTCTCATCACTGAATCAAAATAACTTGTGACATTTAACTGATGTAAAATATAAAGCTTATCTTCTTTAGCACATTCAGATATGCCAGGGAGAGAATAAATCCAGCTTGAACTCACTAGGACTTCCTTGTGGGAGGATGTGCTGAGGATGTTGCTAGGTTTTCATTTCTATCAATGGAAGAAGAACTGAAGAAGGTCCAGCTCTCAATTTCAAATCAACATGAATGAAATATACTGAACTTGCTGAAGTGTGTCGTTTGAAGTTTAATCTTAGAATTTTACACCAAAGTGGCTTAACAGCTTAACAAATCCAACCGAAATGTGGGACTCATATAAAACATCTTTGTGCAAAGTTCTCCTGATTTCCCTTCATGACTCTCCCCAAAATACAAGAAGAGAATCATTCTAGCAATGCTGCTTGCTAAACAGTGGTCCTAACCTTTTGGAACATGGGGACTGCATTAGAGTGCCCAGTGCCTAAAGAGGGCCACACAAGTCACCATGTAACAAAATTAGTCACCTACCAATTTAGATAAAAAGTAAGCATTCAGAGGTCAATGAAGAAACATTGAATGCAATTCAGTTTGGCTTTCCTGTCAAGCTGTGGCAGGAATTGTGACTGTGAGCCATGCTGACAAGTACTGTATTGTTAAACAGCTTTGTCCCATCATTTGATGTTTATCACCAATTAGCTTGTTTGGCAGTTAACAGCTTCCAGCTGCTCTGTGTCACTACGACATAACTGCAAATTATGAACATATGAAGTTGCCTTATATGGAATGAGACCACAGGTCTGTCTAATCGAAGGCCTGTCTGTTTTAAGTGACAGTGACTTTCTGAGAGCTCAAACAAGGATTTTCCTTTCCATGATTCTGAAACCTGTTAACCAGAGAAGCCAGATTTGCACACTAGGTGTGTTTCAACCAAAGGTAAGAATCTCCTTGCAAAAAACTTTGTCCACAGTTTCAAGGTAAATTGTTCCAGAGAAATTTGCATTGATGTTTCTCTCATTTATCAGATCCAGCTATATGTGAACGATGCAAATATATACCACAATGACCCTGGTTAACACCATTAGATTTCCCACAAATACTAGTGCAGCAACTCAAGCGAGGCACACCATATTTAATTGGCTTCCTTTATGTTTTTTTTAAAAATCCAGGTCCCTGTTAGCTTCCACTGCTGAAAATGCTGTAGTTGTCCGGAGCAATCAGTTAAATTACTTTTGTGCTAGAGTCCACAAACACTTCTACTGCTCTTCACTGTATCCCTTCCCCCTTCCTGTTTATGCAGAAGCATAGTTCTTGGCAATTTGGACACTTTTCTTCTTCTTTTCACAGTGACAGAGTGCTACTTTGAAAGGCTTAGCCTCCCATATACTTAGGGGCTGTGCCATCACAAGTAGACAGGTAAACATTTGTAGAAGGAAAGGTAAGCAAGCTAATGAAACAATTGTTCCAATGAATAGACAGTTATGGAACAGAAGCAAACCAACCAGGAAAAACAAGCTAGCCTTGGCATTAATGTGCCATAGCGCTACATTTTAGAGGCATTGTTTGGGAGACACTGCCTCACTTGAAGGAGATTATGCTCCTGTATATTGTGCCCTAATGAAGACATCACCAAAACGTCATTGTGAGACACATTACCATCTGTACCTTTCAATTGAGACAGGTGATCACACCCACATGCCAGAAAAGGAGGTAAGGGCATGATGAATGAGTTCAAAATAAACAACCCCTTGCCAGCCAAAGAAGAAATGAATGACCTCAGAAAACGTGTAGGTTTCTGCATGATTAACTTCATGTGACATAGCTGGAGAAAACTGCATCTATTTCAAGCAAGCAAACTCTGCTGCCAAAGAGCAGAGTATAATACAGCATAAGTGCATCCTAAATTATTTAATGAGCCAGGTCTTTCTTCTTGACTCCAAAAAAACACAAAGAGAGAGAACAGAAACCTAATTGGGCTATGGAAAATGGAATCCAAGGCCTCCACAATGAGAAAAGGTTGCTAAAAATTAGGGATGTTTTAGACTTCTGGTGTTAGTGTCCTTAATAAAAGTAGATAATCTGATGCCTGTAAGCCCAACCTGTGGGTATGTGTGTAACATAGACAAGTTAACATTTGAGCTTTAAATAAATACATGACTTTTCCTTCTGTTTGGGTTTTGAAACAAAATACATATAGACTTTATTTTACTTAGTTTGCTGTTCATTGGGTTGGCTGAAGTAGAAGGACACTTTGTCTCCCTGTAAAAAGAACTAGGACAATGTGTATGGTATCTTCTGGCCTTCCTCAGTGCTCTGGGTAGAGGTGGACACTGTGTAGAAGAATGGCAATGCAGTGAACTCAAGTGAAACTAATATTATTTATTTTATTTTGCCGAAAATATGCATTGATTGTAGGGTGTGGTTTCTGAAATAAGTATTAAAGTTAACCGAGAAATCTATTTTGAAAAGAGCCCAAACGGCTCCATATCCTCAAATGGAACATTGCAGACATCAGGCCTCCTCGCCCTCACTAGGCCATGAAATTTGTTAGGAGTGAATGCAAAGTCACCGGCTGTTTGTTTCATCATTTAGCAGGATTTCAAAGCTAAGCTCCACTTTTCTCCCCAGGTTTGCCCCTTCAGTCATCAGGCTGACTACATTTCTCCTTGACTCCTGACAGGAACTGCAGAACAGCGCACCTAATGAATGTGGGCTGAATTCTCAGCAATTTCCAGGTGTGCTAATCGCAAAGGCACATAGACGTTGTTAGTGTTTGGGCTTTAAATAAATACATGACTTCTCTTTGCTTTCTGCTTGGAGTTTGAAACAAAGCAAGTAGCCATACCAAGCTTGATAGCATGCTGAGCAAATGACAGGAGATTCTGTGCTGACTGGTGGCAAACTTGACACAAAGGATATCCTCACTTGACCTATCTGGAGGGCAACATGCATTCAGTGCTGGTCACAGTTTAAGTTAAACACTGTGGTGTGGCTGGCGCTGACTTACAACCATGTGAAAAAAAACTATCATTCTCCCCCCCCACACACACACACACACACACACACACACCAGTGTCCTACTAATTTTTCCTTTTCTGAATGGAACAGAGAAAAAAGAGGATTTTCAGTCAGAAATCTGTACATATCTAGGCTGGTGATGTATCCTGGAAAAGCAAAATTTCAACAACAAATGCATTCACTGACATTTGAGTTTTGAAAACTAGGTAAAAACACAGTGCACACAGTCATACTTTTATCAGTGGCTTTGATTAAGGTGTTTGATTGCACACACACACACACACACACACAAAGCTGAGATTCATACATGCAGTTATTTTTCTGAAACAAAGAAAAGCAAAGGAATGCAAAGAATTAATAGATACAGTAAGAGTAACAGACTTAGATGTGGAATATCTCCCTGCTTCATTTTCTGTTTTGTTTTTTAATATTCCAGTTGCAGGTGATGGGAGAGAGCCCTGATAAACAACTTGAAGAATTCTGCCAGTCAGAGTCAACACAACTGAGCTGGAGAAGAAACTCCCAAATGCACAAGAACTGCTGAATATATTGGAAAACCTGTTTTATTGATAGAATATTCCATTGTTGAAAATTCCTGTTGGGAAAGGTGAAAGGATGAGAGGAACATTGTTTGATGCTTTTTTCATTACAGTTCTGCTTGTTTTTTTTTAAAAAAAGATCACTTCCTTTACACTCCAATCAATGGAAGGGAAATCATTGAGCTAAAACTGGCACACAGTGTGTGTGTGTGTGTGTGTATGTGTGTGTGTGTGTGCGTGCGCGCGCGCGCGCGCACGCGCGCACGCGCGCACGCGCGCATGTGCGTGTGAGAGAGAGAGAGCACTTTGGATTCCTATGCTTCTATTTTGCTCCAAGAAATTCCCCTGGCTCTCAAGAAATGTTTTGTGACCCTTTGTTCTTCCAGATCTTTGGGACACAGAAGCAATGAACAGCTGGCGGGAAAAGCAGAGAGAATCTTTTATGAAAAGCCTTTTGTCTCTCAACTATGGGGTGTCAGACGAATGTTTGATTTTGAGGCACTGAGTAATATCCGTAATTATATTTTTATAATCTCTGCACATCCTGTAAAGGCCACAGAATGAAAAGACACAAAAGTGGGGAATGCGATTCAGAGGCCATGGGCTTAATGGCAGGGGAAGGACAGGAGGGGGGGGGGGGTGTATGGAGAAAAAGCTTCACCAGAGCGAACTTTGTTGCCATGAAGTAAAATGTTTCTTTGGTGTCTCATTCCCCCTCCTTTCCCTTTTCCATATTAGAAATTAAACTGAATGAAAATCCAAGTGCATGCTGAGGGATCAAAATGGAGTGGTTTATCTGGTGTAGCTATTAATAGTGTAGCATTTAGAACCCTACCAGTGCTAAGAAAACCAGAATTTGACACATGCACAAAAGAGAGGCAGTTGAGCCATGTTCCTAAAGCGTGTTTAGTGTACAATTCATGATGATTAACACAGAGCCTAATGTTTTCTCTCCCCCTCCTTTTGCTAGAATTGTGCTCTTTTGTTATGCAAGACTTGCAGATCTACAGCATATGGCTTTGCTCTATTGGCTTATGAAGAAGGCAGATAATGGCATATGACTTTTATTTGGAAGTGGAAGCTGAAGATGACCGGTGGGGAAGAGCCCAGCATCCCAGGAGTACCTCTTTTAAAGTTAAAGGTGTTTGATGCAATGTCAGGGGCTGTTGAAATATGTAATTCACCCCATCTGTTCCCCTCAGCACATGAGCACAGCTACATCGGTGCCAGCTGCAGACAGCTGAAAGAGGGGAAAGGGAAACTTTGGCAGCTGAGTTGTCTTTGTACCCCAGTCCTTGTTGAGTGCTGACAAGGAGTACCAGCTAGTTAATGTGCAGGCAGGTCCCTTCTAGTTGCTAGCTAATAGCTGGGGCTATCACCTAGAAACTGTCTTAAAAAACAGGATCCAGCCTTTGGGTTCCCTTAAGAAAAAATAATATAGCTGGACAAGTTGCTTGAAGGGAAAATGATATTTATTTACAAAAGAAATTTAGGGGGGAAATGTAACAAAAAGGAATGGGGACCTCAATGGTTGTTTTCAGTTAACTTTTATATGTTGGATCTTTGCCACGAAGCGGGTTGCACAAGCTGGATTGGGGCCGTGAAGCGGCCGGTAGGTCCCGGAGGAGACTGGTAAAGCAAAGACACACGAGGCAAGATGGAGCGAAGACCAGTGGTTTAATAAACACAAATCATGAGCATTTATGCTGTTATGGCTGCATGCATAAGCATAGCGATCCAGTGCGAAACCAGACTTCACACATTATGTTTACACAAGTTAATTGGGGAAGTCTACACAGGGGAAGTTCATTAACTAACTTAATTAACTACAGGGGAAATACATTGTTCCATGTTATCGGGAGTAAACAAGTGGCCAACATTAACTCTAGAGCTTTAAGGAATCCGCAGACGCGAGATTACCTATTATGTGCCTAGCGAGTTAGTCATTAGCTCTCCATTGTCTGAACTGCCTCTCAGATCAGCTATTGATGAATTAAACTCTATCTAATATTCCGCTCCCCCAATTTCTGTCCCCTCGAAACCTTACAGCTCGAAGGAGCGATTTCCCAAACTGGGGTTCTGTCAGGGATAGTTGACCAATTGTTTGTGTGGATCCCACACTTATATCCATGAACAAACAAGTTACACTGGTGGTAACATGATGCCCCTTCCTTGTTCTTATTCAAAATCTGTGGTTAGCGTTGTCTCCTGTTCACAACAATTAGTCTTTAGTAATTATACTAAATGCATAACTAAAGTTTGAAATACAGTACACTCCTTTCATGGAGCACAGTGGGGTACACAGAAAGAGCCTCCTTGAAGATTGTGGTATTTTTGAACCATAATTGGGCATACCCTGATAACGGCAACCTAGTGTTGCCGACTAATCTTTCTCACACTAGGTCAGGCGAAGGGAACTGCAGAATGAACTATCCAAAAGGTGCCTTCATTTTGGCAGTTTCATCTCTGGCCTAGACATGGAAGAAGAAGAAGAACAAATGGAGCACAATTCAGTGACCTAGTTTAGACACAAGTGTACCAAAACCAGTTTTGTGGTCAGTTCTCTGTCTCTTCATTGGTTAGTCTTTTGCATTGCAGATGTTCAGACATCCTATTCGGGTAAGAATAGATATTTCTGGTTGCTTTAAGTGCTGACCCAGTTAGCAAACCTGTTAATGAAGAGATTTGAAGGGGCTTTCCAGATTTACCTTATGCCTGGTTTTTCAAACTTCAGACTATCAAAATTAATGATACACTGTTTAAGCAAGCTTTTGTTGTGTTGACTAGTGACTGTTATCACTTGCCAGGAAAAGGGTCACTGGCTGAAGCACACTAATATAATTACTTTTATTTATAGATTTTTGTAAAATGGCCTTCTCACAGCTCACAGGGCCAAAGGCAAGGCAGCTGCTTGGCTGGAGAAGGCTTTCTGAAATTGTTCCATATGATCGTGCTTTTCCTGCAGCAAGGGGATGATGGGCTGCATCTCACCGTAGGGAACACACCATTGTATTGAGGCCATGGAGGATAGCCAGGACTATGGGTAGCACACAGAAAAATGGGAGTTGGATAGTACATGTGAAGACAGGAGAAACTGAAATAGCTGTAGCACAGCCATTAGCTTTTATGAAGATAAGTGGGTGAAGGCAAAATTAGGCCAACGTCTTTTGGGTATCCTCATTCTGGGTTTCCTGATGGTGGATGAGATTCTTATGAGGCAAAGAGGATCAAAAGGAACTGAGCAAGTGGCACGCCTCACCTGCAAGTTTTGCTTTCGCTGTCCAACTCATAAGCCACCGATGATGTCAAGAAACTAGGAAAATACCCATATACAGATTTGGGAAAATCATAGCTGCTAAAAGATAAGTTAAATGATTTTTTTCCCAAGGACTAGGAATCTTCAAACTTCCTGATGACTTGTTGTTAACTCCGCTCAACTAGGCCATCTAAATATGAAGAGTTTGATTTTGTAATAAAGAATTTGCTAGTTTTAAAGTAACCTGCCCACCAAATGATGCCTTTTAATTCTTTTGGAGGACAATCCTCACCATTCCTTATTTTTTTCCAAAATAAACAAAAAAAAATCATACAAATACAAATATATGAAAAATACAAAAACAAATCTTAAGAAACTTATATAATGCTAAAACATGCACCCACCATCAGTGGGACATTATAGACTTTCATTTTACTATTCTCTATATAATTACATTTTTATAAATATTTGTCCCCACAATCCTCACCATTCCTAACCATTGACCATGCCCACTGTTGTGGAAGTCTGCTCTGAAAAAAATCAGGCAGAAGGGTGCAATTGTGAGGCTGCTCTAACATTATGTGTGCAGATCTGATTTGATCTGAAGGCCAGCCTATTACTTTGGAATTGTTCCCAATTCAAGCAGAAGTGGTAAAGACTTAATCTGGTTATATTTCTGCCTGATCTAAAACCATTTGCAAATGGAAGCGCGGCGCCAAAATGGCCGCCGCGCTCTTTGCGGGCCCCCCCAACCGGACGAAACCATCCGGGTAGTTAGGGGCGTGGCCAGCACCCTAATAAAAGGGGCTGGCCACGAGGCAGCCGTGCTGCCATTTTGGCGAACCAACGGAGCGGAGAAGTTTTTCTTTCCTCCTTACCTCCGTCGCTCGTGTCCTCTTGGGGGAAGCCTTTTCGGGCAGCTTTCTCTTGTTTTAGGCTTCCTAGCTACCTTAGCCATGCCCTCGAAGAAGAAGGCAGCCGCGAACGTGGCTCGATCGGCGCGGAGGCGTCAGCGGGTCGGAGGACCGCGACTGCGCCCGTTCCGCAGCCACCTTTAGCAGACCCCACCGGGAACGGTGGGATGGGATCGGTAGCTCCTTGGCCTGATGCGCGGAGCATACCTGCTGCCCCGGACGGGGCCTCGGCCCTTGGCCCCTGCCATGGTCTGTGCGGCGGGGCCCTCTTGCCCGGGTGCGCTATTCCCTATGGGGGGTGCGAGCCACGGAGGGTGGTTGGGTTCCCTGCCTTTGCAGGGCGTTCCCACGGCTCCCCAGGGGCTGAGCATGGGGTCTTGGCCTTATCTGGCCCCTGGGGCTCAGGGACCTGGACAGGTACCCGTGAATTATGGGCCGGTTGCCCAATTGCCCCCTGTTGGGGCCGGGGCCTATGTCGATGTGGAGGCCCTCCTGGCCCGGGTGGCGGCCCTTGAAGCGTCCTTGGCAAGGGCCAACCAAACAGGGGTGTCTCTAGGTTTTCAGGTGCCCCCTTTGGCCGCCGAACAGCGGCCGGCGATGGGTCGGGTTGAGCCGCCTGAGGCGCGCGGGCCGGTGGTGGCCACTGCCTCGCAGCTCCCCACCCCACAGGTGCAGCAGTCTGGTGCTGGTCTGGCCCCGTCGACGAGCTCAGCTTCGGTCGTGAGCTCCGACGCCCCCAGCGGGCCGGAACCCCCGGTGGGGGCGGCCCGCGGGGGTGCAGCGGGTGAGTATGCAGTCCAAGCTAATGCACCCACACAACTGACTTCCTTGGGGGGGCTGTTCAATGGCCTTGGCCTCGCTCGGGTGGCCCGGCGGCCCAATGGCCCCCGGCCCACCCAGCGACTTTGCCCATGACACAGGGCCTGGGTCGGGGTGGTGCCCCCAATGTGCTGAAAATGTGTTGGGAATCCCCGGGCTGGCTCAGGCTCATTTTCCTTTGCCCGTAGTTCCCTCAGTGCCGGTGTCGGCTTTGCCAACAGCAGGGTATTCCTTGCCCTTGGGGGACCATTTGGCCCAGTCTACCAAGGAAAAGATTTGGAGGGGCGAGTATGTAGATATCTTCCCCCTTCTAAATAGGGAGCCGACCAAGGAAGAGAGGGAAGGGCTGGACGAGAAGGATAAGGAGCAGACACGTCGTCGTAAGCCGCCACGCACGTGGGCGAATTGGTTGCCAGCGTACCTGATTTACATGGCCGTTTACCTCAGGGCTAGGCCGGATTTGGCTATCCCTATGGTCCAGTATCTGGACAATATTTGCCGGGCTATGGTTGACTTCCCGGGTCCGTCATGGCTGGCTTACGACGAAGAATTCAGCATGAGGGTTCCACTGCACCCAGAGATGAGGTGGGATGAGCCCTGCCAGAAGCTGTGGCTTCTGTATATGACCCCCACGCGCCCGGCGCCTGGGGAGAGATACCATTGTGGACATGCGGTCCAACGAGCGGCCCCGGTACAGGTACCCCGCCAAGTGGCGGGGCAGGGGGTTCCAGCCCGCCTGCTGTGCTGGACCTTCTCGTCCAATGGTTCTTGCAACAGGAAACATTGCAAGTACAAGCATGAGTGCCCCTCTTGTTCTGGCCCCCATGCTGCCTCCGCCTGTCCCAGGCCGGGAGGATACGGGGGCAGGGGTAGGGGCGGACAAGGGGGGCAGGTAAGACTGCCATGGAGGGAGCGGGTTCACCAAAAGGCCCCCTCCCCGATTAATGTCGACATGCTGGAGAGTTGGCTCGCATTGTACCCGAGGAGAGCAGACGCTGTGTACCTCCTTCAGGGTTTTCAACTGGGTTTTCGTATTCCTTTCACGGGGGATAGGTCACCGCAGGATGCACCTAACCTTTCGTCACTTAGGGGAAGGGAGGAGGTGGCTGCCGCCAGCATTAATAAGGAGATTGCTGCGGGCAGGGTCGCTGGCCCTTTCCCCGCACCCCCGTTCCACAACCTTACGGTGTCTCCGCTAGGACTAGTGCCCAAGAAGTTCCCGGGCGAGTTCCACCTGATTCACCATTTGTCCTACCCAGCCGGCCACTCGGTCAATGATGCTATCCCTGATGACCTTTGTTCTGTCGGGTATACATCCTTTGACCAGGCATTGCGCATGGTGCGCTCATGTGGCCCGGGTGCACTGTTGGCTAAGTGTGACATTAAGTCGGCGTTTCGCCTTTTGCACGTGCACCCGGGTGACTTCGAGTTGCTGGGTTTCAAATTCCGGGGTGAATATTATTTTGACAAAGCCATGCCATTCGGCTGTTCCATATCCTGCTCGGCTTTCGAGCGTTTCAGTACCTTCCTGCAGTGGGCATTTGTCCGTAGGTCAGGGTCTCGGTCTGTAGCCCATTACCTGGATGACTTTTTATTCGGGGGTGAACGGGGCTGGGACACGTGCACACGTCTCCTCAACACATTTCAGATGCTAATGGAGGAACTCGGTGTCCCTTTAGCGCCCGAAAAGACCGAAGGCCCGTCTAATAAGTTAATATTCCTGGGGGTGGAAATTGACATGGTAGCGCAGGCGTCTAGGTTGCCCGCAGACAAGGTGTCAAGGATAGTGGCCCTTATATCGGACTTGCTGGCTAAGCGCAAGGCATCCCTTCGGGGATTGTAGGTGCCACATGGACATCTCAATTTCGCTTGCAGGGTGGTCGCACCTGGCAGGGCATTTGCTCGGCGCTTGTGCGACGCCATGGCAGGCTTATCCAGGCCCCATCATAGGGCGAGATTGACATGGGGCATCAGGGCAGATCTGCACGTATGGCTCCAGTTCCTGAGGGAGTTCAATGGGGTCTCATTTTGGAGGTCTGACCTCCTGGTTTCGCCCCAATTTCAAATTCAGTCTGATGCCTCGGGATCCCTTGGTTATGGGATGTACTTCAATGGGAAGTGGGCATATGGTGGATGGCCACCAGCCTGGTCAGGCACGGGTCGCCTGAGGGATCTCACATATTTGGAATTTTTTCCCATACTGGGGGCCTTGATGCTATGGGGTGAGGAGTGGGCCAACTCTGTGGTGCATTTCTGGTGTGACAATGCGGCTGTTGTCCACATTGTCAACTCACAGACCTTTAAATCTCCCAGGGTCATGGATCTTGTGCGCCAGTTTGTATTGCGCAGCCTGCGCCTCAATGTACTGTTCAGAGCCAGGCATGTCCCGGGGGTGAATAATGATATTGCTGACGCTTTGTCCCGCCTGCAGATCTCCCGGTTCCGTGCCTTGGCTCCGGATGCGGAGGAAGTTCCCTCGCCACTACCGCAGGAGATATGGACCATTGGCAAGGAGAGGTGAACCGGGCGATAGGCATGTCACTGGTGCCACGCACGCGTAAGGCGTATCACCACGCGTTGGTTGCATTTCGGACCTTTTGTTCCCAATCTCGCCTGCCAGATACCTGGCCGATCCCAGTGGCCCACATCCTCCGTTTCATGGTTTACCGGCATGCCCAGGGCCTGGCACCCCGCACCATAGCATCTCGGCTATCAGCGCTGGCTTTTATGGCCAAGGTGGGAGGTCACGCGGACAGTACCGCTGATTTCCGTGTGAGACATGTTTTGGAGGGGGGGGTGCGGGACCGTGGGCGTTGCCTGGACGACCGTCACCCAATTTCCCCTGGGGTACTTACCCAACTGGCACGAGGCTGGCATGACCTATGTTTCGATAGGTATGAGGCAGCCCTGTTTCGTGCGGCTACAACGGTGGCCTTTTTTGGAGCGCTCCGCATCAGCGAGCTTATGATGCTGTTTAAGGCGGATGCAAGTCGTAGGGCACTGGAACTCGAAGATGTCTATGATTGGGCTCAGTTGAGGATACGCTCCTCTAAAACAGGTCAGCACGGCGTAGGCAGTTGAGTAATACTGCTACGATGTTCCTTGGAAGACATCTGTCCGGTTGGTGCCCTACAGGAGTTTCTTGCACTGTGTGGCACGCACCATGCCCCGTTTTTCTGTCACCAGGGTGGGTCTCCCCTCACTCAGCCATTCCTGCAGGATGGGGGCGGTTTCTACTGCAGCTACTTTTGGGTACTCTGGGGCTGAAATACGCCGCATGGGAAGGTGGGGGATCACATTGTTTTCAGTTTTGTGTTCACCCTCTTCAACCGTGAGTGCCAGTTTAGTCACTGCAATGTTTCTCACCCCCCCTTTTTTCCTTGACAGACCCTGGGTGTCATTTTACACCGGTGACAGTAGGGCTGGTGGGCCGTTGCCACGTGCACAGGGCAGCGCGTTACGCTGCACAGGGCAGCGCGTTACGCTGCACAGGGCAGCGCGTTACGCTGCGGCGACAGAGTGGGACCCCGACTGGGACTGGGTGCATCCGCACATCTCAGGTGGTGTGGTAAGCGCGGCATGTTATGGCGGGAACTGTTGCCATTCCTTTTCTACATCAGGGATGCTGACTCGCCTGATGTCCTGGTTATTCACCTTGGGGGCAATGGTTTCGGACAGGTCACTGGCCTATCGCGGAAGCTTGCGATTTGCAGTCACCTGGCCTACTCGCATTATGTGTGGCCTGCCACACCCCTCATTGGTCGGACATGATACCGCAGTACGCTTACAGGGGAGCGTTTGGCCTCCAGGCGCTTGACCGGGCTCGTCGCTCCAGGGCTATTGCCCGGTTCCTTTTTGATATGGGTTGGGGACGCGTCATTCGCCTCCCCATCATCAGTCTGCAAAATTATGAGCTTTATTCAGGGGAGGGGGCCCATCTGTCGCGAGGAGGTATGGACCTCCTGCTGAGTGATTGGCGAGCAGGCCTGTCGACCGAGCTGACGGTCTTGGGGGGGGGGGGGCGTCGAGCCTTTATTGAAGCCTCTCCGGGTGGCGGGTAGCACTGGTAAGGTAAACATTTATGACCCACAGGTATCCGGCAGGTTCGCAATTGACTGGACAACACTAGATAGGCATAAGTTGTTTAAACGTTGTCCGGTCAATGACGAACCAGGCAAGGGGGTGATGGTTACCACTAGACAGCTGGAATCACCCCCTGATTTTGCGGATACACATCAGAGGGTGGGGTCATTAGTTAGATATTGACTACGGTCAACAATTTGTTTGTTGTCAACAAACAAATTGATACAAATAGATACATTATAACAATTGCCGTTGGCAATTTTGGGTGGTACCTTACCAGTGTTACTTCAGCCTGCTTGCCTTAAGAATTATGATTGGTCGTTTTACCAATAGAAATTTATAATTCGGACTAGGGCTTGAATCAATAAATGTGGCCCATGCCGTTATCCACTTTCATTTGTGTCTGAGTCCATCATTGGGGGGGGGGGGGTGCGCCTGCAATGTGAATTGCTAGTCTCCAGAGATAAAATAACATTTTAGTTTTGCACTGGTTTTTTGCACATTTTTTTTCGCCCTTCCCATACAGTTGCTTCAGGTTAGGTTTTTACTGGAGGTTATTCCGGTCACTTTGGCGGGTAGTGCAGGTGATTTTAATCAGAATGGCCTTTTTAGTTATTCGGTTGGGGTCTCGGGTAATTTGGGACCTTGGACAGCAGTATCACTTGGGGTGTCTCACGGCTGCTTCCTGGTCATATAGCTTGGTCCCACTGTTGGGCACAGTGCTGGCCTGACTGCAGAGCTTTTCTACTGCCCCTATTACAGTAATACCTCATACAAAGTCTGCTTCATACAACATCGGATTCATACAACATCACCTAATTCCTTGAAAAAAGTTGCCTCATACAAAGTCGTGCGACTTTGTATGAGGCATTGGGGTTTTCCCAGGTTGTATTGTGCCTGGGCAGTATAAAAGGCAGGACACATGCGTGCATTGCTCTTGTGGGTTTTGCACAAGGCAAAGAGTATTTAGTAGTGGTTTTGAGAACGATTTTGGATTTTTTTGAATTTTTTCATCAGAATTTTTAAAAGCATTCCTGGGATTTTTGCAGCATTCTTCAGGTTCTTGGACAATCAGGGTTGTTTAACATGTTTTTGTAATGTATTTAGCTTTTAGACAATGATTTCTTAAAGTTCTGTCAGTTTCCTGTCTGTTTCCTTGACTTTGTCCTGAAGTCTGTGCTGTTACAGTACAATGTATCTCTATGGAAACGACGTTGTACGAGGCATCGCAGCAAGGATTTGGACGTTGTATGAGGCATCGCGGCTAGGATTTTGCATGCCTCATACAAAGTCCAAATCCGTATAAAGTCCAAACTTGTGGAACCAAGCTTGGACGTTGTATGAGGTATCACTGTATTTGGGATCCAAATTCTCTGGTATTGATCTGAGTTATTATCATGCACCCACACTACTTCGTCCTCAGTGCAATAGTGTGCAACAATTTATTTTGGATTAATAAAGTGGCCTATGTTTAAACCCATGATATGTGTCTGTCTCTTCACTCGGGGGTGGTGGGCAAGGGCTGATCTATGTGTAATGGTGTACATTGCAAATGTGCATTGCCATTAATTAACAAGTTGCTGCCTGCATTTTTGTCACATGACCATAGGATGATTTACATAATTATACACACACAAATATATATCCCACACAGTATTCTTGTCAATGGACCACTATGCAGTGGGATATTTTTATATTTTATTGACGATCATGTACAATTTAACAATTGCCACTTTATATGTATGCACCTTTCCTGTTTTCAGGGGGAAAAACACCTACTGACTTGCTTAGAATTTTTTTTCCTTTTTAGTGCTTGCTTCATCATATAAATGTTTCTGTGGCTTTTTAAATACCAGGCTTTTGTTATCCTTGTAAAAATGGCACTTAGGCAGTAAAACTGGTCAATTTCTGAGTAATCTGATAACTAATTACATGATAATTTTGTTTTGAATGGATGCAGAAACAATGCTGTTGCCAATATTTTAGCTGGTTCAGTTTATAGAAGAATCAAAGACACCTTTACTTTATTTTAAAACTTTATTTAGTCATTTGCAATCAGAGAACCCTTTTTTTGTATTATTTTATTATTTTATTTAAAATATGTGTTAATGATCTTTAAAGAAAATTACCCTTAGTACATAATATGCTGGATCTTTTCATTGTAAAATGAACGTAAGAGCATCTGAAATGAAACTGCAGTAATTCATAGAGCAAATGTTGTGAGTTAACTGAGTACCCACCGTAATCAAAGCAGGATGGGTATCTCACCTGTTCCACATGAGATGAAGGTACTCCCTTGCTCAGGATATCTCTGTAAGTACAATTACAAGGCTCAGGGAATCTTTGGGCTTGAGTTGATTTATCTTGAGTTGTACCTCTCACCATTTCTTGCCATTCATCATGCTGGCTGGTAGGGATGGAATTGTTTATTTCATTCTTGCGGTAGGTACTAGAATTGTCATGGCACTTGCTATAAGAACAAAAACATGAGAATTTTTTTTCCCCTGCCACATGAGATGACAGTAAATTTTGTGCATTTCTTGCTTTTGAGCACCTTTTTTTGTAAAATACATATGAACTATTTTTATGCACATAAAAAAGGTTTTGTGCAAAAAGAAATGTTTTGCACAAAAAGCACTGTAAAAACCAAATTTCATCAAGACAAAGAAAAACTGCAAATATGTATTCTTTCCTTACCATCTGGGGCTTCTGTTGAAATCTAAAATATATGGAAGGCCCAAATTTTTCATGGGAATAGAAATAGGGCTTGTGTTTTTTTTATATAGTGACATAGATTTCTCTGTGTGCTGTTCACTGGAGGGAGGTGGCAACAAGGCATTCTGGGTTGTTACTGGACAAGTATTGTGTTTTAGTCAAAACAATTTCACCTCCTGTTCTGGGGAAAATGAAACATAAGAACATAAGACCAGCCTTGCTGGAACAGGCCACAGCCCATCCAGTCCAGCATTCTGTCTCACACAGTGGCTCACCATTTGCTTCAGGGTATTCCCAAGCAGATGCCTTCACCCAGTACTAAACCTTGGGGGACCCCACTCTTTACTTCCCTCCACTTGGAGAAGTGTCCATTTAGTGCTACCCTCTGTTTCCTGTCCCTTAGCCACTTAAGCTTCGATAGACATGGGAGTACTGTGTAAAGATTGACTGTACTCCTTTAGAGTAAGTCTAAAGGGGTGGATCTTGTTGGAGGAGATAAAAAAGAAGTTTGGAGAAGGGAAGGCCCTTTTGCTTTTCTGCTCTATGCTGTGTAAGTCTAGGGGTGTGCTGTGAACTGCAATCATATCGTGTGGAACCCTCAGGGCTTCCACACTTAGATAGGTTTTCATTATTTTAGATGTGTTTTCTGAACTGAAAAAGCTTCATTTGCCTAGAATTGTTTTGCTTCCTGAAATGAAGAAATCTCTAACTGGTTTTGCTACAATATATCTTTAAGAGACATGAAGATGACTGGAGTTATTTATTTTTCTATCCGCTACCTTACTAACAGCCTGACTCAGTTCGGGACATGTGAGAAGGCAAGCTAAAATCCTGGATTGCTTAGCCACAGGGTGTCAATTCAGGTGTGATCCCACTTATTTGTAGGCCCAAAGGTCTACTCGGGAGCAACGGGTCCATTACAAAATTTTATCCCATCTTTGTTATACAATTCTGACATTGAACTACCTACCTCAAAAGCCACTGTAAGGTCACTTCTGTTGTGTCATAGCAAGACTTTGAATGTAATACTGCTAAAGGATGTCATTAGTTCATCCAACAGTCTTTTTGCTCTTGCAGCATATCTCTGAGCTGAGAATGAGAATTAATGACACAGTGGTGTCTCCTGTTGCAGACAGATCAATATTTGCTGCAAGGAAAACTGCCATGGAAATGAGACATCACCCTGAGTTTGTGAAAGTTTTGAATATCTGGGATGTTGTTGTTCCAGAGTGAGAGGATCTCTTAGAACAGGAAAAAAAGTTGCAAAATCCTTGAGAAATTCTTGTTAGAAGGACCAAGTTTCCCAGGGGAAAAAAAAGTTCTTAGTTGTCTAATTTATTCTAATGAGGATACTGCAGAAAATGAAATTAATTTTCCATGATGGGCAAAACCTTTAACATCGGCTATAGCAAATGTCTAGCAGATATGTTTTAGGGATTTGTTATCCTGATGCATGTCAGTCAAAAGGCAATGATATATGAATCCATTGAGCTACTTTTTCTAAGATGTCTGTAAGGGAGACAAATATAATATGTGTGACTTGTTCCCACTGCACTGATCTCCTTAGCTTCTAAAACAGTTTTTATTAGATCAGTTGTTATTATAGCTGTGCAAAGGCCCTTAATTAGGTTTGGACTTTATTAACTTTAATACTTTACCAGCAGCATGCTTTATGGCTATTCCTTGTTTAAAATAATGATTCATGTTTAATATTTTCAGAAGGGTTGATGCATTGACCTGTTGCAGCAGAAACAATATGGGAGTTGTGCAGCATCTTAAACGCTATTATTGTTAGGGATGGGCATTTCTGTCTAGACAAAAAGACACACAATGTGAAAGAGGCTTTGGGTTTTGTGCTTAACTTTCTTTAATCACAAGAATGAAAGCGCAGCGCAAAAATGGCCGCCACACTCTTTGCGGGGCCCCCCCACCCGGACTCAGACATCCGGGTGAGTTAGGGGGCATGGCCACCCCTCTATAAAAGGGGTGGCCACGAGGCAGCCGAGCTGCCATTTTAGAATAACGACGGAGAGGAGAAGGTTTCTCCGTCACTGTTTTTTCTCTTAGTCTTTGGCTATTGAGCCCTTGCAGTTCATTTCCCAGCTGGGAAAGGAGGATTAAAGCACGCGGAGCCTCGGATTGCTTGGCTACTGTGGTGCTTAAGCGCTAGGAGTTCGATCCCTGGATAGGGATCCTGCCTTTCTTCTCCTAGGGAGACATGGCTCCCAAGCGGAAGGCCACGGCGCTAAAGCCGCGGCCGAGGGGGAAGAACTTTTACCACCCTGCGCCGGACAGGGGCCAGCCATTGGGTCGGAGGACTAGGGCTGCGCCCCCACGGCAGGGCAATGTGCCAGCCTTGCCCACTGGTACCAGTGGGGATGCTCAGGTTGACACTTGGCAGCCGGGCTCCAGCTCAGTAGCTGGTCAGCTACAGGCCAGCCCCTCTGGGGCTTTGGCCCTTGGCCCGCCGTTACCGGCCATGGGAAAGGGCGGCATGGGGGGCCTGGTGCGGGTATCGAACCCGCTGCTCCTCCGGCCCCTCATGGACCGGAGTTTTGGGCATGGCCCTATTCTGGCCCTGGCTCTCCTTTTGTGTTACCTTTTCCTCAACTGCCTGGTGGGCCGTCTGGCCCACCTGGCCCGCCTTATGCTGGGGGCCCTGGGACAGTGGATGCTCTGTTAGCACAGTTAGCAGTGCTGGAAGCATCCTTGGGCATTGCACAGCCTCCTTCGTAGGGGGGCATTACTCTTTCCACTGGGGCCCCTTCATTGGCCCCGGCTACCTTGCCAGCCACAACGCTTCAGCGGGCAGCAAGCCGGGTCGAGCTGCTTGAGACGATCCGGCCGGCACCAGCTGGTGTCTCGCAGCTCCCCGTTCATCCCGATGTCCAGACTGGGAGCAGTCTGTGGGCCGGAACCCCCGGTGGGGGCGGCTCACGGGGGTGCACCTAGTGAGTATCAGGTTCAATTTAGTGCACCTACATCACAGCCCACTTGCAGTGGTGGGGTTCAGTGGCCCTGGCCTCGTCAAGTTGAGGCGAGTGGGCATAAGTTACCAGCCTATCCCAGTGCCCCATGGTTTCAAAGTGGTCCCTCATTAAGGGCTGGGGTGTCCGCCCCTGGGGCAGTGCCGAGCATCACAGGGGCTGTCCAGGTCCCGCTGCGTATGCCCTCTATACAGAATGTGCCGATGACGGCTTTGCCGATGGCTGGTTATTCCTTGCCCCTGGGTGATCATTTGTCACAGGTCACAAGGGATAAGATTTGGCGAGGGGAGTATGTGGATATATTCTCCCTATTGAACCGTGAGCCCACTAAGGAAGAGAGAGAGGGACAGGACGACAGAGACAAAGAGCTGTCCCATCGTCGTAAGCCACCATGCACTTGGCCAACTGGTTGCCAGCATATCTTATTTATATGGCGGTATACCTTAGGGCCCGGCCTGATCTGGCCATTCCTATGGTCCAATACTTGGACAATATTTACAGGGCGATGGTTGATTTCCCTGGCCCATCGTGGTTGGCTTATGATGAGGAATTTAGAATGAGGGTGGCCCTACACCCAGAGATGAGGTGGGATGAGTCCTGCCAGAAATTGTGGCTCTTGTACATGACCCCCACACGTCCGGCACCATGGGATAGGTACCATTGTGGCCATGCTGTGCAGTGAGCTGCTCCAACACAGGCTCCTCGCCAGCCGGCGGGGCAGGGGCTTCCAGCCCGCTTGCTGTGTTGGAGCTTCTCAGCTAATGGCGTGTGCAATAAGCGACAGTGTCCCTCTTGCGCTGGCCCCCAAGCTGCCTCCGCATGCCCGCGGGCTGGTGGGTCACGGGGCAGAGGTAGAGGTGGACAGGGGGTGGGCAGGGCTTCCGCTGACGGAGCTAGCCAGTCAAAAGGCCCCCTCCCCAGTTAATGTGTATATGCTGGAGCGATGGCTCTCAACTTATCCAAGAAGGGAGGATGCAAGATACCTTCTGGAGGGTTTCCAGTGGGGCTTTCGTATCCCATTCGAAGGGGTGCGGGGACCCCAAGATGCCCCCAATTTAGTTTCCCTGAAGGGTAAGGAGGGGGTAGCTGCCCTGAGTATTGCCAAAGAAGTAGAGGCCAGGAGGGTAGCGGGCCCCCTTTTCTGAACCACCTTTCCCTAACCTGAAGGTCTCCCCTCTGGGGCTAGTACCTAAAAAGACCCCAGGTGAATTCCGTTTAATCCACCATCTATCGTACCCGGCGGGTTCTTCTGTCAATGATGCTATTCCTGATGACCTTTGTTCGGTCAGGTATACGTCGTTTGACCAGGCCCTACGGATGGTGCGCTCTTGTGGTCCCGGTGCCCTCCTGGCAAAATGTGACATTAAATCGGCATTCCGATTGCTGCCAGTGCACCCTGGGTACTTTGAGCTATTGGGTTTTAGATTCCAAGGGAAGTTTTATGTAGATAAGGCCATGCCTTTTGGCTGCTCTATTTCATGTTTGGCATTCGAACGTTTTAGCACTTTTCTTCAGTGGGCCTTTGTTCGCAGGTCCGGGTCTCGGTCTGTATCCCATTACCTCGATGACTTTTTGTTCGTGGGTGAACGGGGCTCGGACACGTGCACGCGTCTCCTCACTACATTTCAAACGCTAAAGCAGGAACTGGGTGTCCCCTTAGCGCCTGAAAAGACCGAGGGCCCATCTACTATGCTCACATTTCTAGGTATTGAAATTGACACGGTCGCACAGGCATCCCGATTACCCATGGATAAGGTCACCCGGATCTCCGCGATGATTTTGGCATTGATGGCCAAACGTAAAGTGTCACTTCGTGAGCTGCAGGTACTTCATTGACATCTTAACTTTTGCCTGCAGGATGGTGACACCCGGCAGAGCATTTGCCCAGCGCCTATGTGACGCCATGTCTGGCCTGTTGAAGCGCCACCATAGGGTCCGACTGACCAGGGGCATGCGGGCTGACCTTTTGGTTTGGCTCACATTCCTACGGGATTTTAACGGGGTCTTTTTTCTGGAGATCAGACCTTATGGTTTCCCCTAGATTCCAAGTACAGTCGGATGCCTCCGGCTCCCTGGGATATGGGATTTATTTTGAGGGGAGGTGGGCTTACGGCCAATGGGCTCTCGCATGGCGTGGCATGGATCGCCTCCGCGATCTTACCTTTCTTGAGTTCCTTCCCATCCTGGGAGCTTTGATGCTATGGGGCGAGGAGTGAGCCAACTCAGTGGTCCATTTTTTGGTGTGACAATGCGGCAGTGTTGCACATTGTCAACGCTCAGACGTCTAAATCGCCTAGGGTTATGGCGTTGGTTCACCAATTTGTGTTACTAAGCCTACGCCTAAATGTGCTGTTTAAGGCCAGACATGTCCCAGGCATTAATAATGATATTGCTGATGCTTTATCCCGCCTGTAGATCCCCCAGTTCCGTGCCTTGGCTCCGGAAGCAAAGGAATTCCCCTCGCCACTCCCGGCCGAGATTTAGACATTTGGCGAGGAGAGGTGAACCGGGCGATTGGCATGTCTTTGGCACCTCACACGCGTAAGGTGTATCAACATGCTTTTGTACAATTTAGAACCTTTTGTGTGCAACTACAGTTGCCCGAAGTGTGGCCCATTCCAGTGGAACAGGTTTTACAATTTATGGTTTATCTACACAGTCAGGGTTTGGCTCCTCGTACTATAGCATTCAGGCTGTCGGCACTGGCATTTATGGCCAAAGTGAGGGGTTTTGCTGACTGCGTTAATGATTTCCGCATATGTCATGTTTTGGAGGGGTGGACACGGGAACGTGGCCGCCGCCCGGACACTCGTCACCCAATTTCACCAGAGGTCCTGACCCACCTTGCACGAGGCTGGCATAACTTGTGTTATGATAGGTATGAGGTGGCTCTTTTTAATGCAGCTACCACGGTGGCCTTCTTTGGAGCGCTCCGCATCAGTGAGTTGGTACTACTGTCTAAGGCGGATGCGACTCGTAGGGCACTGGAACTCAACGATGTCTATGTCACTAATGAGTGGGCTCAGTTGAGGATACGGTTCTCAAAAGTTGATCAGCACGGCGTAGGCAGTGGAGTTAGACTGCTACGATGTTCCTTTGCAGACATCTGTCCGGTTGGTGCCCTACATGAGTTTTTGGCAGTGCGTGGTGCACACCCTGGCCCGTTTTTCTGCCACCAGGATGGGTCTCCCCTTACTAAATTGCAATTTTGGAAGGTGACCGGTATGGCACTAACCAGTTTTGGCCTCCCCGGGGCTCGTTACGGCACCCATTCATTTAGGATAGGTGCTGCATCCACTGCGGCTGCATTTGGGTACTCTGAGGCTGATATATGCCGGATGGAGAGATGGGGATCCATGCGTTTTGCATTGTACGTTCGCCCACTTCAGGCATGAGTACCAGTTAAGTCATTATTCTCTTTTCTTCTTTTACAGACCCTGTGTGTCCCCGCACACCAGTGGCAGTATGGCTGGTGGGCCACAGTTACATGCACTGGGCAGCACAGTATGCTGCGGTGGCAGAGTGGGGACCCCAGCTTGGACTACGTGCAACTGCACGTATACGTTGGTACGGTAAGCGCGGAATGAGATGGCGGGAACTGTTGCCATTCCTGTTTTCCATCAGGGATGCTGAACCGCCTGATGTCCTTGTACTGCACCTCGGGGGCAATGACCTTGCCCAGATCACTGTCCTTTCCTTAAAATTCACGATCTGCAGTGACCTGGCTTATTTGCATTATGTCTGACCATCCACAAGGCTGCTATGGTTGGACATCGTGCCGCGTCATAGTTACAGGGGAGGTATTGACCTCCGTGCCCTTGACCGTGCTCGCCGCTCGGTGAACAGGGTGGTTGCCCAGTTCTTGTCAGACAAGGGTTTGGGGATGGTCATCCGGCACCCCACGATTAGTTTGCAAAATTACGATCTCTATGCAGGGGATGGGGTCCACCTGTCGGCTAGAGGTATGAACCTCTTTTTGGAAGATTTGCAAGCAGGCCTGTTGACCGAGCTGACACTCTGGGGGGGGGGGGGCGGTGAGTCTTCATTGAAGCCTCCCCGTGTGGCGGGTAGCACTGGTAAGGTAAATATTTATGACCCATAGGTATCCGGCAGGTTCACAATTGACTGGCCAACACTTAGACAGGTACAGGTGACCGGTCAACGACAAACCAGGCAAGGGGTGATGGCAGGAGCTTTTCAGCATGCATCACCCCGTGATTTGACGGATACACGTCATACCAGTGTTACTGCGGCCTGCTTGCCTTAAGAATTACAATTGGATGAATACACCAATTGAAAGTTATAATTAGGACTAGGGCATTATTCAATAAAAGTGGCCCAATGCCTTTTTCCATATACCATATATTCTGAGTCTTTCTTTGGGGGGTGCGCCTGCAAAGCTCCTGAATCACAATGATTTGTGTTCACGTGAAAGGTGTAGGTGAAAGTTTTGTACTGCTGTTGTTTTTCGTCTTGAAACCTTTCATTGCACTTTCTTTCACACCTTGCCTATCAAGTTCTACAACATGTTTTTCATCCAATGGCATCATTAATGCTGTCAGCAGTCAATCAGTGACAGTGAAAAATTAGATTCTGTAAAGCAGTCTGGAAACCAGTGGTGATGGAATTTGTTTCTGTGTCAGTGTAACACTGAGTGGTGGTTCTTTGGTCAGGGTTGGGGTATTTCTATTTTGTTGCTTTTGGTCTTGTTTTGTTGGTTGTATTGATGAATTGGGTTTCTTTGTATACCAGTGTCAAAGTCCAGGATGTAGGTGGTTGGCTAGCAGCATAGGCACCAAGACCCAGGGCAACTAAGCTAAAGCTCAAAGTCAAACCTTATCCAAGTCCTAATCCAAATCCAAGGACAAACTCAGGCGCAGGTAGAGGAACAAAGTTAGTCCAATAAAGGAGACAGTCCAAACAGGCTAGCAGTCAAACAACTAGGAAAGCAACTGAAGCAGGGCACTTTAGGGCTGGAGCAAGAGCAGGAGGTTTACTCTCTGTATTGCTGAGGGGATGGCATACTACTAATAAAATAAACCACTAGTAAAATAAATTAGTGCTTGCATATGACCAATAATTCCTCCTCCTCCCCCTCACCCCATTATGTCCTTTTACTTGCTTTTGGAATAGATTGATTCTCAGTTACCTTACATGCACTTATTTGGGGGGGGAGGGGAGTTCTTAAGGATTCTTTGGGGTTTAGGAAGTGCCAGAAAACATGGCATGTCCTGAAGTCTTAGGCCTAAATGGGGAAACATGAATGGAAAAAAAGGTTTTCCTTTTCATGTAAAACAAAGTAGCTGATGTAATGAAAAGAAAAGAAAAATTCTCTGAAAGAACATGAAACAAAAGAAATATAATGAATAGCTCAATTTATTAATTGCATCTGAAGAACACACTTGACCTCATGAACTGGATTGCAGGCGTATATTTCTTTTGCTTGTAGTTGGTTGTTTTCGTATGCTCTTAATTAAGATTATGAAATCAGCACTTCAGATGAGTATCACCTAAACCTGGCTGACTTTGTAATGCAGTAGTAGCAAACACACCCGGAATAATATAGAGAAGGAAATATTCCAGTGGAAAAAATTTAATATGCTAATTAAAAGTTGTGAAAAACAAAGGATAGTTCACTGCGTGACTGTTTGAGGGGTCTTAAACAAATCATGTACTCTATACACATATACACATTAATATCTGGGTACAACACTCCAAGTAAATAGCATAAGGATCAGTATCAAAAGCAATGCCCCTCCCCTCTTCTTCGAAACTGGGTAAGTCGAGAAAGTGCAATTTAATTGCAGAAGAAATATGTGTCTCTAAAATTACCAGTTTTAAATCTCTAAGACTGTGTTTATGTTCCAGGAAATGGCTGACCAAGGGGGCGTTTGGGGTGCGATTCCTGATACGAGATAAATGTTCTCCCAAACGTACCCTGACCGGTCTCCTTGATTGCCCAATGTAGGCTAGCTGACAGGTACATTTGATCAAATATATGGATTCTTTCGTATGACAACTCGAGAATGACTTTAAATTCAGTGTGAAATTGCTAGAAGGTATTGTTACACAATCAGTCCGCCACATGTAAGGGCAAAACTTGCAGTGCCCGCACGCATGATGTCCTGTGGGGAGCCTGGAGGTAACGGGCCGGGGAGAAATGTCAGCTCGAGACACGTAGTTGGCAATGGTGTTGGTTTTACGGAAGCCAATCATGGGTGGTAATTGGCATCCCGGGGTGTTATCCAAAACGTGCCAATGTTTAAGAATTATGTTCTTAATTTTATTGGCAAGTGGAGTGTAATCGAGTGACCAGGCTAATCTAGCGTTATCGCGTGATGTTGTAATGTCCTCCTTTAGTAAGGTCTGCCTTGGCCGTTGGATCGCTTTGCTCCGTGCTTCTTTGATGATATTGTTGGGATAACCCCTATGTCTTAAGATATTCGAAATTTTGTCAGCTGCTATTAAAAAATCCCGTGAGTTGGTAGAGTTCCGTTTTGCTCTAATGAACAAGCTGTACGGAATATTGGTTTTGAGGTGTTTTGGATGAAAGGACCTAAACTGAAGATAAGGGAAACGGTCTGTAGGTTTATGAAATAATTTGGTTTGAATTTTCCCATCTGCAATGAAAACTGTCAGATCCAAGAAGGATAACGAAGTGGGCTGTAAATTGGAAGTGAATTTTAACTGAGGATGTAGTTGATTAATCCACTTGCAAAAATCATTAATGGAATGTTGATTTTTAAAAATGAAAAATAGGTCATCAATAAATCTTCTATAACATAAAATCTCTGTGAAGAAAGGGTTAACCATGGAGTTGCAAATAAACGTAAAATCAAAATCACACATGAAAATGTTTGCGACTGATGGGGCGAAATTGCAGCCCATCGAGACACCCTGAATCTGCAAAAAGTAACGATTGTCAAATCTGAAAAAATTATGTTCAAAGCATATATCCAATAAATCTAACAAAAAGTCTGTGGGAGGAAAACCGTTGTGTCTCGAATCTAAATGATGGGCTATGAGTGTTCTCACTTCAGAAAGGGGAATATTTGTATATAGCGAGCTGACATCCATCGTGAGCAAGACTGCGTCCGTCGGGACTGCTAGATGCTCAACCGATTGTATGAAATGTGTAGTATCTTTCACATAGGCCGGTGTGTTGATCGAGAACGGAAAAATGTGATGGTTAATGTATTTAGCGAGAGGTTCCAATAAGGAGTTATTGGCACTGATGATGGGTCTACATGGAAAAATATCTAAGTCAGGAGAGTATTTATGTACCTTAGGTAAAAGGTAAAAGATGGGTGTCCTAGGATGTTTATTATGCAGGAATCGAAAGGTGCTCTCCTCGATGTAGTCCATCGCCAGACCACCTTGTAGGACTACTAAGATAATGTTAGATATATGTGTGGTCGGGTTGTGATCCAATTCCATGTAATAATTTGTGTCAGATAATTGATGTCGAGCGGCTTTGAGATAGTCCGCCTTATTGAGCAATACAATGCCCCCTCCCTTGTCGGCTGATTTTATTATTAGTTCTGGATCGCGACCTAGATTATCGAGAAGGGTCATATCTTCCCTTTTCAAATTATAGGAAATTTTAGATGTGCTTTCTAATTTACATATGTCTCTGGTAATGAGTCTTCTGAATACGTCAATGGACGGGTTGTCTATATTAGGTGTAAAAGTGGATCGAGGGGTGAACAATTTAGGTTGTGTGATGTTATCCTTAAAGAATGTTTTTAATTTGAGGAGTCTTATGAGCTTGAACACGTCAACTTTAGTTTGAAAGGGGGAGTATTTAGGCGTGGGTACAAATCCCATGCCGAGATTGAGTAGCTCCGTTTCTCTTACCGTAAGGGTCCGGCTAGAAAAATTGAATACCAAGGAGGGCATGGGGGAACCAACTGCCCTGGTTATTTCTTCCTGGTCTTTTTTGGCGGTCTTTTGTCTAAAAAATCCGTCCTGTTGCGTTGTCTCGAGCCGGTCGAAGTGGAGGCACCTCCCCTGTATCTGTTAGTCCTAAAGTTGTATGGATCTCTGGTGATCTCATCAGCGGACGAATCCGCTATGTCTGAGTCTGTGGTTTCATATTCTGATAACTCGATGGGCCGTCTCCAGGTTACTTGTTTAGAAGTGTGTTTTTTGGTGGACTGCCATCGGTACACCTGCTCATTGTGGTAATCACTCCTGTCTCTGTTTAGTTTTTTATTTTTAAATGCTACCAACTCGTCTTTGAAGCTCTTAAGACGGTTCTCTAAATCTGTCATCCCCCCTGGGACCAAACTGTCCGGAATTACGGTAAGTTGTTCTTTAATGGTGTCGATGTCCTTCCCAATGATTTCTGAATCTTGATGGCATTGATCTATAATAAGAAGAATCAGATCAAAGGAACATCGGTCTAAGATCGCCGTCCACTTATCCAGAAACTCTTTCTTATTGGAGAACAATGTTGGTCCTTTGGGCATTCTTAAACCTCGTGGTATTATAGAAGATTTGTAATATTCCAAGAGGAATGATGCATGTAAATTGAACCTGATCCGCCTCTTTTCTAGGTATTCCAGCTTATTAAGGTTCTCATCCTGAGTGTAAGTATCATGCTGCAGTGGAGTAGCATTTTTCAAGATTCTGTTTCTGTCCGCCTCTGAGAAGGCGAATCCCTTGTCCGTCATGCCGTGAGTGTGGTAACAAGGAAAGACGGCCGGGGTGTAAACAGTAAACTAGTAGTAGCAAACACACCCGGAATAATATAGAGAAGGAAATATTCCAGTGGAAAAAAATTAATATGCTAATTAAAAGTTGTGAAAAACAAAGGATAGTTCACTGCGTGACTGTTTGAGGGGTCTTAAACAAATCATGTACTCTATACACATATACACATTAATATCTGGGTACAACACTCCAAGTAAATAGCATAAGGATCAGTATCAAAAGCAATGCCCCTCCCCTCTTCTTCGAAACTGGGTAAGTCGAGAAAGTGCAATTTAATTGCAGAAGAAATAGTGCAAGGTCCATACGTGTCCACACGTCCGAATAATAAAGTTCATAACGATGAAATAAAGTCTTTATATATGTAACTGAACAATACGGAACGTGGATCATCCAGAGGAAGACAAATCGGCTTAACCCAGTTGGGGGGAAAAAACTGCACAGTCCGTTAAATACTGATGTCCCTCCGGTATGGCGACATTTCGGAGACTTCCTCAGAGTCTACAGTAAATAACAAAGAGAACATACATGTGCAATTCACAACGAGTCACATCACCAAACTGTCCAAGTCTAGTTATTCATATATGCAATCTACATGGTGACAATACTGGCCGAAGGATGTGACTAATATACAAAGTATACAAGTTGTACAGAACTACATAAAAACAGATGGAAAAGACAGACAGGGACGTACCTATTTGAGTATCAGTTCTAGCGCGTGAACCTCTTGAGTTTATTCATACTGTGTTCTCGCGTTAAAGTCCAGTCATCGGGTGCTGGTTTAAATAATCTGGGTGAGAGGTTACGCTACTCAACAATCAACAGCTGTATGCATACCTGCGTGTTGATATTGGGGGTGGGGACCGTCACAAGGGTCCGTACTAGTAAAGACAGAAATAGATGGTAGATTATATCTGTCAAGCTGTTAAAGTGGACCTGACCGCTTACAAAAAAGCTGAAAGGTCCCAGTCCGTATTTAACCCGAACGGGGATAAAGTATTGAAATGGTGTATGTAAAATGCCTCCCGTCTAAGAAGGAATCGCTCGACATCGACTATCTCATGCTTGGTGGGTGTATGTGTCTCTAAAATTACCAGTTTTAAATCTCTAAGACTGTGTTTATGTTCCAGGAAATGGCTGACCAAGGGGGCGTTTGGGATGCGATTCCTGATACGAGATAAATGTTCTCCCAAACGTACCCTGACCGGTCTCCTTGATTGCCCAATGTAGGCTAGCTGACAGGTACATTTGATCAAATATATGGATTCTTTCGTATGACAACTCGAGAATGACTTTAAATTCAGTGTGAAATTGCTAGAAGGTATTGTTACACAATCAGTCCGCCACATGTAAGGGCAAAACTTGCAGTGCCCGCACGCATGATGTCCTGTGGGGAGCCTGGAGGTAACGGGCCGGGGAGAAATGTCAGCTCGAGACACGTAGTTGGCAATGGTGTTGGTTTTACGGAAGCCAATCATGGGTGGTAATTGGCATCCCGGGGTGTTATCCAAAACGTGCCAATGTTTAAGAATTATGTTCTTAATTTTATTGGCAAGTGGAGTGTAATCGAGTGACCAGGCTAATCTAGCGTTATCGCGTGATGTTGTAATGTCCTCCTTTAGCAAGGTCTGCCTTGGCCGTTGGATCGCTTTGCTCCGTGCTTCTTTGATGATATTGTTGGGATAACCCCTATGTCTTAAGATATTCGAAATTTTGTCAGCTGCTATTAAAAAATCCCGTGAGTTGGTAGAGTTCCGTTTTGCTCTAATGAACAAGCTGTACGGAATATTGGTTTTGAGGTGTTTTGGATGAAAGGACCTAAACTGAAGATAAGGGAAACGGTCTGTAGGTTTATGAAATAATTTGGTTTGAATTTTCCCATCTGCAATGAAAACTGTCAGATCCAAGAAGGATAACGAAGTGGGCTGTAAATTGGAAGTGAATTTTAACTGAGGATGTAGTTTAGGTCCTTTCATCCTTTGTTTTTCACAACTTTTAATTAGCATATTAAATTTTTTCCACTGGAATATTTCCTTCTCTATATTATTCCGGGTGTGTTTGCTACTACTAGTTTACTGTTTACACCCCGGCCGTCTTTCCTTGTTACCACACTCATGACTTTGTAATGCTGCAGGACTGTGTCCTTCAGAAACAACACAAACTATTGTGTGGTGTGTGTCTGTGAGACCAAAAGAGTGGAGACATAATGACAAATTAAGAGGGTAAGGAAATAATTTTATCCAGTATCTACCTCCTAGGGTGCATGAAGAGAGGTTTGCAATTACCAGACCAGAATGATTGTGTGATTTAAAATTTTTGATTCATCTGCTGGGATAAATCCTAGACTTCTGTGAATCATGTAGAGTCTGAGTTACTAATGGAGGACCTTTGGAAGAGGGAACTGTTACTATCTAACGTGACAATCCAATCTTGCATTCTGATTTGTAAATAAAAGACCCCATATCAAGGGAAACTACTTCTGAGTACTCCGTACCCAGAGAACCCTGAAAGTGGTTCCCGTAAGTCAGAGTCAGTCTGACACCATGCAGTTATTTATTATTGTTGGGTCAGAATAATTCATTTCACAATGTTTGCAGCAGAATCAAGACAATGCAAGTGCGGCGCCAAAATGGCCGCCGCGCTCTTTGCGGGGCCCCCCACAGGACGAAGGATCCGGGTAGTTTAGGCCGTGGCCAGCTCCCTTATAAAAGGGGTGGCCACGAGGCAGCCGAGCTGCCATTTTAGCTAAGCGACGGAGCGGAGAAGTTTTTTCCCTGTGTCTCCGTCGCTCCTTACCTACTTTTGGAAGACTTTTGGCGGCGAACCTTCCTTTTTTCGGCTTCCCTTTGCTCTGATTGCGATGCCTTCGAAGAAGAAGGCGGCTTCGAGTGCGGCTCGCGCTGTCAGGAGGCGCAACCCGGGTCGGAGGATCGCGGTGGCGCCTCCCCAGCAGCCGCCTTTGCCGGTACCCGCCGGGACCGGCGGGATGGGGTCTATCACCCCTTGGCCGGAAGCGGGGGACCGGAGTGTGGGCCCGGTAGGGGCTCCGGCCCACGGCCCGCAAGCGGTGGACACCGCTCCTGGCTCTGCCCAGCCTGTTGGGCCTGCGGCAGTTGGGTTGCAGCTTCCCTCGGGGCCTTCTAGCCTTGGGGGGTGGTGTGGCCCCCTGCCTTGGCAGGTGCCTGCACTGACCCTGCCGGGCTTCGGTGTTGGGCAATGGCCCTATTCGGGTCCTGGGGTACAGGGACCTGTACCCACGCCTGTAACGGGCGGGCCGGCCGGCCCTTGGCCCCAGGTCAACGTGGAGGCCTTACTGGCCCGCATTGCGTTGCGGCCCTGGAGGCATCCTTGGCTCAGGCCAGTCATGCTGGGGCTCCCTTTGGGGCTCTTTTTAAGGCGCCGTCGGCTGGGCAACAGCAGGCGACGGGACGGGTTGAGCTGCTGCAGGCGCGTGGCGCGACTTCGGCCACTGCCTCGCAGCTCCCCAGCCAGCAGACAAGTGCGGGTCAGGCCCCGGTGATGAGCTCTACGTCGGTCGTGAGCTCCGACGCCCCCAGTGGGCCGGAACCCCCGGTGGGGGCGGCCCGCGGGGGTGCAGCATGTGAGTATGCGGTACAAGCCAGTACACCCACACACATTGCCGCTATGGGGGGGCTTTCCAATGGCCTTGGCCTCGCGCGGTTGGTGCGGTGGCCCAGCCGCCGGCGCCCCACCCGGCGACGATATCTGCCACCCAGGGCCCCGGGGTCGGGGGTGTTTCTTACACTGGGGGGAATGTTTTGGGGGTGGCTGGGCTAGCACAGGCCCCTTTTCAGATGCCTGCGGTGTCTTCGGTGCCGGTTTCGGCCTTGCCAACGGCGGGGTATTCCTTGCCACTGGGTGACCACTTAGCACAGGCCACCAGAGAAAAGATATGGTGGGGGGAGTATGTAGATATCTTCTCACTCCTAAACAGAGAGCCCACCAAGGAGGAAAGGGAGGGGCAAGATGAGAAAGATAAGGAGCAGGCACGTCGTCGCAAGCCGCCGCGTACCTGGGCCAAATAGCTGCCGGCTTATTTAATCTACATGGCAGTGTACCTGAGGGCGCGGCCGGATTTGGCTATTCCGATGGTCCAATATTTGGACAACATCTATAGGGCGATGGTCGATTTTCCGGGCCCCTCGTGGTTGGCTTATGACGAGGAATTCCGCATGAGGATTCCCCTGCACCCCGAGATGAGGTGGGACGAGCCGTGCCAGAGGCTTTGGCTTCTGTACATGACGCCCACGCGCCCCGCGCCAGGGGAAAGATACCATTGTGGACATGCGGTCCAGCGAGCGGCCCCAGCACAGGTTCCCCGCCAGGTGGCGGGGCAGGGGGTTCCAGCCCGCCTGCTGTGCTGGACTTTCTCGTCCAATGGTTCCTGCAATAGGAAGAATTGCAAGTACAGGCATGAGTGTCCCACCTGTTCGGGCCCCCACGCAGCCTGTGCCTGTCCCAGGCCTGGAGGGATACGGGGCAGAGGGAGGGGCGGACAGTGGGCTGGCAAGACTGCCACAGATGGAGCTGGTTCACCGAAAGGCCCCCTCCCCAATTAAGGTGGACATGTTGGAGCGTTGGCTCACATTGTACCCGAAGGGGGAGGATGCGGAGTATCTCCTTCAGGGTTTTAAGCAAGGGTTCCGTATCCCTTTCATGGGTGATAGGTCCCCTCAGGATGCCCCCAACCTTTTATCCCTTAGGGGGAGGGAGGAGGTGGCTGCTGCCAGCATTAGGAAGGTGGTAGATGCGGGCAGGGTTGCTGGCCCTTTCCCTGCACCCCAGTTTCCCAATCTTAAGGTATCGCCCCTAGGCTTGGTTCCCAAAAAGTCTCTAGGCGAGTTTCGCCTTATTCATCATTTGTCTTACCCAGCCGGCCGATCGGTCAATGATGCTATCCCTGATGACCTTTGTTCGGGCAGGTATACATCTTTTGACCACGCGCTGCGCATGGTGCGCTCGTGTGGCCCGGGTGCCCTGCTGGCTAAGTGCGACATTAAGTCGGCTTTTCGCCTCTTGCCAGTGCATCCGGGCGACTTTGAGTTGCTGGGTTTCAAATTTCTGGGTGAATATTATTTTGATAAGGCCATGCCTTTTGGCTGTTCCATATCATGCTCGGCTTTCGAGCGTTTCAGTACCTTCTTGGAGTGGGCTTTCGTCCGCAGGTCAGGGTCCCGGTCTGTAGCCCATTACCTGGATGACTTTTTATTCGGGTGTGAACGGGGCTGGGACACGTGCACACGTCTCCTCAACACATTTCAGACGCTAATGGAGGAACTCGGTGTCCCTTTAGCGCCCGAAAAGACCGAGGGCCCATCTAACAAGCTAGTATTCCTGGGGGTGGAGATTGACACAGTAGCGCAGGCTTCTAGGTTACCGGGGGATAAGGTGTCCAGGATAGTGGCCCTTATCTCGGATTTGCTGGCCAAGCGCAAGGCATCACTGAGGGAACTGCAAGTGCTACATGGTCATCTCAATTTTGCTTGCAGGGTGGTTGCACCGGGCAGGGCTTTTGCTCGGCGCTTATGCGACGCCATGGCAGGGTTATCCAGGCCTCACCATAGAGTCAGGCTCACCCGGGGCATCAGGGCAGACATGTTTGTCTGGTTACAGTTCCTGAGGGAGTTCAATGGGGTCTCATTTTGGAGGTCTGACCTCCTGGTTTCCCCAAATTTTCAGATCCAGTCTGATGCCTCAGGATCCCTGGGTTATGGGATGTACTTCAATGGGAAGTGGGCCTATGGTGGGTGGCCACCGGCCTGGGCAGGCACGGGTCGCCTGCGCGATCTCACATACCTTGAATTTTTCCCTATCCTGGGGGCTTTGATGCTATGGGGCGAGGAATGGGCCAACTCGGTTGTGCATTTCTGGTGTGACAACGCTGCCGTTGTCCACATTGTCAATCCACAGACTTCCAAATCGCCCAGGGTTATGGACCTAGTGCGCCAGTTTGTGCTGCGCTGCCTGCGCCTCAACGTCTTGTTCAGGGCTAGGCATGTCCCAGGGGTTAATAATGATATTGCTGATGCTTTGTCCCGCCTGCAGATCTCCCGGTTCCGTGCCTTGGCTCCGGATGCGGAGGAATTTCCCTCGCCACTCCCGGACGAGATGTGGACCATTGGCAAGGAGAGGTGAACCGGGCGATCGGCCTGTCACTGGCGCCCCGCACGCGTAAGGCATATCAACAAGCATTTAATTCTTACAGGGCATTTTCTGCCCAATTTCACCTGCCAGAGACCTGGCCTATCCCGGTGGACCATGTCCTGCGGTACATGGTTCACCTGCATGCCCAGGGCCTCGCACCTCGCACCATAGCATCCAAGCTCTCGGCGCTGGCTTTTATGGCCAAAGTGGGGGGTCATGTGGACAGCACCTCTGACTTCCGTGTGAGACATGTTTCGGAGGGGTGGGTGCGCGAGCGCGGGCGTTGCCCGGACGACCGGCACCCTATTTCCCCAGGGGTTCTTACCCAGTTGGCCCGGGGCTGGCCAGGCCTCTGTTTTGATCATTATGAGGCAGCCCTTTTTCATGCAGCCACAACGGTGGCATTTTTTGGAGCGCTCCGCATCAGCGAACTTGTGATGCTGTCTAAGGCGGATGCTAGTTGTAGGGCACTGGAACTCGAGGATGTCTATGTTGTCAAAGACTGGGCCCAGTTGAGGATCAGCTCCTCTAAGACCGATCAGCATGGCGTAGGCAGTGGTGTAAGACTGCTACGGTGTTCTTTGGCAGACATCTGTCCGGTTGGTGCCCTACAGGAGTTTCTTGCACTGCGTGGCACGCACCATGCCCCGTTTTTCTGTCACCAAGATGGGTCTCCCCTTACTAAATTTCAGTTTTGGAAGGTGACAGGCAGAGCCCTCGCCAGGGTGGGCCTACCAGGTGCCCGTTAAGGCACACATTCATTCTTTATTGGGGCAGCCTCTACAGCAGCTGCTTTTGGGTACTCCGGGGCTGACTTACGCAGCATGGGGAGGTGGGGTTCGCAATGTTTTCAGTTTTATGTGCGCCCACTTCCGCCGTGAGTACCAATTCAGTCACCTTACCTTCCTTTTTCCTCAATTTTCTTACAGACCCTGGGTGTCGTATTACACCGGTGACAGTATGGCTGGTGGGCCACAGCTACGTGCAAAGGGCAGCGCGTTACGCTGCGGCGACAGAGTGGGGACCCCGACTGGGACTGGGTGAACACGCCAGTCTCACATGGCATGGTAAGCCTGGGATGTTATGGCGGGAGCTGCTGCCTTTTCTTTTTTCAGGCAGAAGTGCTGACCCGCCTGACATTCTCATCATACACCTGGGGGGCAATGATTTGGGTCAGGTCACCGGCTTATCGCTCAAGCATGCGATTTGCGAGGACCTCGCCTACTTGCACTACGTCTGGCCTCCCACAACCCTGGTTTGGTCGGACATGATCCCGCGCCATTCTTACAGAGGGGGCGTTGACCTCATGGCCCTTGACCGCGCTAGGCGCACGGTCAATAGGGCGGTGGCGTGGTTCCTTGCCGACAGGGCTTGGGGACGGGTCAGTCGTGACCCCGCTATTAGCCTACAAAATTATGACTTGTATGCAGGGGATGGGGTCCATCTGTCGCGAGGAGGTATGGATCTCCTCTTGGGTGATTGGCGAGCAGGCCTGTTGACCGAGCTGACGGTCTGGGGGCGGCGTCAGGCCTTCTTTGAAGCCTCTCCGTGTGGCGGGTAGCACTGGTAAGGTAAACAGTTATGACCCACAGGTATCCGGCAGGTTCGCAATTGACTGGACAACACTAGATAGGAATAAATTAGTTAAACGTTGTCCGGTCAACGACGAACCAGGCGACGGGGTGATGGCGATAGCTAGCCAGCATGCATCACCCCGTGATTTCACGGATACGAGTCAGAGGGTGGGGCCATGAGTTAGATATTGACTATGGTCAACAATTTGTTTGTTGTCAACAAACAAATTGATACAAATTGATACATTGTAACCAATTGCCGTTGGCAATTTTGGGTGGTACCTTACCAGTGTTACTTCGGCCTGCTTGCCTTAAGAATTATGATTGGTCGTTTTACCAATACAAATTTATAATTCGGACTAGGGCATGAATCAATAAATGTGGCCCAATGCTGTTATCCACTTTCAATGGTGTCTGAGTCCGTTATTGGGGGGTGCGCCTGCAATGCAAGCGCGGCGCCAAAATGGCCACCGCGCTCTTTGCGCACCCCCCCACAGGACGAAGGATCCGGGTAGTTTAGGGCGTGGCCAGCTCCCTTATAAAAGGGGTGGCCATGAGGCAGCCGAGCTGCCATTTTAGCTAAGCGACGGAGCGGAGAAGTTTTTTCCCCTCCACCCCCTCCCTAGTTAACAGTGTGATATTCTGGTCGCTTCGGGGCCGGGTGGGAATTTTTGGCTGGGACCCACATTGGCTTCCGGGTCCTGGCTTTTTTGCCCATCCCACACTGTTGCTATGGTTTGATATAGGGGTTCTTATGCTACTACTGTTGACTTTGGTCACATGGGCGGGTAGCACTGGTAAGGTAAACAGTTATGACCCACAGGTATCCGGCAGGTTCGCAATTGACTGGACAACACTAGATAGGAATAAATTAGTTAAACGTTGTCCGGTCAACGACGAACCAGGCGACGGGGTGATGGCGATAGCTAGCCAGCATGCATCACCCCGTGATTTCACGGATACGAGTCAGAGGGTGGGGTCATGAGTTAGATATTGACTACGGTCAACAATTTGTTTGTTGTCAACAAACAAATTGATACAAATTGATACATTGTAACCAATTGCCGTTGGCAATTTTGGGTGGTACCTTACCAGTGTTACTTCGGCCTGCTTGCCTTAAGAATTATGATTGGTCGTTTTACCAATACAAATTTATAATTCGGACTAGGGCATGAATCAATAAATGTGGCCCAATGCTGTTATCCACTTTCAATGGTGTCTGAGTCCGTTATTGGGGGGTGCGCCTGCAATGCAAGCGCGGCGCCAAAATGGCCGCCGCGCTCTTTGCGCCCCCCCCACAGGACGAAGGATCCGGGTAGTTTAGGGCGTGGCCAGCTCCCTTATAAAAGGGGTGGCCATGAGGCAGCCGAGCTGCCATTTTAGCTAAGCGACGGAGCGGAGAAGTTTTTCCCCTCCACCCCCTCCCTAGTTAACAGTGTGATATTCTGGTCGCTTCGGGGCCGGGTGGGAATTTTTGGCTGGGACCCACATTGGCTTCCGGGTCCTGGCTTTTTTGCCCATCCCACACTGTTGCTATGGTTTGATATAGGGGTTCTTATGCTACTACTGTTGACTTTGGTCACATGGGCGGGTAGCACTGGTAAGGTAAACAGTTATGACCCACAGGTATCCGGCAGGTTCGCAATTGACTGGACAACACTAGATAGGAATAAATTAGTTAAACGTTGTCCGGTCAACGACGAACCAGGCGACGGGGTGATGGCGATAGCTAGCCAGCATGCATCACCCCGTGATTTCACGGATACGAGTCAGAGGGTGGGGTCATGAGTTAGATATTGACTACGGTCAACAATTTGTTTGTTGTCAACAAACAAATTGATACAAATTGATACATTGTAACCAATTGCCGTTGGCAATTTTGGGTGGTACCTTACCAGTGTTACTTTGGCCTGCTTGCCTTAAGAATTATGATTGGTCGTTTTACCAATACAAATTTATAATTCGGACTAGGGCATGAATCAATAAATGTGGCCCAATGCTGTTATCCACTTTCAATGGTGTCTGAGTCCGTTATTGGGGGGTGCGCCTGCAAAGAGTAACATAGTTATTCATATTTATTTATTTATTTTGTCCAATATATATAGCCACCCAACTCGAAATGACTCTGGGTGGCTCACAAAGTTATACAACAACACAGTCTAAAACTTAAAACCCATAAGAACCCAATTAAAAGTACTACAAAAATCACCCAACAGCTAAAAGAGTGAGGAAGTGATATTGCTATATAAGCCCGCAAGCGGGAGTTACCACATCACCGGTGCCCCATACCTGCTTTGCCAGCCAGGTTTTTAGCTCTTTCCTGAAGAGCAGCAACTCTGTCTGGAGTCGTAACTCAATTGGCAGGAGGTTCCATAGGGCCGGAGAAGACATAGAGAAGGTCCTCCTTCTGGTGCTAGAGAGACAAGCCTCCCTAGTAGATGGCACAATGAGAGAGCCTCTCCGGTCTGCTCTTTTGGGATGGACAGATGTTCTTGGGGTGACATAGTCTCGTAAGTATCCTGGCCCACTACCATGCAGGGCTTTAAAGGTCATTACCAGCACCTTGAATTGCACCTGGAGGCAAACTGTAACCAGTGCAGCTCCGAAAGCAGTGGAGGCATGGGCATAATGCGCACACCCCATCACCACCAGGGCAGCCACATTCTGGACCAGTTGCAGCCTCCGAATGGTCATCAAGGGCAGGCCCATGTAGAGTGCATTACAATAGTTCAGTCTGGAGGTGACCAGATCATGTGTGACCATGAGCAAAGAGTCCCGATTTAGGAGCAGGCATAACTGGCGTATGACACAAAGTTGTGCAAAAGCCCCCCTGGCCATATAACTTGCAGGTTTAGTATGCACGACAGTGTAAAATAGAACAATGCTTCTAATTGGCATGTCCTGAAGTCATAGGTCCAAAATGATGGTTGCCAGGTCAGCAGCATTTCAGTTTGCAGGCGCACCCCCCCAATGATGGACTCAGACACAAATAAAAGTGGATAACGGCATTGGGCCACATTTATTGATTCAAGCCCTAGTCCGAATTATAAATTTCTATTGGTAAAACGACCAATCATAATTCTTAAGGCAAGCAGGCCGAAGTAACACTGGTAAGGTACCACCCAAAATTGCCAACGGCAATTGTTACAATGTATCTATTTGTATCAATTTCTTTGTTGACAACAAACAAATTGTTGACCGTAGTCAATATCTAACTAATGACCCCACCCTCTGACGTGTATCCGTAAAATCAGGGGGTGATTCCAGCCGTCTAGTGGTAACCATCACCCCCTTGCCTGGTTCGTCGTTGACCGGACAACGTTTAAACAACTTATGCCTATCTAGTGTTGTCCAGTCAATTGCGAACCTGCCGGATACCTGTGGGTCATCAATGTTTACCTTACCAGTGCTACCCGCCACCCGGAGAGGCTTCAATAAAGGCTCGACGCCCCCCCCCCCCAAGACCGTCAGCTCGGTCGACAGGCCTGCTCGCCAATCACCCAGCAGGAGGTCCATACCTCCTCGCGACAGATGGACCCCATCCCCTGAATAAAGCCCATAATTTTGCAAACTGATGGCGGGATGATGACTGACCCGCCCCCAGCCCTTGGTCGAAAGGAATCGGGCAACAGCCCTGTTCACCATGCGCCGAGCGCGGTCCAGGGCCTAGAGGTCAAAGCCTCCCCGATAAGCATGCCGTGGGACCATATCTGACCAAACAAGGGTTGTGGCGGGCCATACGTAATGTAAGTAGGCGAGGTCCCCGCAAATCGCATGCTTGAGCGATAAGCCAGTGACCTGACCCAAGTCATTACCCCCAAGGTGTATGATCAGAATGTCGGGCGGGTCGGCATTCCTCGACGAAAAGAGGAATGGCAAAAGCTCCCGCCACAACATACCGGGCTTACCGTACCATGTGAGATGTGCGTATGCACCCAGTCCCAGTCGGGGTCCCCAATCTGTCGCCGCAGCGTAACACGCTGCCCTGTGCACGTAGCTATGGCCCACCAGCCATACTGTCACCGGTGTGATACGACACCCAGGGTCTGTCAAGGGAAAAAACAGGGAAGGAAGAGATACATGGTGACTCAAAAGGTACTCACGGTGGGAGTGGGCGAACATAAAACTGGAAACACTGTGAGCCCCACCTCCCCATGCTGCGTATGTCAGCCCCGGAGTACCCATAAGCAGCCGCAGTAGAGGCCGCCCCAATTCTGAATGAATGGGTGCCGTAACGGGCCCCAGGGAGGCCGACGCTAGCCAGTGCCTTCCCAGTCACCTTCCAAAACTGAAATTTAGTGAGGGGAGACCCATCTTGGTGACAGAAAAACGGGCCATGGTGCATGCCACGCAGTGCAAGGAACTCTTGTAGGGCACCAACCGGACAGATGTCTGCCAAGGAACATCGTAGCAGTCTTACTCCACTGCCTACGCCGTGCTGATCTGTTTTAGAGGAGCGTATCCTCAATTGAACCCAATCATTGCAAACATAGACATCGTCGAGTTCCAGTGCCCTACGACTTGCATCCGCCTTAGACAGCATCACAAGCTCGCTGATGCGGAGCGCTCCAAAAAAGGCCACCGTTGTAGCCGCACGAAACAGGGCTGCCTCATACCTATCGAAACATAGGTCCTGCCAGCCTTGTGCCAGTTGGGTAAGTACCCCAGGGGAAATTGGGTGACGGTCGTCCAGGCAACGCCCACGTTCCCGCACCCACCCCTCCAAAACATGTCTCACGCGGAAATCAGCGGTACTGTCCGCATGACCCCCCACTTTGGCCATAAAAGCCAGCGCTGATAGCCTGGATGCTATGGTGCGGGGTGCCAGGCACTGAGCGTGCAGGTAAACCATGAAACGGAGGATGTGGGCCACTGGGATCGGCCAGGTATCTGGCAGGTGAGATTGGCTACAGAAGGTCCGAAAGGAAACCAACGCGTGGTGATACGCCTTACGCGTGCGTGGCGCCAGTGACATGCCGATCGCCCGGTTCACCTCTCCTTGCCAAAGGTCCATATCTCCTGCGGTAGTGGCGAGGGAAATTCCTCCGCATCCGGGGCCAAGGCACGGAACCGGGAGATCTGCAGGCGGGACAAAGCATCAGCAATATCATTATTGACCCCCGGGACATGCCTGGCTCTGAACAGTACATTGAGGCGCAGGCTGCGCAACACAAACTGGCGGGCAAGGTCCATGACCCTGGGAGATTTAGAGGTCTGTGAGTTGACAATGTGGACAACGGCCGCATTGTCACACCAGAAATGCACCACAGAGTTGGCCCACTCCTCACCCCATAGCATCAAGGCCCCCAGTATGGGAAAAAATTCCAAGTATGTGAGATCCCTCAGGCGACCCGTGCCTGACCAGGCTGGTGGCCATCCACCATATGCCCACTTCCCATTGAAGTACATCCCATAACCAAGGGATCCCGAGGCATCAGACTGAATTTGAAATTGGGGCGAAGCCAGGAGGTCTTACCTCCAAAATGAGACCCCGTTGAACTCCCTCAGGAACTGTAGCCATACATGCAGATCTGCCCTGATGCCTCGTGTCAATCTCGCCCTATGATGGGGCCTGGATAAGCCTGCCATGGCGTCACACAAGCGCCGAGTAAATGCCCTGCCGGGCGCGACCACCCTGCAAGCGAAATTAAGGTGTCCATGTAGCACCTGCAGTTCCCGAAGGGATGCCTTGCGCTTGGCCAGCAAGTCCGATATAAGGGCCACTATCCTGGACACCTTGTCTTCGGGCAACCTAGACGCCTGGGCCACCGTATCAATTTCCACCCCCAGGAACACTAATTTATTAGACGGGCCTTCGGTCTTTTCGGGCGCTAAAGGGACACCAAGTTCCTCCATTAGCGTCTGAAATGTGTTGAGGAGACGTGTGCACGTGTCCCAGCCCCGTTCACCCCCGAACAAAAAATCATCCAGGTAATGGGCTACAGACCGAGACCCTGACCTACGGACGAATGCCCACTGCTGGAATGTACTGAAACGCTCGAAAGCCGAGCAGGATATGGAACAGCCGAATGGCATGGCTTTGTCAAAATAATATTCACCCCGGAATTTGAAACCCAGCAACTCAAAGTCACCCGGGTGCACTGGTAAGAGGCGAAAAGCCGACTTAATGTCACACTTAGCTAACAGTGCACCCGGGCCACATGAGCGCACCATGCACAACGCCTGGTCAAAGGATGTATACCTGACAGAACAAAGGTCATCAGGGATAGCATCATTGACCGAGTGGCCGGCTGGGTAGGACAAATGATGAATCAGGCGGAACTCGCCCGGGGATTTTTTGGGCACTAGTCCTAGAGGAGACACTTTAAGGTTGGGGAACGGGGGTGCGGGGAAAGGGCCAGCAACCCTGCCCGCAACAATCTCCTTATTAATGCTGGCAGCAGCCACCTCCTCCCTCCCCCTAAGTGACAACAGGTTGGGTGCATCCTGCGGTGACCTATCCCCAGTGAAAGGAATACGAAAACCCCGCTGAAAACCCTGAAGGAGGTACACAGCGTCTGCTCTCCTTGGGTACAATGCAAGCCAACGCTCAAGCATGTCGACATTAATTGGGGAGGGGGCCTTTCGGTGAACCCGCTCCCTCCGTGGCAGTCCTGCCTGCCCCTTGTCCGCCCCTACCCCTGCCCCTGTACCCTCCCGGTCTGGGACAGGCGGAGGCAGCATGGGGGCCACCACAAGAGGGGCACTCATGCTTGTACTTGCAATTTTTCTTGTTGCAAGAACCATTGGACGAGAAGGTCCAGCACAGCAGGCGGGCTGGAACCCCCTGCCCCACCACTTGACGGGGAACCTGTACCGGGGCCGCTCGTTGGACCGCATGTCCACAATGGTATCTCTCCCCAGGCGCCGGGCGCGTGGGGGTCATAGACAGAAGCCACAGCTTCTGGCAGGGCTCGTCCCACCTCATCTCCGGGTGCAGTGGAATTCTCATGCGGAATTCTTCGTCGTAAGCCAGCCACGCCGGGCCCGGGAAGTCAACCATAGCCCGGTAAATGTTGTCCAGATACTAGACCATAGGGATGGCCAAGTCCGGCCTAGCCCTGAGGTAAACGGCCAGGTAAATCAAGTACGCTGGCAGCCAATTTGCCCACGTGCGTGGCGGCTTACGACGACGTGCCTGCTCCTTGTCCTTCTCGTCCAGCCCTTCCCTCTCTTCTTTGGTCGGCTCCCTATTTAGAAGGGAGAAGATATCTACATACTCGCCCTTCCAAATCTTTTCCTTGGTGGACTGGGCCAGATGGTCCCCCAGGGGCAAGGAATACCCTGCTGTTGCCAGAGCCGACACCGGCAGAGAGGGAAATGCGGGCAAAGCAAAGGGGGCCTGAGCCAGCCCGGGGATCCCCAACACATTTCCTAGCACATTGGGAGCGCCACCCCGCCCCAGGCCCTGGATCAAAGGGAAAGCCGCTTGGTGTGCCGGGGGCCATTGGACCGCCGGACCACCCAATCGAGGCCACGGCCATTGAACAGCCCCCCCCCCCCGAAGGAAGTCAGTTGTGTGGGTGCATTAGCTTGAACCGCATACTCACCCGATGCACCCCCACGGGCCGCCCCCACCGGGGGTTCCGGCCCGCTGGGGGCGTCGGAGCTCACGACCGAAGCTGAGCTCGTCGACGGGGCCAGACCAGCACCAGACTGCTGCACCTGTGGGGTGGGGAGCTGCGAGGCAGTGGCCGCCACCGGCCCATGCGCCTCAGGCGGCTCAACCCGACCCATCGCCGGCCGCTGTTTGGCGGCCAAAGGGGGCACCTGGAATCCCAAGGGCACCCCTGTTTGGTTAGCCCTCGCCAAGGACGCTTCAAGGGCCGCAACCCGGGCCAGGAGGGCCTCCACGTCGACATAGGCCCCGGCCCCAACGGGGGGCAAATGGGGAGCCGGCCCATGAATCACGGGTACCTGTCCAGGTCCCTGAGCCCCCGAGGCCACATAAGGCCAAGCGCCCATGCTCGGCCCTTGGGCAGCCATGGGCACGCCCTGCAAAGGCAGGGTGCCCAACCATCCTCCATGACTCGCACCCCCCATGGGGAACTGCGGGCCAGAGCAAGAGGGCCCAGCCACGCTGCCCATGGCAGGGGCGGTGGTCGCCGTTTGCGGGCCAAGGGCCGAGGCCCCTTCCGGGGCAGCCGGTATACACCGTGCTCCGGGCCAAGGAGCTACCGATCCCATCCCACCGTTCCCGGTGGGCTCCGCTAAAGGCGGCTGCGGAACGGGCGCAGTCGCGGTCCTCCGACCCGGCTGACACCTCCGCTCCGATCGAGCCACGTTCGCGGCTGCCTTCTTCTTCGAGGGCATGGCTAAGGTAGCTAGGAAGCCTAAAACAAGAGAAAGCTGCCCGAAAAAGGCTTCCCCAAAAGGACACGAGCGATGGAGGTCAGAAGGAAAAACTTCTCCGCTCCGTCGGTTCGCCAAAATGGCAGCACGGCTGCCTCGTGGCCAGCCCCTTTTATTAGGGTGCTGGTAACGCCCCTAACTACCCGGATGGTTTCGTCCGGTGGGGGGGGGGGCGGAAAGAGTGCGGCGGCCATTTTGGCGCCACGCTTCCATTCTGAAATTTCAGGGCCAAAGTCCAAGACTTGGAGCTTGATCCATGTAACATGAGCCTTACAGCTTAAAACCTGAGAACTGTATTGAATGTGTATAGGCAGACAGAGAGACAGACACACAGAGAGACATATATATGTTCTCCACACTCAGATGTCTGCTCCTATACATACAAATACCATGCAGAGTCTTCCTTTTACTGTATTCTTTTCAGCCCGTGACACTATTTTTTTTAAAAGTTACAGTTTCTAGACTCAAATCCTGAATGGGCTCACTGAATCTATAAATTGCCCATTGTGTAGAAAATACATTTTTCCATAAAAAAAGGATGAAAAGAAAAAACACAATGGCTTGTTCCTGTTACAGCCAAGTTTTCCTTTTGAAAGAGCTGAATTTCTTATAGCTTGAAAGCGGTACGGCACCTGCAAGCTATTCAGCCTTGCAAAGCTCCACAATGCAATCATACATAAAGAATCCCCCAAAGCCATCAACTCCTCCCCAAAGGAGAAGGAAAGTAAAGCAGCCGTGTGATGCTGATTGGTAAAGTAATGAATTATTTGACTTTATGAAATGTTTCTGTGCAGAGCTTCAGATACAATGGCTAAGTTCTTGGCTAGATCTTGCTTTGTTTGTTATTTGATTGTTTGTTTATTCCTTACACCTAAACTATCACTCATTTCGTTTATGATTGGAGTAGTATGATGTACATACCTGTCAAGTTGCCGGTGTCCAAATACGGGAAGGTTTCTGGCTGCCGGGGTTGGCGCATGTGCGCCACTGCCTCTGACGTCAGAGACAGTGACACACATGCACAGTAACCCCTGCGTGCATGTGCAGAAACCCCTTTGGCCAGGAAAGGGGTTATTGTGCATGCGTGCCAGTCAGAGGCAGCGGCACGCATGCACAGTAACCCCTTTCCTGGCCATTCAAATACAGGATGACGGAAGGAAGGAGCAAGATGGAGTGGTGAATTATGGGAAATCCCGGCCAAAACAGGATACTTGACAGGTATGATGATGTATATGAACCCTTCAGCTTCTGGCTCCTTAACAGAAGCCAGGAAAAAGAGTTATCCCATTTTTATGAAATTAGATTCCTTTGTGTAGCAGTATTTTCCTACCCAAGAAATCTTGCTGGATTTATCCTGCAAGAGGTTCAGCCTGCATAAGACAAAGATCAGCCCAAGATATGTTGTTGCCTGAGATTAACATCAAACTTGACATGACGGTCCCTTCCATTTCACTGACAGAAGTTGACCAAACTTGGAGGTAAAAGAAGAATGAATACATACTTTATTAGTGGTCCTTAATGAATAGTCAAAATGGATTACTTCTTATTTTGATTCAGGCCTGTATTTTGGCTTTTCAGCTTACCACTATTGCATGTATTACTGTGTGTAAACCATTACGCTAATATACCAGCAACTGCCTGAAACTTACTCAAATTTTTGACACAAAATTATTAAACACTAACTAGCATGTTTTTGCCCAGCACTGCCAGGCTTTTTTGGTGGTTTTTTTTTTGGGTGGTAGGGATTACACACACAACACAAGTACACACAGACACACACACAATACACACACAACCATGCACACACACAATACGCACACTGCACACACAACACAATCAAACACACACTCATCACACACACACACACACACACACACACACACACACACACACACACACACCACACCACACCACAACCACACACACAACACAATCACACACACACACACACACACAATGTACACACACATGCCATAGCTCTGTGGGGAGAGGAGTGGATCCTCCCTCCCTCCGGAAGCCTCAGTGACCACACACACACACACACACACACACACACACACACACACACACACACACACACACACACACACACACAATCTTGACGAAGTTGGGGGAGGGAATCTCCCTCCTCCCCCAATCTTCGGCGACAACTCACAGAAGGCCGTGCCAGGGGGAAAGGACCAGCTGGCAAAAAGTAAGTGTGGTGGGGGTTAGTGAGTGCAGGGGAAGGTGGGGGTGGGGGGCATACCTACTAGGGCCTCGACACCCACAGGGATGAAAGAAAAGGCCGGTGCGCCTCCCAACGCAGAAGGCTGTGCCAGGAGGGGAACACCCAGCCGGCAAAAGGTAAGTGTGGTGGGGGTTAGGGAGTGGGGGGGGGGGGCAAGGTGGTGGGGTGGTTGGGCTGAGGACTTACCGGGGCCATGCCTCCCCCCCACTCCTTAACCCCCACTGCACTTAACTTCTGCCGGCTGGGTGTTTTTTCCCCAGCACGGTTTTTTAAAGCCGGCATGCCGGCTGCCCCACCTCCTCCACGCGTGCGCCCTTCAGCCTCATTGGCTGAGGGGTGGCACAGCACGGAGGATGCTGGGCCTGGTAGTTTTTTGTTGGCCGCGTTCGTGGGGTGGTTGAGCCACTGGCGACTGCCGGACCCTTGTATCGATAGTTGGTCAGGGTGAAGGTAAGTGTGGCCGGCTCGGTACGGCATAGTAGGGATGGGTGTCAGTCTTGACAGCTTTAAGAAAGAATTAGACAAGTTCATGGAGGACAAGGGTATCAATGGCTATAATTATGGATATCTAAGGACAACCTCCAGGTTGGAGAGATAGGCAGGATATCTCTCAATGCCATTTCGAGGGAATCCTAAGCAGGTGAAGGCATCTGCTTTTGAATACCCTGAAGCAAATGGTGAGCCACTGTGTGAGACAGAATGCTGGACTGGATGGGCTGTGGCCTGTTCCAGCAAGGCTGTTTTTATGTTCTTATGTACTTATGTGCGGGCATGCATGCCGGATTCCAACGGTTAATGTCCCTTCTTATAGGTAAAGATGGGTTACTGCCAATACTCATGATCTGGATTTGGGTTAAGGCCACTTGTAGCCACCAAGCCTTTTGGTATGGTCAAAAATACAAGGTTTTCAAGACAAGGTATGGGGAGGAGAAGGAGGAACTGGGGGGGGAGAGGAATTCTGCAAAATTTTCACAGAAGACTACGAATATTTGAAAACTATCAAAATACTCTTGTAATCTTAATCAAAAGAGAAGAGACTTTTGAAATATTTTGTTCAGACTTGTGGGAAAGAAATAGATAACGATTTCTATCCTGGTGGCAAGTAGATTTATGCTTGTAATTCAAGATTAACATCTGGGCCTTTCCTAGAATTTTTAATATAGTGTTTCTTATAAAGCCCCCAAGAAGACAATGAGTTCAAATGCTTCTGGTCTGTGTTATCTCCAGTTTATATCTGAAAAAATATGTTCTTGCTTTTAATTTATTTTTATAAACCTTTTTTTTTAAAAAAAATCAGGGCTAAACACGTGTTTTATATGGCTATATGCTTTTGTTCATGTTACATGTGATCTTTTAAAATTGTTTCATTAAAGGATATACTTTATATTTTTAATGATGAATCCAATGATATTGATGGGCATAATAATATTTTAGCAGCACTTGTTAGTTTTACTTACTTTATACCAGAGTGTGTTCCTTATTGATGCAAATCAAACAAGTAGGCATCAGATTAGATGAGTCAATTGCCTAGAACACACTGTTGTATTCACAAATAAAAATATCTATTTTAGTGCCTTCTCAGCATCACCTTATCAGTTGCCTAAGACATCTGCCTTCTTGTTCCTAATGGTAGACTGGGGTCCACCAGGCCCTCAGGCCTTCTTGGAATATAGCCTTGGTTTGGTAAGAACCTTTGTTTGGTAGCCTCTGGTTTTCACAATAAAATGTCTGGTAGGACTTTACATGTTACAATACTGGTTCCACTTCCTCTATGAAACTACTCGACATAAACACCTCTGCTGATTACTTGTGTGACACTCCTTCAATACTCTCATTGTATATTTTTAGCACAAATGCAAATATTAAGGCATTTTTAAGGCGTTTGATTCTCTGCAATGGAAAGTGATAAATCAGATAATTTTTGCATATGGATTTGGGACAAAATTTAAAAATGTTATAATACAATTATATCATCAAGGAAATGCAAGGGTTAATGATGTATACACTGAAGATATTAAATTACAAGCGGGTTCAAGACAGGGGTGTCTGTTGTCCCCAATATTGTTTATAATATCTATGGAATTGTTGGCAGAAATGATTAGGGGTGATGATGAAATAGAAGGTTTGTGGGGAAGTAAAATAGGCTTGTATGCAGATGATACATTAGTTATTATGAAGCAACCATTGAAGACGCTAGGGAAGAGCCACCACATTTGAATGAATTTGAAGAAATGACGGTTCTCAAGATTAATTGGGAAAAATCAGAAATGATAACATGTAATGTGAATACGTTAGAATAACAAGAGATTTCATCTAGATACAGATTTAAGATTGGAGATAATTTAAAATATTTGGGAGTAATTTTGTCAAATAAACCGGAAGAAATAAAGAAATTGAATTATGATAAACAATTGAAGGGGATGAAAGAGCAAATCACACAATTCAATAAATTGAAGTTGTCTTGGTTTGGTAGAGTGGCTCTATGTAAGATGATGTTATTACCAAGAATAAATTTCTTATAATGCATTTCAGCTCAGGAACGTAGTTAAGATTTTAATGAAAGAGAAAATATTATGGGAAGAATTAGAGATGAAGGATTTTGATCAAGTGGATAAGGTAGCATTTCTAGATATAGAAAGAGGGAAAGTTAATATTAAAAATAGAATATTAAGATCAATTTGGGAAGTTTGGAAAAGGCTGAAGGGGAGATTGACTGGGCTTGAAGTGCTGTTAGCATATTATATGACAGTTGTCTTCTAGTGTCATACAGTATTTAATTAAAATAAGAAACGAATTCATGTCTTCAAAGCAAATGACAGACAGAGTACAGGTTTGTGTCCACAGGGGATCTGTTCTGTGGATGCCTGAAACTACAGATAACAATGAACCTGAAATTTAGCACATACCCGAGTCACAGAAGCACTGAGAGAGAGGTCAGATGCCTCCATCATCCTACATGAGATCTACAAAAATGTCTGCCTTGGTTCCTTATACATATTGCACTGCAGACAGTGGCCTCAAGTGACCTGCTCTGGTAATGTGTCATAGAAATACATATATACCATGTATTTCAGGTTTTTAACTGAAAGTTTTAAACCCCAAAAAAACTGAACCCATGGATAATGAACCTATGAGTGGGGGAAGATGCCCTGTATGGTAGACTAAATGAATACAAGGGTAAAACCCTTCCACCCATGCGCGAAAGCATTACGCTGCTTGTGTAGGGGCTGTGCAAGCGGCGTAGCGCTTCTGCGCATGCGCAGAAAGCGTTTTCCCCGCTGCCAAATTACGGGGTTTTGGCAGCGCGGGGCGGGTTATGACGTCAATTGATGTCAAATTACAGGGTTTTCCCAGCCAAATCGGGATGGTTGACAGGTATGCACATGAAGTAGAGTTCTCAAACTATTTAAAAGGGACAAAGGCTGGTAGCAGTCTTCAATATTAAAGTGGGATATCTCAGGAACTAGTTTTGGATTATGACTCACCAGTGTCAACTAAATGAGATTGTATTCACACAGTGAGACAGCCTGCCAAGAATTCTCATCATATTAGAGTTGTTGTCTTCAAAGAGAAAGCAGACATCAAACCATTTCTGATGTTGTGTTTTGAATAATTTGCACAAAACAACTCTAGTTTTGTTTTGTGAAGTATAACGTGCAAAGAAAGCAAGCAAACACAAAAGCCTCAAACAACCTATCCAATGCTTCTGATTTATAATGGTGAATGCAACTAGGTAGAAATGATATTTATGAAAATGTATAAAATCAGCCTCATAAATTCTCAAACTCTCTTTAAGACAGAATGAAAACCAATAATCTCATACCTGAAAAGATAATGTTTATAGATGAGAACAAAAAAAAGCTAATAATCCCCATTTTGATGCCTTGACACATGTAGAGAATTTCAGTTCTTTCATATTTTCTTCTTCTGTTTTTACTACTCATGTTTACAGGATATTCAGTTTCAGATACCAAAATAATTTGGCTCCTTTAAATACTCATTATTTATTCATATCAGAATGTTTCACAATTTAAAATTAGGGGTGTATTTGAAATATAGATAAAATTCAAAGAAATGTTAAAATATTAAAATAATATTATTTTTGACCAGAAGCAGGCTGCTGCACTAGCATTTTCTTGGCCATTTATTTGATCTTCTTTTGTACATAAATTAAGGCACAAATTACAGTCACATAAAGACTGCTTTGATTGTATTTCTCCAAAATCACATAAAGTATCCAATTAGACACATCTTATTTGATTACTTTCATCTTCCCTACCTTGTTCCAAAGTCAAGTGACTTCCAAATGGTCCAGCCAGAATCTTGTCCTGGTAGGAAGCAGTTTTACACATTCATCCAACCCCCCCCCCCCCTTCATGTCCCCATCAAACCCTGGACTGCCAAAATGAAGCCACTCTCTTGGCTTTGTCCTTGGCCAAACTTAAGTCCTCATAGGTGCATGTTTCTGGCAGCAATCGGGAGACCAGTAAATGAGCCAGATTCTGTATCAATCCACATTCACACAGTATGTTGTTGTCTGCCAGCAGCCCCCACTTGAGTATGTTGGTCTTGCATTTAGGGACTCCAACACAACCTGTTCAGGGTCCTCCAAGTGATGTAGGGGAAGTTGAGTTCCTCAGCTATATCCTCATTTAATGTTGTTCTATGTCCAGTGAGCTTCTTCCTCCATCTTCTAATTTGGTTTTGTTCTTGTGTACCCTCAAGAGTGGGGTACTGGATCTGAGCCAGTGGATTTGGGGCTCATATCCATTCAGAAGATGTTGAGGGTCATTCTGTTGCTTAGTTCTCTTGGTGACCACTATTACTTCTTTCCTTATCTTAGGTGGAGTCATATGAAAAAGAGGGTATATTTTCTCAAGTGCTGTAGGTTTGAGGCATTCTGTCACTATAAACATGGCTTCATTAACAGTGATGCCAACTTGTTTTGCATGTGTGGATGTGCTCCATACTGGAGTAGCATATGCTGCTGCAGAGGCGCTCAGGGCCAGTACTGATGTACGAATCATGGATGGTTGAGTTTATAGTTTGTGAGTTTATAGCTTGTGAATTTCCTGATGATGTTGTTCCTTGCACAAACTTTGGCCTTGGTATTCAGCCTGTGTTCATTCACCTTCTCCATCAGAAATCAACACATGAATTGGTTTCAAGGCAGGAGAGAAGGGTAATGCAGAAGTTATCTGAGTTCTGTAGAGTGCTTTGCTTGCATAAGAAAGGGGCCCTAGTTAGCAACTGAGGTGGAATATGTCTGCATTTCACACTGTAGAAAGCCACTACTGGTAGAAAATAGAAATAAACAAAGCCTGGACATGTCAACAGGATGGTTTATATATCTGCATGTCTACAGAATACCCTTTTGCTAATTACAAAAAGAACCATGACAATTGTTTTGTGTTTGGGTGAGGAGTCCTTATCTGTTGGAAAAAGGAGACTGCTTATGGGATTTTCCCTTCTTTGGTGCCTCTATGTGAATACAGTAGCAGTGGCTCAAGTGGCTAAGACGCTGAGTGGGAGGCGGAAGGTCAGCAGTTTGATTCCCGAGTACTACAGGATGGAATGAGCTCCCGTCTTTGTCCCAGCTCCTGCCAACCTAGCAGTTTGAAAGCAAGAATTTGCAAGTAGATAATTAGGGACCACTTCGGTGGGAAGGAAACAACATTCCATGTGCTCCAGTGTCTAGTCATGCCTGCCACATGACAACAGAAATGTCTGCAAAAGCAGACAACACTGGCTCTTTGGCTTTGAAACAGAGATGTGCACTGAACCCTAGAGTCAGATATGACTGGCTTTCAAGCAAGTGAAACCTTTACCTGTTCTCTATGTTGGGGTGGTTAACCTTTTTACATCACAGGCTAGATCACACCCTCGGAAGTGGGCACATTTACGGATGTTGTAAATGTGCCCACTTCCATGTTTACGACAGCTGTGGGTGCATTTGCACATGTGTGGGTGTGTTTTACAGCTGATGTAAACACACCAACTTCCACTTCTGGGTGTGCCAGAGGCGGCAACAGACCAGATGGGATAGTGTCATGGGCCAGATCCAGTGGGCCATAGGTTAGGAACCCCTGTTGTATGTTAATATAGACCACATTGACAGCTGCAATTGGTGTAGTCTGGATTCAGCACACTCTTTTGCTATGAAAGTTTTGCATCATTTTCCCTGCTGGCAGTCCAGGCACAATATTATGCAGCAATATTCAACCATTTCCTTGCATTTTGAATTATGATACAGAAGAACAATAGCCTACATTCATGAACAGGAGGTTGTTTAAAGAATTGAATAACAGTAGTACCTGTCTTAAAGCCTTGTCAGGAGATCGTGTGTTAAAGAGGCTGGATTGTTCCTTTAAAATCCGCATACACATGCTCCTTCTCCACACAGCCTGTTTAGTCACATCTGAAACCAGACTCCTGCCCAGCTAAGATCTCTCTCCCTCTTGGAACTTGTAAAGTTTGGTAGTGTTGTAAGGTAGAGAACTTCTGTGAATAAATGCCTGTTAAACAAAGTCCAGATCTGCAAACAGAATAAAACTTAAAAAGTCAAGTTTATTTCTTTAACAAGTTAGTTTCAGTAAAAGAGCAGCATAAAATATTTCAAGCAGTCATAATGAAAGCGCGGCCTCAAAATGGCCGCCGCGCTCTTTGCAGGCCCCCCCAACCCGGACTCAGACATCCAGGTGAGTTAGGGGGCGTGGCCACCCCTCTATAAAAGGGGTGGCCACGAGGCAGCCGAGCTGCCATTTTAAAAATAGCGACGGAGAGGAGAAGTTTTCTCCATCGCTGTTCCTTTGATTCTTCGGCTCTTTAGCCCTTGGCTTTCCCGGCTGGGAAGGAAGGAGTTGCACAGAGCCTTCGGCTTGCTGGCTGCTCTGTGCTTTTTGGCATAGGTTGATCCCTGGACAGGGATCCTGCTATTTCTATAGATATGCCTCCCAAACGGAAGGCCCCGGTGACGAAACCGCGGCCAACGGGGAGGGCTTTTGCCGGCCCTGCGCAGCGCGGGGGGCAGCCCTCAGGTCGGAGGACCAGGGCTGCGCTCACGCGGCAGGGCACTACCCCCACTGATACCTGTGGGGCGATGCAGGCTGGTGCTTGGCCCTCGGCTGGCCAGCCTCCGACCGGCCCTTCCGGGGCTTCGGCCCTCGGCCCGCAGTTGCCGGCCACGGGTCAGGTCAGCGGGGGAGGGCCTGGTGCTGGTGCACAGCACGTTCCCCCTCTGGCCCCTCATGGGCCGGAGTATTGGACATGGCCCTATTCGGGCCCAGGCTCTAATTTTGGGGTTCCTGGTCAAATGCCTGGGGGGCTGTCCGGCCCACCCGGCCCACTTTATACTGGGGGATCTGTGGCAGTGGATGCATTGCTCACGCGTTTAGCTGTGCTTGACGCATCCTTGGGGATTGCACACAACCCCATGACAGGAGGCCCTTCTCTCTCTGCCGGGGGGCCTTCGTGTCCACTGGCTACCTCGACGGCTGCCACACTGCAACAAGCAGCCAGCCGGGTTGAGCTGCTTGAGATGCTCCGGCCTGCGCCTGCCGGTGTTTCGCAGCTCCCTGTCCGTCCAGAGCTACAGCAGGAGAGTGGTCAGGTGTGGCCCCAGAGCTCGATTCCGGTCGCGAGCTCCGACGCCCGCCGTGGGCCGGAACCCCCAGTGGGGGCGGCTCACGGGGGTGCACCTAGTGAGTATCAGGTTCAAGTTAATGCACCCACATCACAGTCCACTTCCAGTGGTGGGGTTCAGTGGCCGTGGCCTCGTCAAGTCAAGGCGAGTGGGCATCAGTTGCCAGCCTATCCCAGTGCTCCTTGGTTCCATACTGGCACAACGTTGGGGGTGGGGGCTTCCGCCCCGGGGCAGTGCCGGGCATCACAGGGGCTGTTCAGGTCCCGCTGCGTATGCCCCATGTACCTAATGTGCCGGTGACGGCCTTGCCGACGGCTGGTTATTCATTGCCCCTTGGTGATCATTTGTCCCAGGTCTCGAGGGAAAAGGTTTGGCGGGGGGAGTACAGTTGATGCGAGCGGGCATCAGTTACCATCTTATCCCAGTATCCCAAGGTGCTAAATGGTCCCTCGTTAAGGGCGGGGGTGTCCGCCCCCGGGGCAGTGCCAAGCATCACAGGGGCTGTCCGGGTCCTGCTGCGTATGCCCTTGATACAGAACGTGCCGTCGATGGCTTTGCCAACGGCTGGTTATTCCTTGCCCCTGGGTGATCATTTGCCGCAGGTCACGAGGGGTAAGGTCTGGAGGGGGATATGCAGATATTCTCCATATTGAACTGTGAGCTCACTGAGGAGGAGAGAGAGGGACAGGACGACAGAGACAAAGAGCTGTCCCATCGACGTAAGCCACCGCGCACCTGGGGACAACTGGTAGTCGGCATACCTTACATATATGGTGGTATGCCGCAGGGCCCGGCCTGGTTGGGCCATCCCGATGGTTCCATCTATTGCTAATATTACAGGGCGATGGCTGATTTGATGGGCCCATCGCAGTTGGCTTACGACGAGGAATGTGGATGAGGGTGGCCCTACACCCTGAGAGGAGGTTGGATGAGGTCAGCACTTGTGCTCGTGTACATGACTCCCACATGACTGGCGCCAGGTGATAGGTACCATGGTGGTCATGCTGTGCAGCAGGCTGCTCAGACGCAGGCTCCACGCTAACTGGTCGGGCAGGGGGTCCCAGCCCGCCTGCCGTGTTCGACCTGCTCAGCTGGCGACGGGTGTACTAAGCGCCAGTGTCGTTACCGACTTGGTGTCCCCCTTTTGCGCTGGCCCTTACGCCGCCTCCGCGTGCCCGCGGGTTGGTGGGTTATGGGGCAGAGGTAGGGGTGCACAGGGGGTGATCAGAGCTCCATCTGAAAGAACTAGCCTTGTCAAAGCCCCCCCTCCCCAATTAGTGTACTCAGGCTGGAGCGATGGCACTCAGCTCATCCAAGAAGGGATGATGCGGGGTACCTGCTGGAGGGTTTTCAATGGGGCTTTTGTATTCCATTCGGGGGTGTTAGGGGTCCCAGGATGCTACTAATCTGGTTACCTTGAAAGGTAACGAAGAGGTTGCTCCACTGTGCACAGCTATGGGAGTTGGGGCTATGAGAGTAGCGGGTCCCTTCTTGGAACCACCTTTCCTAAGTTGAACGTCTCCCCTATGAGGCTAGTACCGAGGTAGAACCAGGGTGAATGTCATTTAATCCTCCATTTAGCTCACCCTGTGGGTTATCCGGTTAGGGATGCCATTCCTGATGACCTTGTTCAGTCAGGTACTCATTGATGGTTCAGCCCCTATGGGTGGCTCGCTCATGCAGTCCCGGTGCTTTCCTGGCACAGTGTGCTATGCACTCGGCTTTCAGATTACTGCCAGTGCACCCAATGGATTTAGAGCTATTGGGTTTTTAGGTTCCAAGGTGAATTTTACTTAGATAAGTCCAACTCCTTCTGACTGAGTTAATTCATGTTCAGCATTCGAATGATTCGGGACTTTCATTCAGTGAGCCTTTGTTTGCAGGTCGGGGTCTCGGTCTCTAGCCCATTACCTCGATGACTTTTGGTTCGGGGATGAACGGGGCTCGGACACGTGCACTACATTTCAGACACTCAGGTGGGAAAGACCGAGGGCCCAGCTACTAAGCTCACATTTCTAAATTGACTCTGTCGCATGGGCATCCGGGTTACCCATGAATAAGGTGGCTCGGATCTCCGCGGCGATTTTGGCATTGATTGCCAAACATAAAGTGTTCCCTTGTGACCTGCCGTTACTTCATTGCCACCTTAATTTTGCCTGCAGGGTGGTTCCACCCGGCAGAGCATTGGCCAGGCGCCTGTGTGACGCCATGGTTGGCCTGTTAAAACGTCAACACAGGGTCCGGCTGATCAGGGGCATACGGGTGGACCTTCCGGTCTGACTCAAATTACTCCTGGGTTTTAACGGGGTCTCTTCCTGGAGATCAGACCTGATGGTCTGCCCTGGATTTCAAGTACGGTCGGATGCCTCCGGCTCCCGGACTTATGGGGGTTTACTCTGAGGGTAGGTGGACTTACGGCCGATGGCAGCACCCATGGCTTGGCATGGATCGCCTCCGCGATCTTACCTTCCTTGAGTTTCTTCCCGTTTTGGGGAGCACTGATGCTATGGGGCGATGAGTGGGCCTACTCAGTGGTCCATTTTGGTGTGATAATGCGGCAGTGGTGCACATTGTCAACACCCAGACATGCAAATCCCCCAGGGTCATGACATTAGTTTGTCTATTCTTTTTGAGAAGCCTACGCCTAAATGTGCTGTTATGGGCCAGACATGTTCCAGGTATTAATAACGACATTGCTGCTGCTTTATCCCGCCTGCAGATCCCCCGGTTCCGTGCCTTACTCCGGAAGCAGATGAATTCCACTCGCCACTCCCGGCCAATATTTGGACAATTGGTGAGGAGAGGTGAACAGGGCATGTCATTGGCACCTCGCACGCGTAAGGTGTATCACTATGCGTTCATGCATCGTGTTTTGGAGGGGTGGACACGGGAACGTATCCGCCGCCCGGACACGCGTCACCCCAGTTCCCAGAGTTTCTGACCCACCTTGCATGAGGCTGGCATTACTTATGTTCGGATAGGTGTGAAGTGGCTCTTGGTCACGCAGCTACCACGGTAGCCTTTTTGGAGCTCTCCGCATCAGTGAGTGGGTGCCAGAGTTGGTACCATCTGTGTAAGGTGGATGTGTCTCGTAGGACACTGGAACTCGACGATGTCTCTGTCACACATGAGTGGGCTCAAGTGGGGATATGGTCCTCACAGGTTGTTCAGCACGGCGTAGGCAGTGGAGTCAGACTGCTACGAAGTTTTATTGGAGACATCTGTCCGGTTGGTGCCCTACATGAATTTTTGACAGTGCCTGCTGCGCGCCCCAGCCTGTTTTTCTGCCACCAGGATAGGTCTACCCTTTCCGAAGTAATGTTACTGAGGGTGACCGGTGCCGCGCTTCGTTGTGTGGGGGCCCGTTTTGGCACCCATTTATTTAGGATAGGCGTCGCGTTGATCGCGGCTACGTTTGGAGTACTCGGAGGCCGACATGCGTGTACGCGCAATTTCTTATATGTACGTGCCCTCACTGTACGAGTACCTAGTTATGTCCTTAACCTCTTCTCCTCTTTTACAGATCCTGTGTGTCTCTACACACCGGTGGCAGTGGGGCTGGTGGGCCGCAGCTATCTACATTGGGCAGCAGTATATGCTGCGGCGACAGAGAGTGGACCCCGACTTGGGCTGTGTGCATCCGCACGTATGCGATGGTATGGTATGTGCAGCACAAGGGGGCGGGAACTGTTGCCATTCCTGATGTCCGTCGGGATACTGGACCACCCGATGTTCTTAATAGGCACCTCGGCGGCAACGATCTTATACGGATCACTGCTGTTACTAAACTGTCGAGGGGCTGTGACCTGGCGTTTTATATCACATATGGCTTACACACGGTCGCTATGGTCTAACATCGTGCCGAGACACCAATTTAGGGGAGACGTGGATCTCCGTGGTTCGGACTGTTCCGGCAGTCAGTGGACAGGGCTGTTGCTCAGTCCCTTGCTGAGCATGGCTGGGAGACAGCCATTGGACACCTGAGGATAGGCTTACAAAAATTTTGCCGGTAGGCAGGGGAAGGGGTCCACCTGTCGGCTGGAGGTATGTACCTCATTCTGGGTGTGGTGCAAGCAGGCCTGGCGACCGAGCTGATGGTCTTGGGGGGGGCGGTGAGTCATCATGGATGCCTCCCCGTGTGGCGGGTAGCACTGGTAAGGTAAAGATTTATGACCCATAGGTATCCGGCAGGTTCGCAATTGACTGGCCAACACTTAGACAGATACAGGTGTAATAACGTTGACCGGTCAACGACAAACCAGGCAAGGGGTGATGGCAGGAGCTTTTCAGCATGCATCACCCAGTGATTTGATGGATACATGTCAGAGGGTGGGGTCAGTAGATAGTTTATTGACTACGGTCAACAATTTGTTTGTGTCAACAAACAAAATGATACAAATGGATACATTGTAGCCAATTGCCATTGGAAATTTTGGGAGGAACCTTACCAGTGTTACTGCGGCCTGCTTGCCTTAAGAATTATAATTGGTTGAGTACCAATTGAAAGTTATAATTCGGACTAGGGCATTATTCAATAAAAGTGGCCCAATGCCTTTATCCATATACCGGTGTCTGAGTCTTTCTTTGGGGGGTGCGCCTGCAATGAAAGTGCGGCACCAAAATGGCTGCCGCGCTCTTTGCAGGCCCCCCCACCCAGACTCAGATATCCGGGTGAGTTAGGGGGCGTGGCCACCCCTCTATAAAAGGGGTGGCCACGAGGCAGCCGAGCTGCCATTTTAAAAATAGCGACGGAGAGGAGAAGTTTTCCCTCCGCCCCCTCCCTAGTGAACAGTGTGATATTTTGCTCGCTTCGGGGCCGGGTGGGAATTTTTGGCCTGAACCTACAATTGGCCCTTGGGTTCTGGCTTTTTTGCCCATCCCACACTGTTGCTAAGGTTTGACATAGGGGTTTTTGCTCTTGACTTTGGTCACTTAGGCGGGTAGCACTGGTAAGGTAAATATTTATGACCCATAGGTATCCGGCAGGTTCGCAATTGACTGGCCAACACTTAGACAGAGACGACTTACAATGTGTAATAACATTGACCGGTCAACGACGAACCAGGCAAGGGGTGATGGCAGGAGCTTTTCAGCATGCATCACCCCGTGATTTGACGGATACACGTCAGAGGATGGGTCAGTAGATAGTTTATTGACTACGGTCAACAATTTGTTTGTGTCAACAAACAAATTGATACAAATGGATACATTGTAGCCAATTGCCATTGGCAATTTTGGGAGGAACCTTACCAGTGTTACTGCGGCCTGCTTGCCTTAAGAATTATAATTGGATGAGTACCAATTGAAAGTTATAATTCGTACTAGGGCATTATTCAATAAAAGTGGCCCAATGCCTTTCTCCATATACCGGTGTCTGAGTCTTTCTTTGGGGGGTGCGCCTGCAAAGCAAAATGATATGAAACACAGTCTTTTTCCTTGTAAAAAGACTTGTCCAAAATCAGGGTATATTCTTAAGAATAGGGCAACCTAGAATAAAGGCTAGCCATTGACTAGCTGTTAGAATAGTCTTCTTATAGTCCTCTGGACTTGGGGCTTTCCCATCTTTAAGATGTTAGGGTGGAGACTTGTTAACATATGCCTTCCTATCTCATACATACACTAGCATATTTTGCCTGGCAGTGCCGGGCTCTTTAAAATAGTTTTGGAAGGTTTTTGTTTTATGTTTATGCAAATGCGGTTAGTTTTTAATTGTGGTTTTTTAAATTTTTATTTTTATGCATGGGCTTTTATAAACTGTGATCTTTTATTTTTTGTATTTGTTTTTTGGTTTTTAAAAAGAGGAAAGGATGATATAATTTCTTATAATTATTGTATTTAAACAAATAATGTGTTACTATGTTAATTTTTTTAAAATAGTTGTACTTTGGATAATAATTTTTGAAATGTGTAAGAATATGTTTTTTTTAAAATCAATGTTTCTATACTGTGTGATTAGTGTGAATATTTTTGAATGTTTTGATAACTTATTTTCGTAATTTGGGAATTAATCTTATTATTTTGAATGTTTTTGAATGTTTTTACTCTTGTGGCCTCTGGGTGGGGCTGGTGAGCTTTTCTTGTACTCTACAATTTTTCTCTACTGTCCTCTGGGTGTCACTTCTTCTTCCGGTAAGTCGTCTCTTTCTTCCCTCAGTTTTGTTCCGGTCGTCATGGCGTGAAGGTGTCTCCTGGTAAGCAATCTAGTTTAAAAAAATTTTTTGGGGGGGTGTTTTGGGTTGGTGGGGTTCTGTGTGTTTATTATTGTTTGTTTTTGGATGTTTTTGTGTTTCCTTTTTCTGTCTTTTTTGGTTTTGTTTATTTTTGACTGTTTTTGGATTTTGTTTTTGGATGTTTTTGTATTTACATTTTCTGTTTTTCTTTGTTTTGATTATTTTTGACTATTGTTAGAGTGTGTTGTTTTGTGTTGGGGGTTGGGGTATTTCCCTATGCCGGTCTCGGGGGCTGGACCGCAGAAATACCATCGTCGCTTGATGCGGTGTTGGGGTGGTGGTATTTCCGTGGTCTGGCCTGGGTGGCTGGACCACGGAAATTGCCTCTCCACTTGATGCGGCATTGGGGTGGGGTTTTTTCCGTGGGCCGGCCTTGGTGGCGGGACCATGGGAATTCCCATCGCTGCTTGATGCGGCGTTGGGGTGGGGGTTATTTCCGTGGGCCGGCCTGGGTGGCTGGACCATGGAAATCCCATCACCGCTGTATGCGGCGGTGGGGATATGTGAGTTTCGCAGCCTGGCTTTTATTTTTTCGCACCGGCTGCCTCAGCCCTGGGATGGCCAGTGCCGGGGGGTGGGTTTCATTCCTGCGGCCTGGCCTTACTGGCCGGGCCGTGGGAAGGCCAGCGCCGGGGGGGGGTATTTTCTTCCTGCGGCCTGGCCTCGCTGGCCGGGCCACGGGAAGGGCAGCACCATGGTTTTTTTACTTCCCGTGGCCTGGCCTCACTGGCCTAGCCACAGAAAGGCCAGCGCTGCTTCTGGCAGTGTTGGGGGGGTTTATTTCCTGCAGCCTGGCCTCGCTGGCCAGGCCATGGGAACCACAGCGGAGGTTTTTATTTTTATTTTTCGCACGCCGGCTTCCTCAGCGTTCTGCACGCTCATGACGCACAAGATGCTGGGGCTTGTAGTTTGGTGTGTGTGTTTTTGGCTTGTGCAGTGGTTTTTTCCTGCGGGTTTTATTTTGATTGGCTGCGGCGCGTTTCCGAATGTTCCTTTTGCTCACGCCGCCTGATTGGCTCTGGTGCAGTGTGGCACAAGGAACGTTGGGAATTGAAGTTCCCTTTTTTTATTTGCATCCGGGGGGCTCCTGCCCCACTGGTGCAAATTTCAATCCGACAGTTACCTGCGAACCGGGTTCGGGCGAGTGAACGGAGGCCCATTACGGGATAGTAGGGCCTGGATAAACATCCTTTGTCACATTCCAACGGTTAACACACCATTTTATAAGTATAGATTGTACTCCTTCCCCCCTCTCATCAGGGTGGATGATGTCACACTAGCATACGTCTTGGTATAGGGAGGTTCAGCTGGAGTTTTTTGACCTCGTACTCCTCCCATACATTGTTCTCTTCCCTCCTCCCATCTGATGCAAGTGTCTGATGCAAGTGTCTTTGAGCTTGAGACTTGCCCAGACTTGTTTAGAAGAGACACAGACAAAGGATTTTTAAGAAAATGAAGACAAGGAAAGCAAGATTTATGACAGTAGCAAACTGAATTTTGTCCCTCAGTCTGCTACCAAGCATTGACAATTATAAACTGTAACAATTATGTGCAATGGACAGAGGGGAAAAGTAATACATGGTATGCTTCAGTTTTGACAAAAGAGTTATGTGAATTAGCATTATTTTAAAAATCAAAAGTAATGCCTATAATTTTTTATTTCTTCCCCCAAATCTTATTATATGCCTGCCCTATTTCTTAACCAGACAAACAGGAATATTTTCTGTTTACCTTCAGGCACCAGGCACAATAGAAAAGCTATTTAGTCTTAAAAGTAAATCAATATATATCATGTCATAAGATAGGAGCAAGCAGTACAGACAAAATAAACTTATAAATGAACCAAAAGCAAGATGGAAGCCATTCTTATAATTTATTAGAGGTCCATGTTTGGCAGGCTATATCTGCATTTCCATTTAAAAAGTGCTGGATCTCTTTCTTTTAGAAAAAGTTTTTTGATAACATCTTTCTGTGTTTTAAGATATTTTCATAAACGATGCTTGCATCAATGTTTGCACATATCACAATATGCATATAGAACTCTTGTCACCCAGAAATAGCTGGGAAATAGAAGCCTCTTTTGATAGCAACGTATAGGTAAATATTGTTATAGTTTCTGGTTCTCCATCAATTGTTTGCTTGCCAGTAGGAATGGATCAGCTAAGGTTTGCCATAAAGGGGAGTCAATCCTTGGCAACTTCTTTCATTTGCCTTTGGAAAATGACACCATTCAGCCAGTGGCTGGGGTCATTAAGAGAAACTAAAGTAGTAATGAAGGAGATATGTATCTAGTGATGACTGTGGAATTAGGGTTGTGAAGAAGTCCCCAATTTGGACTGGAGACCAATTCACTGCTTCAATATGGATCTCAGTTTGGATGGAATTGCATACAATTTGTGGAGCCCAAACCTATAACTTGGTCTTATACCAGCTAGGTTTAAAAGAAAATAAATAAGTATGTATATTCTGCAGTTTCTGTATGCTTGTGAAGTTATGGTTGTTTTCTCTCTAGAATACAAATCTTTCTAATTATGAGTACAATTTTCAATAAACTTTAGGACTGTGGAAATCAAGAAAGCAATATTGAGGTATTAACACAGAATACTTCCTAAAATCAATATGTTTCATGTCAAATCTTCCAGTTTTTAGCAAATGATACTACTTGCTCTAATAATAATGATTGCATGGTGTCAAGTCAATTCTGTGTTTCTCAGTACTTTTCAAGATTTTCTAAGTAGAGAGCATTCAGAAATTGTTTCCCATTCTCTTCTTCAGGGGGCATCCTGGGACTGTTCAGGTTGCCCAAGGTAACGAAAGCTGCCTCTTCTTTCTAGGAGACACAATAGGGATTCAAACGCCCAACCTTTGCCTCCATAGCCAGATACCTAAACCTCTGTCTGAGCTTTTACTGTAGTAAAAGTAGTTTACCATTCCCATACTATTCTATAAATAGTACCAAAGGGGTTGCCAGAGATAATAAAAAGCCAATCCTACCAGCACTTGGAATTCAACCACTATTTGGTATCAAAAAAAGGACTAAGGGGAGAATCCTGTTGTTGTTATGATAAGATTTGTCACAATTAGTTGCAACTAACTGATAAGGTGCCAATACATTTCTTGGCCATGTGCCTGGTCACACACCCATTGCTGGTTAGCAATAATCAGCCACAAACCATATGCAAACAACAGATTTCCAGCCTATATTTCTAGTTAAGTTGTATATAGTCCCTTAAATAGTGTGAGAGAAAATTGTAATTATGAGCCTATAGAATTGCATATATTAGCTAAACAGTTAATCATATAAGATTAATAAGGATTCTAAAAAGTGAATTAACAAGACATAAATAGCAATAGTTGGCTAGGGAGCTTAGCCTTAAAATGGAGGATTTCACTAGCTTCATATATAAACTTCCAGTGGATTATCTCGTGATTAACATATCTGCTAGCAAAAAATGAGATGCTCCCAGTAATGCTCAATTTAACATATATTAAGAAAGTAAAAGGTTGGATTTATCCGGTTACCACTAAACAGTCTTGAGAAACCTGCTGTTGTAAGCAGAAATTATGCATACTATTTGCATATTCAGATCCCATTGAAAAAGTTCCATTTGAAATTCTGTAACCAGTCACAGGACAACAAACAGAAGAGGCTGCCCTTAGTCCTTTTTTTGGAAAAACCATGCAGGGAGCATTTGGCATTTGGCTTTCCAGATCCCTCTTATGCCCCCTTCCCCTTCCCAGCCTGGAAATAAGGAGACATACAACAGAAATTGAGTTAATTAGGGGCACAATTTTATTAGCTGTAAACTAATAACTAATAAACATGGAATCAATATCACAAGCTGGAACTGATGCAAAATGCTGCATCTAAGAGGTAGACTAGATGCATCAGCAGATAGTAATATATTTGCTTACTTTTCTAGGGTGGGATAGGGAAGATTTAGCAAATAGACCATACAACCAGTGACTCAATGCTGAGTGTTGGGCAGCGGCAAATAACCAGACTCCCTAAAGGAGCCAATGGCTACGGGTGGATGAGCCCCTTTAGGTGGGGTGATGGTTCCCCTCAGTGGAGGAAATACCACTAGAAACCATCATATTGGACCCAAGGGCAAAATGAGCAGAGGAGGATCTCTGATTCCCAATGGTCATGGAAACGGAAGAGGCCATGCCAGATGGACTGGCTGTGAAGGCGCACCTTTTCCATATTCTCAAGGCTGCGGCAGTCCATTGCAGCCCTGGTGTTAAATGCTGCATGTCTCATTTCATATGTGCCACAGGAGATGGTTCTGTGATCACAGTATGTCGGTCACTTCATGGCAAGCTGCGATCCACCTTAAACAAATCCACCCCTATGGCATTTTTCCTGCTTCAGGAAAAAAAATGTATTCTGCTGATGTATGCCGCCAATGACAACAAAGACTCTGAGATGAGGGAAGAACATTTACCTTCAGAGACAGCTCTTAAAGCATCCAAAAAATAAGCATAAATTATACATACACATTTGTGTGTGTCTTGAACAAGAAAAAAATACCTCAGCAGTGGACTATATGCAAAAATGATTATTACAGTTATTACATATAGCCTAAATCAATGACTTTAACATGTAAATGTAAGTAATATTTTCTCTTGAGTCTTCCAGTGATACAGGCAATATGCATACCTGTCAAGTTTCAGGAAATTTCTGTCAAATAAGGGAAATTTCCTGGCCAAAACGGGAAACTGGACATCTATGCTTATCCTGTGCTGGCCTCCAGTCTAACTCCAGTCTAATTGCAGTCTAACTAATACATGATGACGGTGGGAAAGAGTGTAAAATACAGGGGGTTGACAGAAATTTCCCAAAACTTGACAGGTATGGCAATATGTGAGCCAATGTGATACAGTGGATAATATGTTGAACTAGAACTCAAGAAATCTGAGTTCAAATCCCCATTCAACTGTGAAACCTCACAAGAGGCGGGGCAATGGCAATTCACCCCTTAAGCATCTCACACACCCTTCGACCCTTATTAGGGTTGTCATAAGTTATAAGAACCTTACAATACATAACACCAACAGCTGACAGCATCGACAGTTGCTGATTCCAACCTTTACATTTTCTAAATGAAATAAATTTCTGATGTTGTTAAATCTGTTCCATATTATCTTGCATAGCCTGTCACTACCTAATCATATTTAATTAAATTGAAGGATCAGTCTAGACATTATGTAAAATAACATCTTCAAATTTGATTGACACACACGAAAAAATAAACAAGCATCTGCTGTATATATCTCTGTGTGTGTGTGTGTGTGTGTGTGTGTGTGTGGGGCGGGGGGGATGCCAATTACTGAGAGAAAGCAAGTTGGTGGGGGTGAATTTAATTCACTTTTCCATGCTGCATATATCAGCCTAAAACCCCTTCAGGCTGGCCCAAACCTTTCCAGTTTTGTTCCTCACAGATTTTTAAAAACCCTGCATATAAATTAGTGTGCATTTTCATAGATACGTCCAAGAATGTTTTCCAAAAATAATTACATACATTTATGTGATATAAAATCTTCATGCTGGCAATATCCCCATATAAAATGGCTAACATCCATCTGAACGTTACACCTTGTAAGGCTGATGACATCATCTGAGATGATTTGACCACTAGTGGCAATTTTCTACTCCTCCCACATCTCATGTCCCCCATAAGAGTTTACTTGAATAAAAAGGATCACAATAGAGTGTCAGTTCTTTCAGGAAGGATCAGAAATTTTTAATTTCCTAAAGAACCAACCCCACTAGGCTGTTGGCACCTTCATCCTTACATGATATAAGCTATGCTGCTAGATTTTACCCAATGTGTTTTGTATAACATTTTAAAATTCCCAGCACTGTATACTTTGTCGCTCCACCCAAATGAAGAGTCGGACATTTGTTTGGATTCAACTAGGGCAGTGATAGTGAACCTTTTAGAGACTGAGTGCCCAAGGAGGTGGGGGAGGGGAAGAGATGGGTGGCAGGCATCACACATGCCGGTGACATCATGTGGGTGGGTGTGCACCCGTATGATGTAACTGGCATGCTTCAACTGCACATGTGCACCACACCAACAAGCTTCATGCCTCAAGTAGCCCCTGGATAAGCCTTCCCAGCAGTGCCAGGCCCCACCGCCACCCCCATGAAAAGTACCGCATGGCAGTTCTGGGTGCCGGAAGAAGCCCCACATGGCCTCTCCACCTCCCCAGTGGGTCTCCCCACTCCCAGTGGGCCTTCCTACCCCCACCCCAAGTGCTCTCCACCTTACCTCTCACAGCTGCAACCTCCCAGCCAGGATTTCAACCTCCCCTCTCCTTTGGTAGAGAGAGAGGGGGTGGTGATGGAGAAGTGGTGCAGGCCAGGCTGTGTGTGGCAGGGCTTCCCCTCGATGGTGCACATGTTAGGAGACAGGTTTCTGCATGCCATTTCTGGCACCCATGCCATAGGTTTACCACCACTGAACTAGGGCCACCTTTATTAATGAACACAGTACAACTATAAAAACAACAACCCCTCCCCTCGTGGCTCTTAAGCAGGGGCCTGGACTAATGCAGTCTGTGCAGAAGATTACAGAAAGTGAATATCCCACCTGTAAGGGCCCCCCAGGAGGGCAACTACTAACTCCCCTCCGATGATGCAGCATGAAGCATAGGCCTTCCTGTCTGATGCATGGCCCGGAAGAGGCCACAGCCAGAACAATTAGAATCTAAGTCAGTTGTGAAGCCTACCACCCTCTACCCCTGGGACCCCTATGGGACAACGTAGACTGCACAACCCGCCAAAGGTGACCTAAAGCAACACATTCCAGCCAATTGTCCAAAATCTCTTGGTGCAGAATGGGACATGTGGAAAAACCCATGCAACTGGCCAATCACAGTGTGGGCAAAAAATTCCTGTTCAGCCACAAAGTCACCAGCTACTCTCATCCTGCACCAAAGGGTGGGCAGGTATGTCAATGCTAATAACCAATGTGCATGAGAGGAAGTGCCAACCCATAAATAACTGCACAATAAAACCCCACCCCTCGTCACTGTGCTAAACCTGATTGGCCCTCACACGGTGCTCCAACTCCAAGGTTGTGGCAAAGGGCACTCTACTTGTGCAATTGTGCATGTGACTGTCTGCCTTCTTATTAATTGATTAGCTATATTATAGGGGCTGTGGTGGCTCAGTGGTTAAGAAGATCACCTTGTTAGCTGGAAGGTCTGCAAGTCAGCAGTTCAAGACCCAGGTACTGCATGACGGAATGAGAGCCCATCATCTGTCCCAGCTCCTGCAGTTTGAAAGCAAGAAATTGCAAGTAGATAAATAGGGATCACTTCGGTGGGAAAAATATTGGGGACATGAAAGGCATCCAATGAAAAGAGTTCCTCCAGCAAAAATCCTTTCAACCCAAAAATAACCTTTGTATGCTTTTGACATGATTTTTTAAAAAAGCTATACAACAGAAATCTGGAGAACGGTAAATTCTGTTTTAAAGTCCACTTGGTTTGATTTGCTTATTTGGGCAGTTACACATTGGATAGAGTTTGAAGACCTAGTCAATTTTCCCCTATTCCTAGAATTTTAAGTGGTTAGAGCAAAACAAAACAATCACACTTCTATACTGCCCGATAGCATTTACTGCACTGTCTGGACAGTTCACAAGTTAATTAGCATTTTGCCCCCAACATGCTGAGTACTCATTTTACTGTCTTCAGGAGGATGGAAGGCTGAGTCAACCTTGATCTGTGGTCAGGATCAAACTCACAACCTTTTTGTTGCAGTACAGCAGTTTAACTACTGCACCACCAGGGCTCTGGTTATATACATTGAGATAACAACTACCATCAGCACCTGAGTTATTCCATTTTTAACCATAGTAAATTTCCAGCTTTTTCTCTGGTCTGTCCCATTCTATCTTTCTTCGAGGTGAGAAAGATGAGGCTTGATGGTGGTTACTGACCATAATAAATAAATCCATTCATTCATTCAAAGATGAGGCTAGTTCTAAATAGGAAGCCTTATCTGTCTTTGCCCTTAATTGTGCTCCCACTCAACCCTACAGTTTATCGGCAGCATTCCTGCCAGAGGGCTTCTGTTCCTGTTTTCTGAGATGAGAAGTCCCCTTGCTGTTATCTTGCTGTGATTGAATAGCCGGACTGTTGTGTTGTCCCATTGTTATGTCCGGCCCTTATAAGCAATAGTCCAGACAACGATGAACAGAACAGCAACAGTCTTTATTCAACAGTCTTGTGTGATATGCTCACAAGGTGTTCTGGACACAGAGATGGTTATACAATCCCATGAAATCAGTCCCTCCGGAATCTTGCCATGTAGGAGGCAAAGGCTAGCTGCACCAGGAGTGGTAGCATAGTGGAGAAGACCCAGACTTAGCACGTTGCTGGCTACCTGTGCAGAATGAGTAGTATAGATCTGGTCTGGCCCCACCCTTGTTTACTTGTGGGGCTTATATAGTGTCTCCCGGTGGTGGCTCCTTAATACAAAGTAGTGTCCCACCAGACAACCGCAACTAACCAATCATAACAGGGTATATATGTAATTAACCAATGAGGAACAGGATCCAAAACTGTAACCAATCATAGGGCTTGGATTAGCATAATGAGCGCACCTTGAACGGTTTTCTTTGGCACCAACTTTAGCTCCTAAGTTGGATGGCAGGAAACTGCCATTTTCCTCTTGCAAGACGCTGCCCGTGGAACATGCAAATGTGCCTCAATACACAACACCCATCTTAAGTTCTTCCTTCATTATTTCAAGGAGGTCCTTCTTAAAAGCCCCATTCCAGATAGCTGTAGAAGATCCTCCTCCCACATCCTCTTTCCCTGAAAAAACACATCTCTGTTCATCTTGAATTTTCTCCCTTCATCTTGTTCCAAACCATGCAGCTCCCTGTGTGCTTCAAACCATAGAAACAGGAAGGTAATGGAGAACTAAACCAACACCTCAGGGATCAGGCTCCCAGAGAGGCGTCCAGTGACAGCTACTTGCACATAATACTGAATGAAATCATTATTTTACAGATGGCAGTCTACTCTTTGATTACTTCTATGCAATATATGGCAAGAAATTAAATAACCATTGTAATGTAGTGTATATTAAGGCCTTTACTCCATTTTGCTTACGTTTCATTGAAAGCAAGCAAACAAGCAAGCAAGCAAGCAAGAAAGTCTGGTTATTCCCCAAATGTGGAGATATGATTGGTTTATTTTTCTATTGCATAAGAGCTATTGTAATTATAAAGGTGCCCTGAATTTTATAAATACCAAAGTTTAGGGCTTAAGAAGAAAATATGTTGGGCACTTTTTTTAAAAAAACAACAACATCAGTTTTGCTCATAATAACTTTGCAATACAAACTTGGCAGCTTCCTAATGTTTTAATAAATGCACCAAAAACTTAAAAATCAGCAGAATAGTTAAGAGTTATTCAGAGAGATTTTTTCCAATTGTACTTTGATGCTAAGATGTGTTATTTTAACCAATAACTATGTTTTTCTTTACCAGAACACTTTGCTAATTGAATCATACAAAGGTTTTAATCAATGTTCAAAAGGTGTACTGAAACTGATCAAAATATTATATATACATCTTATAACTGCTGCTACTTGCTTTTGTATTACAACAGATTACCCCATGCTGAAAGATGTGGGCTGCAAATGGTAAGTGAGACATAGAGAAGTGTTGTGCTGAATGATGTTCTAAATTTAATATGACAATCTGAAACAAATTTGCAGTTGTAAGAGAAAGCTGTTAACTGAGACAAGCATTGACATGGCCAACATTTTCAGAACACTAATTTCATAATTCAGCACATGATAGATATCAATCAGCTATGTGGTGACTATTGTAGTCATGTCCCCTCAAACAGTCCACAAGGAGTGATGCACTCCGTGTGTGTGTGTGTGTGTGTGTGTGTGTGTGTGTGTATGTGTGTGTGTGTGTGTGTGTGTGTGTGTGTGTGTGTGTGTGTGTGTGAGTGAAAGAGAGAGAGAGAGAGAGAGAGAGACTTTCCATTTGCTTTCATTTCTTTGTGGTATTTGAGGAGGAAGTTTAGCTTTCATTTCATGAGTCTTACAGGTGCCTGGCCTTTTAGTAAACCTCAACATACCTGAATCTTCCAGGATACTTTTGCTTTGGTTTTCTCTTTTGATACTTAAAATGCCTAGCAAGGCAAATAGAGTGATGGGAAGAATGCAACTTGGAAAACAGGGGTGGCAAGGAATGACATGAAAGCATCAGAAAAGGGAGATAATGTGGCTGGACATGGTGAACTAATGACTGGGGAAGAATAAGGCTTTTGAAAGGAAGGAAATGATATGAGAGCATTGGGAACAATAGAGCTTTCCCATTTCTCTACCGTGGGACAAATAGAATTAATCCACTATAGGAGATTCATAAAGATCTGTAAATTTCCACTACCTTTCTTTCACAATCTAAAATCTTGAGGATTTCAGATTCTCTCAATGGAGAAATCATGAAGGATTCCAAATCCAAAAGAAAGAGCATATTTTGTGTTTGTTTGTTTTAGTTTGGGTTAACCAATTCTATCCACAAGCACAACTAAGAGGCTATCTACATGAGCATATAGCTTGCTGTTTGGGGCAGGAAGCAAGTTGATCCAGTTACACCCATATCACAATCAGCCAGTTCAGGGTCCTCCAAGTAGCATAGGGGAGGTTTAGTTTCTCAGCTATATCCTCATTTAATGTTATTCTTTGTCCAGTGAGCTCCTTCCTCCATCTTCTAAATTGGTTTTGCTTTTTCATACCCTCAAGAATGTTTGTTCTTGCCATACAGTTCCTCCTGGATCTGAGCCAGTGGACCTGAGACACATATCCATTCAGGGGATGTCAAGGACCATTGCCACACCCCCACCCCCACCCCCAAATAAGAGACGTACACCTACTGTTGGAATAAACTGGGCCTTTATTAAACAAGAACAAAATTGCAGGTGCCTCAAAAACACCGAGAGACCAGAACTACCCCAGGAGGAGGGGGCCTCCAGGCAAGGGAACCCAACCTACACCCCCCAAGCTGGTGACATGGAAGGGCCCCCCACCCAGCCCAGATTCGGAGGAAAACTCCTCCCCCTCCCAAAGACCCCTGGTCTCGCAGGGCTTTCCACCACAGCCTGAGGGACTGATTCAGGACTGAATCCGCACCTGTGGATACCCACCTGGATATCCCTCAAAATATATTCTTCCCTTTGGCACTAAGGCTCCTCCCATCCCTTTGAAAACAGGATGTGTCTGCCCTCTGGATGGCAGGGTGACTAATGATGAAGTGCCCTCTTCGTAGCAAAATTTCAGCATTCCGGGAATCGACGAATAATTGACCACACTCCCGAACATCGAAACAAGATGGTCACTTCCCACAACGTCGCAATGCTGAGGCAACAGTTCTGAAAAGAATTGAATTGAAATTTTAATTTATATACCGCAATTCTCAGCCCAAGGACCGACTCAATGCGGTTTACAAGTTAGAAATACAGCATAATAATACAGCATAATAATATCACAATAATCACACAAAAATACAATATATCACAATACATTACAATATATTCAATACAATTCATTAAACAGTTACACCAGATGCAAAGTGCAAAAGCAAATACAAATATAGATTATACAAAATACCATTAAATACAGTACTGAAATCCCAAGAACAATTGCCCAAACCCTCAGCTCCCTCCCGTCCATGAGAAAACCCCTGGCTTCGAAACATTCTCACCGGAGCCCTAAAGCCCCCACCACTGGGAAAACAGTTCCAGCTGGACTCCCACCTCCCCGGACCGGGCGGGCCAGGGAAGGGAGCCGAAGGTGTAGCGTGGCTCTCGGGGCTCGGTGGCGGCGGCTATTCATAGCCCCGCGTCTGGAAAACGGCTCCAGCTGGGCTCCCACCTTCCCTGACCGGGCGGGCCAGGGAAGGGAGCCAAAGATGTTGCGTGGCTCTCGGGGCTCGGTGGCGGCGGCTATTCATAGCCCCGCGTCCGGAAAACAGCTCCAGCTGGGCTCCCACCTTCCCTGACCGGGCGGGCCAGGGAAGGGAGCCAAAGGTGTAGCGTGGCTCTCGGGGCTCAGTGGCGGCGGCTATTCATAGCCCCGCATCTGGAAAACGGCTCCAGCTGGGCTCCCACCTTTCCTGACCGGGCGGGCCAGGGAAGGGAGCCGAAGGTGTAGCGTGGCTCTCGGGGCTCGGTGGCGGTGGCTATTCATAGCCCCGCGTCTGGAAAACGGCTCCAGCTGGGCTCCCACTTTCCCTGACCGGGCGGGCCAGGGAAGGGAGCCGAAGGTGTAGCGTGGCTCTCGGGGCTTGGTGGCGGCGGCTATTCATAGCCCTGCGTCCGGAAAACGGAAAGCAGAACCGGGCCATGCCAACCTCAAGTTCTCTCAGTATCTGCTGATATTTCTCCTTATCTAAGGTGGAGTGATACAAACAAAAAAATATTTTCTCCACTGGTGTAGGTTTGAAGCATCTTGTAGGTATATGAAGTGGACAGGCTCCTTGGAGCTGTGCGTGATACCACTTGCTTATTAGATGCCACTGCCCTGCCTGGCTGGTTAGAACAGCCAAGGCTACAATGGGCAGTTGGGTCGGGGTGATGGTAAATGCTTCCCTGAGGGAGGGTGTGGTTCCAGCAGTCTTCAAACATGCGCTGGTTTGCCCTCTCCTGAAGAAACCATCACTCAACCCCACGGTTATTATAAACTTCAGACCGATTTCCAACCTTCCCTTCATGGGGAAGGTGTTGGAAAAAGCAGTGGCACGGCAGCTCCAAGGGGTTCTGGATGATATGGATTATCTGGATATCTGGACCCATTTCAGTCAGGTTTCAGGCCCGGTTATGGTACCGAGCCAGCATTGGTTGCACTCTTGGATGATCTCTGGTGGGAGAGAGATGGAGGCAACCCCTCTGTCCTCACTCTTCTGGATCTCTCTGTGGCTTTGATACCATTGACCACGGTATCCTTCTGGGCTAGCTCTGAGGATTGGGGGCCCAGGGCACGGTGTTGTCCTGGTTTTCCTCATTTCTGACGGGCCGGACTCAGTCGGTGTCTTTAGAGAGCGGGTTGTCAAGCCCTTGGTTGCTTCCGTGTAGGGAGCCTCAGGGCTTGGTACTCTCACCTCTATTGTTTAATATATTCATGAAACTGCTGGGCGAGATCATTCGTTCCCATGGGGTGAGGTATCATCAATATGCAGATGATACCCAGCTGTACATCTCGGCCCATGGGGACCCAAGTGATGCTGTCAAAGTCCTAACCAGGTGACTGGAGGCTGTCCAGGTCTGGATGGGGGATACCGGGCTTCAGCTGAATCCTGGCAAGACTGAGTGGCTTTGGGTGCAGGGCCCCATGTTATCCTGGGAACTACCATCTTTGGTTCTGGCTGGGGCATCTTTGCCCCAGTCAGATCTGATGTGTAATTTGGGGGTCCTCCTGGACTCGCAGCTACTGCTCGAAGAGCAGGTGGCAGCCGTGGCTAGGAGGGCCTTTGCACAGCTTTGTGCAGGACTCCTTGCTCATGGTCACTCACGCACTGGTCACCTCCAGATTGGATTATTGTAACACATTCTACATGGGGCTGCCCTTGGCGACCATTCAGAGACTTCAGCTAGTCCAGAATGCAGCTGCCCAGGTAGTGATGGGGTGCGGGCATTATGCTCGCACCTCACCACTGCTCTGGGAGCATCACTGGTTGCTGGTGTGTCTCTGGGTGCAATTCAAGCTGCTGGTTTTGACCTTTAAAGCCCTTCATGGTATTGGACCAGGCTACTTAAGAGACCGCATCGTCACAAGAAATTCAGCCCATCCTACCAGGGCAGACAGGAGGGGCTCATACTCTGCTGTAGAGATGCTCAGAGCCAAAGCTGATGTATGCAGATGATGTAAACCATAATTATATGTTTATATGAAAATCCTTGGTGGTGGTGGTAGGGAATTGTGACTTTTCATACGGTGTTGGACTTTGACTCCCAAGATCAATGGTCAGGGTTGATGACACCTGCAGTCCAACAACATCTAGAAGGTCACTCTAATCAGCTGTGGACTAGTGTCATTGGCAAAAAGGCAGGATTTTGGTCCTGAAGGCACCTTTACCCAAATGTTTCTCATCAGTATTAACACTGTGCCTTTAGGCTTCAAATAAGAGTGGCAAAGTTTTCTTTTGGTCTTATTGGTCTCTCCTCACAATCCTGAGTAAATAAGGCTTCAGTGATTAGAGTTTCAATTAATGCATTATTTATTTATTTAATTTTATTTTTCTCCTGCCCCACTTAGTGTAAAACATACCCTGATTGGATCATTCCTTCTCTTGAAAAACCCTTTTGAATATTTCATATGTATACATAAGGACAATATACATAAGGATTATGTATGGGGCTGAGGTGGTTCAAGTGCTTGAGATGCTGAACTTGACGACTGGACGGCCCGAGTTTGATTCCCAAGTACTGCAGTGTTCTGTGCACTCCAGTGCTGAGGCATGCATGCTACGTGCCCATGGAAATGTCTGCAGATGCAGACAGCTATAAACAGAGATGAGCACTGAACCCTAGAGTTGGATATGATTGGCTTTTGAGCAAGAGCAACCTTTACCTGTACTATGTATACAGACTTTAGCATCAAGAAATGCTGATTTTTTATTTAATTACTCAACTTTACTTTCCTTTCAGATTTCAACAAGAATTGTATGACAGGCTATAATTTATGATGCTAATTTACAAGGATTCTGGAAGATTAATGTATGCTATTCAGTATCACATTGGCTTGCAATTTGCAGTCTTGAGAAAGAAAGCAATATTTGGCTACCCTGAACATTCAAAGAAATTCTATTGACTGCTATTCTTTTGTAAATCATTAAGTTACAAATACTCAGTTTGAACTGGTGTATCTTGACACACAGTTGCTGCATTCAAGATTAAGAAACAATTACAATTTACTTCAAAGTGTTCTGAGAGCAGTTGCCTTCTTTATAAAATCTAATGGAAAAACAATCCAAAGCCACAGAAACAAAAAAATCTGGGTTGAACTATTTAATCAAGGTTCCAAACCAGAAATATCCAATCTCCTTATTATTTTGATTAAAATGTTTTATTGATTACTCTACTCCTTCTACTTTGTGGCAGAGTCAAAATGAGGAATGACAAATAAATAGCATGACACAGATTACATTTGAGAGGTCAAGGAAAGAGCCTGTTTTTCTAAGATGGAAGCACAAAGGAACATAAGATATGTATAGATAGTAAATCTTGTTAGAGTACATATTTTTAAACTCCAGTAAAATACCAGAAATAAACAGCAAGATAGAATTCATTTCATTTTTATTTGTAAATAAAAGAAAATCAAAATTTCTAAATAAATTAAATATTTATTCAGACATTTCCTTTGTACAGTAAAGACACGAGGAACAAGACTTTGCTTGCCACTCTGTTATTGTTTCTATCAATCTCTACAGCTGGAGAGATTAAAGAATTCTCATATCTGTGATAATCTATACCTATAAATCTGTGCGTTAACCGTTGGAATGCAACAAAGGATCGTGCACCAGGCCCTACTAGCCCCGATCAAACATTCGTGCACTTGCCCAACCAGGGTTTGCAGGTAACTGTCGGGTTGAGAAATGCGCCAGTGGGGCAGGAGACCCACGAACGCAAACAAAAAGAATAGACTTCTATTCCCAATGTTCCTTGCGCTGTGCCGCACCAGAGCCAATCAGGCTGAGAGGCGCGAGCAAAAGGAATGTTCAGAAATGTGCCGCGGCCAATCAAAATCAAACCGCAGGAAAAAATGACACACAAGCCAAAAACACAAATGCCAATACAAGCCCCAGCGTCCTGCGCGCCATGAGCTATCCCATGGGTTATCCCTTTTAATATCAGAGGGCGGGCTGGATTTGATCCCCTCTCCTGAGTCCCATGAGTCTGGGAGGTTTGGGGGGGACAAAAGGGGTCTGTCCTCCCAACCCTTCCAGAGCCAGGGGACCTGGCAGAGAGGGTATCCCTCCCATGGACACCCCGTTATTAAAGAGAAGAAACCAAGTGTTTTCTTCTCTTTAAAAACGTAGTGTTGGGGGGGGATCCCCCTCTCCGCTGGCTCCCCTGGCTCCAGAAGGGTTGGGGAGACAGACCCCTTTTCTCCCCAACCCTCCCAAACCCAGGGGAGCCAGCAGAGAGGGGGATCACAACCCCCCACCCACTGATATTAAAGGGGAAACCCCAATTGGGTTTTCCCAACCAATTCGCCAGGAAGCAAAGCCAGCGAATGGCACTCAGGCCGCTGGCTTCGCCTCCCGGAGATACACACCCGCCCACAGCCTCCTCTCTAACTAAACAACAAAAACAAACACCAAAATAATTTTAAAAAACCATTAATTAAAAAAATTTAAAAAACACAAAACAAAACATCCAAAATTAACTCAAACCAATTACAAAACACCTACAAAACACACCACATAAACGAACATTAAAGTGAACCAAAACACACACAAACAAACAGGAAAAAAACTTGCTAACACTACAAAATAAAAACAAGCCAAACCCACAAAAGAAATTAAACCAGCCAACTTACTAGAATGTCCTACCTCCACAATGGCCGGAACTGAAATGAGGAAAGAAAGAGACTACTTACCAGATGAAGCGCCACCCAGAGGCCAGTAGAGAAAAAACAGTCAAAGTAAAAGAAATACTCAATAGCCCCACCCAGAGGCCACAAGAGATAAAACAGTCAAAAATATAACATTACATCAGACATTCACACAAATCACAAACAAATCACAAAATAATAAAATAAAAACATTTCTAAAATCCTGTGTAGAGTTTTCACTCAAAAAAAACCTCCCAAAACATCTTAACACAGTTTAAAAATGTGTACTTTCACATTTTTAAAATTATTATCCAAGGTACAACTATTAAAAAAAATTCACTACTAAAACATTATTTGGTTAAATAAAATAATTGTAAAAAATTATATCATCCTTTCCTCTTTTTTAAATCCACAAAAACAAACCCAAAAAACCTGATCACAGTTTATAACAGCCCGTGTGTATAAATAAACATTTTAAAAATCACAATTACAGACTAACCTCATTTGTACAAACATTAACAAAACAAAAACCTTCCAACACAATTTAAAACAGCCCGGCACCGCTGGGCAAAATCTGCTAGTTCTCCATAAAAACTGGAAGCCTGGGAAATCAGCATTCCTAATCACATCATGGAGTTTCCATGTAGAGAGGTCTCTCTCTTCTTAAAATCACTATTCATGTAAGGATAATGGTGGATATGTGTGATGAAGAACAGAGCTAGAACAGTTCCTTTCTGAGTGTTTGCTACAGAAGTAAATCTTCATTTGCCTGATCCACATAATTAAAGACAAGATGCTGTTAAATTTTTCTCGAGGAGCAGAAAGGAATTTGTAGACCACCTCAATGCAGTTTTTCTAAAAGTACAGTTGATTTGTTTTTGCTGCAAAATTTCAGTGTCTACATAACATTGTTCAACTTGTTTAAATCTAGGACAGCAACTGCTTTATGATTCATGGACATTTATGAACCTAAAAAATAGGATGGTGGTTTTTTGTTTGTTTGCATCTTTCTTATACAGTATGGCATTTCCCCCACAGTCCTTCTGTTTTTCTGTGCATGTCATTCACTTGTTAATAAGAAAGAACACTACTTTTCTGATGATCTGATTGTGCAGATTACAGTAATCCTATGTGGTGGAAAGACCCTCATCTGGATCTTGACTAAGGTGAAGAATCTCATAAGGCCTTGACATTCTTTGCCAAAATGTTTCATCAAGTGGAGACACTCTAAATTTAGCCTCAATCCTAAACTTAAACCCAGATCAGGTAGAATAAGAAATTTAGCAAGTATTCTTCACATATTTAGAATTTATTTGTTTTATAATTTTTTATTAATTTTTTAAACAATAATACAATTTAAAAAACAACAACAATGATGAATAAAAATACAGACATCATACTTACAAATACAATATATATAACAAAAAATAAGAAAAGAAAAAAGTATAAGAATACAATTAAACTACGACTTAGTAATATACCACCTTCCCCTTTCTTCCATACATCTTTAATTATATTTCCAAAAATTTTAATACATTATAATACTCTTGCAACTATACTAATATACATATTCAAACTCTGTTCTTAAACTCACCAATTTAATACAACTACTAAGTCAAAGTATAAATACAATTATTAAAATACACTAATACCTCATACAACGTCCAAACTTCCACAGGTTAGGATGTTGTATGAATTCCGACTTTGTATGAGGCATGCAAAATCCTATCTGCAATGCCTCACACAATGTCCAAATTATTGCCACTGATGCTTTGTATAACGTCGTTCCCCTGGTGAGAGCGGGGAGATGGGGGCTAAAGGCTGGCCCCAGCTGTGAGGCAGCCAGAGAAGTGACTGTGGGGGAATCCCCCAAAATATCCAAGTGGCCCCGAGCACCCTTGCCCAAGGACAGGAGGATTGGGGCGAGGAGGAGGAATGGCGCTTCCGGGGCGGCGGTGGGAGACCCGCTGTTAGGCAGCCAGAGAAGCAACCATGGGGGAATCCCCCAAAATATACAAGCAGCCCTGAGCACCCTCGCCCAAGGACAGGAGGAATGGAGCGAGGAGGAGGAATGGCACTTCCAGGGCCATTCTTAAACTCACCAATTTAATACAACTACTAAGTCAAAGTATAAATACAATTATTAAAATACACTAAATTATTAAAATACACAGACCCGCTCACCTGAGGACAGGAGGAATGGCGCTTCCGGGGCGGTGGCGGGAGACCCGCTGTGAGGCGGCCAGAGAAGCGACCGTGAGGGAATCCCCCAAAATATCCAAGTGGCCCTGAGCACCCTCGCCCAAGGACAGGAGGAATGGGGCGAGGAGGAGGAATGGCGCTTCTGGGGCAGCGGCAGGAGACCCGCTGTGATGTGGCCAGAGAAGCGACTATGGGGGAATCCCCCAAAATATCCAAGCGGCCCCGAGCACCCTCGCCTGAGGACAGGAGGAATGGGGCGAGGAGGGGAAATGGCACTTCCGGGGTGGTGGTGGGAGACCCGATGAGTCTCCTCCTCTTCGGGCACTGGTCGCTTCTCTTGCTCCCGCTGGAGAGTCTCGCTCCCACCTACCCACTCTCAACCAAGGGTCGCTTCCCTGGTGAGAGTGGGGAAGGGAAGCGAGACTGGTTTCAGCTGTGAGGCGGTCAGCGTGGCGCATAAAAAGACCAGCCACCCCGGAGTCTCACTTCCCTTCCCCGCTCACAAACAAGGGACGCTTCCCTGGTGAGAGCAACCCCCGAAAGCTCCTGAGGGCGTAATTCGCATTTGGAACAAATGTAGGAAACTCTTAGCGGAGATAGAACCAGTCCGGGTAGAGGCCAAAGAACCCCCAGCGCCAGCTGAGCCAACGGCACCCACGGCGCTCTATCCGTCATTACAGTTTAGGCAGAGTAGCGTAGGGAACTTTCCCTCGGTGACAGCTGCAGACGTCACCGACGGAATGCAAGGAATGGGGAGTGCAGGCGCTTCTCTGACAGCCCCGGGTTCCCTAGTTACCAAGAGTGCCCTTCAGCGCACAGTCGAGGAAGAACTGAAGAAGGGGGAGTTGCCAACGGAAGAACTAGCTGAGCTTAGTCAGATTTGTCCAATTCGCCTAGAAATGGATGCCCTCACGGGGGCCCAGAAGATAGTTCATTCACCAGTCCCGTATAAGCTGCTCATGGCTATACGGAAGGCCATTTCAGAGACAGGGCTCCAAAGCCAATTTACAAGGGGCATGCTTCAGCAGGTGTGCGAGAACACCATGTTCATTCCTCATGACTGGAAAGCCGTCATGCGGATGATGCTCAACCCTAGCCAGTACTTGATTTGGGATAGTGAGTTTCGCCTTGAGGCTCAAACTAGGGCTGCCAGGATGGGAGGCGCAGTAATCCCTGACCAGTTATATGGTTCAGGTGCCTTCGAATCCATTGATGCGCAGATCAACTTGCCGCTCGCCACTCTTCAGATGTCGGCAGAGGCCGCCTTTAGGGCTTTTTTCAAGGTCCCTGCGACCGGCAAGGCGGCTAAGAATTATACCGCAGTCAAGCAGGGAGCCCAAGAGCCCTACATGGATTTCATCAATCGCTTGGAAGAGGCGATTAGTAGGCAGATCGATAATGAGGAAGCCCAGCAAGAGCTCATGATCAAGTTAGCCAAGGACAATGCCAATTTAGACTGCCGTAAAATCTTGCAGTCACTGGGCAATCGTCCTGACTTGACTCTCACGGACATGATTAGAGCTTGCGCCGACGTTGGCACCGAATCCTATAAAATGGGTTTGCTAGCGGCAGCGGTGCAAGGGGGTAGAAGACCTAAAGGGAAGACCCAAGGAGCATGCCACAATTGTGGCAAGGTCGGTCACTTCACTAGGGAGTGCCGATCCAAGGGAGGCGGACAAAGTTCCGGCCGTTCCAAGGCTCCGAACACCCTGTGTCCGAAGTGCAAGAAAGGCTACCATTGGGCCAGAAACTGTCCGAGTTCGGGAAACCAGCGCACGGGCACGTCTCTGGCCCCGGTCCAAACAGAGACTTCCCAGATTCAAGGCTCGCCAGAGCTAGACTAGATTCAGGTCACATTTCAGGCACTGCGAGGGCGCAGGCCAGCCCCAAGGGTAGCACAGGGCTAGATTTGACTTGTCAGGCAGACGTTACATGCGACCTGCCAGGCACGGTCTATCTGGTGGATTCCCAGTACATGGGTCCACTACCCAAGGGCTTTATAGGTTTAGTTTTGCCCCGTAGTGCAGCAGGAGCACGCGGAATTCTTGTAATTCCAGGAGTCGTTGACTCGAATTTTTCAGGCGTTCTCCAAGTTCAGTTGTGGACTCACCTGCCCCAAACAATTCACGAGGGAGACACCTTAGCGCAACTGATCATGGTTCCTTGTCACTCGCCAGCAGACGGCCAGGGAAGGCTCAGTGACAGCTTCGAGTCCTGGTCAGAGGACCGCTCGAGCGCCAGTGAGGCAGTGCAAGGATACCAGGTCTTAGCGACAGTGGAAACCAACATTGAGTGGAAACAGCGCCCGGTTATTGAGGTATTTCTGAATAATAGATCATTCTCAGGCCTGTTAGATATCGGAGCAGATGTCAGCGTGATAAGCAGGGGCCAGTGGCCAAGGGAGTGGGCCATTGAGCCGGTCTCCGATGTGTGGGGGGTAGGCGGCATTCAGGAAGCGTTTAGGAGCCGAGAATGGGTAACAGTCAGAATCCCAAGGGCTGACGGCACGGCGGTAATTCGGCCGCACATTCTTGACGTGCACATCAACCTTTGGGGGCGAGACATTTTGCAGCAGTACGGTGCTACGCTTACCTTCGGGTAATGGTGTTGCCACTTAAGTGGCTCACCGATACGCCGGTCTGGGTAGAACAATGGCCGGTAGAGGGAGAGATGTTAGTTGCCCTTAAGCAGCTGGTTAGAGAACAGCTAGACGCAGGACATATAGAACGGTCCACAAGTCCATTGAATTCGCCAATTTTTGTCATAAAAAAGAAGTCGGGGAAGTGGCGACTCCTCCACGATCTCAGAGAGATCAATAAGTGCATACAGCCAATGGGTCCGCTCCAATGCGGCATCCCAAATCCTAATATGATTCCCGAGGGGTGGGAGATCCTAGTCGTAGATCTCAAGGATTGCTTTTATACAATCTCCTTAGACCCCAGGGACCGGGAAAGGTTCGCCTTTACGGTGCCGGTTGTGAACCACAGTGAGCCTACGCAGCGTTACGCGTGGAAATTTTTGCCACAGGGCATGCTCAATTCGCCCACCCTGTGCCAAATTTATGTTCACAACGCACTGGCAAAGTTCCGAAACCTTTACCCTAAAGCGATAGTTTGCCATTTCATGGACGACATCTTGGTCGCGGTGCCGCAACTCGGCAGCGAAATGTTTTCTGACCTCCAGGCCAGCCTGGGGGACAAAGGTTTACTCATTGCCCCGGAGAAAGTGCAGAGAACCGAGCCCTTCTCATACTTGGGTCATCGGCTTCTCCGCTCTTTCGCAGCACCAGTTTTGCCTCAGATCAATTTACAGGACTCAATCACCCTTGTAGAATTTCAGCAAGTTCTGGGTAACATCAATTGGGCCAGACCGTATTTCCGATTGGATACGGATCTTTTGAAACCGCTCTTCTCGCTGCTAACTTTAGGTAAGCAGCCGGCAGACCGGATACACATTCCTCGAGAAGCGCGCTTAGCTCTCGAAAAAGTGAACCAAGTTCTCAGACAGAGGTGGGTAGATAGGATCACCCCAGGGCCATATGCTCCGATCCTGAATTTGTACATCGTAAGGGCAGGATCCATTTCACCGGAGCTCTAGGAGTAGATGCCGAGAAAGGGGCGAGTATCGTGGAATGGGTGTACTTGCCGAACACCTCTTCCCGGAACTCGTTCCTCCCCAAGAGCTGGTTTCCGCGGTGGTCTACCGCGGAAGGCTGAGAGCTAGGGACATCTCAGGGCACGATTTGGCCAAAATTGTAGTTCCGTTCACCAAGGAACAAATTCAGCAATTGATGCAGCTCGGTGACTCGCTTCCAATCACTTTGGAAGGATTCACCGGATGCTTAGCATACCACTTGCCAAAAGACCCCAGACTCGTTTCACTTCAGACGCAGACAGTCAGCTTGTTCGAATTGCTCTCGCTGGTTCCGCTTCAGGGGGCCAGGACAGTTTTTACTGACGGTGGTCGCACGTATGGTGTCTTGACTTGGCAGGAGGGCCAGGCTTGGTGCACGCTGTTAACTCTTCCACAGAAGTCCGCACAGCGGGCAGAGTTGGCAGCGGTGAACCTTGCCTTGCGCACCTTCGCCAAGGAACGTTTAAACATCATTACAGACAGTCAGTATGTCAGGAATCTGCTTCACAGTCTACCGGGAGCATACATCACTCCCGCGATAGACAAAAATCTGCTTAGTCTGTTTCTCACTGCTCAATTTCATTTGCGAAACCGCACGGAGCCGCTCTATATTGCCCACATCCGAAGTCATCAAGACCTACCGGGTCCGATTTCCGCGGGCAATAGCAGAGCGGATGCGGCAGCAAAGGAAATTCAGCAACGTTCGGTTTTAGGTGTTTTTACTACTCCAATTCAGAGTCATGCCTTTTTTCACCAAAATGCCAAAGCGTTAGCCAGACAGTTCAATCTGCCACTTTCTCAAGCCCAAGGCATAGTTCGCTCTTGCCAGCATTGTGCAGGGGCACCGGGGGGGCCCTCATGGGGGGTCAACCCATGAGGGACAGAGGCTAACCAAGTGTGGCAGATGGATGTCACGCATGTTCCGCAGTTTGGCAGATGGCAGTACATGCACGTTTGCATTGACACATTTTCTCAATTCGTTTGGGCAACGGCGCAGAAAGGGGAGACTGCTTCCCACGTGGAGCAGCACCTCCTTTCCTGCATCGCGGCAATGGGCAAGCCGCGGCAGATTAAAACTGATAACGCCCCGTCCTACAGCTCCAGGCAGCTGGCCACCTTCATGGCCACCTGGGACATTAAGCATACGTTTGGCGTTCCTTACAATCCGCAGGGGCAAGCGATTGTGGAACGGGTCAATCGGATGCTCAAGTCCTATATTGACAAACAAACAGAAAGGGGGAGCCACCAGCCCTCCCCAAGTCACAGGGCCAGGCACAGCATTGTCTGAATAAGGTATTGTTCACTTACAATCACCTCAATGTTTTTTCGGATTGCACGCCGCAGGAGAAGCACTTCCGCCGCTCGGAAGCTCTCCCGCGACCAATGGTCCGATACCGGGTGCCACCGGACCCTTCTTGGAGGGGCCCGGCGCCACTCATAACCTGGGGGAGAGGGTATGCTGCAGTTATGTCTCCTACAGGTGTCGTTTGGATTCCAGCTCGATGTGTCAAGCCTCACTTGGAACCACATGGCGTGGACCCAGACCGACCCGAGTCCGATCCCGGAGATGGAGGACCTCACTCTGATCGACAAAACCCGCCGGAGGAGACGGCCACCGACGGTGCCGAAGATCACCTGGGGGATGGTCAAGGTCATTTGCAGTGAGGCCGAGGACGCCCTCCGACGCGAGGAGAAGGAACCGACACCGGAGAACCTCGTGGCTGCAGTCTTCGCCCGAATTCACGCCAACACCATGGCAGCCACCATCATCCTGATCCTCTCCCTGTTTTGCGGGGGAGGCGTTCAGGCTACCTTGTTAAAAGCCAACGATTTGGTGCCCGGCGGAGACCTTTCTGCCAGGATGCAGTACAACATTTGGGAAAGGTTGGCGGGCCTCGTCAACCAGTCCGATTTTTGCCTGAGACAGGACATTGGTTCTGCCTCAATCTTGAGCACCTGCCTCATCCCAGTGTGCCACTCTCCAGGCGCATACCCCAGGGATGGGGATTGGCTCGTGAAACGGATTTTCAGCCCATACAACCCAGCGGCTTCTGCAGAGTATGCCCGTTGGGAGATGCGGCTCACCATGACTTTGCCGGCTGATGCAGCCACTCTCCACACTCCTCGAGTGGCGGTCAGCCCGAACACTACTTGTGCTCGAATGACCGGCTGCTCCTCAGTCGGTCGAACCCGGCGCCGCTGCCTCTACGTTGGCAGTAGCAATTGGACTTGCAATAACCCAGTGAAGCTTGGTTCAATGTATGCTCATGTTACGTTACCATCTGGTTGGTTCTTCACATGTAATCAGTACACGTGGAACTATATTCCTGCAAATGTATCAGATGCTACTTGTTGCATTAGTCGTTTGACACTGTTACTCCCCACTAAGGATATGGTTACCCCAAGCACAAATGTCACAAATGTTTCCGCACCCATACGTCACACTCGCACCACCCAGTTAGACAGCTCATGTGAGAGCAGCTTTAGAGTTATGAGTCCAGCCGAATACGTCTCGTTAGCGGTCAGCATAATCGGCGTGCCAGGCTTAGCCGTCGGCAACGTTCGGAGGATTAGTCGGTTGGCTTGCGGTCTAGCCAAAGCCATCAACCATACCTCCTCGGCGATAGCGCTGCTCAACCAGGAGCAGGCAGAGCTTCGCCATGCCATACTTGACAATAGAGCGGCTATAGACTACCTCTTATTGCTTCATCATTTGGGTTGCGAATCTTTCCATGGTATGTGTTGCTTCAATCTTACTGACAACTCCCGCAAGGTACAGAGTCAGCTCACGGCCCTCCACACCATAGTCGAGGGCATAAGAGAGGGTTCTGCATGAGGAACATGGTGGAGTTCATTGTGGAATTGGATGTGGTCGTGGATTCCGTGGGGGTGGCTCCAGACGGTACTCAAGGTGGTTGTGGGGGTGATTATACTAGGCATTGCGTTATGCTGCTTTGCACAATGTATTCCCTCACTGATCTCGAAGTGTCGCCCCAAGAAGAAACCCCGAAACGCCATTCCCGCTCAGCAGCTGATGCCCCTCTTGCGCAGAGTCGCCGGTCAGGTCCTTAAATGAAAATTAAAGGGGAGATGTGGATTCCCCGTGCCCGGTGGGCATGGAACGGCCCGCGCAGAGGCCACTTCGGGAGAATGCTCCTTGAGCCGTGGGCTCTGCGGGCAGAGAAATTAAGGGGGGTGGATAAATGATAGGGTTTGATTCACCCAATTCCTTGACCTGGCCAGCGGATCTGCTAAGAGAGCAGATATCTAACTCTGTTACCCATTAGAGTAATCACTCATCTCCGAGTCTCAGTCTAATCTCAGGCGCAAATAGAAGCCATGTTTACCCCTGCCTAATCCTTGGACAATGGTGTTTCCCATGTCAATGTTTATCCCAGTTAATTAACTTCTCCCAGAGAGATTCCCAATTAACCCGAGTAAACAGGTGATGTGATTTCTGTCAGAGGACGGTTTTGCCACCGTTGCACTTTTCCCTCTATATATGTTGAAGCTTTCCCTCAATAAACTACTGATCTGATCTCGCTCCATACTGCCTTGTATCGTTTCTTGATCAGTCTCCTCTGGGACCTCCGGCCCTTAGCGGCCCCGATTCCTACAGTTTTCTAACCCCAAAAACTCATTTGATCAGGTACTGGTCTATTCCCTTCATCCCCCTTCAATGAGTAATCCACAAATAATTGCCATATTTTCCAAAATCTATTTTCTTTAACTATACCTTTTTTTCTATTCATTTCCCATGTTAGCTTATCATTCAACACAAGATCCCACATCTCCTTATACCATTCTTCTATTTTCAGAATTGCTTCATTTTTCCAATTCCTGGCAATGCACTGTCTACCCGTTGTCAACATTATTGACAATAGCTCTTTTTTATCCTTATTTAAATCCATATTTTCCACATCTGTCAACAAAACAGTACTTAGCCCCAATTTGAGTCTCATACCCATAACAGCACAAATCTCTTTCTCAATTTGCCCCCAAAAATCCTTTACCACATTACAACTCCACCATATGTGTTCATATGTTCCCAGTATGTCCTTACATCTCCAACACATTTTATCTTTATTTTTATCTATTTGATGTAACCTCACTGGGGTCAAGCACCATTTCCACAACATTTTATAATTATGTTCTTTCTCTCTAACACATTGTTCTCATGATCCTGTTTTTCCATTTATTTTTCCAAACCTCATCTACTATCTTTATTTTCAATTCTTGTTCCAATTTATTTTCAACACTTCTTGTGGATTACCATATTTATTTAACATTATATATATTTTACTTACTAAGCCCTTAATACCCCTTTCTCCCTTTCTTATCTTTGATATCAATTCTACAAACTCGGTCATACCTCTTTCCAAACTGACTTCCGTCAAATATTTGTTATTCCACTTATTTACCAACACTATCTGGAGCCAATTCAACATCAATTGTGCAAACATATCTGCTTTTCTCTCTCCATCTTTACAAACCCGTATCCAGTCTCTCAACAGGAAAACATCATTTCTAAAGAAAACGTCTTTCACCCTTTTGTCAATTTGTATTGGAAAGTTTTTGATATCCTCTATTTCTATTATAGGGGATATATCTGGAGCCAATTTCATCTTCAACTTTTTCCATACTCCTAATATTGTCTTCATCATTTTATTTTTTGTAACAATTTTTCCCATATTACTATCTATAAAAACAATTTTCCCCATTTGATTTAGATCCCTCATCTCAATTTCTTCCCATATTGCCTTTTCCCTCGCTAAAATTTTCACAATATTTTTTTTAATTTGAAAAGCTCTGTAATAATTCCTCAAATTTGGCAATCCTAGTCCTCCTTCTTTCTGAGATAAGTACCACATTTTTTTACAGTTCTAGGTTTCCTTCCACCATTACAAAAATTATTTAACAAATTTTGAAATTCCTTAATTTCCTTATCATTTAATTGGATTGGCAGGGCATCAAACAAAAAATTAATTCTCGGTAACAACATCATTTTACATAGCGCAATCCTGCCAAACCAAGACAACTTTAACTTTTGATATTGCTGTATTTTATCTTTAATTTCCATTTTACAGGGTAGTGAAAACTGTGAGAGATTGTGAGGAGCTCCAGAGGGATCTCTTGACACTGGGGGAGTGGACAAAGCAGTGGCAAATGAGCTTCAACATTAGTAAGTGCAGAGTGATGCATGTTGGGGCAAAAAAAACAAACCAATTACATTTATAAACTGATGGGTTCTGAACTCTCTGCTACAAACCAGGAAAGGGACCTTGGTGTCCTGGTGGACAGCTCAATGAAGGTGTCAACCCAGTGTGCCTCAGCAGTGAAAAAAGCAAACTCAATGCTAGGGATCATTAGGAAGGGTATAGAAAATAAGTCAGCAAGTGTCATTTTGCCTCTTTATAAATCTATGGTGAGGCCCCATCTGGAATACTGTGTACAGTTCTGGTCGCCATACCTCCAGAAGGATATTATGGAGTTGGAAAAAGTGTAGAGGAGGGCAACCAAAATGATTAGGGGACTGGAACACCTTCCTTACCATCTGAGGCTGCAACAGTTGGGCCTTTTCACTCTTGAACAACGGCATCTAAGAGGTGACTTGATTGAAGTTTATAAAATCATGCACGGTGTGGACAAAGTAGATAAGGAAAAACTGTTTTCCCTATCTAATAACACTAGAACTAGGGGACACTCCATGAAACTTTTGGGTACTAGTTCTCAAACAAATAAGAGAAAGTACTTTTTCACCCAGAGGATTACTGGTCTATGGAACTCCCTGCCAGAAGAAGTGGTGACTGCTGTCAATCTTGACAGCTTTAAGAAAGGATTAGACAAGTTCATGGAGGACAAAGGTATCAATGGCTATAATTATGGATACTTAAGGACAACCTCCGGGTTGGAAAGATAGGCAGGATATCTCTCAATGCCATTTCCAGGGAATCCTAAGCAGGTGAAGGCATCTCCTTGGGAATACCCTGAAGGAAATGGTGAGCCACTGTGTGAGACAGAATGCTGGACTGGATGGGCTGTGGCCTGTTCCAGCAAGGCTGTTCTTATGTTCTTATTTTCTGTTTTCCATAATTCAATAATTTCATAATTTCTTATGATCCTCAAATTTATTTGAAATATTTATTCCCAGATACTTTAAATTATCTTTAACCTGTAATTTAAATTTAGCCTTTATTTTCTGTTGTTCCTCCTTATCAATATTACACAGTATCACTTCCGACTTATTCCAGTTTATTCTCAAACCTGTCACCTCTTCAAATTCTTTTAACAGCTCTTGTATTCTTTCTAATACCTTCCTAGGATCCTTCATTGTTATCAAAGTATCATCAGCATACAAATTTATCTTATTTCCTAGTATTCCTTCAATATCCTTATCTTTTCTTATAGCCTTTGCCAACAACTCCATTGCCATGCTAAACAAAATTGGTGATAATGGACAACCCTGCCTTGTTCCAGCTTCTAATTTTACTTCTTCTGTAACATCATCATTTACCCTAACAATGGCCATGCCATATTGATATAATTGTTCAATAGTCCATCTGAATTTATCTCCAAATCCATAACCTTTAATTGTCTCGTTAATTGTTACCCACTGTAATGAATCAAATGCCTTAAAAATGTCTAGTGATAATAATCCAACTTTCTCTTTTGTTTGTCCTACAATATCTATTAAATCTAAAACTCTCCTTGTCAAATTCGCCATGTCTTCCTTTAAAAAAAACCCTGTTTGATCCTTATTTATATAATTACCCATAAAACTATTCAGTCTGTTTGCCAATATCGCTGTAAAAATCTTAGCATCTTGATTTATCAGAGAAATAGGCCTATATGATTCCACTTTTTCTAGATCTTTTCCAGGTTTTGGTAATAAAACAATTATAGTTCTATACCATGAGGTCGGAATTTGCCCTCCTTCCAAAATATAATTATATAATTTCATTCATTTTGGAACCACAATGTCTTTAAATTCCTTATAAAATTCCACTGATAACCCATCTTCCCCCGGGGCTTTATCTGACTTATAGTTGGCTATTACTTCTTTTATTTATTTCTCCATTATTTGCTCTTCCATTCTATTTCTATGTTCCTGTTTTATCTTATTTTTTATTTGTTTCCCCAATTGATCCTTTAACTTCCCCAAATCTATATTCTTTTTAGCATATAAATTCTGATAAAAATCTTTTGACAATCTTACATTTATCCCTAATCCTATTACATCTTGTTCCCTCTTTATTAATCAAAATTCCAATTTCCATTTTATTTCTCTTTTCTTTAGCAGCTCTTGCTAATAATTTTGAATTCTTATTGCTGTATTCAAAATATTCCTTTTTAAATATACCAAGTCACTTTTTACCTTTTCAATGTCCTTTCCTACCAATTCCATCTTTAATCTTTGCATCCTGTCAAAAACCTTCTTATCAGTTGTCTTTACATGCTCTTCTTGTAACCGCTTTATCTCTTTTTCAACTTTGTCTTGTGTTTCCTTAAATTGTTTATTTCTAATACTAGCTAACTTAATACTCTCCCCTCTAAAAACCGACTTCATGGCATCCCATACCATATTAAAACTCACCTCATACTTATCATTCCAATACCAACTTTCCATCCATTTTTCAATTATTTGCTCTTTACATTTATGGTCTTTAAAAACTTTAGTATCATATCTCCAATTCCTTCTAATTTGCTTTACTCCCTCTATCCTTAATTCCACCAACACTTTTGCATGATCTGTTTCTTTAAAAATTCCCACTTCCACTTCATTTATATTCCTGATCATACTCTCTGTTACAAATATATAATCTATTCTGGAATATGTATTATGCACATGTGAAAAAAAAATGTATAAGCCCTTTCCGACCCTTTAAACTCCCTCCATGTATCTTACAAACCTAGACTATTTATCAAGAATCTGCATTTTAAATCATCTTCCACTCCTTGCTATATTTGTACAATCTAAGTTCGACCTTATTAAATTAAAATCTCCAGCTACAATCATTTTTGTTGGTTTTTCTTTCTCCAGTATACCATACATTTTATCTAAGAACTCCCCTTGATGATCATTTGGTGCATATACATTCACTAAAATTATTTCCTCATCATCAATCTTACCTTTTATTATTAAGTATCTACCTTCCGGGTCGGAAATACTATTTATCATCTCGAAGCCTAGTCTATTCGAGATCAGAACTGCAACCCCTCTTGCTTTTGAAGTACCAAAGGACTTTTAATAAATTTGCCTCCATCCTAAAAAAATCTTGTTTGTATCCCCTGATTTTTGATGAGTTTCCTGTAAAAAGACTATATCTGGCTTATCTTTCCTCAGGGCTGATTCTATTCTTCTCCTCTTCACTTGAGAGCCAGTACCTTTCACATTCCATGATAATACCTTAACATTTCTCATATCTTGATCTTAAAAACCATCTTCTATGACCTCCACTTCCTCCTACAGGTGTTTCCCTCTACCACACATAAACAATAACAACAGCAAAAACAATAAGCATTCATACCTACCCTCCCCACTTCTTTCTACAAAAAGTAGCCATTGACTATCAAAGAGAGGAGGGGGGAATGTGCAAGATGTGCCTACTATCTAACACTCCAGCACACAATCTTATTTTTGAAAACACACAAACATTTATAAAAATTATTTCTCTCCCCTGCATCACTCCATTTTCTTCTCCATCCACTAAATCCTGATACACCCTTCATCAACCACCATCAATGCTTTAGAACCCACATCTGTTCCTCCTGTAGCACCCCTCTCTTCAAAATGTCCATAGTCTCTTTTTATTTCCCCCGATTCTATTAAAGCTTTCCTTTGTCCAAGGCATTTTTGTGAAGCTGCCTTAACCAAACCAATTAAACACAAATATTCCAAAGCATCCATCCCTGCATCAATTGTATGCATTTTCTTATCATAAAATATCTCAATTGTTGTGGAAATCTCAATTATATTTTATCCCACGTTCCATCAAAATTTTTGTTGCTGGTTTCATCTTATATTGCCAACCACGTTATTCCACTGATATGTCATTGTAAACCTCAGCATCATTCCCATCAATTTTTAAAATGTCAGACCCAGCTTGTTTTATAAAAGCCATCACCTTTAATTTATCCCCCCAATTTGCAAACTTAACCAAAACATTTCTTTGAACGCTTTTCCCTTTCCTTGCACCCAGTCTATAAACAGTTGCAATATCTTCATTCTCAAAATCTTTCCCCATTTTCAAACTGTTTAGCCAATTAACTAGTCTTTCCTTCAGCTGGTCTGGCATTTTCCCATAAGATTACTAATTACTATGTTCTGTTTTCTCATCATCTCTTCCATCATGTCTATCCTTTTCTCCTGTGCTTCTACTTTCATTTTAGTATCCTTTTCTTCCTCATGTAACCCTTTCATGTCATCCTGCATCAATTTCATATATTTTTGCATCGACTTAACACTTATATTCATCCTCTGAAAATTAAAATCAACCTTCTTAGAAAAATCAGTAAACATTGCAACCAGCTTATCCTGTTTTTCATAATTTCATCTTTGTCTTTTACCCTTGTTTCCTTAATTTCACAAAAACTCTTCACATTTGCCTCCTCCATCCTCTCAAATTTCTTAAACTATTTACCCAACTCAACCATAATTTGTGTTTGGTCCATTGGTGCAGGTTCTGGTGCTGCTGTTGATGGGGGTGCTTATTCAGTTGCTGATTTATCTTTCTTCTCATCCTTCTTCTTATCCATCTTCTTAGGTTTCACCACCTCTTCATCCTTTCCCTTTCCTTTTCCAAGTTTTTCCATTGTAACTTCAAATAATAGTCTCAATGTGGCTACCCCTTTATTTCCTCCAAACCCGTCTTCCTGGTCAAATTCCAGATTCGATTAAATGTAGTAAAATTATAGAGTTATGGCTTCTATTAATTCTTCAAAATCCAAAGCAAAAATTTAGCTGAACAAAACCACACACTTTCAATAATTATAATCAATGTGTTATTATCCAACCAAGTGAAAAGGCTTCTTTTTATCCTTATTATAATCCAATTGTAATGTTGCTTCAAAATGTCCTAAACTCAGTTAGATGTTCCCAGCAACTATATATCCAGAATCTCAATATAAAAAAACTCCCCTTCCAAACCAAAAAAACCCCAAACTATTCGATCCAAATTTAATGTATGTAAAAAGGGGGGGAAGAGAGAAAAAGTTATTCCACAGTTATAATCCAAGCCTCAGCATCAGTTTCTGAGTATAAATTTATAATCTATCCAAATATCCAATTCCCAAAATACCAGATTCAAATGTCTCTTTTAAAATAAGTAAAATCCAAAAACTGCAACAATATGGCAACTGTGAAAGTGCAGGAGACAGTGGAAAGGTGAAGATGAAACTAAACTTTAAAATGACGAATCAGTGTTCCAACCAATTTCAAACGATGATCCCGATCTCCGCCCCATCTCCAAACTCCGACCTCGATTTCACCCAAAAACTTAAGCAAAAGCATCCAGGACTTCAGAACAGCTCTTTTCTTGAAAGTTTGACTCCAAATTGTTTCCAATTACCACATTAAAATTGTGTTAATAGTGCGAGCTAGTCAGAATATGTGTTACCCTGGCACCATCTGAACCATGCCCCCTATTTAGAATTTATCCTGCAAGAAAAATGAGTGCCAGAATAGGGCTGAGAAGTACAACTCTATGGTCCCTTGGGCAGTATCCCAAGAGCCACGGAAGAGGCAGGATCTATCGTCCAAGGATGGAAGCAGAACTCCATCCATGGAAGGGGATATACTAGTTCAGGTGTCCTTAAATTTTTTAACCCAAGGGCTGGTTCATGCCCCCTCAGACTGTTGAGGGGCCAGCATGGTGGTCCTGCTGCTGCTGCCGCCACCTTCAGCAGCAGCAGCAGCAGCAGCAGCAGCAGGGCCGCCCCAAGCCCCCACTACTCCACCCCCACTGCTGCCACTGGCTGCTGGACCACCTCGAGCCACCCACCACTCACCACCACCACCACCTTCAGTGTTGGCAGTGACAGATACACCCCAAGCCCCCATTACTCAACCCTTATCACACCCACCACTGCCGCTGCCACCACCACTGGCAACCACCCCAAAACACTCACCACTCCTACCCACACCGCTTCCCTGCTTACCAGCTTGGAGGAACTGCACAGCATGGGTGAAGGAGGGGTACAGGCTGTCCTTCTTACAACATCCGCCATGCTATAGAGTGCTGGCAGGGACATGCCAAGCCAAGCAGAGGGGACAAAGTTTGAGGCAGTGGCAGTGGTGGAAGTGGAATAGGAAGCGGTGGCTGAAACAAGGGTGTTGGGTGGATGATTTGGGGGCAAGGGGTGGATCTGGCCCATGGGCTATAATTTGAGGATCCCTATTCTAGTTCATATCCCTCCTCCCTGCCTCTGTGAAAACATTTCACTCTGCCTGTTATCCTAGTTTCTAAGCCAGGAAGCAAATAGTGGCCAAATTGGAAACACCACATGAGTGAATAATGGTGCATCTGGAAACATCTCGATGATACCTTGGATACCTTGGAGTCATTATTCAGCAAGGAGTCCTTGTATGAGTAGACATATCTGTGATGACATTTCACACAACTTCTGTCTATAACTGTCTGTTCCTGCCAGTTCTTCTCCATTTTGGTCCTACATTTTTTTTGAGAAAATCTTCCCATCTGTGAGGTGGTCTTCCCCTAATTCTTTTGCGAACTCTCAGATACCAATTCATTATTTGGTACCAATCCATCTATTGTCGCTTTTGCTTGCAACATGGCCAGCTCACCTTAATTTGTTCATCAGATATTATGTTATTACGTCTTTTAGCAGTGATCTTCACCTGATATTCTCATTTTTCACTTTATTGTGAAGTGAGATTCTGAGCATTGATCTCTCCATTGCCCATTGTATTATTTACAGCTAGGGTTACCATATTTCCCTCTCACAAAAATGGGACAGAAGTAAAGGTTTCCCTTGCTCGAAAGCCAGTCATATCCGACTCTAGGGTTCAGTGCTTATCTCTGTTTCAAAGCCAAAGAGTCAGTGCTGTCTGCTTCCATGGTCATGTGTCAGGCATGACTAGACACCGGAGCGCACGGAATGCTGTTTACCTTCCCACTCAAGTGGTCCTTATTTAACTCCTTGCCATTTCTTGCTTTCAAACTGCTAGCTTTGCAGGAACTGGGACAAAGATGGGAGCTGAGTCCATCCTGTTTGTGGAATGATGCCACAAGAAAAGGCACGTGATGCCCCCCCCCCCCATTTCTTTCTTCCTTGTTCACTGCTGCTCACTGCTGCCACCTACTGGTGGTTCCAGTGGAAGTGCATTAAAATGTGTGGATTTCCCCCCCCCCCAAATCAAGTGGTTTGAAAACCGTGAATTTTCAATGTTTTTTATGGACCCATGTGGGACAGTTATAAAATGAGAAATTCACAGTTTTCCATGGCATATGACAACTCTACTTGCAGCCATTATTCTTCTGCAGCTGTTAAAGCCCACATTTTACTGCTTTATGTCATTGCTTTCAAGACCATAGAATTGAACAAATTTGCCTTTGTTTCTGGTTTAGCTTTTGATTTCATGGACAAAACATCTTCCCTCGCTAAACCTCTACAGCTGAAGGTGCAAAGTGAGAGATCAAGTCCATTTGTATGCCATTACCAACACTGGGAGAGAAATTAAGATCTTTTAGGGAAGAATATTGGATTTATGAATGCACCCTTCCCTTCTGCTTTCTATTGCAGTGTTGGCAGAGCTTAGAAAAAATTGAAGTATCCCCACTGTACAATTGTGTTAGCCTTCTCTCCTTGACTTAGTCCATCTCCTTAAAAGAAATGGGTCTTTAAAATTCATGTTATGCTTCATCATCAGGGTGATGTAATATCACAGAAAACCAAACAGTACAGTTACTTTTCTTCTGAGTACTTTATTCCATATAAATGATAAATCCTCTGTATCTGTCACTTCCTTCCTCTTTTAAATCCTCAGCTAGGAATGCCTCATTATAGTCCCACTTAAAGTTTCGTACTAGTTGTCAGAGGTGAAAGCTCATTGTCATAGCTGGTTATTTATGGCACCTGGGCTTGTTCATTATTCCTTCTACAGATACAGTAAGTCTGATCTGTTTCTCCTGTGATCCCTCATGACAGATTTGCTGTTACACTGAAAGTGATTTACCCTACATGTGATGGTGTGAATGACATTTTCATGTATTTTTCTCCCTATGTCTTTAAGACAATTTACCAATGAAGGAGACATTCATGAATGTAATAATTGCCATTTCTGGATAATGTGACACCAAAACATAACATAGAGTTCCCTGCAGCTAATGATGAGGAAATGACTTTTAATAGGTTTTACTCGGTATTTGATATGATAACAACTTTCAAAAATAGGATACTTTACTGCCTCATAGCCAATCAGGCTATATGCATAAAAAAGAAATTATAACCACTCAAGAGATGGTAGTTAACATCTAACATAAATACATGTACACAATCAGGGGGAAAAGCATTCTCAAGCAAGTATTGAGTTGTACAATTAACTTGCAAAGATTGTGAAACAGGCAATGAGTTCCACCCTTCTACAGCAGATTTAATTAATTTAACAGTCCTAAAGATGTACTTATACTGTTTGAGCAGAAAAGTCCAGCAGATACCTATGATCAAATCCTTCTTCATCTTTTTTGAGTGCTGTATCCATTTTGGATATTGGCTGTCATCATGGTGATAGTCTTCCTATTCTTAACTCCTTGGAACAGGTTTTCCAAGGACATTCCACACCAGCCTCTCAGGTTTTTCAGCCACAAAGTTCATCTATGACATGCTCAGAGCCTCACTTCCCAGGGATCGTTCCTTCCATAATGAGCTGTAGTACTATATACTTCATGCCAGGAGCAAATCAGTGGTTAAGAAGCTCACCTTAATGTATAGCCTAATCCTTTTTGTTAAAATACAATTTCATTCATATTCACAATCCGGTCCATATTAAGGCAAGCAATTCTATGGAAAGTGTATTTTTCTTCATAAATTGATAGTTGTATGGTAAATTTAAAATGTAGTTGTGTATATTAAGTTCTTTTTGTTTTTGTATTGATGTTTTAAAACAATAAAAATTTATTAAAAAAAGAAGAAGCTCACCTTGTTAGCTGGAAGGCTGGCAAGTAATATTTTGAGACCCAGGTACTGCATGACAGATTGAGCATCCATCTCTGTCCCAGCTCTTGGGGACATGAAAGGAGCCTCATTGGGGCATTCCCTGAGCTGAGTTTCTCCCACAAAATTCCTTTCAACCCAGAATAATTTCTGACACAAAATTATTTTTATGAGCAAATCCTACTAAATACAAATTGTTAATGAGTCTACTTGTGGAACTGGTCATTTGTGCAATCAGGGACCTTCAAGAATTGATGTGCCAATGGCTGGAATTGGTTGTTATTTGGTTATTTGTCCTGGCTCAGCACGTATGGAGGGGGAGTTACAATACTTTTTGTATGGACTGAGTGCACAGGAGGGTTAATAGGGAACTCAAAGTGTGAGTCCTTACCAATGGAGGGTTCTACTTAGAGCATCCTGGCATCCAATTAGGTCACCCAGAATTGTTCTGGGATGGTGGGGTCCATTTATCTGATGCAGGGGCTGGCATCTTTTTCAATGGACTGCAAAGGGGACATTAACCTGTCTTAGTTGGGGCAAGAGGAGCAAAGCATAAGCTAGTCCTCTCTACTGGTGAGATGCTCATGATGTTATTGGGTAAGGTGACTACTGTGTACAAAATGTGATTCAAGTAGCTTAGATGTGCATGCAGGAGGCATCATGAGGCACTTTTCAGTAGGACCAACATCTATTCACGTGAATCAAGTTGGAAATGCTCACTGAGATACCTCCTTGATTAATCCATCCTTTCTGGTGGCTGACAATGCAGAGGGACTAGTGATTCACCCTCTCAGGCTAGAGAGGGCCTAGGGAAGTGATGGCGAACCTTGGCACTCCAGGTGTTCTTGAACTTCAATTCCCAGAAGCCCTGATCAACAGGATTGATGACGGGCTTCTGGCAATTGAAATCCAAGAACACCTCGAGAGCCAAGGTTCACTACCACTGGCTTAGGGGATTCACTTGCCCTATGCACTAAAACAGGTTTCACCACAGGCTAGGGGATTTACTACATTTTAATTAAAAATTCTCACCTATCTCAGATTGTGGAGTCTTCTCTGATCCTTTCTGGCCAAAGCAGTATCACTTTTCATTCGATCTCCTTCCTCCTCAAACAAAGCAAAATATTGTCATACTCTCATACTTTTTTCTGAGTCTGCTTTCTGCCTCACTCCCCCCCCTCAATTTCTTTCTCAGTCTTTCTCAGTCTGAGACACAAGCACACACCACAACCAGTGACAATAAAACAGAAGCAAGCACTGAAGTACTTCATGAAACTGTTTTTTGTTTTTTGTTTTTGGCAGCTGGGATTGGTACAATTAAGCACTTTTACTAGTTCTGGCCATGTATATAACACATGCAGCTACAGTATTTTAGGATTGAAGCCAACTTCCAGAGTTACACTAAACATGATGTTTCTCCTTTTCAAAAATGTAGATTTTCTCTACCGACACAACCTCTCAGCATTGGACAGATATGGATGTTTGCCTGAGGTGAAAAAAACCAAATACATGTGTTATTCCCGGATGTGGTGACACTAGATATAGTGTTTTGCCTTGTATGTAGATGGGTGCATTGTAAACTGGGGAAAAAATCATTAGTCTTCGATGTTTTATCAACCAGTAGAAGATTTTAATGGAAGACTTACATGTCAAACTGATATGGAATCAGACCCTGAGGATTTGGAAACTCACAGAAATGGAAATAATGGAAAGCAAGGAGATAAGACTGCTTGTCATCTGTCAAAACTTGTAGAGTAAAAATTAGAAATGAAAAGAAATGAAATGAGATTTCCTTTTTTCCTCCAGCCAGCAAAAATGAACTCAAACAGTAATGTTGATATGTATGGGCAACTTGAATGCAAGTTAAAGGTTTTCTAGATATATATTATTCTTTTCTTTTCTATTCTTTTTTTAATTGTGAGCTAAAATCCATAGAGTTTAAGACAACCTGAGCACAGACTTTTATTTAGAGTATGATTAAAGGCACTATGAACTGAATGAAGATAATTAGATGCATAGAATTTTACAACCATCTGAATGGATTAAAACCATTTCGCCAAAGGTGCCAGTCCTGAGAAACATTAAACATATTCAGATTTGGGTAGATCAATCTACAGCTTTGGACTCTACCTTATCCCCTAATTAGGAAGCTCTTTGTTCTTCAGCTCCAACCATATGGTGAAATGTACATTACACTATGAAAAATGTGAGGTTCAGCCCCAGTAACTCCAGTTAAAATTAACTCAATATATTGGAATACAGTACCTGTATAAGAATAATTGTTATGAGTGCTATGACCCGATATGCACTTCCTGGTCAATTTTGTGTGCATGAACTGAATGGAAGCTTAGAGTTGACTGTTTTATACCTCACCTTACACAGTACACCATATGGTTTAGGATGGTGATGGCCAACCATGGCTTTCCAGGTGTTCTTGGACTTCAATTCCCAGAAGCCCAAGTCATCACACCTGCTGATCAGGGCTTCTGAAAATTCAAGTTCAAGAACATCTGGAGTGCCAGGGTTGGCCATCACTGGTCTAGGAGTTCATAAGAAAGAAACACTTCACCTTTCAGTTCATTTGACTTCACTTGACTTGACTCAGCCTCATGTGGCATGTTTATTGGTAAAAGATTATGGTATCTGTAATGTAAAACATTTGGAGAGCCAAAGGTTCCTCATGTCAATCTGGATGCTACTGTGCCATAAGGTCTCTGTTCAACTAACTGATTGACTAAGAAAAAGTGATGCACTTGGAATCTTTTCAAACTATGCACCATTTAGCTAAGATTTGGGGCTTCTTCCTTCTCTTGCTTTAAGCCTCTTAAACTGATCTCTAAAGCTTTTACAGTACAATATTCGATGCTAAAAATTATTCGACATTATCACCCACTCTACAGACATTAAAAATGGCAAAACAGCTGGTTTAGAACACATATCTGCAGAACCCCTGTAACATGATGGAGGTAAATTGGTGCAAGAGTTTACTATCTTATTAAAAAGTGTTTGCAACAAGAACATGTACCAGGAGACAAGGAGTAATTAGTGAAGTACCAAAGAAAGAGGACCTTAGTGATTGTAACAATGGGAAATGCATAATGTTACTATCAGTCCCTGGAAAAGTGTTTGTCCTTGTATATTGCAGAATCAAGTAGATGCATAACTGAGTACAAGCATGATCCAAGAAAGAATGTTCCTGCAAAAACCAAATCCTGATTTTAAGAAACATAATTGAATATAAAATTCCAAAAGCCAATAATAATAAATTTTATTGATTTCAATAAGTTGCTTTACTTCATCCATCAAGTATCACTATGGAATATTATAAACATTTATGGTAATCCTCAATGCTTTATCAACATCTTCAAGAGTATGTATGTTAACTCTACCTATCTCAGACAAATGCAATCTGGCAACACAGACTTTTCCAACATCAATACAAGAATAAGACATAGATGTATTTTGTCATGATTTTTCTTTGTTCTTTCTATGGACTTTGTTATGAGTAGAGCAATGAATAACCCTAATTTTGGTATTCCATGGGCAACTACTTTAGATTATGTGGATGACATCACACTGCTTGACAAAACAAAGGTGTGCTTGTAAGACATGACCACCAGTTTAGATAATGAAAGCAGCAAGATTAACTTAGATATATGTTGGGGGTGCAGGGCGGTCCTATTTTTCCTCTTTCCTCAGAGGCCGAAGCCAGTCGGTGTTGTTGGGAGATGAGAGGTCCAGCCTGAGGCCTCTACTGTGTGGGGTGACACAGGGCTCAATACTCTCTGCAGATAATCGTCCAGCAGCCCTTTTTTGGGTGACTGGGTCCCTACTCGGTAGATGAGGACCAGAGCCCAGATGGCAAGGGGCTGCGGATGATTTTGCTGATTATCTGGCAGAGAAAATCACTCGGATTTGCTCAAAGTTTGACTCTGGACTTAACATCAAGATGTGAGAGTTGACAAGAGCACAATCCAGCCAGGTTATCTGGGATCAGCTCGATCCAGTTGCCCCTGAGGAAGTGGACAGGATCCTTGGAGCTGTTTGTGCCACTTCCTGTCTGTTAGATCCCTCCCCCGCCTGGCTGGTGAAAGCGGCTAGGGTGGGTGACAGGCAGTTGGGTTGGAGTGGTGGTTAATGCTTCCCTGAGGGAGGGTGTGTTTCCTGCATCATTGAAACATATGTTGTGTGCCCCCTCCTCAGGATACCATCACTCGACCCATCAATACAGGCCAATTTTCATCCGGTATTCAGTTCACATTTTTTATCTGGACTTTCAGAAGGCTTTTGACAAGGTCCTGCACTGAAGGCTCTTGAATAAACTTACCAGTCATGGAATAAAGGGACAGGTCTTGTCCTGGATCATCAACTTGCTAAGGGACAGGAAACAGAGGGTAGCACTAAATGCACACTTCCAGAAGTGGAGGGAAGTAAAGAGTGGGGTCCCCCAAGGTTCAGTACTGGGACCCCTGCTTTTCAACCTCTTCATAAATGATCTAGAAGTAGGAGTAAAAAGCAAGGTAGCCAAATTTGCTGATGACACTAAATTATACAGGGTAGTGAAAACTGTGAGAGATTGTGAGGAGCTCCAGAGGGATCTCTTGACACTGGGGGAGTGGGCAAAACAGTGGCAAATGAGCTTCAACATTAGTAAGTGCAGAATGATGCATGTTGGGGCAAAAAACCCCAATTACATTTATAAACTGATGGGGTCTGAATTCTCTGCGACAAACCAGGAAAGGGACCTTGGTGTCCTGGTGGACAACTCAATGAAGGTGTCAACCCAGTATGCCTCAGCAGTGAAAAAAGCAAACTCAATGCTAGGGACCATTAGGAAGGGTATAGAAAATAAGTCAGCAAGTGTCATTTTGCCTCTTTATAAATCTATGGTGAGGCCCCATCTGGAATACTGTGTACAATTCTGGCCGCCATACCTCCAGAAGGATATTATGGAGTTGGAAAAAGTGCAGAGGAGGGCAACCAGAATGATTAGTGTGTAAAAGGCTCCCTGCACTGCCAAACAGGGAGATGTTTATTATAGTGTTGAGGCAGGCATAAACCAACCCTGCACTGTGGCCTGTCCATGACCTTTTGGCCTAAAGAGGGCTGTTTTTCCTTAAGAGGTTTTACTGCTTCTGCAGACAGCGTTTTGAGATGTGCTGGCCTCTCTCTATCCAGAACTATCTGGCAATTAAAATGGCAATGCTGGACTTATAGAAATGTCCAGTATTCCTAGATAACAGTTTATGCCTCCTCCCTCTTATGACACTTTCAGAGTCCAGCTAACCAGGGGTTAGATAAAAATCACCAGGAAGAGACTCCAGCAAAACTTGATAACGCTCCTTTGCAAAAGAAACAAAACCTTAATGAAGTCTTCTTCTCCATTGCAATTCACTCCTCCTGACAGAGACCTTAATTTATAGCCTCCCTCTCCCTGGTCTTGTATGCTGGATTCTAAGAATTCCCCTCATTATGGTTTGAGGAGAATAAAAATACACTACTATGATTCTTCAAATATAGCAGCTTTTTATTGGTACAAAAATGAGGTAAAATAGCATACGGATAAAGGCAGTTCAAATACAAAGATAAAACAAAAAGAAATAGAAATGGCTAAGCTAGCTAAGTAGCTAAAAATTTGGGCCCTTTTAGCCCCCATAAATATTAGACCTGCAGTCTAACATTTAAGGCATATTGAAAAAGGAAATGGGCAGAGGGACCCCAGGCCGTGGGGTGTCTGCTGCTGGGGTGCTAAAACTCTCAGTTTATATATGTTTTTCCCCACTCACACCTCCCCTCTGAAGTATGTGTAAATTCCCCAAATATGACGTGAGGAGACAGATGGCTGGACACCTAGACATTCAGCTGCGTGTTATGCACCTGAATCTTATGTGAGATGGTTATCTTAGTTTCCATCTTGGAATCTTCATGTGATAGATCAAACTTTCAGATTCCCAGACTAAGTGTCCTTGGAACTCGCTTCCATGAGAATGTGGGAGCATGGGGCACTAACTAACACCTTGGGTATGCAGCAATCTATGGGATTGGCATGACATCTTAAGCACTGATTGGCTAAAAACATTCCTCTACTTCACACAGAGTAAATGGAAATTAATGGCATCCTTTGAATTCCCATTACATAGGGGACTGGAACACCTTCCTTACCATCTGAGGCTGCAACGGTTGGGCCTCTTCACTCTTGAATGATGGTGACTAAGAGGTGACCTGATTGAAGTTTATAAAATCATGAACGGTGTGGACAAAGTAGATAAGGAAAAACTGTTTTCCCTATCGCATAACACTAGAACTAGAGGGCACTCCATGAAACTTTTGGGTACTAGTTCTCAAACAAATAAGAGAAAGTACTTTTTCACCCAGAGGATTACTGGTCTATGGAACTCCCTGCCAGAAGAAGTGGTGACAGCTGTCAGTCTTGACAGCTTTAAGAAAGGATTAGACAAGTTCATGGAGGACAAGGGTATCAATGGCTATAATTATGGATACCTAAGGACAACCTCCGTGTTGGAGAGATAGGCGGAATATCTCTCAATGCCATTCCCAGGGTATCCTAAGCAGGTGAAGGCATCTGCTTTGGAATAATACCCTGAAGCAAATGGTGAGCCACTGTGTGAGACAGAATGCTGGACTGGATGGGCTGTGGCCTGTTCCAGCAATTCTGTTCTTATGTTCCCTTTTTGGGGAAGGTTGTGGAGAAGGCAGTGGCATGGCAGCTCCAGGGTGTCCTGGATGAAGCAGATTATCTGGACCCTTTTCAGTCAGGATTCAGGCCTGGATATGGTGCTGAGACTGCATTGGTCATGATGATAGATGATGTCTGGCGGGAGCGGGATGGAGGTAATCCATTTGTCCTTGCTCTTCTTGACCTCTCAATGGCATTCAATACTGTCGACCACCATATCTTTCTGGATCGGCTCTGGGGTTGGGGGTACAGGGCATGGTGTGGTCCTGTTTTTCCTCTTTCCTCAGGGGCTGAATCCAGTCAATGTTGTTGTGAGGTGAGAGGTCCAGCCTGAGGCCTCTACTGTGTGGAGTGCTGCAGGGCCTCTCTTACTTAATATTTGCATGAAACCATTGGGTGAAATCATATGTTCCCATGGGGTTGGGTATTATCAGTATGCTGATAATACCCAACTGTACATCTCTGTCCATGGTGATCCTAGTGTTGCAGTCAATGTCCTATCCAGGTGCCTGGAGGCTGTGAGGGTCTGGATGTGGGACAATGGGGTACAGTTGGATCCCAGCAAACCTGAGTGGCTGTGGATAGGGGACCCTAGATTGTCCACGGAGCTACCATCTTTGGTACTGGATGGGGCTATTTTGCTCTAGACAGACCCGGTGAGCAATCTGGGAGTCCTCCTGGACTCACGACTCCTGCTTCAGGAGCAGGTGGCAGCCATAGCCAGGAGGGCTTTTACACATGTTAGTGTGGTTCGCCAGTTGTGCGCATTCCTGGTCTGGGACTCCTTGCTCATAGTCACTCACACACTGGTCACCTCCTGGCTCGACTACTGTAATGTACTCTAAATGGGTCTGCCCTTGATGACCATCTGGAGGCTGCAGATGATCCAGAATGCAGCTACCTGCACAGTGATGGGGTGTGGATGGTATGCCCGCACCTCACCCTTGTTGTGGGAGCTGCATTGGTTACTGGTATGCCTGTGGGTGCAATTCAAGGTTCTGGTTATCACCTTTAAAGCCCTACGTGATAGTGGACCAGGTTACCCAAGAGACCACATCACCCCGTAGTTATCTGCCCGTCCTACGAGAGCAAACCAAAGGGGCTCTCTAAAGGTACCATCTGTCAGAGAGTTTCACCTATCCAGTATAAGAAAGAGGGCCTTCTCGGTATTGGCTCCAGCCCTTTGGAACCTCCTACCAATGGACCTTCATCTTCAGCCAGAGTTGCTAGCTTTTAGGAAAGGGCTGAAGACATGGCTGGCCCAGCAGGTGCGGGGAGCTGATAGAGGAACAGCCCCCCCCCCCTGGCTGATATAAATATGCTTATTGTCACCCTGGTTTTTTTTGGTTTTATCTGTCTATTTGTCTATTTTACTGTGAAGATTTTATAACAGATTTTATAATATGTTTTCAGTAAGGTTTTTAATGGTATGTTGGGTCTTTTATGTAAGGTGAAGTGCAATTGCATTGCGAGCCACCCAGAGTCACTTCGGTGAGAGGGCGGCCATACAAATTTAAATAACAAAAATAAAATAATAAATAAATAATATAAATATTAAGAAAACGGGTTGGAAGCATCCAGGATAATAATCTATTACAGTTTGTGTCCAGGGTAAAGAGCAAGTCCAACAATTTAACTATCTTGTCAGTATTATGTCTATTGATGTAAGCATAGACAAAGGCGGCAGATGTGTGTGTGTGTGTGTGTGTGTGTGTGTGTGTGTGTGTGTGTGTGTGTGTGTGTGTGTGTGTGTTCCTAAAGGACTGTGGGGTCACTAAGCAGATTCATCCCCTCAGAAAGAACATCTTGGCAAGGAAGAAACTGAATGGCCCCCATCCATGGGCTGGAGAAAAATCAGACATAATAAACAGCAATAATTCAAAGCAAGACAAAGCAATCACACTTACATACTGCCCCATAGTGTTCAGTGAACTCTCTGGGTGGTTTACAAGTTAATTCACACTTTGCCGACCTTGGAAGGATGGAAGGCTGAGTAATATTGGAGCCCTGGTTAGACTAGAACTTCCAACCTATTGGTTACAGGACAACAGATTACTCACTGTGCCACCAGGGCTAATTGGGATGGTTTTCTCCTTAATACAACTTTGTTCATCATTCCAGTGATGTCATGTGGGACAAACTGAACCAATTATAGGGGTATTTCATTTTTTGAAAGTTCATTACCAGTGCAGCTGTCTTTTGCTCTCTTTCCTAAATTCTTTTTACTAAAGTTCAAAGAAATAAGTAGCCATCTTGGCACTCAGGGTTTTGCTGGCTTGTTTTTGAAGATTGAGTCATGAAAAATTAAAATGAGGTGTATAAAAAGGACATATGTGCTATGTGATGTGTTGGGAGGAATGCCTGGCTCTGATTTTTTGATGGCAATATTTGTTGTTTGCGGTTCCATTTGCAATATGCATCTTTCTGCCATGAGGAAATGACTGGAGACAGTATGCAGCTTGGAGCAGATACAAATGAAAAGGTTCACTGTCTTTGGCAAACAGACTTTAGTGCCAGCTAAAGTCTGCTACATGGGTCAAAGGATGGGTTGCTCCAACTCTAGTTACTGCTCTGTAAGAATTCCATGTAAATATATTCTTCTGGCAAACTAAGCTTTTATTTTGGTTCTGTATTTTAACATGTAATCTTCATGCTTTAAGATCATCTTTGGGGGTCTTTCTGTCAATACAGTTCAGGGCTTCTAAGATTCTCTCCATGGATTTGTTGGAAGCCACGGGCATGAAATAAAAGGTGACTAATTCTTGGGCGACAAGCTATGAGAAACCTGGGGCACATAGTTAAAAGTAGAGACATTACCTTACAAACAAAAGTCTGCATAGTCAAAGCAATGGTATTTCCAATAGTAATGTATGGTTATGAGAGCTGTACCATAAGGAAGGTTTAGCGCAGATGAATCAACGCCTTTGAAATGTGGTGTTGGAGAAGAATTTTGGGAGTACCATGGACAGCAAAAAGAACAAATTGGTCGATCTTAAAAGAAATCAACCCCAATTGCTCCCTAGAAGGTCAAATATTTAAGATGAAGCTAAAGTACTTTGGACATCAAATGAGAAGAGAGGATTCACTTGAGAAAGCCTTGATGCTGAGAAAAGTTGAGGGCAAAAGAAGAAGAGGGCGGCAGAGAATGAGATGGCTTGAAGGTATTTTTGATGCAATGGGCACAGCGCTGAGCAAGTTGAGGAAGATGGTGGAGGATTGGGGTGCCTGGCGTGCGATGGTCCATGGGGTCGCAAATGGTTGTAATCGACTATGCAACTGAACAACAAAACGGATATGATCTAGTGAAAGTAAACACACGTGAATCCTGTTGAATTCAGTAGAAGAGTACAGAATTTGTGCTTATCTCTTTCCATTTGAAACAGTTAGATTCTGAAATTGCTTAACTTTGATGTGGAGTATTGATTTAGTTTTCTCCACAGAAACTGGCATCTCTTTTCACCTTTGTTTGGGAACTTCTGTAGGTCAATGGCATGTGTACAGTGTTTATACACTGAAATATCCAAAATCAGTTTCAAAATATTCCTGTGGAAAGGATCTCATAACATCATTTTGTTCAGATGCACAAATGCAATTCAAATAATTAGTGTCTATGAAACATATATATAATTTTGTGTCAGAAATTATTCTGGGTTAAAAGGATTTTTGCTGGTGAAACTCCACTCAGGGGATGCCCGAGTGAGGCCCCTATCATGTCCCCAAGATCTTTTCACACCAAAGTGGTCCCTATTTATCTACTTGCAATTTCTTGCATTTGAACTGCTAGGTTGGCAGGAGCTGAAACAGAGACAGGCACTCTAACCGTCATACCGTACCTGGGTCTTGAACCTTTGGCTGGCCAGCCCTCCAAGCTAACAAGGCGAGCTTGTTAACCACAGAACCACTGAAGCCTCTGTCTAGGAAACATAATTCCACATATACACACACAAAACTGCAGCCTTACACCTTTATTCAGAAATATATCTTTCAGCTGGCAGCAGTCTTCTGACTTAAAACATTTCTTTAAAAGGATATGTTGGTCAGTGAGACATGGAATTGTTTATACTGAAGACAAATGTTCTGTTTAAGGATGGGAAATTTTGTTATTGATGCTTTTGCTCATGTCACTTTTTTTAAAAAAAAACACCTCATTTTTTATAGCTATCATTCATCACTCAATAAAAAAAGGAAATTTACACAGATCCAGGTTTTTAAATATTAAGTAAGGCAATAATGTGGGTATGGAATGGATTAATCTCTCACTTTTACGTTATCCTGGTTTCCGTTATTTTTCCCATGCCCCTTCCCTTCTGGATAAGGAAAAATATTCCTCCTCCTCCTCTTTTGTAAATTCTTATCAAAATCAATTGAAACAAAAATATTTATCAATTTTAATCATATCAGAGTAGTAGCAATGGCACTATAACATATATGGGGAAAGTCTCTCTTCTTTTTTTAAAAAAAAATTTATTAAGCTTTTATTAAGAACTGAAATAATACAAAAACAAATAATGAAAATAATACAAAAATAATACAGTAACAAATCTATACATTATAAAAAATACCTAAAGCAATAAAACAATATAACCCGACCACCTGTGCTCTGTCGGGGGATGTCGGCAGGGGTTTCTTGACCATTTACCTTCAATTCTGTTTCCAAAATTGGATCATGTCAGGGCTTGGGTTAAACTTGTTATCACCTAATAAAGCGAAGTTGACAAAGGGACCCCAAATCTCCCAAAATGGTGTCTTTATTCACCTTTTTCTGGTGAACTTGGATAGTTAATTTCTCATTGAGAGCCAATTGCCAAACATCTGCGTACCACCTAACTTTATTAATATTATTTCCACTCTTCCATTCCTTGGCAATTAGCTGTCTGGCTACCATCAATAAAGATAACAATAATTCTTTTTTATTATTTTCCAGATGTAAATCATCCACTTCACCTAGTAATACTATCTTTGGACTTAGCACTATTGTTATTTTTAATATTTTATTCAATTCTTCTTCTATAACATCCCAGAAATTCCTCATTTTATCACACAGCCACCACATATGAATGTAAGTCCCTTTTCCTTTATTACATCTCCAGCATAAATCAGAGTTTTTATTATTTATTAAATGTAATTTGGCTGGAGTGAGATACCATCTCCAAAGTACTTTACAATTATGTTCTTTTTCCTTTATTGAAAGTGATTTCATACTTCTATGGGTCCATTTCTTTTTCCAGTTCTCATCTTTTATTATGATTCCCAAATCCTCCTCCCAAGTTTTTTTAAGCCAGTGCTGAGTATCTTCACTAGAATTTAGCAACTGATAAATCTTACCCACTAAACCTTTTAAATTCTTTTTACCATTCCTTACTTCAAGAGTCAGATTTTCAAAGGAGGTTGATGCCCGATTTGTTGTATTGTTTTTCCTCATCTTTCTATTCCACGCCTCCATCTGTAGTTCTTGCAACCAGTTTAAGCCTAACTCCGCATAAATACTTTTTCTTTGGAAGATGGTATTACAATTATCAATCCAATCCGTGATTAACAGAGCTTTTTTGCGTGTTAAAATTTCTCTTGTACTTATTGTTACCTCTAAAGGACAATTTTGTTGGTCTAAAATTTCCATTATGGGCGAAGAATTTGGAGATAATATTGGTTTTAATCCTTTCCATATTCTGAATATATTCTTTAAAGAAAAATTACAAAATTGGGGATTAGTTCTTATCTCACCTAAAAATAATTCGCCCTTCCAATTTCTAAACTCTATATAATCTAATTCATACTTTTGTGCACAATTTTGACTTAATAGTTTAATAATTCTCTTTAAATTGAAAGCTCTGTAATAGAGTTTAACATTCGGGATATTTAGCCCTCCCAACTTGTTTTTTAAATACCATAAACTTTTATTAATTCTTGGCTTTTTTCCGTTGTTACAGATTTCATTTATCAATTTCTGCCAGATTTTAAGCTCTGTTTCTTTTATTTGTATTGGTAAATTTTCAAATAAAAAGTTTAGTTTTGGCATAATTTTCATCCTGCACAAATTTATCATCCCAAACCATGATATTTTCAATGATTTCCATTGATCCTTAATTCTTTTTATTTCCTCTTTTAACTTATTAAAGTTGATCTTATACAAATCCTTAACTTCATCTGACACCATTATTCCCAAATATCTCATTCTATCTCTTATTTTAAATTTATATTTCTCAATTACTTTCTTCTTTTCCCCCTCCGATAGATTACAAGTAATAGCTTCTGTTTTATTCCAATTTATTTTTAATCCTGTAACTTGCTCGAATAACTTCAAATGATGTTACATTTTATTAATATTTAGAAGAGGGTCCTTGACCACTAGCAAGGTGTCATCTGCAAATAGACTAATTTTTTTGTTTTTAACACCTGTCAAACCTTCATCTTGTCGAATACTTCTTGCTAACAACTCCATTGCTAGAATGAAAATTAATGGGGAGAGCGGGCAGCCTTGTCGGGTACCAGCCTTAATCTCGATTTCTCCACTTAACCTATTATTCATTTTTATTCTTGTCACTGAATCATTATATAATTGATCAATTGCATGTTTAAATTTAGAACCAAACACTAATCTGCAACATATTTCTTTAATAGTAGACCACTGAATAGAGTCAAATGCTTTGTAGATATCTAGTGCCAAAATACAAACTTTTTCCTTACTCTTTTTAACCAATCTATAATATTAACTAACCTACTTATCAATCCCTCCATCTGTCTGCCCTTCAAAAAACCAGCTTGATCCTCTCCTATATAAAAGCTTAAAAAGCTATTAAGTCTATTATTCAATAAAGAGGTGAATATCTTAGCGTCCTGATTTAATAAGGAGATAGGGCGGTTGTTGTTGTTGTTGTTCAGTTGCACAGTCGACTCCGACCCTTTGCGACCCCATGGACCATTTTCCTCCAGGCGCCTCTGTCCTCTACCATCCCCCTCAGCCCTCCCAGCTCTGTGCCCATTGTGTCTACAATACCATCTAGCCATCTCATCCTTGGCCTCCCCCTTCTTCTTTTGCCCTCCACCTTTCCCAACATCAATGCCTTCTCAAGTGAATCCTCCCTTCTCATTTGATGTCCAAAGTATTTTAGCTTCATCTTTACTATGTGACCTTCCAATGAGCAGTCAGGGTTAATTTCTTCTAAGATTGACCTATTTGTTCTCCTCGCTGTCCAGGGGACTCTCAAAACCCTCCTCCAACACCACATTTCAAAGGCATCTATTCTTCTGCGTTCAGCCTTCCTAATTGTCCAGCTCTCACATCCATACATTACTACTGGGAAAACCATTGCTTTGACTATTCTAATTTTTGTTTGCAATGTAATGTCTCTGCTTTTCACTATGTTCCCCAGGTTTCTCATCGCTTGTCTCCCAAGAATCAGTCGCCTTTTTATTTCATGGCTGCAATCCCCATCTGCAGTGATCTTTGATCCTAAGAAAGTAAAATCTGTCACTGCTTCTACTTCTTCCCCGTCTATTTTCCAGGAACTGATGGGGCCTGTTGCCATTATCTTGGTTTTCTTGATATTGAGTCTCAAGCCAGCTTTTGCACTCTCCTCCTTCAGCCCAATCAAGAGATTCTTTAGGTCTTCCTCACTTTCTGCCATTAGGGTGGTATCGTCTGCATATCTCAGATTATTGATGTTTCTCCCAGCGATTTTAATCCCATATTGTGATTCCTCCATCCCTGCACTGCGCATTATGTGCTCTGTGTATAGGTTGAATAAGCATGGTGACAAAATGCAGCCTTGTCTTACTCCTTTTCCTATTCCAAACCACTCTGTTATTCCATGTTCTGTCCTAACTGTTGCTTCTTGGTTCATGTACAGATTTCTCAGGAGGCATATGAGGTGCTCTGGTATTCCCATCTCTTTAATTACTTGCCACATCTTGTTGTGGTCCACACAGTCAAATGCCTTAGTGTAGTCAATAAAACAAAAGTAAACTTGTTTCTGGTATTCCTTTGTTTTCTCCATGATCCAGCGTATGTTGGCGATGTGGTCTCTAGTCCCCCTGCCTCTTCTGAAACCAGCCTGCACCTCTGGTAATTCTCTCTCCACATGCTGCTGAAGTCTGTCCTGTATTATCTTGAGCATCACCTTGCTGGCATGTGGGATGAGCGCGATTGTTCGATAATTTGAACATTCTTTGGCATTGCCCTTTTTTGGGATTGGGACGTATACTGATCTTTTCCAATCCTGTGGCCACTGTTTTGTTTTCCAAATCTGCTGGCATATTAAATGCAGTAATTTGACGCCATCATCTTTTAGCGCTTTGAAAAATTCAACTGGGATAGCATCATCTCCACTAGCTTTGTTGTTTGCAGTGCTCTTTAGGGCCTTTATGACTTCACTCTCCAGGATGTCTGGCTCAAGTTCAATTTCTTCATCATTGTGATTATCAGGAGTGTTGAGGTCCTTTTTGTAAAGTTCCTCTGTGTACTCTTTCCATCTTTTCTTAATTTCTTCTGCATCAGCTAGCTCCTTTCCGTCTTTGTCCCTTATCATGGTCATTTTTGCTTTAAATGTTCCCTTGATTTCCCCAATTTTTTTGAAAAGATCTCTGGTTCTGCCTCTTTTGTTGTTTTCCTCCATTTCTCTGCACTGTTCTTTTAGGTAGTTTTCCTTATCTTTCCTTGCTTTTCTTTGAAATTCTGTGTTCAAATGGTTGTAGTTTTTCCTTTCTCCTTTGACTTTTGCGTTCCTTCTTTCCTCTGCTATTTTAAGAGCCTCATCAGACAACCACTTTGCTTTCTTACTCTTCTTTTCTTTTGGTATGGTTTTCTTTGCTGCTTCCTGCATGATGTCCCTCATCTCCGTCCATAATTCTTCCGGTACTCGGTCTACCGAGTCTAAGCCATTAAATCTGTTCATCACCTCCACCGTGTATTCTTTAGGGATGCTGTCTAGGGCGGTAGGCATCAATTTTTCCCCTATCTTTATCTGGTTTTGGGATCAATACCATAATTGAACGACTCCAGGATTTTGGCATATTTCCCCCCTCTAATATATAATTATACAATTTCTTTAATTTGGGAATCATTACTTCCTGACATTGTTTATATATTTCCGATGGAAAACCATCTTCACCTGGTGCTTTGTCATTTTTTAAGTTTTTAATCACTATTTCAGTTTCTTTATCTTGAATTTCTTGCTCCATATAATCTGAATGTTCTTTTTTTAATTTTATATTTAAATTTTGATCTAAAAAAGTTCCTAAATTTGTCACATTAACAGACTTTTCTTTGTATAAATCCGCAAAGAACTTTTCTGCAATATGGAGTTTCCCCTCTAGTTTATGTACTATGAGACCATCCTGATCTGACAGAGCTTCTATTTGTCTCTTGATCTTCTTATTTTTTGCTCTTTTTGCTAAAGTTTTCATATCCTTACTATTAAATTCAAAGTCATTTCTCTTTAGATATACCAAATCCTTCCTTGCTTTGTCAATTTCTAAACCTATTACCTCTTTTCTTAAAGACTGAAGTTTATTCCAATTCCTCTCATTACCATCCTCTGCATGTCTTCTTTCTAATTCTTTTAATTCTTGATCTCTTTTAACTATTTTCCTATTTAATTCTCTATCAATAATAATTTTTTCCTGAATGCAGTCTCCCCTTAATACCGCTTTCATGGCATCCCATAAAATATGTGGTGCCACTTCACCCGTATCATTGATCTCCCATTTTTCTACCCATTTGTCCATCAATCTTTTCTTTATCACTTCATTATTTAGGAGTTTTGTATCAAACCTCCATATATTACTTTTTGAAACATCCTTTCCTAAATTAATTTCCAAAGTGATTGGGGTATGATCTGACAACTTAAACGTGTCTATTTTAAATTCTTCCAAATTATGTGAAAGGTTCTCTGATACCATAAAATAATCTAATCTGGAATATGTTCTTGACACTGAGGAGAAGAAGGTAAATCCCTTTTCCTTTCCTTTCATATATCTCCAAGTATCTGTAAGATTTAGCTTCTTCATCCACCTGTCAAGTATATTGAATTGACCTTTCCGATAGTTGGAATAATTGGAAACATCAGTCACAGCTCTTGTTAAATTAAAGTCTCCACCTACTATCAAATTTGGTGATCTTTCTTTTTTTATAATTGGTAAAATCTTATCTAAAAAGAAACCTTGATTTTTGTTTGGAGCATAAATGTTTACCAAGGTATATTCATCATCTTCGATCTTACCCTTAATTAGCTGAAACCTTCCCTCTTTATCACATATATTCTTGGACATTATAAACCCCAGTTTATTCGCTATTATGGTAGCTATACCTCTAGAATTTGAGGTTCCCAAACATTTTTCATATATATCAGTTCCCTTTACATAAAGATTATTTTTATTTACTTTTTTTGGTGAGTCTCTTGAAGAAATATAACATCTGCTTTCTCTCTGTTCAAAATTACCTCTAGTCTTTTTCTCTTAATTTGATTCCCCAGGCCCTTAACATTGTATGATATAATCTTTAATCTCCTTGACATGAGGGAGTATTGGTCTTATTACCCTCACCGACAGTTCCCCAACATTGAAAGAAAAAAGAAAAATTGTGGAAAAAAATTAGAAAACTACAGAAAAAGTTATCTTTCATCCATTTTAATTTACTTCTATCAACCTTTGAATTCCATGTGCAAAGAAAAAAACTTAACAATAACAAAAATGAGAAAAAAATTCTCAAACCCCCCCCCCCCCCCACTTTCCTAGTCGGAAAGCAACCTTTGACATCCAAAGTTGGGGGGGGGGGAACGTTAAGCAAAAAAAATGTCTCTCTTCTGAAGAACAGACTGACAACTATCACCTTTTGGATTTTTTTTTAAGATTCTGGATAAGTTTATCACAAAGGCTGAAAATAATTTATGAGCACACCAGTAACCTTTGCCCAGAGAGTAGCCTGCTTGGAGAGGTATTGTATTTCATTTTCAGAAAAGGGATCATTATTCCAATACATTTTGCTAAGCATATCTTTCCACAGTGAATCTGAGTTGTTCACTTTGGGGCATCATTATAATGATTTGGCATGTCTGTTACTATCAGAGATGTTACATTGTTATATAACATAATGTGTATGACAAAAAAACAGCCACAATGTTCACTGTGCTCATAGAGGAGTTCCTTGACTCCCATGTACATTGGAGATGGTATCAGTATATTTGAATAACTGAGACAGCTTGTGTCATAAAACTGTCACAGATAAAGGTGTCTGTTGAGATAACACAGTCCTGCTATGGAAGACTCAGTGGACCTACCAGGGTGGAAGCTCAGTGAGATCTTTATTTTCTCTCTCAAGAAGAGTATAGCACGGTGCATCTGTTTTTGCTCCTACAGATATTTTGGATATCAACCCCAGGAGTTAGTATGATAGGGGTTGTCCAAACTGAAGTTAAGACAATGTACAGATAGCCAGAGTATGATAAACAATGTGGTAGCACAAGAAATTGTGGCTCTTACTCAGGAACACACTCATTGCCAACTGCCACCTAGTGACTGAACAAAATAATGACACTTATCCACATAATTTTATGCCTGCCAGTTCTCAATCTAGAAAAAGAAAACATGACTCGGGTTTTGTAGAACTGTTTAATTTCAAAATGAAGAAGGGCAAATGCATTGGACTGCTATTCCACATGGATCAAACATTAAAAGAATGGCAATAAGGAATCACACCATATCAGAAATATTGCTAGGCAATAAACTTGCTTTTCAAACCTCTGACTATCCAAATAATTTTAAGAGTAAACATTTGAAAGTGCAATTAACCCTTCGTCTGAATTGTAAAATGGTATAGTCTTATAAAGGACATAATGTGTACATTTTTCTATATTTGAACAAACAGATTGGCCATTAGAATCTCACTATCTGAATTTAATGACCATTTAGGAATATCTATAATGCAAATTAGAACTAAATTCTCAGTATGTATATATACATTTGGAGATCAGCAGAAGCCCTGGTCAAAATGATTATTTTAGGGAAATTATTAAGCTGCACCACCACACCCCAAGAAAAACCAAATAATATTTGAAGCATATTCTGCAACTGGGTCTCTTTCTGTGTGTGTGTGTGTGTGTGTGTGTGTGTGTGTGTGTGTGTGTGTGTGTGTGAAAATAGAACACTCTCTAATTTTTTAGTGAATGAGGATGTCCTCTTGAATACTACCACAATGAAGCTTGATGAAGGGAGGGGCCTTCCTTTCTCCTGAAGAGGGAGAGCCAGGACTCAGCAGGTGACACTCTGGCAGGGTTCCTGAGGTGGTGCTTAGAGTTGTCCTCTTTTAAACCCTGCTCTCACACCTTTGTCATTCACCTGTGAGGCAATGGCATTGGGATTTGAAAGGGTAAAACACTGGTTGTTTGGACAAATGGAGGTCTACAGAAGATGTGGTTTTTACGGCCATTTTTGGTCGCCATATAGTCTGCCATATTGGCATGATGAGTTTGGAGAGGTGATTGTGATCCCGGTTTCCTGGACTGAATTCAGAAATCAACTGCAAGATAAAAACTTGGGTCCTTCAGAATGGTAGGTTCTATTTGGGGCAAACGAGTATCCAATTTGGTTGCCAGGAGTACAGTGGGGATGGTGTGCAGTTGATACAGGGGGTGACATCTTTCTGGTGGACCTGGAAGAGGGCCTTTCAACTGTCCTTGAAGGCAGTTTGGGTGAGATGAGCTAAAACATACACTTTCCTTTATTGAAGGATTTTTTGAACAATACAGGAGGAAACGGGAGGGGTCATTCAGAGAACTGAACAAGAGATGTCCAACAAAGGCTCAGATATTTCCGACTGTGTCCATAATCCAGGTTCATCAGTTTTCCAAAGCCATTGTGATCTTTGTACTGTGATAGCTAGTTTCTGAATGCTTCCTAGGAGACAGAGAAAACAATCCTATCAATGATCGCTCGGGCAGATTTGTGTGAGACAAGCTTCTGTGCCTTTCAATCACAATTGAGATTTCTCGTCACATCTTTTACCTTCTTCATACACTTGCATTGAGGAAGAAGTGTGAACCACCTACTCCATCTTTTGCTAAGAGCAAAGACCTTTGACTATTCTCTTCTAAAGAGCTGTTGTTATTTTGGTGTCTGAACAAGCAGCACACTAAATTTAGTCAGGGTTTTATTTTCTGCTTCCATTTTGAGGCTTTTCCCTTGGGAGGCTTAGCTTGAGCTTTTACAACAGTGATAAATCACTGTAAAATATAAGTGGGATTCTCTTCCCAAACCAGTACTAAGAGAAAGAGTCTAAAACATGTCCAGTACTAGTTGTTCCCTTTTCTTTTGTTAATGTAGCTGTCCTGCAAAACCATAATGAGATAAATAAGGTAAACTGAAGCTTTAAAGTAACTATCTGCCTATAATGAGCTCCTCATAATTAATTCTTTTTGCAAAAAGTAAGGCATTCTTAGGTTATATTATCATTGTAACATAACAAGATATAATCTTACATTTTTGAGAGCAGCTTAACTGCAAACTAAACATAGCAGATGCTCTTACACACACAAACAGAACAAGCATGGAACAATAGGTGATTGTCAAAAAAGACACAAATGCTTTACTTAATCCTTGCATATCTATCCAACAAAACAATAATTTCTGTCATTTCCCATTAATTAAATTACTATTTTCTTTTGAGTGTTATTCTGTACAATTTTGCTTAATTCACACCTCAGAATTATTCTCTTTTCATGTCAAGAGTGCAATGAAATAATTCATTTTCCTGTGGAGTGAGAAGAATAATTTTGCACTTGCTTCATCCTTGCCTGCGAGGCTGAGACAAGTGTGGATTTAAACCCCAGTAAGTGGCTTCACAGCTTAAATAAGTTAAAAGTAGCAGAAGTTTGTACAGAAGCTTTTAAAAAACAACTTTGAATATCTATTTTATTTTACTTCCATATATCAAGAAAGCACTATTACTTTAAAGTTGCAAATATAATTGAAATTCCTCTGGGCCTTTGGTTGTACAGTAGCTGGCATTAATCCCTTTCTAAAATAACTTTGCAAGCTAGATAGAGGAGGAGATGAAATTTTTCAGACCAATGTCATTATCCTGGGCAATGCAGGTAGAGAGGTCTGGCCAGGTTATCCTGCTATGGCAATAGAGTAGGACCACACTGCCAGTGATTCAACACCAAGTGTCAGGTGGCGATTAACTAACCTGACAACCCTGAGGACTAATGGCCTTGAGTGGTGAAGTCCACAGGGAAGGGTGATGGTCCCCAAGTGGATTAAATCCCACTTGAATCCATCTTGATGAAGGGAAGCAGCTTCATCAATACTGGCCTGGGGCTGATGAGGACTTTGTGTGCCAAAAGGCCTCAGGACCAGAAAAATGACTCACAGAACTGGATCAGTGGTACAGGGGTCATGCTGTGATTCAGAAAGCAGATGAAACGCCACTGCATTATATTCTCAGGACAGTTCTCATGGGCATGGCTGATCGCCATGAGGATCAACAATATTTGAATTTGGAGGAGGAAGAAGAAAAAGAGGAAGACTTCAGTCAGCAGAAGACAGTTTGGCTAATGTAGCCTAATGAATCAAAGATTGTTAGGCTTAAATGTTAGTTTAAATCTCTGTGTGTTATTTTGTGCTGACTGATGGTCGAATAAAGATATGTATGTATGTAAAAATGTCTAATGAATCCATGTGACATTAACTAGGGGCTTCTTCATTTGTAGCTTTTTCACTTAATCACTAAACTATACCAACTAACTGCCCTTCAAAAGAGGGAATAAGAGATGATATAAATGTAAATAACTTAATTGGGTAAGGAAAGGACTATATGAGCAATGAGCAGGCTTGGACAGACCATAGTTACCAGGAAAAACAGACTTTAGCAGGCTTTACTACCTGTTAACTTAAAATAGGATTTCTCTAACATCTGTAGTCCCTGCCAAACTCCAGCCGGTCTAAAACACTGGAGGTGCTGGGGCTGGTTATAGGGATCACATTACCTTTCTCTTACAGCAGCTCCACTGGCTGATGCTTCGTTTTTAGACACACTTCAAAGTCTTGAACTGTAAAGCCCTATATGGCTTAGGTCTAAGTTATCTCCATGATTGCATCTCCCTTTACAAGACTGGCTGGGGTTCAGGATCTTCAGGGGAGGTCTTTCTCTCTGCCCCAGCACCTCCCAGGGGCATTTGGTGGGGACATGGGAGGTGGCCTTCTTTCTTGCAGCTCCTAGACTCTGGAACTTTTCTCCATCGGAATACAGGCTGGCTCAATCTTTGCTGTCCTTATGCAAGTAGGTGAAGGCCTTTCTCTTCTGGCAAGCTTTGCCTTAGCGACCAGCTCTCTAAGCAGGGTTTTAAAAGCCAGGATGACTAGTAGGTTTTTTTAACCTGTTTTTGTTGTGCTTTTTGTTTGGTAAGTTTTAATGATCTATATTTGATTATTTCTAATATCTGAACTATTGTTTTTAGTTAGGATTTTAATGATGACAAATGCCATGGGTCCTTCTATGGAGAAAGGTGGGGTAAAAATAATTTAAATAAACTGTTGCACTTTCCTTGATTATTGGGTTTTACAGGGAGGAGGAGAAAGATGGGGAGGGGGAGTTACTTGGTAGGATTTACAGACTCCAGAGCCTCATTCAGTTGTTATTCATCTTCCATTATAAAATGCTAAAAAAGAGAGAGACTACCTTAGCCTCATCTTCTCCATCATCACTTTCTTTACAAGGGTAATGATATGTCTTCAGAGGACAGGTTTCCAGTTGCAGTTTGGATCTCCACAGAAACAAGATCTCTGGGAAGTTGAGGTTCCTGCTTTCATGGAGAGCCAATATATGCACAGAAGACTTTCCTCTGCATATGTGTCACTTTTCAAGAAGAGAAAGAAATGATAAATTACTTATTGTCCAGTTTTGTGATAGACCACTAATTTGGGCATTTAATTATAAAAGATAATCCCTCCAACCCTCACCCATCCTTCTCTAAACCTCAGCAAGCCCTTTCAGCTAATAAATAGGTGGCACATGGATGCAAAATGAGTAAACTCAATTAGGTAGCCCTATCAAAAGGGAGAATGTTTTTAAATGCCTCATTAAAAAGCTCAGGTTTCACTGATTTCTTACAAGCTTGGAAGGAGGAAGCATTTCCCTGGTCTCTGGTGGGAGCTCATTCCAGAACAATGGTGCTACCGCTGAGAAAGAATGATTCTTAATGGAAACCTTCTTACCTTTCCCAGAGTGACAAACTGGAGCCTGTTGGAATCATTTGGAAAAGGTAGAGACTCTTTGGGAAAGAAGTTTTAATAGACAATGAGGTCCCAAACTGTTAAAGTACTTTAAATGTTAGCTTCAGAACCTTGAACTTTGCTATTCACATAGAGAACAGAATCATTTACATAATATTATTCACACAGAGATACTAAGCAAGGAATAATCCCAGAACCTGACTCCTTTTTTCATCAGTTAATCACTCCTCACACAAACACAAAACAATTGTCATGGCTGTTCGTTGACAAATGTGAATGGTAGTGAACACAGATAGACCAGTGATGGCCAACCTTGGTACTCCAGGTGTTCTTGAACTTCAATTCTCAGAAGCCCTGATCAGCACGAGTGCTCACTTGGGCTTCTGGTAATTGAAGTCCAAGAACACCTGGAGTGCTAAGGTTCATCATCATGGCTAGAGACCATTCTGACTGCTAACATTTGTATTGTCAACATCCAGCCTGCCCTTTGCTATGTGAAGCTTGGCATATTTTTTCCTGCCTGCAACGTGGACACAATATTATACAGAAATAGTAGGCCATTTCCTGGTGTTTAAAATCCTGGGTAAGGTAAAGGTAAAGGTAAAGGATGCCCTTGCTCGAAAGCCAGTTATATCCCTCTCTACAGAAGCACAATATCCCACATTCATAAACTGGAGGTTTTCTGAAGAACTGAATTAATTTATTACTCTTTTGGAATTCAGTGAAGCCATATCTCTACATGTCAGTGTAACTTGCTGGTGATAATTAAACACTGGCCTAATAGGTTTCAAAACTAGGAAACCTCTCAAAAAGTGTGCCTTTTCCTTAATGTGGGAAGCATCTTTCTGTTATTTGTGCAGGTGTATAAACAGTCCATGTTTCCATATAAAACAAAATTATGAACATACTTTATTATTTATGAATTATTTAGACTGCTACTGTTCAGTGAATTGCTTCCTGTCAAATTTAATGAATAGAAATGTGAGTTTCATGGGAGTTCCCCCCACCAGCTTAAATATACCAATTAATTTAAGCTGAATATGCTTAGAGTCTCTTAATGTTTAGATCACAGAGGTTTGTTCAATTTCTTCGTTAACTATGCCTTCTAATTCTTCTTCATGTTCCTCAAAGGGGAAGAAACGCCCTCTGCCCCAGCATACAAGAAATAGTTTTTTGTTGTCACTGTTTGCATTTGAAGCGATTGCAGGTAATTTATTCCATTTAGCTATATCCTGAAACATAAATGCTTTTCTAAGGTCTGCTGAAAGCAATTAGAAAACGTGAATATCTGAACTATTGAACTGCGTGCTCCAGCACTGCTGGCAGTGATAAATATGGGCAAATTGGATTAAATGTTTTCATGCAGAAAGTTCTAATAACTTCGGCAATAGCGTTCATTAACTTCTATTTACACCAGTTTAAATTTGATACACATTTCGTATGTATTTTGTTTTGCTTGATTTGAAAAATTTCAAACAGAAATTCCATCAACCCAAATCATATTCCTCTCACACATATATGTGTGTGTGTGTATTTGTTTGTATATGTAAGTTATGGTTAGTGACAGGCTTCCCTCTTATCCATAGAATTGAGTTGTATTCTGTCTGTTGGGCTGACAGAGGCAACCCTATCTATGACTAATACTGTAATTTTCCTTCTAATTCCTGCTATATTCTGAAATCCCAGTTTCTACCTGTGTCTTTGAGCCAAATAGACAAAATTGGTTTTGCTAATCTTGTACCTGCCCAGCTAGGATACAAATAGTTTGGATGGAACATGACTGTTTGGATGAAATTTCTGGAACAAATATCCCATGAGTAAAAATTGAGTAGCACACTTATTAGAGCAGGGGTTCTCAACCCTTTCAAGCTGCAGGCTTGACAACACCCCCTCAGACAGCTGAGTGGGCCAGACTATTATGATCTAGAATAACACTAGGTAGAAGGAATGAGGATAGCTACAAAAGGACTGACCAATGGTGGCCAGGATGCCAACACAGTTCCTGTTGTTGCCATCTGTAAAAACAATGGAAGAAAACACTTTTTAGGAAGGTGGATGGGAGATGTTGTTACGGCCAGTGCTAATGGTAAACCCCCACTTTTGAGACACAGTTGAAGAATTTCTCCTTCCCCTGGAGAAATGTGGCAAGATTGACACCTCCATTTTCTCTTCCCACAAATAGAGTGGAGAATTTCAATAGGTCTTTTTGAGAGTAAATGAAACAGAACAGCAAAAAAATAAAAATACAAAAATACAGAAAACGTTGTGGCACCTTAAAGACTAACTCCTGTATTTAACTGTGAGCTTTTGTGGAGCAAGTTGATTTGCACACTTGTTACGTAGGTTGCTCACTAATGTGAGAGTTTCTTTTCTCAACATTTGTGCATATATGTGAGAGAGTGAATTTAAATCAAAAAGCGAGGGCTTAGGTTATGACCCAGAAAGCAAGGAAATCCAGATCACCAAAGACCCTTCCCTCATACATTGGCACATTGATGTACCAATCTTGCATTTTTAACAAATATTCCAAGGAAATGCAAGAAGTGAACTCCAATCTGACTCCAGAAAAAAAGGGGAAAACTCCATTTATAAAAGGCTTAATTGTCTCAAACACTATGAGACTTCCATTTCCCCAAGTACTGTACTGATATATAGAAATGGGCTGATAAATATAATAATAATTCCATATCAGAAATTATTCTGAGTTGAAAGGATTTTTGCTGGAGAAATGTCGCCCAGGGGATGCCCGAATGAGACTCCTTTCATGTCCCACCAAAGTGGTCCCTATTTATCTACTTGCAATTTCTTGTTTTCAAGCTACTAGGTTGGCAGGAGCTCGGACAGAGACAGGCATTCATTCCATCATGCAACACCCAGGTCTCGAATTGCCAACATATAACTTACGTTAGAACTATTCTGCTAATGATAGACAGTTCAATTCAACAACAACTAGGTTTACCATCCTTGTTCCAGGTCTGTTTTAGACCAACCCAGACAGTGGAAGTGGTTTATCCTTCCTTTCATGACTTGTTCACGTGATCAATCTGCAGCAAAACATCTCCCAAACAGCATAACAAGTAGCAGTAGGGCTAAAGAATTCTGAAAAGCAAGACTGAGTTGGTTGCAGGGATATGGGCTTTGGCAAATGCCCAAGAATGCCAACACAAGATACTAGCTTTGCCATCTGACATTTGTCACAATTCAGGGCAGAATGGCTGCATGAAAAAAGAACAGAGTTCATGTACCTTTAACTGCCACGCAGAAGAAGATATTCCAGTAGGTGTAAGATGTCCTTCATTTCTTTTTACGGGAAATTTCCTCTTCCATTTCACTATTCCACAATTCCTGCTGTTTCCAAGTGCCCCTGCTCTTCCAAGAAACCATTTAGTTTCTTAGTACCTCTTTGATAAAACACTATGAGGCTGTCTGGAGACCATTATTTTGACATGCATGTGCCTAAATTCTGCCTAAATATTGCATTATTTCATCTACCTTTCTCAGGAGAACCTTGATGTGGTCATTAATCTTGGGGTGTTTTGGCAACTCTTTTGTCCATGCACAACAAAGTAAGTAAATAAAGTAAATTCTGCCTGTGTTTTCAAGCCAATGTTTTAATGATTTCCAATGAACTTTGTTGTGCTCCAGGAGGCTGCAAACTGTATCATCTTTTCTACTCAGGTATCTATTTATTTTACCTTCCGAAGTCACCAGTGAATCAAAAGGATTAATGTTTGGGGGGCTTTAATGGTTACTGGTTTAGCTGAAGTCGATAAATCTGTCCCCAGGGCCAGTAAAGTGCTTCTATGCAAACTCTGTCAGGATGAACAATTGGAAGAGCCAGTGCATACTTCTCTGAAACACAGAATCCACAAGGGGATTAGGAAGACTCAATGGGTTTCTGGGGAATCAAATAATAGGGCCTGGATGCATAAGGTGGATGCTATTTTCCTGGAAGAGAGAGCTCTAAAGGGAGCCATGTTCGAAAGGAAGAGCACCATCATATCAAGTTTGAATGGTAGTTGCGGCACAAGTAAGACAGAATAAAGTCCTATCAGAGAGATGTCTGATACATATTGTTACATTGGCAATTCTTTACAAATATGTCAGGGGTACAACAATTCAGCAATTGGTGGACGACAGTAGAATGTATTGAAGCCTACCCAAAAGGAACGTGTTGAGACCAAAAAAACAAAAACAAAACTAAATTATTCTTCCCTGGATACAATAGCCTACCACAGCTACTTTTTTGAAAATTAACAACAAAACAAAATAAAGAGTATCCTTTCAGATGAACTAAAAAGAGGGGAACAGACACTATGGAAAGTATTGTGCTATCTGGAAGGTGCCCTACATTCAGGTATTTGATCCCAAAGATGGTTAAGCCCACCACCATATGCATTCAGCCAATGGGTGGTTTTTCTTCACCTTCTGTCATGTTTGGAAGAAGGCAGGACCTTGAGCTGTGCAAAACCTAAGGTCTTACCAGCATCTTAACACTGCCTTTTGACTTTGCATGGCAACTTGCTTATTCACCCCTGCATAACAGGAGTTGATATTTGAGAGTGGAATATGAATTTTGGAAGTGGTCCTTAGGACCACCTTTCATTACCTCCTCCATACTGTTCAGGGCTAAGCTATCTTACAGGATATTTCTGATTTGTTTAAGTTGTCACATCTCAGTAGAGAGTGCAGTCCTGGAAAGTGGTTTGGTGATTAGCACAAACAGTTTAAAGATGTCAAATCTGATGGGTTATTTGATTTCTTACTAATAAGCAAGAAATCAAAGCTGCACCATTTCCAGGAGTTGTTGAAACACAGAAATGCATAGAACAGGTTTATTAAAAGTCACACAGTATGCTGTGATTTTTAATAAACCTGTCCTATCTAATTTTGTTCTTTATAAGGGACACGAGATAAATTTTGTTTCAGCAAGTTGAGGCCTATTTTATCCTAACCAAATCCAGAGGAAATCATGAAGGGATTATTTACTCATTATATCAAGAAATGTAATAGGAAGATAATTGAAACGCATATAGATACTTTTACCACTGCCGATATCCAAACAATTTTTTTTCAAGTAGAAGGTTATTATTGGATATATATGATTCAATACTTATTTTATTAGAAATCTCATTAGGAGTGCATGGAATTTTTTGACAAAATTTGGTGTTGCCCATGTCATTTCTTCCCCACCCCATTTTTTATTATAAATAAAGTTGAGAAGGGCTAATCAAGGAAACGTTCTAAAAGGCAAAGGCTCCAAAGAAAAGCTGCCAATGTCATATCTGCTTCTACGAGATCACCATTCTGATTCTTCTCCAGCCCAGGAGGCAAATCTTGTTTCTGTGATCATGTAACCTGAGCTGATCATCTCAGTCAGAATGTACGTCAGCCTCCTATTTGTTTGAACAATTTCCCAGAGCTAAGAGACATGCTTGATAGCTGTAGTAGGCATGGAGAAATCCATATTTAATTTTCACTGATTTCCAAATGTGTTTCTTCCCATCCTCTCTCCACATTTATTTTGAAACATTCTTTTTAAAAAATTAGATACACATGCCTAGTGGATGCTTCAAGTGGAAGAGTTCAAATACCTAGGAACAACATTTACTGAAGATGGCAAAATGGAGGAAGAGATTAACATACAGTGCAGTAAGGCAAAGCAAATAGCGGGATAGTAAGCTCTGCTCTTACAGAATAAGGCAATACTGACCATCACAAAGAAACATTTCATACTAAGCATATACTGATAAGTCGATCCTAAAAGAAATCAACCCTGACTGCTCATTAGAAGGTAAAATAGTAAAGATGAAGCTAAAGTACTTTGGACATCAAATGAGAAGAGAGGATTCACTTGAGAAAGCCTTGATGCTGGGGAAAGGTGGAGGGCAAAAGAAGAAGGGGTTGGCCAAAAATGAGATGGCTAAATGGCATTGTAGATGCAATGTGCACGGAGATGGGCAGGCTGAGGAAGATGGTGGAAGACAGAGGTGCCTGGCGGGCAATGGTCCATAGGGTCGAAAAGGGTCGGAATTGAACAACAACAAAATATTCATTGCCACCATATTTTACCAATATTACATGGACACTTACATCAAAACATAAATGAAAGCTGGTTGCCACAGAAATGAGATGTCTGAGGAAAGCTGCTGGAGTGACTAGAAGGGATAAAACCAGGAATGAGTTTATGAGGGAAAGAAATGGAATAGAACCCATCTTAAAGTATATACAGAGACAACAACTATACAGAGGTTGAAGGGATCCTGTGGATCATTGAGTCTAGTTCCTGTCAAGGAAGCACAGTGGGGAATTGAACTCCCAACCTCTGTACCTATTTGACAATCCTAATTTCCACTTTTCTGTGTGCAACCACCTCACCACTTAGCCCTCTCAACCAACTGGCGATCACTGCCAAGACCAGATAGGAGCAATCACACTACTGATAATAAACATATACCTATCTCCATCTGTATCTATTTCGGAACAAGCTTCCTAACATCTGTGTATTTTCCAATGTCCAATATCAATTTGTCATTGCTTATCTATTTAACTGCAAATCAACCAAACACCAAAATGTTCTATCCTTTGCCTTCTGCTTCCATCTCAGGCCAAACAGCTTTATCATCAGCACATCCCATCATTTTTAGGGTCTGCCTAGTGGTCTTTTGTGGACCATTGGTATCTAGTCTGTTAAAACTTTAAATATGGCTGAACAGTAAGGGTTCCATGCTTTTTAGAGGATTTCCTGCAGTATTGAAAAGCACTCACATTTCCTCAATTAATTAGTGACAATGTCAGAAGAGTCCACTACATAGGATGCATTGACTCTATTCTTAAAAGCTACATTTGCCTTCAAGGATATGGCATCTAGCCAAATGGGATTGGCTATATAGGTTCATGATGGCATCAGCTTACTAAATGTTCTTTGACTGCCTTGTTAGGAAAAAGAAGCCCAAACCAAAAGTTGTAAAAGCTCTTTTTTGAACTATGTTTCCCATAATGCTCTGGCCAACAGGTGCGGTGCTGGTTCCAGGATATGGGAAGCTGAAGTTCAAACAAGTAATTTTTCCAAGCTCTGATTCTGAGCAAAACTGAGAATGAAAGTGCGGCGCCAAAATGGCCGCCGCGCTCTTTGCGGGCCCCCACCCCACCTGGACTCAGACATCTGGGTGAGTTAGGGGGCGTGGCCACCCCTCTATAAAAGGGGTGGCCACGAGGCAGCCGAGCTGCCATTTTAGAATAGCGACGGAGAGGAGAAGTTTTCTCCGTCGCTGTTTTCTCCTTAGTCTTCGGCTATTGAGCCTTGCAGTTTGTTTCCCAGCTGGGAAAGGAGGATTAAAGTACCTGGAGCCTTTTGGATTGCTTGGCTACCATGGTACTTACACGCTAGGAGTTTGATCCCTGGATAGGGATCCTGCAGCGACTTTCTTCTCCTAGGGAGACATGGCTCCCAAGCGGAAGGCCCCGGCGCTAAAGCCACGGCCGAGGGGAAGAACTTTTACCGGCCCTGCACCGGATGGGGGCCAGCCTTTGGGTCGGAGGACCAGGGCTGCGCCCCCACGGCAGGGCAATGTGCCAGCCTTGCCCACTGGTACCAGTGGGGCTGGTCAGGCTACCACTTGGCAGCCGGGTTCCAACTTGGTAGCTGGTCAGCTACAGGCCGGCCCTTCCGGGGCTTCGGCCCTCGGCCCGCCTTTGCCGGGCATGGGATAGGGCAGCCTGGGGGGGGCGTGGTGCGGGTGCCCAACCCACTGCTCCTCCGGCTCCTCATGGGCCAGAGTTTTGGGCATGGCCCTATTCTGGCCCTGGCTCTCCGTTTGGGTTGCCTTTTCCTCAACTGCCTAGTGCGCCGTCCGGCCCACCCAGCCCGCCTTATACTGGGGGCTCTGGGGCAGTGGATGCTCTGTTAGCACGGATAGCAGTGCTGGAAGCCTCCTTGGGCATTGCACAGCCTCCTTCGGAGGGGGGCGCTACTCTTTCTTCAACAGGGGCCCCTTCGCCAGCCCCGGCTACCTTGCCGGCCGCAACGCTTTAGCGGGCGGCCAACCTGGTCGAGCTGCTTGAGACGGTCCGGCTGGCCCCAGCTGGTGTCTCGCAGCTCCCCGTTCGACCTGATGTCCAGACTGGGAGCAGTCAGGGGTGGTCCCAGAGCTCGATTCCGGTCACGAGCTCTGACGCCCGCCATGGGCCGGAACCCCCGGTGAGAGTGGCTCACGGGGATGCACCTAGTGAGTATCAGGTTCAATTTAGTACACCAACACCACAGCCCACTTACAGTGGTGGGGTTCAGTGGCCCTGGCCTCGTCAAGGTGAGGCGAGTGGGCATCAGTTACCATCCTATCCCAGTATCCCATGGTTTCAAAATGGTCCCTCGTTAAGGGCGGGGGTGTCCGCCCCTGGGGCAGTGCCGAGCATCGCAGGGGCTGTCCAGGTCCCGCTGCGTATGCCCTCTATACAGAATGTGCCGACGATGGCTTTGCCGACGGCTGGTTATTCCTTGCCCCTGGGTGATCTTTTGTCACAGGTCACGAGGGATAAGATTTGGCGAGGGGAGTACGTGGATATAATCTCCCTATTGAACCGTGAGCCCACTAAGGAAGAGAGAGAGGGACAGGACGACAGAGACAAAGAGCTGTCCCGTTGTCGTAAGCCACCGCGCACTTGGGCCAACTGGTTGCCGGCATATCTTATTTATATGGCGGTATACCTGAGGGCCCGGCCTGATCTGGCCATTCCTATGGTCCAATACTTGGACAATATTTACAGGGCAATGGTTGATTTCCCTGGCCCATCGTGGTTGGCTTACGATGAGGAATTTAGAATGAGGGTGGCCCTACACCCAGAGATGAGGTGGGATGAGCCCTGCCAGAAATTGTGGCTCTGGTACATGACCCCCACGTGTCCGGCGCCTGGGGATAGGTACCATTGTGGCCATGCTGTGCAGTGAGCTGCTCCAACACAGGCTCCCCGCCAGCCGGCGGGGCAGGGGGTTCCAGCCCGCTTGCTGTGTTGGAGCTTCTCAGCTAATGGCGTGTGCAATAAGAGACAATGTCGGTACAAACATGAGTGTCCCTCTTGTGCTGGCCCCCACGCCGCCTCCGCGTGCCCGCGGGCTGGTGGGTCACGGGGCAGAGGTAGAGGTAGACAGGGGGCAGTCAGGGCTTCCGCTGATGGAGCTAGCCATTCAAAAGGCACCCTCCTCGGTTAATGTGTATATGCTGGAGCGATGGCTCTCAACTTATCCAAGAAGGGAGGATGCGAGATACCTTCAGGAGGGTTTTCAGTGGGGCTTTCGTATTCCGTTCGAGGGGGTTCGGGGACCCCAAGATGCCCCCAATTTAATTTCCCTGAAGGGTAAGGAGGGGGTAGCTGCCCTGAGTATTGCCAAAGAAGTGGAGGCCAGGAGGGTAGCGGGCCCCTTTTCCGAACTGCCTTTCACTGAAAGGGTCTCCCCTCTGGGGCTAGTACCTAAAAAGACCCCGGATGAATTTCGTTTAATCCACCATCTATCGTACCCAGTGGGTTCTTCTGTCAATGATGCTATTCCTGATGACCTTTGTTCGGTCAGGTATACGTCGTTTGACCAGGCAATACGGATGGTGCGCTCTTGTGGTCCCAGTGCCCTCCTGGCAAAATGTGACGTTAAATCGGCATTCTGATTGCTGAAAGTGCACCCTGGGGACTTTGAGCTATTGGGTTTTAGATTCCAAGGGAAGTTCTATGTAGATAAGGCCATGCCTTTTGGCTGCTCTATTTCATGTTCGGCATTCGAACGTTTTAGCACTTTTCTTCAGTGGGCCTTTGTTTGCAGGTCCGAGTCTCGGTCTGTAGCCCATTACCTCAATGACTTTTTGTTTGGGGGTGAACGGGGCTCGGACACGTGCACGCGTCTCCTCACTACATTTCAGACGCTAATGTGGGAACTGGGTGTCCCCTTAGTGCCTGAAAAGACCGAGGGCCCATCTACTATGCTCACATTTCTAGGTATTGAAATTGACACGGTCGCACAGGCATCCCGGTTACCCATGGATAAGGTCACCCGGATCTCCGCGATGATTTTGGCATTGATGGCCAAACGTAAAGTGTCACTTCGTTAGCTGCAGGTTCTTCATGGACATCTTAACTTTGCCTGCAGGGTGGTGACACCCGGCAGAGCATTTGCCCGGCGCCTATGTGATGCCATGACTGGCCTGTTAAAGCACCATCATAGGGTCCGACTGACCAGGGGCATGCGGGCTGACCTTTTGGTTTGGCTCACATTCCTACGGGATTTTAACGGGGTCTCTTTCTGGAGATCAGACCTTATGGTCTCCCCTAGATTCCAAGTACAGTCGGATGCCTCCGGCTCCCTGGGATATGGAATTTATTTTGAGGGGAGGTGGGCTTACGGCTAATGGCCTCCCGCATGGCTTGGCACGGATCGCCTCCACGATCTTACCTTTCTTGAGTTCCTTCCCATCCTGGGAGCTTTGATGCTATGGGGCGAGGAGTGGGCCAACTCAGTGGTCCATTTTTGGTGTGACAATGTGGCAGTGGTGCACATTGTGAACGCTCAGATGTCTAAATCACCTAGGGTTATGGCGTTGGTTCACCAATTTGTGTTAAGAAGCCTACGCCTGAATGTGCTGTTTAAGGCCAGACATGTCCCAGGCATTAATTATGATATTGCTGATGCTTTATCCCGCCTGCATATCCCCTGGTTCCGTGCCTTGGCTCCGGAAGCAGAGGAATTCCCCTTGCCACTCCTGGCCGAGATTTGGACATTTGGCGAGGAGAGGTGAACCGGGCGATCGGCTTGTCTTTGGCACCTTGCACGCGAAAGACGTATCAACATGCTTTTGTACAATTTAGAACCTTTTGTGTGCAACTACAGTTCCCCAAAGTGTGGCCCATTCCAGTCAAACAGGTTTTACAATTCATGGTTTATCTTCACAGTCAGGGTTTGGCTCCTCGTACTATAGCATCCAGGCTGTCAGCACTGGCATTTATGGCCAAAGTGAGGGGCTTCGCTGACTGTGTGAATGATTTCCGCATACATCATGTTTTGGAGGGGTGGACACGGGAATGTGGCCGCTGCCCGGACACTCGCCACCCAATTTCACCAGAGGTCCTGACCCACCTTGCACGAGGCTGGCATAACTTGTGTTATGATAGGTATGAGGTGGCTCTTTTTCACGCGGCTACCACGGTGGCCTTCTTTGGAGCGCTCCACATCAGTGAGTTGGTACTACTGTCTAAGGCGGATGCGACTCGTAGGGCACTGGAACTCGACGATGTCTATGTCACTAATGAGTGGGCTCAGTTGAGGATACGGTCCTCAAAGGTTGATCAGCATGGCGTAGGCAGTGGAGTTAGACTGCTACGATGTTCCATTGCAGACATCTGTCCGGTTGGTGCCCTACATGAGTTTTTGGCAGTGCGTGATGCGCACCCTGGCCCATTTTTCTGCCACCAGGATGGGTCTCCCCTTACTAAATTCCAATTTTGGAAGGTGACCGGTATGGCACTAACCAGTATTGGCCTCCCCGGGGCTCGTTACGGCACCCATTCATTTAGGATAGGTGCTGCATCAACTGCGGCTGCATTTGGGTACTCTGAGGCTGATATACGCCGGATGGGGAGATGAGGATCCATGCGTTTTGCATTGTATGTTCGCCCACTTCAGGTATGAGTACCAGTTAAGTCATTATTCTCTTTTCTTCTTTTACAGACCCTGTGTGTCCCCGCACACCGGTGGCAGTATGGCTGGTGGGCCACAGTTACATGCACTGGGCAGCGCAGTATGCTGCGGTGACAGAGTGGGGACCTCAGCTTGGACTACGTGCAACCGCACATATACGTTGGTTCGGTAAGCGCGGAATGAGATGGTGGGAACTGTTGCCATTCCTGTTTTCCATCAGGGATGCTGAACCGCCTGATGTCCTTGTACTGCACCTCGGGGGCAATGACCTTGCCCAGGTCACTGGCCTTTCCTTAAAATTCACGATCTGCAGTGACCTAGCTTATTTGCATTATGTGTGGCCGTCCACAAGGCTGCTATGGTCGGACATCGTACCACGTCATACTTACAGGGGAGGTATTGACCTCCGTGCCCTTGACCGCACTTGCGGTCAGGGCTGTTGCCCGGTTCTTGTCAGATAAGGGTTTGGGGATGGTCATCCGGCACCCCACAATTAGTTTGCAAAATTATGATCTCTATGCAGGGGATGAGGTCCACCTGTCGGCTAGAGGTTTGAACCTCTTTCTGGAAGATTTGCAAGCAGGCCTGGTGACCGAGCTGACGGTCTGGGGGGGGGGCGGTGAGTCTTCATAGACGCCTCCCCGTGTGGCGGGTAGCACTGGTAAGTTAAAGATTTATGACCCATAGGTATCCGGCAGGTTCGCAATTGACTGGCCAACACTTAGACAGGTACAGATGTAATAGCTTTGGCCGGTCAACGACGAACCAGGCAAGGGGTGAATGCAGGAGCTTTACAGCATGCATCACCTCGTGATCTGACGGATACACGTCATAGAGTGGGGTCAGTAGATAGTTTATTGACTCCGGTCAACAATTTGTTTGTGTCAACAAACAAATTGATACAAATAGTTACATTGTAGCCAATTATCATTGGCATTTTGGGAGGAACCTTACCAGTGTTACTGCGGCCTGCTTGCCTTATGAATTACAATTGGATGAATACACCAATTGAAAGTTATAATTCGGACTAGGGCATTATTCAATAAAAGTGGCCCAATGCGTTTATCCATATACCGGTGTCTGAGTCTTTCTTTGGGGGGTGCGCCTGCAAAGATGCATATGACCACAATAAAATGCAATTTTCAGTAATTATGTCGTAAACCCTTCAAAAAATAAAATTGGAGACTCTTCAGCAAAAGCCAATTTGATAGTTCAGTGAGTTATATTGTGGAGTTAAAGGCTGAGAGTTAAGTTTCCTATTGTGTCTCCCATCATAACAGTTGTCCTGTTTAGCTTTGGGCAAACTGCAAAAAGGTACAACAAGTAAAGAAAAAGAGAATAGTAAACTAGATCCCATTATTCTATACCTAGAAAAACTTGAGAATAGTTTACCCTAAGTTGGAATTAATTTTATGGCACGCTATTGCTATTGTAAGAGCCAGTATGGTATAATTTAACATTTTTTAATTTTAATATTGTTTTTAGCTTTGATGTCTTTTAGGGTTTTATTATGATATGGGACTTGCTTTTTGTAAGCCACCCTGAGTGGTGTTTACACCAATAGGGCAGGGTAATAATAATAATAATAATAATAATAATAATAATAATAATAATAATAATAATAATAATAATAATAATAATAATAATAATAATAATAATAATAATAATAATAATAACGACTTGAGTGATAGAAGCATAAGGCACATGGATCTGAATCCCTTCTTGAATGAGGAAATTCACTGCAGGGAGGTAAACCCATTCCTTAAACTTCTCTGTTGTCTTGAAATCCCGAGAAGTGTTGCTGTAAGTCAATGTAACTTGATGGAGCATAGCAATAACTCAGAAAAGCCCTAGTTACAAGTCATTATAGGTAAAATAAACTTAAATCATCTTATAAAGAATTCTGATCAAAATCATAAATGTTTACTCAGTAGTAGGTTACACTGAGCTTAGCTAGGCTTTGTTGATATGTGCTATCAAGTCATCTCCCACTTACAACAATCTTATGAATGAAATATCTCCAAAATAGCTTTCTTCAACATCCTTGCTCAGCTCCAGGATGAACTTTTTGTGTCTTTTTGGCAGTCCAGAGTATCCACAAAAAGTATTCCACCAGCAACATATTTCATATGAATTGTTTTTCCTCCTAACAACTTTCTTTATGGTCCAACTTTCACACTAAGTACATGGTGACTGTGAATATAGTAGTGTGGATGGTCTTGGTTTTGGTATCTAGTGACACATGCTTACATGATGATCTTTTCTTATTTCTTCATTGCTGCCCTTCTGATTCTCACTCTTCTCCATTTGGATTGACTTGTCTCCATTTGGATTGATGAATCAAGGTATGTATGTATGTATGTATGTATGTATGTATGTATGTATGTATGTATGTATGTATGTATGTATATAATCACTGTCTCACTTTCTTCAGTGTCAACCTTAAAGTTGTGTAGTTCTTCTACAGTGATAAATTTTGTTTTCTTAATATTCAACTGCAATGCTGCTTTGTCACATTATTCTTTCACTTTCATTAAAGGATGTTTCAAGCTACAGTAAAACCCCAATTTACATAAAAAGCCCATTACATAGCTTCTTACGTAAATAGGGGTTTTACATAAATTGATGCATCTCCATAGGGATGCATTGAAAAATAAAAAAGGGCTTGAAATTGATTTTCAATGCATCCCTCTGGAAAATTGCATTTTGCACCCATCTCTGGGCCATCTCTGGAAATGACAGGCAATTTACACACACACGCACACACACGCACGCACGCGCGCGCGCACACACACACACACACACACACACACACACACACACACACACACACACACACACACACACACACACCCTTTTAAGCTCTTCTCCAAGGCATGTTTACAACTAAAGTGTGCCCCGAAGAAACTTCAAACAAATAGTGGAAGGGAACAGATATTCCCCCAACATTCTCCCAGTCCCGGCAGAAGCAAACAGGGACTGCAGAAAATAGTCACTGCTGCCGCCGCTGCCACCACCATAGTAACTGATATCTTGTGACTTTTGATGGTTGGGGCGGGAGGCACGGGGTAGAATTTTAGATGTTAAAATGGTGCCACCACCATTTTAAAATCTAAACACACTAGGAAACCCCTTACATAACTCTTTTTTTGTGTTAATTGGGACATGATTCATGCAAAAAAACTTATGTAAGTTGAATTTTATGTACCGGGTAAGTAGAGGAGTTTTACTGTATTGCTCTTTTATGCTAACTAGGCTCACTCCCAGATAAATAGGCACAGGTCAGCAGCCGCCATGTTCAGATTTTGTCAGAATAGAAAATTGGGTCTTGTCCCTGCAGTTACCTGTACACATACACATATAATTCAGTCCATGAAGAATGTCCTTCTCTTAACTTTTTCTTACAGTTTTAGACTAATTGATAGATAACATGGCTAATTATACTTGAAATAATAGAATAGAAAAGTAATTTCTGTGATTTAACTTCCTAGAATTATAATTAAAATACTTTGCAGCACTTCAGCAAGTCATGCAAGGCAACACTGGGGGAAAATATTTAAAGCCCAATAACAACTCTGGCGCCATAGCATATTCATGAATCCCATTTACCCATGTAAATTTAAATCAAGAAGATAAAAGTTTTCAAATGAGTGGGCATCACTGTGAAAGACAGGTGAATCTATTAAAGCTTGATCACTGAACCAATTAATTAAGAAAATGTTGTCTGGATTTCTTTCTGATAGTATATTCATATTAACGCATCACCACCTACCAGTTTTATTAAACTGACAGCTTCCAATTCAAAATATACATATAAAACCCAAGGTCTGTTTTAAACAATGGAATTTCCATTAACAAGAGTCAATGTGGTCTAATAGTTAGAAGACTTGTCTCTAGTCTTATTCATGGATTACCACATGGGTAGAAATATCACACAAACCTGGCTTCACTCTAGCCCAGTGTGTCCCATCCTTCGGTTTTTGGGCTTCTATTCCCAGAAGTGTGAGTCAATTCCACGAAGCACTGATCAGCCAATGTATTGACCTAGGCTTCTGGGAATTGAAGTTCCCCTATGGGTCATGTCCCCCACATTGGGAACCACTGCTCTAACCCTATTACAGGTGGCTTTTACAATTTATTCAATCTTTTCCCTTCTAAGGAAGGAAACAATTTTACCATGTTAGTTATCATTAATATTACATGGCAATTTATAAGGAAACCCAATATTTCCCAAATTTATTTATTTATTTATAATCCACATTTATATGGCCGACCCCTTGCCAAAGAGACTCCGGGTGGCTCACAAAGATTATAAAACTTGGAACCTTAAAAATACAGATATTGAACTTAAAACCATTTAAAACCTAATCACTAGTATAAGATAAAAATTAAAATGGCCATCAATGTATAATCCAGTGATCAGGGGGGAGGGGGGTGTTATTGTGTCACCAGTGCCCCACACCTGCTTTGCCAGCCATGTTTTGAGGTCACTCTTGAAGGGCATCAACTCAGTCTGGAGACATAATTCTGTTGGCAGGAGGTTCCATAGGACTGGAGCAGACCCTGAGAAGGCCCTTCTTCTTGTGCCAGAAAGATGAGCCTCTCTGGCCAATGTCACTTTCAAAGAGCCTCTTCAGTCTGCTCTGGTGGGACGGGCAGGTGTCCTAGGGCCTAGGGTTGATACGGTCTCTTAAATATTCTGAGCCATCACCCAGAATATTTAAAAGACTGCATCAACCCTAGGCCTTAGGACATCTGCCCGTCCCACCAGAGCACACTGAAGAGGCTCTTTGAAAGTGCCATCGGCCAGAGAGGCTCATCTTTCTGGCACAAGAAGAAGGGCCTTCTCAGGGTCTGCTCCAGAGACCACATTGCCAACATACGTTGGATCATGGACAAAACAAAAGAATACCAGAAACAAGTCTACTTTTGTTTTATCGACTACACCAAGGCTTTTGACTGTGTGGACCACAACAAAATGTGGCAAGTAATTCAAGAGATGGGAATACCACAACACCTCAGATGTCTCATGAGAAATCTGTACACGAACCAAGAAGCAACAGTTAGGACAGAACACGGAAAGACAGAGTGGTTTGGAATAGGAAAAGGAGTAAGACAAGGCTGCATTTTATCACCCTGCTTATTCAATCTATACACAGAGCACATAATGTGCAATGCAGGGATGGAGGAATCACAATATGGGATCAAAATTGCTGGGAGAAACATCAACAATTTGAGATATGCAAACGATACCACCCTAATGGCAGAAAGTGAGGAAGACCTAAAGAACCTCTTGATTGGATTGAAGGAGAAGAGTGCAAAAGCTGGATTGAGACTCAATATCAAGAAAACCAAGATAATGGCAACAGGTCTGATCAGCCCCTGGAAAATAGATGGGGAAGAAGTAGAAGCAGTGACAGATTTTACTTTCCTGGGATCTAAGATCACTGCAGATGGCGACTGTAGCCATTAAATAAAAAGACGACTGATTATGGGGAGACAAGCTATGAGAAACCTGGGGAATATAGTGAAAAGCAGAGACATCACCTTGAAAACAAAAATTCGCATAGTTTAAGCAATGGTATTCCCAGTCGTAATGTATGGATGTGAGTGCTGGATCAGTTGGAAGGCTGAGCTCAGAAGAATAGATGCCTTTGAGATGTGGTGTTGGAGGAGAGTCCTGAGAGTCCCTTGGACAGCAAAGAGAACAAGTAGGTCAATACTGGAAGAAATCTATCCTGACTGTTCATTGGAGGGACAAATAGTGAAGATGAAGCTAAAGTACTTTGGACATCAAATGAGAAGGGAGGACTCACCTGAGAAGGCCTTGATGCTAGGAAAGGTGGAGGGCAAGAGAAGAAGGGGGCGTCCAAAGATGAGATGGATAGATGGTATTGTGGACACAATGGGCACAGAGCTTGGTGGGCTGAGGAGAATGGTGGAGGATAGAGGTGCCTGGAGGAAAATGGTCCATGGGGTCGCAAATGGTCGGAATCGACTGTGCGACTGAACAACAACAACCATGTAGGGCTTTAAAGGTCATCACCAGCACCTTTAATTGCACCCTGAGGCACACTAGCAACCAATGCAGCTCCCGCAGCATGGGTGAGGCATTGGCATAACACCACACCCCATCACCATGCGGGCAGCTGCATTTTGGACCAGTTGAAGCCTCCAAATGGTACACCAGGAGAGACATCTAGCAGCATTTAGGAATCAGAGTGGTGTCATTTGAGTGGCAGATTCAACAGTATGATGATTTACTGTACCTTTTGATAAAAGACATAGTTCAGCAACAGCCTGAGACCCAGTTTGGGAGATGCTAGTTTAGAACATGAGAATTTTGAACCCACAACAGTTGTTAATGCTTGCTGTAGAAACACGTGCAAAATTCCTTACCCCGCAGAATGTGCTAAGATTGTTGCCGAATGTAGCAGAATAGTTTACACACATTTCATTCTAGAACTTCCCCAAATGAATCCCTTTGGTGTAGTTCCTCTGTAAACAACTATTTCAGGGCTTCTGTGCCCATGTACCCCTGCACAGATATGTGAATGAGCATGGAAACCTTTATTAATGTCACAATAAAAAAGTACCTCTTAATTTTGGGGTAACAAAACTAAATATATTTCTAAATATAACCAATATATTGTGACAAATGAAACTACGATGCATTGTAGTAAAGCTTTTTTATTGTTATGGTTTAAAGCAGGGGTGGCCAACCTATGGTGGCCCACGCACCACCGCTGCTGCACCGGAAGCAGAAGCAGATGTGTTTACAACAGCCATAAACATGCCTGTGCAAATGTGGCCATGGCTGTCGTAAATGTGTTTGCAACAGCCACGGCCATGTATTATGGCAGCATTTACAGTGGGAGGAACTACCGTGTTTCCCTGAATATAAGACACTGTCTTATATTTTTTAAAATTCCAAAATCAGCACAATGTCTTATTTTCGGGGATGTCTTATTTTTCCCAGCTGGAGGTGTGGTCTCCAGGTCCGGGCCGGAGGCCATGCGGCCACAGAGGTAGCTGGCCTTCCTTCCCACCGCAGCCAAGCTCCTCCTCACCCCCGGCTGGGGGTGTGGTCTTCGGGTCCGGGTGGCCCATGCCGGGCTCTGGGCCACGGCCGCGGCGGTAGCTGGCTTTCCTTCCCGCCGCGGCCCAGCTCCTCACCTCCGGCTGAACCCGGAGAACACACCCCCAGCCGGGGGTGAGGAGCTGGGGCACGGCGGGAAGGAAGGCCAGCTACCACCGTGGGCACATAGCCTCAACCGGAGCCGGGCATGGGCTGCCCAGACCCAGAAACCACACCCCCAGCCAGGGGTGAGGAGCTGGGCCATGGCGGGAAGGAAGGCCAGCTACCGCCGCGGCCGCGTAGCCTCCATCCAGAGCCGGGCATGGGCCGCCTGGACCCGGAGACCACACCCGCAGCCGGGGGTGAGGAGCTGGGCTGTGGCGGGAACGAAAGCCAGCGGCCATGTGGCCTCCGTCCGGAGCCGGGCAGGAGGTAAGGGGGTCTTATTTTTGAGTGGGGCCTTATATTTCAAAGGCAGGGGGGAAAGGGTGTGTGTGTCTTATTATAGGAGGAGGTCCTATAATCGGGGAAACACGGTATGTGACTGACCTGCTCAGCTGTCCAGGGGGACATGGTCATGGTCGGGCCCTTGGTGTAAAAAGTTTGGGGACTCTTAATTTAAAGGACCTGCACCAATGGTAGGCATTCACTCTAGGACCCTCTCTTTTCATATTTGTGGTGGCATTTGTACCAGGGAGCACGCATCATCAAAATGGTTATTGTTGTCATTTATTGTTAACGGTATGTAGTTTTATTGCTTATGGTTTGTTGTATAATGTGCTTGTTTGTTTATTGTATTATGTCAGATTGTATATTGTATTGAATATTTCTTATTTGTTGTATGCCACCCAGAGTGGTAGAAGACCACAGATAGGTGTTATATAAATATAAATATAAAATAAATAAGCCTCAGAATGGGCTATGCCCTTGAGTTTAAAAACATAGGAACAATGTATTTTCTGCATCTCAGTGGCTATCCAAACAGGAGCCATTTGGGCTGCCTTGTGTTATCTCTTTTTGTTCCACTTTTGCTTGCTTTGTCATGAAAAATTTGGATTGAGCATCATCAGCATCAATTCCTGAATGGTTTCTGCATCCCCATACCATGCTGGTGCATGAAACACAGGATAAACCCAGTGCTCAGGTAGGACACTGATTTCACCAGGATGGGATATGGATGAGAGACATGCAGAGAAGACAGGAAACCTATATGTGTATGCATATAAGTTTTCTGTCTGTAGACATTCAGATGAAGTCAGCTTGCAGATATAGGACCAAAGACTGAGGGATACACAAAGTTAAGAAGTTTTTGAAGTGTGAAGAATGTTGTCACATGCTTTCTCTCATCTTCCAAGAATCAAAAGGCACCAGTAAACTGAAAAGAGGGGGGGGACTTCCCCCTGGATCCATATACATACATGGAGGCAAACTATTTTCCAGAAAACCCTCACTGATGCTTGTTCATGTAGCTCAGGGGTTAGCAACCTTTTTAAGTCAGGGGTTGGGTCAGACAGTTGAGGGGGACAGCTTGGTGGTCCCCTCGCCTCACCGTAAATGCTGCCATAAAATGCATCCCATAAAACGTGGACATGTTTATGACTGTTTACAGCTGTTTACACTGCTTCCAGCAGTGGCATGAGGGGGAGTAAGGGTGTGAGGCTGGATAATTTGGTGCCGCAGGCTATATCCAGCCTACTGGCCATAGGTTGCCAAACCCTGATGTAGCTCATCAAATTTAGGACCACAGCATTAGAAACATGTAGGAACCAACCCTGAGGAAGGAATCAAAATGCCAGCTTACTTTTAACTGCTGTTTGGAATAGCCAAGACATTATCAGCAGCATGGAGATTCATGAAATGGTATAACACATCACTTATGGCAAAATCTACTATGCCTTGTCATATTAGCTCTGCAGTTTTAAAATATCTCTTAACACATGCATTTCACCTAATTGTTTTTGACAAATGAAAGCGCGGTGCCAAAATGGCCGCCGCGCTCTTTGCGGGGGCCCCCCACCCGGACTCAGACATCCGGGTAGTTATGGGGCATGGCCACCCCTCTATAAAAGGGGTGGCCACGAGGCAGCCGAGCTGCCATTTTGTAAAAGCGACGGAGAGGAGAAGTTTTTCTCCGTCGCTCTTCGTCTTGCAGAGGGAAGCCTTTTCGTGGCTGCAGCCCCTTAGCGGTCTTGGCTGCTTGATTTTCGGCTTCCCAGCTAGCGATTTTTGATCCCTGGATAGGGGTCGCTCTTCATTTATGCCTCCTAGAAAGAAGGCTATGGCGAAGCAGGCTCGCCTGCGCACTGGGCAGCAGTCGGGTCGGAGGACCGTGACTGCACCCCCTCAACAGGACCTCCAGCCGGAGGCTCCCACCGGGATCGGTGGGATGGGGCAGCTCAGGCCGTGGCCCGCGGCCCTCCAGCCTCAGACCGGCCCTACAGGGGCTTCGGCCCCCGGCCCGCAATTGCCGGCCATGGGTTTTGAGCAGGGGGAGGGCCTGGTGCGGTTGCCGGAGTTTTGGGCATGGCCCTTTTTGGGGCCTGGCTCTCAAGTAGGGGCCCCTGGACCATTGCCCGGTGGGCCGTCTGGCCCACCTGGCCCCCTTATGCAGGGGGATTGGCATGCATTACTGGTCCACGTAGTGGCGCTAGAGGCATCCCTAGGGATCGGCCCTTCGGAGGATCCGGCCCTCAGCCCACGGTTGCCGGCCACGGGCCGGAACGATTGGGGGGAGGGCCTGGTGCTGGCTCACAGCACGTTTTACCCATTAGGGGCCGGAGTTTTGGGCATGGCCCTATTCTGGCCCAGGCTATCAAATTGGGGCCTCTGGCCCAATACCGAGCGGGCCATCCGGCCCACCTGGCCCACCTACTAGGGGTTTTCGTGGCAGGGGATGCCTGGTTAGCACGTTTGGCTGTGCTGGTGGCATCCTTAGCTAACCAGTTGGTGGGGGCCCCTTCCCTAACTATGGAGCCCCTTTGTGTCTGCCGGCTACTTCGACTGCTGCCACTATGCAACAGGCGGCCAGCTGGGTCGAGCTTCTCGTGACACACCAGCCTGTGCCCGCCGCTGTCTTGCAGCTCCCCGTTTGTCTGGAACTGCGGCTGGAGTGCGTTGGAGGTCGCCCCAGAGCTCGATTTCGGTCGCGCGCTCCGACGCCCACCGTGGGCCGGAACCCCCAGTGGGGGCAGCTCACGGGGGTGCAACTTGTGAGTATTAGGTTCAAGTTGAATGCACACACATCACAGTCCATTTCCAGCAGTGGGGGTTCAGTGCTCTTTGCCTCGCCAATTTGAGGCTGGGGGGCATCACTCGCCATCCTATCCCAGTGCCCCTTGGTTGCATTCGGGGACGACGTTGGGGGTGGGCGGTACGTGGCGTCACAGGGGCTGTCCAGATCCCGCTGTGTATGTCCGGTGTACATCATGTACCGGCAATGGCATTGCTGACGACTGGTTATTCATGGCCCCCCCAGTGATCATCTGCCCCAGATCATGAGGGAAAAGATTTGGTGTGTGTGTGTGGGGGGGAGTACCTGGATATATTCTCCCTATGAACTGAGACCCAAATAAGGATAGGAGGTACGGACAGGAGGACAGAGACATTGTGTGGTCCCGCCGTAGTAAGCCACCATGCACTGGGGTGTCCGCCCCCGGAACAGTGTTGAGCATCGCAGGGGCTGTCTGGATCCTGCTGCGTAGGCCCCTTTATACAGAACGTGCCGTCAAGGGCTTTGCCGATGGACGGCTATTACTGGCCCCGGTTGATTATTGGCCGCAGGCCATGAGGGGCAAGGGCTGGAGGGGGACATGTGGATATTCTCCCTATTGAACCGCGAGCCCACTGGGAAGAGAGAGAAGGACAGGACGGCTGAGACATAGAGATGTCCCATCGTCGTTAGCCACTGCGCACCTTGAGGCCAACTGGTTGTCGGCATATCTTGTACGTATTGTGGTATGCAGCAGGACTTGACCTGTTTGGGCCATCCTGATGTCGAGCGGATGGGCCCATGACAGTTGGCTCATGGTGAGGAATGTGGATGAGGGTGGCTCTATATCCCGAGGGGAGTTGGGATGAGTCCTGTCAGCAAGGGTGCTCGTGTACATCATTCCCACGGAACCGGTGCCTGGTGATGGGTACCATGGTGGCCATGCTGAGCAGCGGGCTGTTTAGACACTGGCTCCACGCAAACTGGTCGGGCGGGGGGTTCCGGCCCGCCTACGGTGTTCGGCCTGCTCAGCTGACGATGTGTGTACTAAGCACCTCGGTCGTTACCGACTTAGTGCCCCCTTTTTGCGCCGGCCCTCGCGCCGCCTCCGCGTGTCCGCGGGTTGGTGGGTTACGGGGCAGAGGTGGGGGTGCACAGGGGCGATCAGAGCTCCGTCTGAAGCAACTAACTTTCTCATAAGCCCCCCCCCCCCCAAGTACAGTCAGCCTGGAGGGATGTCACTCAGTTCATCCAAGGAGGGATGGGGCGGGAGACCTCCTGGGGGGTTTGCCAATGGGGCTTTTGTATCCATTCGGGGGTGTTGGGGGCCCCAGGATGCTACTAATCTGGTTCCCTTCCAGGGTAATGGAGAGGGGGCTCCACTGTCCACAGTTAGGAAGTTGGGGGCTATGAGAGTAACGGGGGGCCCTTCTTGGAACCACCTTTCCTTAGTCGAATGTATCCCATTGAAGCTCATACCGAGCTAGAAAAAGGGTGAATGTAATATAATCCTCCATTCGGCTTACCTTGTGGGTGCTCTGTTCAGGGATGCCCTTCCTGATGACCTTGTTCAGTCAGGTACTCGTAGTTACCTCGGCTACTATGGGTGGCACGGTCACGCAATTCTGGTGCTGTTTTGGCACAGTGTGATATGCACTCGGCTTCCAGCTTTTTGCCAGTGCACCTCATGATTTAGACCTATTGGGTTTTTAGGTTTTGAGGGGAATTTTAATTAGATAAGGCCAACCCCCTTTCTGACCGCGTTAATTCAAGTGGGACTTTCATTCAGTGGGCATTCGCTCACAGGTTGGGGCCTCGGTCTCCAGCCCATTACCTCGACGACTTTGGGTCTGGGGTTAAACGGGGCTTGGACACGTGTACGCGTCTCCTCATCATGATTCAGACACTCAGGTGGGAACTGGGTGTCCCCTTGGCGCCTGAATAGACCGAGGTCCCATATTCTGACATCACATTTACGCCTCGATGCTGTCGCGCGGGCATCCAGGTTAACCATTGATACGGTGGCTTGGATTTCCATGGCGATTTTGGCATTGATTGCCAAACATTGAGTATGCCCTTGGGAATTGTAGTTAATTCATTGCCCCCCCCCCCTTAATTTGTTTGCTCTGGCTCATATTACTCCTGGGTTTAGAGGGGTCTCTCATGGGAGATCAGACCTAGTGGTCTGCCCTAGATATCTAGTATGGTCAGATACCGCCGGCTCTCTGACTTATGGGGTTTTACTTTGAGGGTGGGTGCACGGATTGTCCCCGCAATCACCATAATCACGTTTTCTCCCGTTTTAGAGAGCACTGAGGCTATGGTGCAATGAGTGGGCCTACTCAGTGGTCCAATTTCGGCATGACAATGCGGCAGTGGTGTACATTGTCAACACCCAGAAATGCAAATCCCCCGGGTCCTGACATTAGTTTGTCTATTCTTTTGTGAAGCCTACGCCTAAATGTGCTGTTCCAGGCCAGACATGTTCTAGGTATGAATAATGACTTTACTGCTGCTTTTCCCCACCAGTGGATCGCCCGTTTCCGTGCTTTACTCCCAAAGCAGAGGAATTCCACTTCCCACGTTTGGCCGATAGCTGGACGTTAGGCAAGCTGAAGGGAACCGGACATGTCATTGGCACCTCGCACGCGTAAGGCGTATCACTATGAGTTCATGTGTCGTGTCAGAGAAGGGTGGACACGAGAACGTGCCCGCTGCCTCTACACGCGTCACTCCTTTTCCCAGAATTTTGACCCACCTTGCACGAGGTGGCATTACTTATGTACAGATAGGTGGGAGGTGGCTCTTAGCCATGCAGCTACCACGGTAGCCTTTTGGAGCGCTCCGCATCAGTGAGAGGGTGCCAGAGTTGGTACCACCTGTGTAAGGCGGAGGTGTCTCATAGGGCACTGGAACTCGAAGATGTCTCTGTCACATGAGTGGGCTCGAGTGGGGATACGGTCCTCACGGGTGTTTCAGCACGGTAGGCAGTGGTGTATACTGCTACTAAGTTTTCGAGACATCTGTCCGGTTGGTGCCCTACATGATTTTTCGACAGTGCCTGCTGCGCGCCCCAGCCTGTTGTCTGCCTCCGGGATGGGTCTACCCTTACTATAGTACAGTCCCTGAGGGTGACCGGTGCCGCGTTTCGCGGTGTGGGGCCCGTTTTGGCACCATTTACTTAAGGTAGGCGTCGCGCTGATCGCGGCTACGTTTGGGGTACTACGAGGTGGATATGCGTCTACGCGCAATTTCAGATATGTACGTCCCCTCATTGTATGAGTACCTGTTTATGCCCTTTACCTTTTTTCTCCTCTTTTACAGATCCTAAGGGTCTCAACACACCGGTGGTGGGGGGCTGGTGGGTCGCAGCTATGTACACTGGGCAGCGGTATAGGCTGCAGCGACAGAGAGTGGACCCCGGCCGGGCTGTGTGCATCAGCACAAAGGCTATGGTATGGTATGTGCGGCACATGGGGTCGGGAACTGAGGCCATTCCTGCTGTCTGACAGGGATGCTCGACCGCCCTATGTTTTACAGGCACCCCGGTGGCAGCGATATTATACGGATCACTGCTGTTACTAAACTGTCGGGGGGCTGTGACCTGGCTTTTACATCACGTATGGCTTACATATGGTCGCTATGGTCTAACATCGTGCCGAGACACCAATTTAGGGGAGATGCGGATCTCCCTCATTCGGACTGTTCCGGCAGTCAGCGGACGGGGCTGTGGCTCCATCCCGTTCGGTGCATGGCTGTAAGACGGCCATTGGATACCGGCTGATAGGATTAGAATTTTTTTTGCTGGTAAGCGGGAGAAGGGGTCCACCTGTCGGCTAGAGGTATGTACCTCGTTCTTGGTGTGATGCAAGCAGGCCTGGCGACCGAGATGACAGTCTTAGGGGGGGGGGGCGGTGAGTCATCATGGATGCCTCCCCGTGTGGCGGGTAGCACTGGTAAGGTAAATATTTAGACCCACAGGTATCTGGCAGGTTCGCAATTGACTGGCCAACACTTAGACAGGTACAGGCGTAATAACGTTGACCGGTCAACGACGAACCAGGCAAGGGGGTGATGGCATGAGCTCTTCAGCATGCATCACCCCGTGATTTTAGGGATACACGTCAGAGGGTGGGGTCAGTAGATAGTTGATTGACTACGGTCAACAATTTGTTTGTTGTAAACAAACAAATTGATACAAATGGATACATTGTAGCCAATTGCCGTTGGCAATTTTGGGAGGAACCTTACCAGTGTTACTGCGGCCTGCTTGCCTTAAGAATTATAATTGGCTGAGTACCAATTGAAATTTATAATTCGGACTAGGGCATAAATCAATAAATGTGGCCCAATGCCGTTATCCACTTATACCGGTGTCTGAGTCCTTTTTTGGGGGGTGCGCCTGCAATGGCATTCATTATGTTGGTGGGACATGAGCCTCCAATGCAAGGAATGATTCAGCTGTGCACTTAATCTATTTCTTTGTCATGTTTTTAACTCCTCAATCTGAGAGGATGCAAAATCCATTCCGTAGTCCAGTGCAAAACAAAGGCGAATCAATGGATGAAACATTCTGACCACCAGGAGACAGAATCTGTCTAATTTAACAAGTGACATTTTGGGTTTTTGGGATCAGAGAGTAATAATGCAAATGGCTGCATTGCAATCAAAAACAGCAGACCTGAGTAATCATTTTAATTATAATTTGCATTTTTACTTCCATTTTATTCACAGACTTTCTTGAAATGTAAACTGAGTTCTCAATTCTTAGAGCTGAGCAGTACTCAACTGTAGTCTTTAGCCATAGACTTTAATATATTATTGGTTTTCTCATAAAAACACACACACAAAAGCACCAATAATTATGCCTTACAGCAATTAGAAGATAGAGACAGCAGGAAATGTCAAACCAAGATGGCCATCCTTTTTCTGATTAAGGCACATTTATTCTTATTACCATTATGGATCTTCAATCACTTGATAAACTAGAGGTTTCAGGCATTTAAATTATATGATTTAAATAGGTTTCTATTTTACGAACCTATTCAGCTGGAAATCAGTGGAGGGACTTTAAGCAGGATGACTGTGAACATGGGAGAAATGAAAGAACAGTCTTTGGGTGTTAATAGAGCATACACTTCCTACAAAACTACATAGTTGAGTCTATTGGCAATTGATGGCAGACAAAAAGACTTGTGTGCATGATGTGGAGTTGTGAATTAAGAGAAATCTTGTATTTTCATTCATAGAAAAATGGCTTTAAAATTAGGGGCAGGCAGCCTATAGCCATAACTTGAATAGGGTTGCCATTACTTAGAATTGATTTGATGGGACACTATTATTAAGAAAATGCCAAATTTCTATTACTGTGGTGTTCAGAGTCCTGTGACAAAACAAGAGTGATTTTTTTAGAAGTCACAACAACTTTGTCAAAAAGTAGTACTAGAATTCTTAGCTCTCACTGTAGGACCTTTGCATAATGATTGGATAAGCATGCATTCAGATGTGTAATCAAATGTTCTTTCAGAACATGACTGTGCACCACAAACACATGATTTTACTCAGGTCCTATTTCAGTAATTCAGAAAATAGCCTTCAAAAAAGTTTACTGGCCAACTTTGACTTAACCCAAATCTTTGGAATTCCAAATCTTCATGCCTTGAACACTCTTGATCATGGCTCATTTGAAAGCCTGTTAATATGTGTGTTAGTGTACCATCTACATTTCAGGGACAGTTGCTTCTGCAAATTTGACGACAACATGTTTTTGTGGCAGAAACAATATGAAGATGGCTCACCTAACAGAGGTGTTCCTAGGCCCATGATGGCGAATCATGGCACTCCATATGTTCTTGGACTTCAATTACCAGAAGCCCAAGTAAGCACTCCTGCTGATCAGGGCTTCTGGTAATTGAAGTTCAAGAACAGCTGGAGTGTCAAGGTTTGCCATCACTGTCCTTGGCTGTGGAAGGATGATACTTGTGCCCTCCAGTGAGGTAATTATGCTATCTTTTAAGGGTCCTCTATAAAAAGGGCAAATGCAGACAACATGTTCTATGGTTTCAATATGACCAATGTCACAGAGATATAATACCCTGCCATTGATATTATTAGGAACTTTCCCTCTGACGCTTCTCGGTCTTTTGGTGAAGATAAAGTATAGTATATTTCTGGATGATCTTTCAGAATATAGCCCTGGAAAAGTGGCATGGATAACTAAACCTTGTGTTAGTGTAACATCACCCTTCTGGAGTTGTACTCATCATTGCTTTGTTGTGTGATATTGTTTGCTATAGCAACAGAAACAGGGACAACACAGCAACAACATTTAAGCTCTGAATGACTCATATACCCTTCCTCTCCTCACCACAATGAAGTGGCAGTGCTGGAAACTTTGCTCATATTCAAAACAATAGTGTATAATATTATTTGCCATTCCTTATTCATTATTGATACAATCAGCTTTATGAGACTTAATTAAATTGTGCTGTACTGCACCACATAAAAAAACTCAGGGTGTTGGATTAGCAAATAACAGAGAATTAGTGATGGTTTTGTGATTTAATTAACACAGCTTTCTCCCAGCACTGGGCCATCTGGTACCCTTTCACCAAAAAAAAAAAAAAGGCACTGACTTTGTGTACCTCCTTCGTACATGTCATTTGCATTTTGATGAATCCATCTTTTCTCTCCTTTTCAGACAAATGCCCGCTTCACTTGGGAATGCCTATAAAGCACTGAAGGCTTTTTGAGGATGAAAATAGCAATATAAATGGCACTGTTTATTATTAGTCTCTGCTCTGCTTCCTGCAGCTATTACATTTTTAAAAAGCGGGAGAAGAAAGACTGCATGCAAAAGCATACAGCCAAACCAAATAATGGCTTCTTCCATTGAGAAACAATAACTCTCTCTTTTAAAAAAATATATGTGGAGAAAGCTAGAGTCTCAAATCCAGAAGCCTTTGGAAATAGCTCCCTTCTGCACCTTCTGCACCTTGCTCTTGCTTTGATTTCCTGCCTCCTCCCACCTTCACCTGGCAGATTCTTGGGTATATATATAGGGTATATAATTATGACTGAAGCAGCATTAAATGATGCAAAAGTTACAGTGTGCTTTTTAGAAGGCCTTTGGCATGAGGAGAGAAGCCTCCCAGTTGGTGTAGTGGCTACTGCTTTGCCATGCCAGATCAGGCATCTCTTCTACAGAATTGAATCCTGCATACATAGCAGAACAGCTCCAATATGGGGCAATCTTTCTCAGGAGACAGGTTGCAGAGTTATGCAAGACAAGAAAGAGGACCCAACAAAATTAAAAACACATCAAAAGTAAAAATCAAACACTGTGGCACCTCAAAGACTAATGTCTGTATTTTAATGTGAGTCTTTCTGAAGTCTGATGAAGTGGAATTGATCCACAAAAGCTCACATAAATTATAGTAGACTAGCATAGTTTGCCCGGCGGTGCCAGGCTTTTTAAAATTGTGTTGGATAGTAAAGGGTTTGGGTTTTTTTCTTGAACAAATGGTGCCGAGCTGTTTTAAATGGTGTTGAAAGGTTTTGTGAATTAGTGGGTTTGAGGTGCTGCATCCGCCTGCGGTGGAGTTGCACTCTCAGTGTGTTGTTTATTTTTATTTTTTGCATGCCGGCTTCCTCAGTGCCAGGCTCTTTAAAATGGATTTGGAAGGGTTTTGTTTTATTTGTATGCAAATGTGGTTCGTTTTTAATTGTGGTTTTTTAATTTTTTATTATTACGCATGGGCTGTTAGAAACTGTGAATTTTTATTTTTTGGTTTTGGTTTTTTGGTTTTTCAAAAGAGGAAAGTATGATATTTTTTTTATAATTATTGTATTTAACCAAATAATGTGTTACTATGTGAATTTTTTTAAATAGTTGTGCCTTAGATAATAATTTTTAAAATGTGTAAGAATATGTTTTTTAATCAATGTTTCTATACTGTGTTTAGATGTTTTGTTTTGTTTTTTGAGTGAAAACTTATTTTTTTGAATTTTTTGTGATTAGTTTGAATATTTTTGAATAATTTGATAATTTATTTCAGTAATTTGGGAATTAATCTTATTATTTTGAATATTTTTGGATGTTTTTACTCTTGTGGCCTCTGGGTGGGGCTAGTGAGCTTTTTGTGTACTCTGCAATTTTTCTCTACTGTCCTCTGGGTGTCAGTTCTTCTTCCGGTAAGTATTCTCTTTCTTTTCTCATTTTAGTTCCGGTCGTCGTGAAGTGAAGACGTCTCATGGTAAACTCTCTGGTTTTATTTTTATTTTTATTTTTTGGGGGGTTGGGTTTTTTTGGGGGGGGTGTCTGTGTGTTTTTTCTTGTTTGTTTTTGGATGTTTTTGTGTTTCCTTTTTGTATTTTTTTATTTTTGGTTTTGAGTATTTTTGACTGTTTTTGGTTTGTGTTTTTGGATGTTTTTGTGTTTACTTTTTTAGGGGCGGGGGGGGGTTGTCTTTCATTTCCACAGGCCAGGCTCGATGCCTGGCCCGTGGAAAGGAAAGGCCGGGGGGGGGGGGAATCTTTTTTTTCATGGGCCAGGCTCGATGCCTGGCCCGTGGAAAGGAAAGGCCGGGGGGTGTCTTTTTTTCATGGGCCAGGCTCAGTGCCTTGCCCATGGAAAGGAAAGGCTGGGGGATATTTTTTCATGGGCCAGGCTCGATGCCTGGCCCGTGGAAAGGAAAGGCAGGGGCAGGGGGCCTTTGTTTTCTGCGGGCCGTGCTCGATGGCTGTCCTGTGGAAAGGAAGGGCAGCGGAGGTGGGGTTTTTTTTACTTTTATTTTTCACGCACCAGCTGCCTCACTGTTCTTCGCACTCATGGCTCGATGCCTGGCCCGTGGAAAGGAAAGGCCGGGTGGGGGGTCTTTTTTTTCGCAGGCCAGGCTCAATGCCTGGCCCGTGGAAAGGAAAGACCGGGTGGGGGGGGTCCTTTTTTTTTGCTGGCCAGGCTCGATGCCTGGCCTGTGAAAAGGTAAGACAGGGGCAGGGGGGGCTTTCTTTTCCATGTGCCATGATTGATGGCTGGCCCGTGGAAAGGAAGAGCAGCTGCAGTGGTTTTTTTTTTACTTTTATTTTTCACGCACCGGCTGCCTCAGTGTTCTGCGTGCTCATGGCACGCAGGATGCTGGGGCTTGTAGTTTGGCATGCACGATTTTAGTTAGTGCAGTGGTTTGTTTCCTGCAGCTTATTTTTGATTGGCCGCAGTGTGTTTCCGAACGTTCCTTTTGCCCGCACTGCTCAGCCTGATTGGCTCTGGTGCGGCACGGTGCAAGGAATGTTGGGAATTGAAGTTCACTTTTTTTTGTTTGCGTCTGGGGGGCTCCTGCCCCACTGGCACAAATTTCAGCCCGACAGTTACTTGTGAACCCCGTTCGGGAGAGTGCACGGAGGCTTGGATGGGGCTAGTGGGGCCTGGCTAAACATCCTTTGTCGCATTCCAATGGTTAATGCACCATTTTATAGGTATAGATCACATGCCAGGATGCTTTGTTTTTATTTAGTTTAGTTTTTACTTTCATTTAATTCCCTTTCTTGTCTGATGTACCTGCTTCAATGGAGAATGGACCGTGTGTGTGTGTGTGTGTGTGTGTGTGTGTGTGTGTGTGTGTGTGCGCGCGCGTATGCGCGCGTGTGTGCGTGTGTGCATGCATAGATTACAGTACATCTTGATTTGTCCCTGTGAAAATATTTGAACTCCCCTTCTCCCTATTCCAGGAAGGAACAATAAAAAATGTTGCTCCCCCACCCCACAAATAATCAGGAAGAAAGATATTTGATTCAATCTTTCTATGTATGTTTATCAAGAAGTATAATTCTGTCACCCACCCACCCTGGTATTGGTGCATTTCCTGTTTGTCGACATGAGAGTTTATTCAAATGGCATTTTCAACTTCATGTGAGATAATAGCTCATCCATATCCATTGTGCCTTATTAAAAATTGGGTGAGTAGCTCTTTCTGAGAAGCTGATACTGCTGTTCATCACCATTTGCAATTGTTAAATGGGATGCTCAATAATATGGCCTGCTTAGAGGTCAAAGAAATGTATTGTTTGTGGTTACCAGTTCAGAGTTACTCATTTAACAGCTCTATCCATTTTCACCCAGCTAAGTGATATTGATTCCTTTCCCCTCCTTTCCCCTATTTTGTGATGTTGCTGATTGGCAATCAAACTCTCTGCCTATCACAAAGATCAATAAGCTTTTAGTAGATCTGTGGAGAAATTTTGAGGAAGTATTAAAACACTGTGAGTACACGAATGGAGAAACAGTGCTGGACTAATTAAATGTATAATGTTATATCCTTTGTTTATTCATGAGTTCTAAACATACACCCTTCTTTTTGTTTGCTAGCTTTATAATCCATCACAAAGATACCATATAAGACTTTGAGGATAGATGCATGAACAGAGCTCCCCCTTCTCATTTCTTCTCACATTGTCTTGTTTTATGCTCTCTGTATTGCTCCTGCTGTATCCTTCTTAGCTGGTTAATTCTTCTATGTGTTTTAAATTACAGACACTTGCTATCACTTTGTGAAAAATTCCGTTAGTAATTTGACGACTGCAGAGGCCACTATGCAGCCCTCCTCTCTCTACACAACAACCAAAAGATGTTTTGTCAACTACTGCAAGCTTCTGTTGAGACTAGAGATGTGTTTCTCTGCTTGAGAAACTGCAAATTGTGTTCATGTGAAGTGTAAAACAATGAGACTTTTCTATCAGTTTTATGGCTACTTTCAAATTTGTGAGCCCATTGTGAGATTTTGCATAAATTATACATCTATAGTGCAGAAGGTATGTCTTGCTGCATGGACTTTTAAAAATTAAAAGCACTAATTGTGTGTGTCTCTTTTATCAACTAGACAGTTCTGGTGTGTCTTCAGATGTGTGCGCACATGTACACAGGGAGACATGGAAAATGATCTTTGTATTCTTAGCGCCTACTAGAGGTCTGAGAAAATGGTGTTATCAGTTGTTGAGAATGAAGGTAGGAGATGTCATTAAGGATATCATGCCATTGACAATACGTTAGCTGGCCAGGTTTGAGCTGCATGACCTCAGTTGCTATTGGGTTTTTATTTTGCTGTTTATTTTATTTTGTTGTTTGTTTTATTATGTTGATGTTATTTGTCTGTGCACTGCCCAGAATAGGAAGTATCCCAGATGGGCAGTATAAAATATGATAGATAGATAGATAGATAGATAGATAGATAGATAGATAGATAGATAGATAGATAGATCTTTCATGTTACACTATTGTTCTCTATTCCAACATCTACATACTAGGCGGCAGAGTAGAAACCCAAACTCCCATCCCCTTACTGAGCAACAAATTGCTCTTACTCACTAAGCTCTACTCAGTGGTGAGATTCAACTTTTTTTTACTACCTACTCTGTGGGCATTGTATGGTGGGTGTGGCCAGGGGAAACCCTGCATTGCACCCGAATTAGGACTACTTTATTTCAAAACTTGGATGGGCAGGGCCAGCCAGAATTTCTGCTACCAGTTCTGGAGAACTGGGGTGAACCTGCTGAATCCCACCACTGGCTATACTAGCTGTATCCTGGGATGTCATCCAAAAACATAACTTTTTAACATGCTGAGGTGAACTACTAAAGGCTTATAATAGACTCTAACAAATATTCAACTGCTGAATTTACTGACAATAGGCTGATACTACTGATAATAGATTCAACTGTGTCAAGCTTGTCAGGATTCACCACCAGCCATGAGTATTTCAGTTTAGCGGTTGGAAGGTACCTCATTGAAATGAAAGATTTTGTTGGATGTAGTCCAAAATTGTGATTTTTTTCCCCTGGCTATGTTCTAGACCCATGAGGCCCCCCATCGCTTTGGCAGCCTCTCCCGCGGCTCCCGCTGCCAACCAAGGACCACGGCCCAGCTTCTGGAGGGCCAGGAAGAGGGGGTAGGATGGCCTGTGAGCCCCCCTATCACCTCTGTGGCCTCTCCCACAGCTCCCACCACCAACTGAGGACCACCAGCCCAGCTTCTGGAAGGCCAGGCAGAGGGGGTAGGAAGACTCGTGAGGCCCCCCATCGCCTTGGCAGCCTATTCCATGGCTCCCGCCACCAACCAAGGACCACCAGCCCAGCTTCTGGAGGGCCAGCCAGAGGGGGTAGGAAGACCTGTGAGGTCCTCCATTGCCTTGGCAGCCTATCCTTTGGCTCCCGCCACCAACTGAGGACCACCAGCCCAGCTTCTGGAGGGCCAGACAGAGGGGGTAGGAAGACCCATGAGGCCCCCCATTGCCTTGACAGCCTCTCCCGTGGCTCGACCACCACAACCTGCAGCTCTTTCCAGCTACCTCAATGGAGCTGGGGGGAAGAAGGAGGCTGCCCCACTGCCATCACCTGGGGCAGACCCGCTCACCACCACCAGTGAGACCACCCTGGACGTTAGCCGTCAAATGCATGCCTAGGATAAGTAATTGAATGACTGTACTGTACAGCTGAGTTTTGACTTAATATAGTAAATGACATATAGACTTTATAAGAAACTGACTAACATAGTGACTTGAAACAGTTAACTGACAGTAGAAACTTGATGTAGTAGACTTTTTCTTTCTCTTAGTCTGATACTATGTTCTAAACCGTGACAATATGCATGATGATACCTTGTTTAAACTGTGTTAATATGTATGATGGGAGGAAGATGGCATAGAAACCAGCAAAGCATGCCAGGGAGTTTGCCAAGAGAACCCCATTGACCAAAACAAAAGCACAATTTGGAGGAAACAGGATGCTCAGCACATTAGATGGAAAGAAAGGGATGGGCAGGAAAGGGGGAGGAGAAATACAGTGTTGTAAGGAACAATATTGCATAGGGCATGGAATGTAAGATCTATGAACCAAGGAAAGCTGGAAGTGGTGAGAAAAAAATGATAAGAATAAGCATTGACATTTTGGGAATCAGGGAGCTAAAATGGACATGGATGGGTGAATTTCAGCTCTGGAGACCACCACATCTACTACTGTGGGCAAGAAAACCTCAGAAAAAATGGAGTAGCCATAATTACCAGTAAAAGAGAGAGGAAAGCAGTGATGGGATATAATCTCAAAGATGATAGAATGATGTCAGTCAGAATACAAGGCAAACCTTTCAATATCACAGTAATCCAGGTCTACGCACCAACCACTGGTGCAGATGAAGCCACAGTGGAACAGTTCTATGAGGATCTACAACACCTCATAGAACAGGCACCAAGAATTGATGTCCACATTATCTTGAGAGACTAGAATGCGAAAGTAGGAAATCAAAAAGAGGACAGAATAACCGGAAAGTTTGGTCTTGGAACACAGAATGAAGTAGGGCAAAGACTGATGGAATTCTACCAAGAGAACACACTAGTCATAGCAAACACCCTTTTCCAGCAACACAAGAGGAGACTCTACACATTGACATCACAAGATGGCCAACATCGAAACCAAATTGATTACATACTCTGCAGCCAAAGATGGAAAACATCCATACAGTCAGCAAAAACGAGACCTTGAGCAGACTGTGGCTCAGATCACAACCTACTGATTGCAAAATTCAGGCTCAGATTAAAGAAAATAGGGAAAACAAATAGGCCAGACAGATATGATCTAGACAACATACCCAAGGAATACATGGTGGAGGTGTGGAACAGATTTAATAGTTTGTACCAGATAGACAGAGTACCAGAAGAATTGTGGACAGAGACATGAGACATCATACAGGAGGCAGCAAGGAAAACCATGCCAAAAGAAAAGAAGCATAAAAAAGCAAAGTGGTTGTCTGATGAGGCCCTTAAAATAGCAGAGGAAAGAAGGAATGCAAAAGGCAAAGGAGAAAGGAAAAATACAATCACTTGATTAAAGAATTTCAAAGAAAAGCAAGGAGAGACAAGAAAACCTACCTAAATGAACAATGCAAAGAAATAGAGGAAAACAACACAAGATGCAGGGCTAGAGATCTTTTCAAAAAAATTGGGGAAGTCAAGGGAACGTTTAAAGCAAAATGACCACGATAAGGGACAAAGATGGCAAGGAGTTAGCAGATGCAGAAGAGATCAAGGACAGATGGAAAGAGTACACAGAGGAACTCTACAAAAAAGACCTCAAAACCCCTGAAAATAACAATGATGGGGAATTTGAACTTGAACCAGACATCCTAGAGAGTGAAGTCAGAAAGGCCCTAAAAAGCACTGGGAACAACAAAGCCAGTGGAGATTATGGTATCCCATTTGAATTTTTCAAAGGCCTAAAAGATGTTGCAGTCAAAATACTGCATGCTATATGCCAGCAGATTTGGAAAATGAAACAGTGGCCACAGGATTGAAAAAAATCGGTATACGTCCCAATCCCAAAAAAGGGTAATGCCAAAGAATGTTCAAATTATCGTACAATTGTGCTCATCCCATAAACTAGCAAGGTGATGATCAAGAAAATACAGGACAAGATGTGACAAGTGATTAGGGAGATGGGAATACCAGAACACCTTATAGGCCTCATGATAAATCTGTACATGAGTCAAGAAGCAACAGTTAGGACAGAGCATAGAATGATTTGGTTTGGAATAGGAAAAGGAGTAAGACAAGGCTGCATTTTGTCACCCTGCTTATTCAACACAGAGCACATAATGCGCAATGCAGGGATGAAGGAATCACAATACGGGATCAAAATCGCTGGGAGAAACATCAACAATTTGAGATATGCAGATGTTATCACCCTAATGGCAGAAAGTGAGGAAGATGTAAAGAAGCTCTTGATTAGGTTGAAAGAAGAGAGTGCAAAAGCTGGCTTGAGACTCAATATCAAGAAAACCAAGATAATGGCAACAGGCCCTATCAGTGCCTGGAAAATAGATGGGGAAGAAGTAGAAGCAGTGGCAGGCTTTAGTTTCCTAAGATATAAGATCACTGCAGATGGGGATTCCAGTCATGAAATAAAAAGGAGACTGATTCTTTGGAGTCAAGCTATGAGAAACCTGGGGAACATAGTTAAAAGTAGAGACATCTCACTGCAAACAAAAGTCCTCATAGTCAAAGCAATGGTATTCCTGTTGGTAATGTATGGTTGTGAGAGGTGGACCATTAGAAAGGCTGAGCGAAGGAGAATAGACATCTTCGAGATGTGGTGTTGGGGGAGAGTGTTGAGAGTCCCCTGGACAGCAAGGAGAATGAATAGGTCAATCCTAGAAGAAATCAACCCTGACTGCTCATTAGAAGGTCAAATAGTAAAGATGAAGTTAAAGTATTTTGGACATCAAATGAGAAGGGATGACTCACTTGTGAAGGCCTTGATGCTGGGAAAGGTGGAGGGCAAAAGAAGAAGGGGGCGGCCAAAGATAAGATGGATGGGTGGTATTGTGGACACAATGGGCACAGGGTTGGGCGGAGGATGGTGGAGGATAGAGGTGCCTGGAGGGCAATGGTCCATGGGGTCGCAAAGAGTCAGAGCCGACTTTGCAACTGAACAACAACAAATGTTCTAGCTGGATATGTTTGTTCCTTTCTCACATTCTTATTGCTGGGGAAGAGATGATGTTTTATGGAAACGTAAAAATGAAGCATTTCAGCAATGGAGTACTTACTTGGAAGTCATATTTTTACTGAAGCCTAGAAGCACTACATTAAATGAGGCTTTATAAGTAGGAATGGTTCAACAATTGTAGTTCTCACAGCATACCTGGCTTGTGACTCATAAAACTTTAAATGTTTCTTTTGCATCTGATCCTTGTGGTGTTTAAAACAAGGGAAGGGGTAACAAAAGCAGCCTCTGATCTGAAGATGAACTTGGAAATTGAACCTTAGAAAAGCCTCTATTAAATAAGATCTGAAAGTCAAGATGAGCAAAACATTCCTCACTGAATTACCCACTTGCTTGTGGGAGGAAAATGTTTAATTTCTGCTTTTGGAATGAAAGAGTGCTGTACTTCGCACAGGTTTATGATGTTTTAAACTCCTCCCTTCTCCCAGAAGCCCTTGAAGCAATAGAGAAGATGCTTAAATGTTATACGACACAGCAAGGAAATTTATTATTACAGTAAGAGTACTTATGTAATGCTTCAGAGATTCAAAGTTCATCATGTTAGTTTCAAAGCTAAAGACTATTTTATTGTAAAATCTGTGAATTACAGTTCATAACTGTTTCACAATAAGACTGTAATCCATAAAAACAAGCCCTGAAATAAATGTGTTAATCTTAAAGATACAGTAAAACCTCGCATAAAGAGCAGCTCACTTAAAGAGCAGAATTTTCTCTGAATGGTCGCCTCGCTTAACAACTAAAACCAACCAAAAACTCACTTAACAACTAAACTGGGGTTCACAAACTTGAAAAAGTTTGCAATCCCCTCCTGCCAGAAGTCATAATTGGTCACTTACAATAGTGTTTCACTTAAAGAGCAAACTCGCTTAAAGAGCAATCCTGTGAAAGGGATTAAAGAGCAATCCTGTGAAAGGGATTGCTAAAATTAGAGTAAATGATGAAGTCACAGATGAGGTAAAGCTTGAGGCAGGTACTAGACAGGGCTGTCCTCTGTCCCCTATCTTGTTCATTATGGCAATGGAAATTTTGGCTAAAAATATAAGGGAAGATCCAAATATAGAAGGGATAATGGGTAATAAGGTAAGTATGTATGCAGATGATACATTGCTAATGGTGAAGCATCCGGAGGGGGTCATGGATAGGATTAAAGCACAAATAGAGGATTTTGAGGATATAACAGGGTTGATGATAAATTGGGATAAATCGGAAATGATGTTGTGTAACATGGGGGAAGAGGAGAAGGAAAAGATGGTGGGACTATCTAACATACAAATCAAAGATAAGTTGAAATATTTGGGGATAATTATTTCAAATAGATTGGAAGAACTTAAAAGATTGAACTATGACAGCTTGAAAATAGAATTTAAGGCTAGAATACAAAGTTTCCAAAAGTTGAAGCTGTCATGGTTTGGGAGGATTGCAATCTGTAAAATGATGTTGTTGCCGAGAATTAATTTCCTATTTGATGCACTTGCAATTCAAATGAAGGAAAAGGAGATTAATGAGTTTCAAAAGATGTTTAATAATTTTTGCAATGGAGGTAAAAAACCTAGATTATTAAAGAAATTAATTTATTCCTGTCTAGTGTTGTCCAGTCAATTGCGAACCTGCCGGATACTTGTGGGTCATACTGTTTACCTTACCAGTGCTACCCGCCACACAGATAAAAATAGATAGAAAAATAAAGCAAATATTGTATAAAAATGAAGTTTTTCTGGTGAAAGAGTGGTTAAGGATTTGCGGGGACGAAAATAAGAAGAAAAAATTGTTTGAACAGTTAAAATTGGATTGGTTTCAGAAAATGAAGGTCAATAATTGGAATAATAAATACAGAAGAGAACTATATATAGATAGAGAAAAGATGGAATTTGAAGAATTGGTTTTAAAAATTCGAAAAGGAGATAAAAGCATTAAGGGTCTAGTAAGTAAACTTTATGCCTTAATAAACAGGGGTGTGTGTGTGTGATCCACAGGAAGATTTGAAATTGAAGTGGGAACAGGATTTGAATATAAAGCTAGGAAATGATGAATGGAGGAATAAGTGGAAAAAGAGGATAATGAGAACTATGTCAGTAAGAATTAAGGAACATAACTATAAAATGTTGTGGCAATGGTATCTGACACCACTGAGGTTACAGATGTAAAGATACTGTTGGAACCTATGAGCATATGTGGTGTGTTGGATTGGGGCCGTGAAGCGGCCCTTTGGGTCCCGGAGGAGACTGGTCGAGGAACGACACGAGACAAGATGGAGCGAAGACCAGTGATTTATTGAGGGAAAAGCATCATCATATATAGGAATTCAAGGCAACGTGTGATAGAATCGTCATCTGACAGAAAATAACATCACCCATTTACCCGGGTTAATTGGGAACTTCTCTTGGGGAAGTTAATTAACTAAGGCAAATACTGACAGGGGAAAACCATTGTTCCTGGCTTGCTCAAGAGTAAACATGGCCACTATTTGCACTAAAGCTTGGGCTCATCTTGCAAGTGAGTAATTGCCTAATGCCTAACGGGAGTTAGTGATTTAGCTTCCCTCAGCAGAACTGCCGGTCAGGTCAGATGCGGGTGAATCAATCCTATGACTATTAATCCGCCCCCCAATTTCTGTGCTCGCAGAGCCCAGTGACCAGGAGCTTTCTCGACCGGTGTGGCCTCTGCCAGGGGCCGTTTATGCCAATTGGGCTCGCAGAGACCGCAGTGGTGGAGTTGTAAAATGATAAAGGATTTTTGGAGAAGAATAAAAAAAGAGATTGGGGAAATAATGGGTAAAAAAATTAAACTGGTGTCAGGTACCATTATGCTAACAGATGTGGATGGTATGCATTTAAACAAGGAGGAAAAAGAGTTATTAGAAATAATGCTGCCAACGGGTAGACAATGTATTCCTAGAAATGATGTAAATATACAGACGGGACAATAGTATAAAGAAATGTGGAACCTAGCATTGAATGATAAACTGACATGGGAGATAAAAGTAAAAAGGGATAAATTGAAGGAAAATAGATTTTGGAGTATTTGGAAGCCTTTTGTTGATCACTTCCTTATGGGTATGGAGCGTTGTAGACCTGTACCATCTCAAAGTAGTTTTTTGGAGATAATATTGAGACCGAACTCTCCAGGGCAATGTAAATAAACACTGGGTGAACTGTAAATGAAAATTGGAGCTTGATAGTTGTATCTGAATAATAGCACTATTGAAATGTTCTATGAATTGGTTATAGCTATAGTGTTAAATTTCAAGTGGATGTTTAGCAATATGTGCAGTTACAAAAGATAACAGTTCAATTATCATGTATGTGGTTATTTTTTAAGAAACTCATGTATTTTTTTACTTTCTATAATGTAATGTTTTGTGTATGTTTGTATATATATTTTTGAAAATTAGTTAATAAAAATTATAATAATAAAAAAGAGCAATCTATGCTCTTTGAGCGAGTTACCACTGTGCTGTAATACTTTGCTCTGTTTCTGTAGTTTCAGTATTATTGACCTTTGTTGCCACAAGAATCGCAGAATTCAGAAATGTTACTAGTTTGGACTACAAATTCCAGAATCCCTCACTCAGTATTTAAGGGTTTCTGAACCTTTCAGTCCAAAAAAGGAATATTTCCAAGGCCCACGGAATCTTAGGGTAGTAATTTTCTTCAGTTCATTTTTATACCAATGTGCTAAAATGTCTACAACACTCTTTGAAAAAGTTTGCAACCTAAATTCTTCATGGCAGAATGTTCCTTTTCTCTTTTTGCACTTCCAACACTTATCATTTGTATTGTTGTATAGCTTTGCCATTTAATTAGTGGATTTTAACAGTACATGTGCCCCCATCCCAAATCTGCAGGTTCAGCATCCACAGATTCAGTTATCCACAGGACTTAAAATATTCAATTTAAAAAATTATGAAATGCATAATACCTCACTGCATATTCCACAAGAGGCCACTATCTGCATTGTAAAATATATGGTTCATAGGTATGTGTGGTTTCGGGTATCCATGGTAAGTCTCAGAATGTATCCCCCATGGGTACAGCATTATATCTTTAACTATATTTCAGTTAAAGATATAATCAGAGTCAGATACGACTGGCTTTCGAGCAAGGGAAACCTTTACCTTTACCTTTATATTCAGTATTAAGGTATGTATTGGTTTGTGTAATCATTAAGCTATCTTGAATCCTTGGATTTGAAGAAATGTAGGGCCTAAATTAAATACCTGATTTTTAGTTCAGTTTATTTTTTTTATATTGAAGTGTTATTTGAATTATTTATACAATTTTGCTTAATTTGTGCAAAACATCAGGTTTAGTCTCACTTTTTTGCTGAGAGTTCAGCAAAGTTCCTCACCTTCTTGCAGATGAAGATAACAATTCATCTTATATGAATCAGATGAGCAAAAGTGTATCACCCAGGAGCATAACTACAAACTCAGAAATTGAATTTCTTTTATATTCAGCTACTTTGGTGGTGTATTACAGATGATGTCTCTTTCTCTCAGAACCCTTATATTTCTGATATCATTTGGAAAAATGGATAGATGGTGAGGAAATTTGAATGTTTGAAAATACTGCCTTGGTACATGAAAAAATCTGTACAAATAATGTATAAATGGAAAATGCAGGGAAGATGTTCATAAACTTCCACCCATACAAATGTCCATAGTCTAATGTAGACTGAAGCTTGGATGTGTTTTGTAAGTGTGCTACATAAATATCTACTTTGATTCTGACAAATTGACCCATTTTCATGGTAGGTACATATGGCAAGAATAGCTGTACCTATTGAATTTGACCAGTGCAGCTGAATGTGAATGTCACTTGCTTCAGATAAGATTTCAGATAAGAAATCTACCCATTCTCGTCCCATGTATTTTGGGGACAAGGTATTCTCACCCTACAAATGTAGTTGAACTGCAACTCCCATTATCTTCCTCCTTTGTTGGTGCTATCCCAGATTATTGGGAAGTGTAGTCCAAGGACAGGTGTGGGACAATGAATTCCTTATTCCTCCAATATCTGAAAGACAGTAGATGTGGCTACCACAACAATATTATTGAATAGGTACAATGTTAAAATGCTTTTGTCTCCATCTAGCATATGAATGGTGAAACCTTTGCAGATTCATTCTAGGGTTTGTTAGAGTGGGGTGTGGGGATTAGATGGAGTACCAGATTCTCTATGAACATACTGAGAGGTAGGTCTGCGATGTGTACACAGCCAGACTTCCTTCAAAGCAAATATAGATAGGTGCTGTGTTTTGTGGTTGCTCAAGACACTTGAGAAATAAACTCCACTGGGAAAGAGTAGGCATGTTTTGAAACAGTTCTTTGCTTAATACGTTTAATTTGTTAGATACAAGAAGATCCACTACAATTCAGGTAGCCTGCTCAAGTCATTCTGGCTGAGGTGGTATAAATGGTTTTTGATCTGTGTTAATTTTCTACTTTCCTTGGGGAGTTGGATAACTCTTCTATGAAGTGCATTCTGTTGAGGAGACATTTAAACTGCTTGGTATTTCAATTTCTTTCCTTCTTTCTTTCTTTCCAAAACATATGAATGTACACCATTTTGTGGTCAGTTGAAACAGTTAACCATTTCAAAAAATGTCAATATTTTATTATTTATATGAGAGAAAAAATAAGTAGTGTGCATAAGTGGAGAATTTAAGTGGCAAATCCTATCCTTGATCTACAAGCGTCAGCTGAAAATTTCAGGAACCTTACTTTAAAAAGGGGAAATCAGGGTTCTTGATTTTACACAGGCATTCCTCTCCTAGTGTATATGCCCTCCTCCCCCAAATTCACAGAGTCAAAAAATAATGGAAAGGACTTATAAGACCATTGAATCCAAACTCTTCCTCAATGCAGGAGTCCAGATCAAAGTGTATTTGACAGATGGCTGTCCAATTTTCTTTTGAATGCCTCTAGCATTGCACCACTTACAACCTTCCAAGGTAATTTATTTCCATTGTCATACTGCTCTAACAGTTAGGCTATTTTTCCTGATATTCAGCTGGAATCTGGCTTCCTGTAATGTGAGCCCATTATTACATGCCCTGTGTTCTGGGGATGATCGAGAACAGACCCTGCCCTCCTCTGTATGACAGCCTACCAAGTATTTGAAAAAGTGCTATCATATCCCATTATGGTGTGTCTTGTATAATGAAACAGTGTCACAAGTTATTCAACATGGAGTTTCTTTGCTTCTGAAGCTGTTATGTGAGTTGTAGATATTTTTCTTTGCAAAAGGCCTGTTCCCTTTGCAGGCACACCCCCCCAATAACGGACACAGACAACATTGAAAGTGGATAACAGCATAGGGCCACATTTATTGATTCAATGCCCTAGTCCGAATTATAAATTTGTATTGGTAAAACGACCAATCATAATTCCTAAGGCAAGCAGGCCGAAGTAACACTGGTAAGGTACCACCCCAAAATTGCCAACGGCAATTGGTTACAATGTATCAATTTGTATCAATTTGTTTGTTGACAACAAACAAATTGTTGACCGTAGTCAATAACTAACTTATGACCCCACCCTCTGACGCGTATCCGTGAAATCACAGGGGTGATGCATGCTGGTTAGCAATCGTCATCACCCCATCGCCTGGTTCATCGTTGACCGGACAACGTTTAACTAATTTATTCCTGTCTAGTGTTGTCCAGTCAATTGCGAACCTGCCGGATACTTGTGGGTCATACTGTTTACCTTACCAGTGCTACCCGCCAATGTGACCAAAGTCAACAGTAGGAACACAGAAAAACCCCTATATCAAACCATAGCAACAGTGTGGGATGGGCAAAAAAGCCAGGACCCGGAGCCAATATGGGTCCCAACCAAAAATTCCCACCCGGCCCCGAAGCGACCATAATATCACACTGTTAACTAGGGAGGGGGTGGAGGGGAAAAAACTTCTCCGCTCCGTCGCTGAGGTAAAATGGCAGCTCGGCTGCCTCGTGGCCAGCCCTTTTATAAGGGAGCTGGCCACGCCCCTAACTACCCGGATTCTCTGTCCTGTGGGGGGGGCCCGCAAAGGGCGCGGCGGCCATTTTGGCGCCGCGCTTGCATTGCAGGCACACCCCCCCAATAACGGACACAGACAACATTGAAAGTGGATAACAGCATAGGGCCACATTTATTGATTCAATGCCCTAGTCCGAATTATAAATTTGTATTGGTAAAACGACCAATCATAATTCCTAAGGCAAGCAGGCCGAAGTAACACTGGTAAGGTACAACCCCAAAATTGCCAACGGCAATTGGTTACAATGTATCAATTTGTATCAATTTGTTTGTTGACAACAAACAAATTGTTGACCGTAGTCAATAACTAACTTATGACCCCACCCTCTGACGCGTATCCGTGAAATCACAGGGGTGATGCATGCTGGTTAGCAATCGTCATCACCCCATCGCCTGGTTCGTCGTTGACCGGACAACGTTTAACTAATTTATTCCTGTCTAGTGTTGTCCAGTCAATTGCGAACCTGCCGGATACTTGTGGGTCATACTGTTTACCTTACCAGTGCTACCCGCCACACGGAGGGGCTTCAAAGAAGACCTGACGCCCCCCCCCAGACCGTCAGCTCGGTCAACAGGCCTGCTCGCCAATCACCCAACAGGAGGTCCATACCTCCTCGCGACAGATGGACCCCATCCCCTGCGTACAAGTCATAATTTTGTAGACTAATATCAGGGTGATGACTAACCCGTCCCCAAGCCCTGGTGGCAAGAAACCGCGCCACTGCCTTATTGACCGCGCGCCTAGCGCGGTCAAGGGCCAGGAGGTTAACGCCCCCTCTGTAAGAATGGCGCGGAACAATGTCCGACCAAACCAGGGTTGTGGCAGGCCAGACATAATGCAAGTAGGCGAGTTCCTCGCAAATCGCATGCTTGAGCGATAAGCCGGTGACCTGGCCCAAATCATTGCCCCCCAGGTGGATGATTAGAATGTCAGGCGGGTCAGCACCCAGGCCAGAAAAAAGGAAAGGCCGCAGCTCCCGCCATAACATCCCAGGCTTACCATGCCATGCGAGACTGGCGTGGTCACCCAGTCCCAGTCGGGGTCCCACTCTGTCGCCGCAGCGTAACGCGCTGCCCTGTGCACATAGCTGTGGCCCACCAGCCATACTGTCACCGGTGTAATACGACACCCAGGGTCTGTAAGAAAATTGAGAAAAAAGGCGGCAAGGTGACTGGATTGGTACTCATGGCAGGAGTGGGCGCACATAAAACTGAAAACATTGCGAGCCCCACCTCCCCATGCTGCGTATGTCAGCCCCAGAGCAAATGCCCTATATGAATTGAATGCTTGTTGATACGCCTTACGCGTGCGTGGCGCTAGTGACAGGCCAATCGCCCGGTTCACCTCTCCTTGCCAATAGTCCACATCTCGTCCGGGAGTGGCGAGGGAAATTCCTCCGCATCCGGGGCCAAGGCGCGGAACCGGGAGATCTGCAGGCGGGACAAAGCGTCAGCAATATCATTATTAATCCCTGGGACATGCCTGGCCCTGGACAAGATGTTGAGGCGCAGGCAGCGCAGCACAAAATGGCGCACTAGATCCATAACCCTGGGCGATTTGGAAGTCTGTGCATTGACAATGTGTACAACGGCAGCATTGTCACACCAGAAATGCACCACCGAATTTGCCCACTGTTCGCCCCATAGCATCAAAGCCCCCAGAATGGGAAAAAATTCCAGGTATGTGAGATCCCGCAGGCGACCTGTGCCTGCCCATGCCGGTGGCCACCCACCATAGGCCCACTTCCCATTGAAGTACATCCCATAACCCAGGGATCCTGAGGCATCAGACTGGATCTGGAAATTGGGGGATGCCAGGAGGTCAGACCTCCAAAATGAGACCCCATTAAACTCCCTCAGGAATTGCAACCAGACGAACATGTCTGTCCTGATACCCCGGGTAAGCCTGACTCTGTGGTGGGGCCTGGATAACCCTGCCATGGCGTCACATAAGCGCCGGGCAAAAGCCCTGCCCGGAGCGACCGCCCTGCAGGCAAAATTAAGGTGCCCATGGAGCACCTGCAGTTCCCTCAGGGATGCCTTACGCTTGGCCAGCAATTCCGAGATAAGGGTCACTATCCTGGACACCTTATCACCCGGCAACCTAGAAGCCTGCACTACTGTGTCAATCTCAACTCCCAGGAATACTAGCTTGGTCGATGGGCCCTCGGTCTTTTCGGGCGCTAAAGGGACACCAAGTTCCTGCATTAGCGTCTGAAATGTGTTAAGGAGACGTGCACACGTGTCCCAGCCCCGTTCACCCCCGAATAAAAAGTCATCCAGGTAATGGGCTACAGACCGGGACCCTGACCTGCGGACGAAGGCCCACTCTAGGAAGGTACTAAAACGCTCGAAAGCCGAGCATGATATGGAGCAGCCAAAAGGCATGGCCTTATCGAAATAATATTCCCCCTTAAATTTAAAACCCAGCAATTCAAAGTCGCCCGGGTGCACCGGCAAGAGGCGAAAAGCCGACTTAATGTCACACTTGGCCAGCAGGGCACCCGGGCCACACGCGCGCACCATGCGCAGCGCCTGGTCAAACGATGTATACCGGACTGAACAAAGGTCATCAGGGATAGCATCGTTGACCGATCGGCCGGCTGGGTAGGACAAATGATAAATAAGACGAAACTCACCTGGGGACTTTTTGGGCACCAAACCCAGTGGTGAAACCTTAAGATTGGGAAACGGGGGTGCGGGGAAAGGTCCAGCGACCCTGCCCGCGTCTAACTCCTTTTTAATGCTGGCCGCAGCCACCTCCTCCCTTCCTCTGAGGGATAAAAGGTTGGGAGCATCCTGAGGGGACCTATCACCCATAAAAGGGATACGAAATCCCTGCTTAAAACCTTGAAGTAGATACTCCCCGTCCTCCCCCTTTGGGTACGATGCGAGCCAGCGCTCCAGCATGTCCACCTTAATTGGGGAGGGGGCCTTTTGGAGGACTAGCTCCATCCGCGGCAGCTTTGCCAGCCCACTGTCCACCCCTCCCTCTGCCTCGTGCCCCCCCAGGCCTGGGACAAGCAGAGGCTGCGTGGGGGCCAGAACATGTGGGACACTCATGCTTATACCTGCAATTCTTCCGATTGCAGGAACCATTTGACGAGAAAGTCCAGCACAGCAGGCGGGCTGGAACCCCCTGCCCCGCCGGTTGGCGGGTAACCTGCGCTGGAGCCGCTCGCTGGACCGCATGTCCACAATGGTATCTATCCCCCGGGGCAGGGCGTGTGGGTGTCATGTACAAGAGCCACAGTGTCTGGCACGGCTCATCCCATCTCATCTCGGGGTGGAGAGGAATCCTCATACGGAATTCCTCATCATATGCTAGCCATGAGGGGCCCGGGAAATCAACCATTGCCCTATATATGTTGTCCAAATATTGGACCATGGGGATAGCTAAATCCGGCCGCGCCCTCAAATATACCGCCATGTATATTAAATAAGCGGGAAGCCAGTTGGCCCAGGTACGCGGCGGCTTACGGCGGCGTGCCTGCTCCGTATCCTTCTCATCCTGACCCTCCCTTTCCTCCTTGGTGGGCTCTCTGTTCAGGAGTGAGAAGATATCTACGTACTCCCCTCGCCATATCTTTTCTCTAGTAGCCTGTGCCAAGTGATCACCCAATGGCAAGGAATACCCTGCCGTCGGCAAAGCCGAAAAGGGGACAGCCGGCCTAGTAAAAAGGGGCCTGAGCTAACCCAGCCACCCCCAGAACATTCCCCGCAGTGTAAGGACCAATGCCCACCCCATTGCCCAAGGTGGCAGTTGTTGTCGCCGGGTGGGCCGTAGACAGCGTGGCCCCCGCACCACCCGCGCGAGGCCAAGGCCATTGAAAGGCCCCCCCTATATTCGGAATGTGTGTGGATGTACTTGCTTGCACCGTATACTCACATGCTGCACCCCCGCGGGCCGCCCCCACCGGGGGTTCCGGCCCACTGGGGGCGTCGGAGCTCACGACCGACCTAGAGCTCATCACCGGGGCTTGACCCGCACCAGGTTGCTGGCTGGGGAGCTGCGAGGCAGTGGCCGAAGCCGCGCCACCCGCCTGCAGCAGCTCGACCCTCCCCGCCGGCTGTTGTCCTGCTGCCGACAGCACCTCAAAAGGAACCCCGAAGGGGGCGCCCGCCTGACTGGCCCGGGCCAAAGACGCCTCCAGGGCCGCAATGCGGGCCAGTAAGGTGTCCACGTTGACCATGGGCAAAGGGCCGGCCGGCCCGCCTGATCCAGGCACGGGTATAGGTCCCTGCACCCCGGGGCCCGTATATGGCCATTGGCCAGCACCGAAGCCCGGCAGAGCTGGTGGAGAAACCTGCCAAGGCAGGGGGCCGCCCCACCCCCCAAGGCTAGAGGGCCCGGGGAGAGGCTGCGGCCCAAAAGGAATAGGCCCGACGGAGTGGGCAGGAGGAGGAGCGGTGTCCATCGCTCGTGGGCCGCGGGCCGGAGCGCCATCCGCGCCCACACTCTGCTCGCCCACAGCGGGCCAAGGGGCAATAGACCCCATTCCGCCGGCCCCGGTCGGGGCTGGCAAAGGTGGCTGCTGAGGAGGCGGCACCACGGTCCTCCGACCTGGGTTGCGCCTCCTAACAGCGCGAGCTGAACTCGAAGCTGCCTTCTTCTTCGAAGGCATTTCCTCCGAAGCAGAAAAGGGAAGCCGGCAAGGCAGAATCGCTACCAAAAGGCTTCCCGGTAAGCTAACGAGCGACGGAGACACAGGGGAAAAAACTTCTCCGCTCCGTCGCTGAGGTAAAATGGCAGCTCGGCTGCCTCGTGGCCAGCCCTTTTATAAGGGAGCTGGCCACGCCCCTAACTACCCGGATTCTCTGTCCTGTGGGGGGGGGCCCGCAAAGGGCGCGGCGGCCATTTTGGCGCCGCGCTTGCATTCTGCTTGCTTATCAAGCACGTGTAGCTATAGAAACTTCTCAAGGCCTTAGGCCTATGTTTTGTCTTACTTTCAAAGCCTGGAATGTCTGCCTTGTCAACATCCAGATCTTGAGAACAACAAGACTTTATTATGGGAAAAGGGTATGTTTACAGAAACCTTTTGTAGGAATGGCTGGCTGCAAGGAAGACACGCAGAGACAATCTTGCGGTGAAGTCCAGCCCCCAACAGAGTTGGGGGTACGTATTTATTACCCTGCCTTGGGGTGACACGTGCCTATGATGTGCGTGACCCCCTAATACAGAAGGCTTGCATACGTGGCATTTTGCGGTGGTCAGAGACAATACCTGCTCTTGAACATTGCCCTGTGGTTAATGGACAGCTCGCAGTTAATTAAAGTCGGGCTGGTGAAACCCATTGTTCCTGCCCTATCTCGGGGCCTTTGTGTATTGACTCCGGGCATCTATCTTTGTCTTCTGTCTGGCTTGGCTTGTTTGTCTTACTTTGCTGTAGCCAGCAGCTGAGGATCGTGTTGCTCCACTAGAACCATCATCTCAGCTTTGCCCTGCTGTACTGTAGCCATCAGCCAAGGCCTTATAATTCACCCCTAACTAGCTAATCAGCCCGCACCGCAATTTCCTTTCCTGTCAGACCCAGTTGGTCCCCGGATCTGTTGAAAGCCGAGTGAACCCCTGGGGAAAGGTTTGGCCAATTATTCCCGTGGGCAGCCCACATTCCCCCTTCCTTTATTATTTAAGTCAGCCTGGCTGAGGGCACGGTAGATGTAGGGCATGATCTGCTTGGACGTAACTACTTCCCCAGTTCTCTGCCATGAGGTGTACATTGACAAGAGTGAAGGAATGCACTGCGCAAAGCAGCAAAACATGATTCCCACTACCACAACACCAGCGATAGCTTTAAGCGCTGTTTGCAACCAACCCCATGGTACTCAGGACCAAAGTTCATCCCACCAACCCCAGTTGGCATTTTCCTTGATGTGTTTAACTATGGTGTCAAGTTCAGTGATTTGACTCTGGACTTTGCGAGAATTGTCCATGAGGTTAAAACAACACATGTCCCGGACAGACTTGCAACCTAAAATGGTGTAAGAGCAGCAAATAGTCAATTGCTGTGCGGTTGTCTAAAACTGCATGTCTCAGTTCAGCCTGCTCTCAGTTTAGCATGGCAATGGCTGATGAAGTGTGATTGATGCGTTTAGCTAGCGCGCATGCCAGCTTGCCGATCCTGCATGCATTACCTACTGCTAGTCCGGGCACCCCTATAATGCTGACCACTAGGGACACATATTCTGCCCTGCTAAGTAGGGTGATGTCGCTGTCACATGTCTCATCTAGCTGAACCGCTCGTATGGGCTGTGCTGGCCATGGGGTGACCGGGTTTGTGGTGACGATCTCCCTTTCAGAGAATACCAGGGTTAAGCGAGTCACACAGCAGTATGGGTCAGACACATTAGCAGGTATGTTGTTCCAAGTCCATTGGTTACAAGTGAAAAACCATCCTGTAGGCAAAATAATATGAGCATACACATGACTGATTGTCTCTGGTTGAGCACATTTCCAAGTCTCTTTCCCGGGGCTCAGGCAATGGTACATAAGAACATAAGAACAGCCTTGCTGGAACAGGCCACAGCCCATCCAGTCCAGCATTCTGTCTCACACAGTGGCTCACCATTTCCTTCAGGGTATTCCCAAGGAGATGCCTTCACCTGCTTAGGATTCCCTGGAAATGGCATTGAGAGATATCCTGCCTATCTCTCCAACCCGGAGGTTGTCCTTAGGTAGCCATAATTATAGCCATTGATAGCCTTGTCCTCCATGAACTTGTCTAATCCTTTCTTAAAGCTGTCAAGACTGACAGCTGTCACCACTTCTTCTGGCAGGGAGTTCCATAGACCAGTAATCCTCTGGGTGAAAAAGTACTTTCTCTTATTTGTTTGAGAACTAGTACCCAAAAGTTTCATGGAGTGTCCCCTAGTTCTAGTGTTGTGCGATAGGGAAAACAGTTTTTCCTTATCTACTTTGTCCACACCGTGCATGATTTTATAAACTTCAATCAGGTCACCTCTTAGACGCCGTCGTTCAAGAGTGAAAAGGCCCAACCGTTGCAGCCTCAGATGGTAAGGAAGGTGTTCCAGTCCCCTAATCATTCTGGTTGCCCTCCTCTGTACTTTCTCCAACTCCATAATATCCTTCTGGAGGTATGGCGACCAGAACTGTACACAATATTCCAGATGGGGCCTCACCATAGATTTATAAAGAGGCAAAATGACACTTGCTGACTTATTTTCTATACCCTTCCTAATGATCCCTAACATTGAGTTTGCTTTTTTCACTGCTGAGGCACACTGGGTTGACACCTTCATTGAGCTGTCCACCAGGACACCAAGGTCCCTTTCCTGGTTTGTCGCAGAGAGTTCAGACCCCATCAGTTTATAAATGTAATTGGGGTTTTTTGCCCCAACATGCATCACTCTGCACTTACTGATGTTGAAGCTCATTTGCCACTGTTTTGCCCACTCCCCCAGTGTCAAGAGATCCCTCTGGAGCTCTTCACAATCTCTCACAGTTTTCACTACCCTGTATAATTTAGTGTCGTCAGCAAATTTGGCTACCTTGCTTTTTACTCCTACCTCTAGATCATTTATGAAGAGGTTGAAAAGCAGGGGTCCCAGTACTGAACCTTGGGGGACCCCACTCTTTACTTCCCTCCACTTGGAGAAGTGTCCATTTAGTGCTACCCTCTGTTTCCTGTCCCTTAGCCAGTTGCTGATCCAGGACAAGACCTGTCCCTTTATTCCATGACTGGTAAGTTTATTCAAGAGCCTTTGGTGTGGGACCTTGTCAAAAGCCTTCTGAAAGTCCAGATAAACAATGTCAACTGGATCCCCCTTATCCACATGCTTGTTGACACTCTCAAAAAATTCCAACAGATTAGTGAGGCATGATTTGCCCTTGCAAAAGCCATGTTGGCTCTCCTTTAGCAGCGCCTTCTCTTCTATGTACCTATTAATTCTATCTTTTAGGATGGTTTCCATCACTTTACCTGGGACACATGTCAAACTGACAGGGCGGTAATTTCCTGGATCACCCCTGGATCCTTTTTTGAAAATTGGTGTTACATTCGCTACCTTCCAGTCATCAGGCACAAAGCCTGATTTGAGGGAAAGATTATATATTTTGGCTAGGATATCAGCAATTTCATCTTTAAGTTCCCTGAGAACTCGTGGATGGATGCCATCTGGTCCTGGGGATTTGTTAGTGTTTAGCTTAACAAGACATGCAAGGACCTCCTCCCTGGTTATTTCTATCTTGCTTAATTCTTCGGTTTCCCTCCCTACGAAGATAGGCTCTGTTTTGGGCATGTGGTCTCTGTCTTCTTCAGTGAATACTGAAGCAAAGAATTCATTGAGTCTCTCTGCAATCTCTGTTTCCTCTTTAATAACCCCTTGCCTTCCATTGTCATCTAATGGCCCAATGGCCTTCCTAGTTGGGTTCTTACTTCTAATGTACCTAAAGAAGTCTTTGTTATTCCTCTGAGTATTTTTAGCTATACGCTCCTCAAAGTCTTGCTTTGCTTTCCTGATTGTTGCCTTGCATTTGTTCTGCCAGAATTTATGTTTCTGCCTGCTGTCCTCATTCGGACAAGCCTTCCATCTTCTAAATGAGCTTCTCTTGCTCTTGATCACTTCCCGAACAGCTCCTGTAAGCCACATTGGAGTCCTCTTGGACCTGGCAGTGCCCTTTTTCCTTTTGGGTATGCATTCCAGTTGGGCCTCTGTTATTGTTTTTGTAAACAGCCTCCATGCCACTTGGAGTGTTTGGACTCTCTCAATTTTCCCTTTCAGTTTCTTTTTTACTAGTTTCCTCATCTTTGGGAAATTTCCTTTTTGAAAATTTAAGGTCTCTGTGTTAGATTTTATCAGTGACTTGCGGTCTATGATCAAGTTAAACATAGTTGAGTTGTGGTCACTGTTCCCTATTGGATCAGTCACATTAACATCTTGCACCAGATCCTGAGTATTACTCAGGATCAAGTCAAGGATTCTTGTACCTCTAGTTGGGTCTTCAACCATCTGTCCCAGGGAACAATCATTGAGCATATCTAGGAACTTTATCTCTTTATCATGTGCTGAACAACAGTTCACCCAGTCTATGTGAGGGTAATTGAAGTCCCCCATTATAACCAGGCTTCCCTTCCTGGATGCCTCCTTTACAACATTCTCCAACTGCCAGTCTCCCTCAAGAGTTTGGGTCGGAGGCCGATAGTATATGCCTACTGTTAGACCATCCTTGTGGCCTGGTACTCTTACCCACAGAGCTTCTAATGGTGACTGTAAATCACCTAGATATTCCAATTCATAAGATTTTATTACTTCTTTGACATACAAGGCTACACCACCTCCTGTTTGCCCCTTCCTATCCTTCCTGTACAGTTTGTAGCCTGGGATAACTGTATCCCATTGGTTATCATCCGTCCACCAGGTTTCAGTGATACCAATAATATCAATATTTTTATCTATTGCTAAGTATTCCAGCTCCCCTATTTTGTTACGGAGGCTTCTGGCATTTGTATACAAGCATTTATATATGCTTTCCTGATACAGTCTTTTGAGTCCAGTTGCATTGTTAGACTGCCTCTTGCATCCTTCTGCTAGAGTGCTGGTGACTAGATCCTTGCTCTGCTCAGTAATTTTTGCATCCTCCTCACTACTCAAGTACACACTTTCCCGAACCGGATGCTGCCCAGCTCCTGTCGGCTTTCCCCCAGTTATCAGTTTAAAAGCTGCTCTGCAGCCTTTTTGATGTTGAGTGCCAGCAATCTGGTCCCATCATGGTTTAAATGCAACCCATCCCTCCTGAACAGATTTGGCTTGTCCCAAAATGTTCTCCAGTTCCTGACAAATCTGAAGCCCTCCTCTCGACACCACCGCCTCATCCACGCATTGAGGCTTCTGAGCTCTGCCTGCCTGGTAGGTCCTGCGCGAGGGACAGGCAGCACTTCTGAAAATGCTACCTTGGAAGTCCGGGACTTCAATCTTCTTCCTAACAACCTAAATTTGGCTTCCAGGACAGACCGCTTGGCGTTCCCAACATCATTAGTACCAACGTGTACCATGACAACTGGCTCGTTCCCAGTTCTCTCTAACAATCTATCTAGATTTCTTGTGATGTCTGCAACTTTTGCACCTGGCAGGCAAGTCACCATACGGTTATCATGTGCATCACAAATCCATTTTTCTGTATTTCTAATTATTGAATCGCCTAGTACAAGGAGCCTCTCTCCTGCAATCTGTTCATCTACATGCACCTCATCAACCATATTAAGGGAGAGAACCTCAGTTTGTTCCTGTTGTTCATCTTCCTGGATCTCATCAAGTGTGATGAAGGAGAGATCATCAGGTGGAACCAGTTGTTCCTCTGTGTGTTCCTCATCAGGTGTGATAAGGGAAAGAGCCTCAAATTTATTCTGTAATTTCAGACTCTCAGAGTGATCCCCCACTCTTCTCCTCCTTTGAGTCACATTCCTCCAACCATCTCCCTCCTGAGTTAGTGAAGGGCCTTCTCCCTCAGAACTGTGCCTTGTCTCTTCTTTGTCCAGCATAGTCTGCTCCGCTCTGTCCAAGAACAGCTCAAACTCCTTAATTTGTTGGTGGTTAGATATGCGGGCCTCTAGCTGCTGGACCTTCTCTTCTAGTAGTGCAACCAGCTTGCACTTGCTGCAAGTGTAGTTCTCCATATGCTTTGGCAAGAACACAAACATGGCACAAGAATTACAGGTAACTACAGCTGTTCCCTCAGAATCCATTTTAACAAGTGCAGTATTCTGGGCCTCAAAAATGTACACGTTTACTACCTTTCTACCTAGTAAGACTATATTCTTCTTTTGTTTCTAGTTTGTAATCTCGCGCGCCGTCAGGCGCGCGGGCCTCTAAAGCAGCTCTACTCCAACTGCAAAACTTACCAGTGCTCACTTCCTTTGTTTGGCTCTCCTCAGCAGCAGCTCTGCTTAAGAGCACATGCAGAGTCAAAATGGCTGACCCTGAAAGAGCTCAGAGCTTTTAAAGGCTAGTGTGGCTCTGCCCCTATGAGTCACAGTTCAGGGAAGGGCCTGGTGTGGCCCTGCCCCCCTGCTTCTGGAAGCTTCAAACTGCTTCCTCTGTTTGAACAGAGGTGGCTCTCAGCAGTTTCAATTATCAATTTAAATTAGTAGAGGCCTCTAAAGCAGCTCTACTCCAACTGCAAAACTTACCAGTGCTCACTTCCTTTGTTTGGCTCTCCTCAGCAGCAGCTCTGCTTAAGAGCACATGCAGAGTCAAAATGGCTGACCCTGAAAGAGCTCAGAGCTTTTAAAGGCTAGTGTGGCTCTGCCCCTATGAGTCACAGTTCAGGGAAGGGCCTGGTGTGGCCCTGCCCCCCTGCTTCTGGAAGCTTCAAACTGCTTCCTCTGTTTGAACAGAGGTGGCTCTCAGCAGTTTCAATTATAAATTTAAATTAGTAGAGGCCTCTAAAGCAGCTCTACTCCAACTGCAAAACTTACCAGTGCTCACTTCCTTTGTTTGACTCTCCTCAGCAGCAGCTCTGCTTAAGAGCACATGCAGAGTCAAAATGGCTGACCCTGAAAGAGCTCAGAGCTTTTAAAGGCTAGTGTGGCTCTGCCCCTATGAGTCACAGTTCAGGGAAGGGCCTGGTGTGGCCCTGCCCCCCTGCTTCTGGAAGCTTCAAACTGCTTCCTCTGTTTGAACAGAGGTGGCTCTCAGCAGTTTCAATTATCAATTTAAATTAGTAGAGGCCTCTAAAGCAGCTCTACTCCAACTGCAAAACTTACCAGTGCTCACTTCCTTTGTTTGGCTCTCCTCAGCAGCAGCTCTGCTTAAGAGCACATGCAGAGTCAAAATGGCTGACCCTGAAAGAGCTCAGAGCTTTTAAAGGCTAGTGTGGCTCTGCCCCTATGAGTCACAGTTCAGGGAAGGGCCTGGTGTGGCCCTGCCCCCCTGCTTCTGGAAGCTTCAAACTGCTTCCTCTGTTTGAACAGAGGTGGCTCTCAGCAGTTTCAATTATAAATTTAAATTAGTAGAGGCCTCTAAAGCAGCTCTACTCCAACTGCAAAACTTACCAGTGCTCACTTCCTTTGTTTGACTCTCCTCAGCAGCAGCTCTGCTTAAGAGCACATGCAGAGTCAAAATGGCTGACCCTGAAAGAGCTCAGAGCTTTTAAAGGCTAGTGTGGCTCTGCCCCTATGAGTCACAGTTCAGGGAAGGGCCTGGTGTGGCCCTGCCCCCCTGCTTCTGGAAGCTTCAAACTGCTTCCTCTGTTTGAACAGAGGTGGCTCTCAGCAGTTTCAATTATCAATTTAAATTAGTAGAGGCCTCTAAAGCAGCTCTACTCCAACTGCAAAACTTACCAGTGCTCACTTCCTTTGTTTGGCTCTCCTCAGCAGCAGCTCTGCTTAAGAGCACATGCAGAGTCAAAATGGCTGACCCTGAAAGAGCTCAGAGCTTTTAAAGGCTAGTGTGGCTCTGCCCCTATGAGTCACAGTTCAGGGAAGGGCCTGGTGTGGCCCTGCCCCCCTGCTTCTGGAAGCTTCAAACTGCTTCCTCTGTTTGAACAGAGGTGGCTCTCAGCAGTTTCAATTATAAATTTAAATTAGTAGAGGCCTCTAAAGCAGCTCTACTCCAACTGCAAAACTTACCAGTGCTCACTTCCTTTGTTTGACTCTCCTCAGCAGCAGCTCTGCTTAAGAGCACATGCAGAGTCAAAATGGCTGACCCTGAAAGAGCTCAGAGCTTTTAAAGGCTAGTGTGGCTCTGCCCCTATGAGTCACAGTTCAGGGAAGGGCCTGGTGTGGCCCTGCCCCCCTGCTTCTGGAAGCTTCAAACTGCTTCCTCTGTTTGAACAGAGGTGGCTCTCAGCAGTTTCAATTATCAATTTAAATTAGTAGAGGCCTCTAAAGCAGCTCTACTCCAACTGCAAAACTTACCAGTGCTCACTTCCTTTGTTTGGCTCTCCTCAGCAGCAGCTCTGCTTAAGAGCACATGCAGAGTCAAAATGGCTGACCCTGAAAGAGCTCAGAGCTTTTAAAGGCTAGTGTGGCTCTGCCCCTATGAGTCACAGTTCAGGGAAGGGCCTGGTGTGGCCCTGCCCCCCTGCTTCTGGAAGCTTCAAACTGCTTCCTCTGTTTGAACAGAGGTGGCTCTCAGCAGTTTCAATTATCAATTTAAATTAGTAGAGGCCTCTAAAGCAGCTCTACTCCAACTGCAAAACTTACCAGTGCTCACTTCCTTTGTTTGGCTCTCCTCAGCAGCAGCTCTGCTTAAGAGCACATGCAGAGTCAAAATGGCTGACCCTGAAAGAGCTCAGAGCTTTTAAAGGCTAGTGTGGCTCTGCCCCTATGAGTCACAGTTCAGGGAAGGGCCTGGTGTGGCCCTGCCCCCCTGCTTCTGGAAGCTTCAAACTGCTTCCTCTGTTTGAACAGAGGTGGCTCTCAGCAGTTTCAATTATAAATTTAAATTAGTAGAGGCCTCTAAAGCAGCTCTACTCCAACTGCAAAACTTACCAGTGCTCACTTCCTTTGTTTGACTCTCCTCAGCAGCAGCTCTGCTTAAGAGCACATGCAGAGTCAAAATGGCTGACCCTGAAAGAGCTCAGAGCTTTTAAAGGCTAGTGTGGCTCTGCCCCTATGAGTCACAGTTCAGGGAAGGGCCTGGTGTGGCCCTGCCCCCCTGCTTCTGGAAGCTTCAAACTGCTTCCTCTGTTTGAACAGAGGTGGCTCTCAGCAGTTTCAATTATCAATTTAAATTAGTAGAGGCCTCTAAAGCAGCTCTACTCCAACTGCAAAACTTACCAGTGCTCACTTCCTTTGTTTGGCTCTCCTCAGCAGCAGCTCTGCTTAAGAGCACATGCAGAGTCAAAATGGCTGACCCTGAAAGAGCTCAGAGCTTTTAAAGGCTAGTGTGGCTCTGCCCCTATGAGTCACAGTTCAGGGAAGGGCCTGGTGTGGCCCTGCCCCCCTGCTTCTGGAAGCTTCAAACTGCTTCCTCTGTTTGAACAGAGGTGGCTCTCAGCAGTTTCAATTATAAATTTAAATTAGTAGAGGCCTCTAAAGCAGCTCTACTCCAACTGCAAAACTTACCAGTGCTCACTTCCTTTGTTTGACTCTCCTCAGCAGCAGCTCTGCTTAAGAGCACATGCAGAGTCAAAATGGCTGACCCTGAAAGAGCTCAGAGCTTTTAAAGGCTAGTGTGGCTCTGCCCCTATGAGTCACAGTTCAGGGAAGGGCCTGGTGTGGCCCTGCCCCCCTGCTTCTGGAAGCTTCAAACTGCTTCCTCTGTTTGAACAGAGGTGGCTCTCAGCAGTTTCAATTATCAATTTAAATTAGTAGAGGCCTCTAAAGCAGCTCTACTCCAACTGCAAAACTTACCAGTGCTCACTTCCTTTGTTTGGCTCTCCTCAGCAGCAGCTCTGCTTAAGAGCACATGCAGAGTCAAAATGGCTGACCCTGAAAGAGCTCAGAGCTTTTAAAGGCTAGTGTGGCTCTGCCCCTATGAGTCACAGTTCAGGGAAGGGCCTGGTGTGGCCCTGCCCCCCTGCTTCTGGAAGCTTCAAACTGCTTCCTCTGTTTGAACAGAGGTGGCTCTCAGCAGTTTCAATTATAAATTTAAATTAGTAGAGGCCTCTAAAGCAGCTCTACTCCAACTGCAAAACTTACCAGTGCTCACTTCCTTTGTTTGACTCTCCTCAGCAGCAGCTCTGCTTAAGAGCACATGCAGAGTCAAAATGGCTGACCCTGAAAGAGCTCAGAGCTTTTAAAGGCTAGTGTGGCTCTGCCCCTATGAGTCACAGTTCAGGGAAGGGCCTGGTGTGGCCCTGCCCCCCTGCTTCTGGAAGCTTCAAACTGCTTCCTCTGTTTGAACAGAGGTGGCTCTCAGCAGTTTCAATTATCAATTTAAATTAGTAGAGGCCTCTAAAGCAGCTCTACTCCAACTGCAAAACTTACCAGTGCTCACTTCCTTTGTTTGGCTCTCCTCAGCAGCAGCTCTGCTTAAGAGCACATGCAGAGTCAAAAGGGCTGACCCTGAAAGAGCTCAGAGCTTTTAAAGGCTAGTGTGGCTCTGCCCCTATGAGTCACAGTTCAGGGAAGGGCCTGGTGTGGCCCTGCCCCCCTGCTTCTGGAAGCTTCAAACTGCTTCCTCTGTTTGAACAGAGGTGGCTCTCAGCAGTTTCAATTATCAATTTAAATTAGTAGAGGCCTCTAAAGCAGCTCTACTCCAACTGCAAAACTTACCAGTGCTCACTTCCTTTGTTTGGCTCTCCTCAGCAGCAGCTCTGCTTAAGAGCACATGCAGAGTCAAAATGGCTGACCCTGAAAGAGCTCAGAGCTTTTAAAGGCTAGTGTGGCTCTGCCCCTATGAGTCACAGTTCAGGGAAGGGCCTGGTGTGGCCCTGCCCCCCTGCTTCTGGAAGCTTCAAACTGCTTCCTCTGTTTGAACAGAGGTGGCTCTCAGCAGTTTCAATTATAAATTTAAATTAGTAGAGGCCTCTAAAGCAGCTCTACTCCAACTGCAAAACTTACCAGTGCTCACTTCCTTTGTTTGACTCTCCTCAGCAGCAGCTCTGCTTAAGAGCACATGCAGAGTCAAAATGGCTGACCCTGAAAGAGCTCAGAGCTTTTAAAGGCTAGTGTGGCTCTGCCCCTATGAGTCACAGTTCAGGGAAGGGCCTGGTGTGGCCCTGCCCCCCTGCTTCTGGAAGCTTCAAACTGCTTCCTCTGTTTGAACAGAGGTGGCTCTCAGCAGTTTCAATTATCAATTTAAATTAGTAGAGGCCTCTAAAGCAGCTCTACTCCAACTGCAAAACTTACCAGTGCTCACTTCCTTTGTTTGGCTCTCCTCAGCAGCAGCTCTGCTTAAGAGCACATGCAGAGTCAAAAGGGCTGACCCTGAAAGAGCTCAGAGCTTTTAAAGGCTAGTGTGGCTCTGCCCCTATGAGTCACAGTTCAGGGAAGGGCCTGGTGTGGCCCTGCCCCCCTGCTTCTGGAAGCTTCAAACTGCTTCCTCTGTTTGAACAGAGGTGGCTCTCAGCAGTTTCAATTATCAATTTAAATTAGTAGAGGCCTCTAAAGCAGCTCTACTCCAACTGCAAAACTTACCAGTGCTCACTTCCTTTGTTTGGCTCTCCTCAGCAGCAGCTCTGCTTAAGAGCACATGCAGAGTCAAAATGGCTGACCCTGAAAGAGCTCAGAGCTTTTAAAGGCTAGTGTGGCTCTGCCCCTATGAGTCACAGTTCAGGGAAGGGCCTGGTGTGGCCCTGCCCCCCTGCTTCTGGAAGCTTCAAACTGCTTCCTCTGTTTGAACAGAGGTGGCTCTCAGCAGTTTCAATTATAAATTTAAATTAGTAGAGGCCTCTAAAGCAGCTCTACTCCAACTGCAAAACTTACCAGTGCTCACTTCCTTTGTTTGACTCTCCTCAGCAGCAGCTCTGCTTAAGAGCACATGCAGAGTCAAAATGGCTGACCCTGAAAGAGCTCAGAGCTTTTAAAGGCTAGTGTGGCTCTGCCCCTATGAGTCACAGTTCAGGGAAGGGCCTGGTGTGGCCCTGCCCCCCTGCTTCTGGAAGCTTCAAACTGCTTCCTCTGTTTGAACAGAGGTGGCTCTCAGCAGTTTCAATTATCAATTTAAATTAGTAGAGGCCTCTAAAGCAGCTCTACTCCAACTGCAAAACTTACCAGTGCTCACTTCCTTTGTTTGGCTCTCCTCAGCAGCAGCTCTGCTTAAGAGCACATGCAGAGTCAAAAGGGCTGACCCTGAAAGAGCTCAGAGCTTTTAAAGGCTAGTGTGGCTCTGCCCCTATGAGTCACAGTTCAGGGAAGGGCCTGGTGTGGCCCTGCCCCCCTGCTTCTGGAAGCTTCAAACTGCTTCCTCTGTTTGAACAGAGGTGGCTCTCAGCAGTTTCAATTATCAATTTAAATTAGTAGAGGCCTCTAAAGCAGCTCTACTCCAACTGGTGGTGTGGGCTTTTGGCTGTGGAGCAGCCCATCATCCTGGCACAAGGTGTGCTCTGGCTGATGGCCACCTGAGGTGTGTAGAGGGTGACTGCATCAGCGGACAAAGTCTTTGTCACCTGAGTCCCCCAGTTCATGTAAGTCGCATATGTGATCTTGTGGTGGTACCCAAATGTGTGCACCCATTCAGTGTTCCCAGCCTGCTCTTCCGGCATGTGGCACACCGGGATCAGGCATGTACTTAATAAAGAAGAAGTGTCCGTGGTTTGTTGCAAGCAAAAGTCCGATTGGTTGACAAGTCCGGCTAATTTCTCCCAAGTCTGGCGGTTAGGTCTGCACCAGGTGTCAAGTCCCCATAAGAAGCTTGAACCCCTCCCCCCATCAGCAAGGAAAGGATCAAGTTGATCATCAGGGAATTGTAGGTGATTTGAGCTAGCACTGTGGCCACCATGTTTTGCGAATTAGGCTCAGTGTTTTGCTCTCTCAGGATGGACAAGGCGTCATCACACAAGGTCTTGACCATCCCCCAGGTCACTCTCTGGTCTGGTCTCAGCCAGGGTCATCTGTTCTGCCTGGTTCCTCTCATCAGGCTCACTCACTCCTTCTCGGGCAGGGGGTCCAGGATCACTCGGTTCCATGCCATGCTGCTCTAAATGTGGTTTCATGCAACGACTAGTGATCAAGACAGGTCCTGTGGGGGACATAATCGATGCATACCCTCTCCCCCATGTTTTCAGGGGTGCCGGACCTCACATACTGCCTTTCGGTAATGATGTTTAATGGCTTTCTGGCGAACATTTTAAAAGCGAGGTTTGCTGCTGCCAGCTCCACTCTCTGCACTGATTTCTGTGGAAGTATCAGCAGTGTTTTCCAAACTTTTTCTTCATGCCAAGTGAGAACTCCATACATTCCCCCCCCCCATCGGTGAATATTGTCTTGGCTCCCTGAATGGGAGTCACGGACAGAATTTCCTGCAACCTGATTGTCTGGGTCTGAAGTGAGACTAGTCTGGGGTCCTTTGCCAAATGGTATGCCAGGTTCCCCGTGAACCCTTCTAATGCTATGGGTAGGGTGTTGCTGCATCTTCTCTTTATTGAGTGAAACGACTATCTTGGCCAAGTCATGTCCTGAATTGTCCCTTGCTCTCAACCTTCCCCTTATGAATTACTGTGGCTACAAATTCCTGCGGTGGAACAATGTTCCTGGAGGAGGTGTTCGGTAGATACACCCACTCCACAATTTTTGCCCCTGCCCCCACTGGAGTCTATGCCTAGTGCTCCTGTGAACATGGTCCCTATCCGAAGGAACGCGCGACGGCAAAATGGCCACCACACACTTTGCTGGCCCCACCCCTGAGGCACGGGCACAACATCGTGGAAGAGGGGGTGTGGCCAGTCACTCTTTTATAAGGGGTGGCCGAGCCAATGGCTCACCTCTTCAAAATTGGCTGGGCCCTGGGTGCGATTGCCGTGCCCAGCCTTCTGCCCGCTCAGGACGGCTGTCGCCAGCCCGGGAATGGGCTAGCGCCAATCCTTCAGGCGGATTCCCGCTTCTTCCTTGTTGCGGCTTGCTCGCTGCGCTCATCTCCTGCCGGGCTCCTGGGGCTCCCCCCCCTGGGTCTGCTCCCAAGCCCGGCTTCTCCTCCATTGGAGCTGGCCCTTCGCCCGGGAATGGGCCTAGGCCGTGCACCGCCGGCTCCAATCGTGGGTGTGTTTCGCCCGCCTACGTGTGCCTGCCCCTGAGGCAGGGGCGCTGGCGCACATGGCGCCTAAGAGGAAGGCCGGAGCAGGCGGGGCCTCAGCCGCCAGCCACCTGTGGGCTTCAGCTCCACCTGCTCTGGCCCAGCAGTTGGGCCCCCGCTGAGACAGAGGTCTTGCAGGGCGGCCAGCACTTTGCCCTCTGCTGTGGGCATTTCTCCCCCTGTAGATCCCCCGGGGGGACCTGCCTGCCAACCAGGCACCCACGTGTGGCCCTCCAGCCCATGGGGGCCCCAGCACCCCACAGCGTGGATGCCCGCCCCGGCGGCCCACCCTGCCTGGGAGGCCCCGGTGGGAGGCTCAATTTGCGGCCCTTGAGCGGGCCGCTGGAATTGGCCCATGGGCTGGGGCCGCATGGCCCACCGCAGGCCCAGCCTTGCTGCAGAGCACATCTCTCCCTGCCTCAGCTGACTCGAGGCTGGCACAGCTGGAGGCAGCGCTGCTGTGCCTACCCATGGGCAGCCCACTGCCCAGCCCCACCGGCATGCCCGGCCAGGTGGCCGGGGCTGATCTGGGTTGCGATGCTGCAGTTGCTCCAGGTGGGACGAGCTCTAACCCAGTCCAGAGGTCTGGCGTCCTTGTCCGGCCGGAACCCCCGGTGGGGGTGGCTGGGGGGGTAGCATCTGGTGAGTATAACTGTCAAGTTAACTCAACACACATGCCCGCTGTAGTCCTGCCTGCACAGTTTGCATGGCCCTGGCCCAAACAACCGGCCCTGGTGCCTCCTGCCCATCCCGGGCAGCCCCTGGGGGCCAGAGCTCTTATTCCGGGGGGTTGGGAGCCCCTTACCCGACACTGCCACCCAGTGTTGCACAGCTGGTACACCTTTACCTTACTCTGAATGGCCTTATGGTCCGTTGGTCAACACCGGCTACCACTCGGTGCATAGGTCCGCCTTGCTGATGGCTGGGGTTGTCCTCCCATTGAGCGATCACCTCCTCCCTGCAACCAGGGATAAGATCTGGCACAGGGAGTATGTGGACCTGTTCAGCTTGTTAAACAGGGAACCCACCAAAGAGGAAAAAGAAAGGGAGGACGACAAGGACAAGGAATTGTCCCGTCGCCGCAAGACACCGCGCACATGGGCCAACTGGTTGCCGGTTTACCTCATTTATGCGGTGGTGTCCTTAAGGGCACGGGCGGACTTGGCTATCCCACTGTTCCAATATCTCGATATTATTTATCAAGCATATGTGGAGTTTCCGGGCCAGGCATGGCTATCGTACAATGAGGAATTTCGTATGCGGGCCGCACTTCACCCAGAGATGCATTGGGATGAGCCCAACCAACTATTGTAGTTATATTATATGACCCCATCCCGCCCGGCCACGGGTGACTGGTACCACTCTGGCCACGCCGTCCAGCAGCCCTGCCTGCACAATCACCCCACCAGCCAGCAGGGCAGGGGGTTCCAGCCCGCCTGTTGTGCTGGAACTTCTCCTCCGCAGCCGGTTGTTCCCACAGGCAGTGTAGACACAGACACAAATGCACGATTTGTGCCAGCCCGCATTTGGCCACCGTGTGCACCAGACCTGGTGGACCCAGGGGGAGGGGGAGGGGACAACAGGGTACCGGCCAGCCCAACCCAGACTCAGTGCCTGCTCCAAAAGGCCCCCTCCCCAATTAAGCTAGACATTTTGGACAGATGGCTGCGCATTTACCCTAAATGGGTGGACGTGGAGTATATTCGAGCTGGTTTTTCAGAAGGGTTTCACATCCCTTTTGTGGGGGTGCGCTTGCTACAGGACACCCCAAATTTGGTTTTGTTGCGGGGCATGGAGCACATGGGTAGGAGTAAGATATTTAAGGAGGTGCAGGAAGGCTTGGTAGCCAGCCCCTTTGTTGCGCCTCCTTTTCCCAATCATAAAGTTTCTCCCCTGGGTTTGGTTCCCAAAAAAGTTCAAGGTGAATTCCGTTTGATTCACCATTTGTCATACCCTGCAGGCAAATCTGTAAACGATGCTATACCGGACGACCTTTGTTCTGTCCGGTACACTTCGTTTGACCAAGCACTTGGCATGGTCCAGGCCTGTGGACCTGGCACACTATTGGCTAAGTGAAACATAAAGTCAGCTTTCCGCCTCTTGCCCGTCCACCCGCACGATTTCGAGTTACTTGGTTTTTCTTTACAGGGGCAATATTTCATAGACAAGGCCATGCCTTTTGGATGCTCTGTTTCTTGCTCGGCTTTCGAGCATTTCAGTTCATTCCTGCATTGGGCCTTCGTCTGTCGCTCAGGGGCTCGGTCGGTAGCACACTACCTGGATGATTTTTTGTTCGGGGCTGCTGCAGGCTCAGGTGAATGTGCACACCTGTTGTCTACATTTCAGGAGCTCATGGCAGAATTGGGTGTGCCGTTGGCTCCTGAAAAGACTGAAGGCCCTGCCACTACCTTGGTTTTCCTGGGGATAGAAATTGACACTGTGGCCCAGACTTCCAGGTTGCCCATGGACAAGATAGCCCGCATTTCGGATGCTGTCTGGACCCTATTGGCCAAGCGTAAGGCATCACTTCATGACCTTCAGGTGCTTCATGGGTATCTTAACTTCGCGTGCAGGGTTGTCGCACCCGGCCGGGCGTTTGGCAGGCGCTTATGCGATGCCATGGTTGGTTTATCAAGGAAGCACCACAGGGTTCGGTTGACTAGGGGTACTAGGGATGACCTCAAGATGTGGTTGGAATTCCTATCGGAAATCAATGGGATTTCCTTTTGGTGCACGGAGCATGTCGTGGCACTTTTTCCAGGTTCAGTTGGACGTGTCCGGAGCGTTTGGCTACGGTTTGTACTTTGACGGTCACTGGTCATACATTTTCATTCCTATGTGCGGCCATTGTCCCAGTAGTAATTTGCTCGTGCACCTTTCTTTTTCCTTTCTTTCAGCTCCGGCATGTTCTCGTTCACCCGTGAGGATGTGGATTTTCGGGCACAGCTATGTCTACTGGGCCGCCTGCCATGCAGCATCCACTTCCTGGGGGACACACCTTGGCATCGGCGCAGTGGCGCTGCTCAGATGGTTCGGTTTCCACGGTATGCATTGGCAGTCTTTCCTCCCATTCATCAGGTCCATGGGTGACCAGTGCCCCCCTGATGTCCTTGTCATCCACCTGGGTAGAAACAATTTAGCTCAGGTTACGGGTTTGGACTTGTCATGTGCCATCCGCAGTGATCTCGGCCTGTTGGGTCAGTCCTGGCCACAGGTGCAGATCATTTGGTCTCAGATGGTGCCTTGCGTGTACTATCGGGGTGGGATTGACCCACGTGGTGTTGACCGGGCCCGCAGGTCAGTCAACAGGGCAGTGACATGCTTTCTTTATGCCTATTCTCTGGGAACCGTTGTCCCACACCCCCTGATCCGCATACAAGACCGCAGTCTGTATCGCGGTGACGGTGTGCATTTATTGGCTGGTGGACTGGACCTCTTCTTGTCATCTTTGCAAACGGGCCTGGTGACCATTTGCGGTCATGGTGGGGTCGTGATTCGGTGAACTCCTCCCCGTGTGGTGGATAGCACTGGTAAGGGGCAACTGCATTACTACTTAATAGGGCAAATCCACTTGGTTGGCCATAGGGAGGACAAGGTTAGCCAAATTTGTATTGTCAGCCAACTGACTTAGTTAGAATAATATCCAGATTGGGTCAATAACATGCTTCCGCAGAAGCAGGTTGTTGACATAGGCTCACACCTTGTTGCTGCAGTAACAAGCTGTGATAGGCAATCAATTAGGGTTATAATTGGATTTGCCCCTTGTCAGTGCTATTTCGGCCCATTTGATCCTTAACCGTTGTTAAGGTAGGTTTCAGTTTTTGAATTTCAATAAAAGTGGCCCAATTTTCAATCCAAAAACGTGTCTGTGTCGTTATTGGGGTGTGGGTACAGCAAGGAATGCACGGCGGCAAAATGGCTGCCATGCGCTTTGCTGGCCCCGCCCCTGAGGCACGGGCACAGCATCGTGGAAGAGGGGGCATGGCTGGTCACCCCTTTATAAGGGGTGGCCGAGCCAACAGCCCACATCTTCAAAATTGGCTGGGCCCTGGGCGCAATTGCCCGCCACCCCCTCCCTAGGTCACAGTGTGATTCTTGGTCGCTTCCGGGCCGGGTGGGAATTTTTGGCTTGGACCTGATTGGCACCTTGGTTCTCACTTTTTCGCCCACTCCACACTGTCGCCGATGGGTGACTTACGGGGTTCCTTCATTGTGACGTATTTTGGTCAATTTGGCGGATAGCACTGGTAAGGGGCAACTGCATTACTACTTAATAGGGCAAATCCACTTGGTTGGCCATAGGGAGGACAAGGTTAGCCAAATTTGTATGGCCAACTGACTTAGTTAGAATAATATCCAGATCGGGTCAATAACATGCTTCCGCAGAAGCAGGTTGTTGACATAGGCTCACACCTTGTTGCCGCAGTAACAATGTGTGATAGGCAATCAATTAGGGTTATAATTGGATTTGCCGCTTACCAGTGCTATTTTGGCCCGTTTGATCCTTAACCGTTGTTAAGGTAGGTTTCAGTTTTTGAATTTCAATAAAAGTTGCCCAATTTTCAATCCAATAAACATGTCCGTGTCGTTATTGGGGTGTGGGTACAGCAATGACGTACAAATGTAGCATGGGGACATGTAGTCCCTTGCCAATCCTATCTACCAATTGGTGGTTGAGAATGCTTTTTACTGCCTGCAGCATTTGCTTAGCCTTGCGCGGAATGTGTATCCAGTCGGCTGGCGGTTTTCCTTGGACTAATAGCACGAAAAGTGGCTTTAAAATGTCTGTGTCTATTTTAAAATATGGCCTTGCTCAATTAATGTCCCTAAAATCTGCTGTAGCTCTACTAGCATGACTGTGTCCTTAATGTTGATCTTAGGCAGTACTGGAGCTGCGAAATATCAGAGCAGCCGATGCCCTAGATAAAAATAGGATTCAACTCTCTGTACTTTCTCAGGGGCTATGACTAATCCTTTCTCCCCCAGCATGTTCTGGAGGTCTTGAAATATGTCGCTGCCTAATTTTGGCACTGTGATCAGTATGTCATCCATGAAATGGCAAACTAGGACTTTGGGGTGCAGGTTCCAGAACCCCTCCAAGGCCTTGTGGACATAGATTTGGCACAGGGTGGGTAAATTGAGCATTCCTGTGACAAATATTTGTGGCAGTCAAGGTTGGCATTGTCTTTTGCCAGCTTCATCATAAGCTCCTCTTGGGTCTCCTGGTTGTCTATCTGTCTACTAATCGCTTCCTCTAGCCGGTTAATGAAATCCATGTAGGATTCCTGCGTTCCCTGTTTGATGGTTGTGTAATTCTTAGCACCCTTGCCAGTGGCGGGTACCTTGAGGTATGCCTTGATTTCCACAAGCAGTTTGTATGGAACAGGAGTGTATTTCACTAGCTGATCACCCGTGAGAGCATCCATGAGAGCATCCGTCTCTAAGCGGACTGGACACAGCATCTGGAGCTCGGCCAGTTCTGCGGCTGGCAATTCCCCCTTGCACAACTCTTCCTCTACCATTAGCTGGAAGGGGCTCTTAGTGACCCGGGAAGCACCTGTGTTTCCTATTCCTGCCCACCCACATGGTTTCTGCAGCTGCAGCAGAAGGTGAGTCCCCCAAGCCCCCATGTCTGAACTGGATGGTTGGGTAGAGATGCGCTGGAGCTGATGGTTCTATATATGCTGGGGGTTTCTCGGTCTCTACCCGGGCTGGACTTATGGCTGCAATTATCTGTCTACACTTGCTCCAAGTCCCTAAGATTTTGGTGGGTGGTCAGGGTTTTTCTTTGAGGCATTTCCCTACTCTATCCCAAACCTCTGGATCCATTGTGCCTGCTTCTGGGTAGAATAGACAGTGTTCCCCCAAATGCATCATAAAGTCCGTCAGCCTCTTCCTCCTCATCCTTATCTGAAACTGCCTGGCCAGGCCTTTGAGCTCCTCCACCTGAGCTCGTTGCCTGATGGATGAGTTTTTGCCCCCCTACAAGCCCCCATACTACCTGAACGGGGGTCCCCAGACTTGCTTCCACGGGATGAGTCGGCGTGCCTTTTGGGTAGTACGTCGGGGCAGGTGATGCACAGGACGATGTCCCTCTGGTCAGTGGATTGGGATCACAGCTATGGCTCTCTGCCACAGACGTCTGCTGCTCTGCCTCTGCTTGTTCAGGATTGCGGCTTTCCCCTGGCTTTGGAACACATCCGTTCCGATATGTGGGGTCTGGCGGGCTTACGATCATGTTGGCTTCCTTGCTTCAGGATTGCGTTGCAGCTTCCGCTAGGAATCGCATTGGCCCTGCCACGGGATCACGTTGGGTTCTGACCGGAGTAACATCGGGTTCCAATCAGTATCACATTGGGGTCACCAGATGTAGGAATGGCTGGCCGCAATGAAGACACGCAGAGACAATCATGCAGTGAAGTCCAGCCCCAAACAGAGTCGGGGTACGTATTTATTACCCTGCCATGGGGTGACATGTGCCTATGATGCACGTGACCACCTAATACAGAAGGCTTGCATACGCAGCATTTTCTGGTGGTCAGAGACAATACCTGCTCTTGGAAATTGCCCTGTGGTTAATGGACAGCTCGCAGTTAATTAAAGTCGGGCTGGCGAAACCCATTGTTCCTGCCCTATCTTGGGGTCTTTGTGTACTGACTCCGGGCATCTATCTTTGTCTTCTGTCTGGCTCGGCTTGTTTGCCTAACTTTGCTGTAGCCAGCAGCTGAGGATCGTGTTACTCCACTAGAGCCATCACCTCAGCTTTGCCCTGCTCTACTGTAGCCATCAGCCAAGGGCTTATGATTCACCCCTAACTAGCTAATTAGCCCACAACCCAATTTCCTTTCCGGCCAGGGCCAGTTGGTCCCCGGATCTGTTGAAAGCCGAGCAAACCCCTGGGGAAAGGTTTGGCCAATTATTCCCGTGGGCAACCCACACCTTTGACTCTGATTGGCCATGTGCTAATTCTGAAAGCCAGACTCATGTTTTATGCTATAGACATATGGGATTGGGAGTTAGTTCAATTTTGGATCTGAGTGGGGCAACTCAGGAATGAGAGTTGGCTTCTAACCTACAATGGAGTCCATACTCCACCCAAGCTTAATCATGATTACCTAGTTTGTCAGGCTTTTCTTTTTTTCATGGGGGAAAGCCTGAGTGTGGAAATTTCTGTGTATTTTTCCTTAGTGATTGCTTTTTGGATTTATCTGTATCCTGGAACCAACAAATGGACTGAAACCTTTTCTTCATGCTTCAAGATCAATAAACTTTTCTCCAACACAATGTCTGTTTATTGGAAAGGGGCATAAGATTAGAGTAAAGTCAAGTTCGTGTCATATGCTACCACACATTAATACTCTCCATGGTGTTGTCTTGGTATTTAAGAGGAATCCTAGGTTGCTGCAAGGTAATTTGCAGGACTACTTATTAGCGGCTAGGTACTCGGAGTCTCAGATGTTCCAAAGTGAGCTTGCAGGCCTTAGAAGATCAGAGGGAGCCTGGAGAGGCCTGGGGCCAGGGTCTAGTAGATGGTAATATAGTCACATCTTGATTTAATTTAATTTTAATCCTGAACAAGCAGTGGTGGAGTGGTCCTGGGGCCCATGGTCGCAGCAGCCTCTCCGCCCTGGCCGCAGGAGTCTGAGGGCAGTAGTGAAGTCCTGCCACTGCAGTGGCCTTTTGAGCCCCAGCCAGGGGCAGGGCCCAGGGTGCCGGTGGTAGTGGGGTGGTCCTGGCGCCTGTTGCCACAGCGGATTGTCAAAGGATTTAGATTTCCAGATTTTTTAACAGGTTAAGGTCATCTAGTGCTTGTGTTGCTTTGTTCATTCTTTGTTCCAGCTTGTTGGTATTCTTCATAAAGTGTGGTGTCCTGAACTGGATACAGTACTCTAGATGAGGCCTATGTAGTGCCATATACAGGGGAACTACACAGGATCTGGAGACTGTACTTTACAATGTACCCATTATGTTTTTAAAAATGAGAAAGATTAATTCAGTGTGTAGGAGTCAATAAGAGATAACAGAGAGAAATAAAAACTCTGTCATGAAATGTCAGATATGTCTGCTTGTCCATTCTTATAAATGCAGGGCTTTTTTAATCTGATGAAAAGGAACCATAATGTAACCTTTATGCCATTTATTGCTGACAAACACCAGCACAAAAAGTCTTTGTTGAATTGAAACACTGAGTAATTTCCAGTCACCCAAGCTTATTTCTGTTGATTTGCATGCGGTCTACTTTTCCATCGATTTTCTATTCTGCCATGTTATAAACATATTTTCCATGAAAATTTCAGGCAATATGTAGTTTTATTAATTTCCCCCAGGCTGTGCTGTACACTCAGTGGGGCTTCTGCCAATTCAGTAATGCCCTTTGTTAAATGACTGCAAGAGTAGAACAACATGTTATTAGGAAAACAGGATTTCAAATGCATGGGTCTGCCACAGAGACAGTCATATGGAGTTGGGCTGAGTTACAAGGGTTTAAACCATCCCCTCTGCCAATTCTTCCTTATAAATGTTCCTTGCTGAGTTTATTTATTCATTGTTCCTATTTCTCCCGGTCAGGCTCTAAGATGGGGAAAAGAGTGTGTGAGGGATTTGCTAGTGAGAACAAGCAGAACAGAAAAACATTTAACTGGAATTCATTATTCTGTGGCCAATTATTATTATTTTATCTTGCCTTTTCACTCTGAGTACAGATTACTCCAGGTGGCAGCAGAAAATTAATTCAACATAACAAAGAGAACAACAATAACCCTGTCCAGCAGGAGGAGCAAATTTTGTAAATATTCCCAGAATTTTTGTTTTGTTGTTGTTGTTGGATCTGAAAGATCTCTGAGAGTATAAGAGATAGAAGCATGAAATTTTGTATAGATACTACTAGTTTCTCAGTTTATATAAACAGGGTTGTTATAAGCAGTTCCCACAAAGCCCCAACTGAGCCTACTGACAATTCACCTTTTGTAGTTCCAGCATTTTATGGTGTGCATGTCATATGCACTTCAACTTTGAGATGCTTTCCCTCTGGCTACAATCATTTGTCTGTTCTCTGTTGGGCTTTTGCAAGCTGTCTCTCCTTTATTTAATCACACAACAATTGTATAGCCATTGGTTTTTTTTCTCCCAAAATGGCTCCAGTGAACATACACCACACCACACAAATGGTTTGTGAAGGAAGCTGAATTTCAGATGGAGGGCCCAGAGGATGGGATATGAGAAGATCTATTCTAAATGTTGATCTTTTCAAAGAAGCACATGTACATACACAATTCAATAATTTAAAAAAATATTTTAAAAAATCCCATTTTTGGGAAGTAAAATAATGAGCTATTCTGAGTTCTCCAGGACAATGTAAATAAGCACCGGATGTAATATTATGTATAATGTTGGTTTTGTTGTTGTTTCCTATCCAAAATAGTATTGAATGTTTTATTGGGAAGATACTAGTTAATGTTAAAGAATAATCATGAAATCATAATTAAGCGAACTTATTCTTAAAGGAGGTTTTAGTGTATTTGAAGTATAAGGAGAGATATAAAATGGTATCAGGATAGGCAGTTTGTTTTTCTTCTTTTTTCTCTTTCTTTTCTATTTCTTTTTTATTGTTTTGAATATTATGTACCTTAGTAATTTTTTTGTATTATGTATTGTATTGTAATTGTTTGAAAAATTTAATAAAAATTATTTTAAAAAATCCCATGCCCATTTAATACCAGATAAAAGTCCCTTTCATATTGACCCAATCTCTTCAGAGCCAGAATATTTGGAGGCTGGTGCATTTGCCATTACTTTTAACTTAATTGTCCAGATTGTCCTTGGTCTTTCAGGCCAAATACCAAGTAGGGAGGATAGATTATGTGGGAACACAAAAAACACTTGGCAACGCCATTCACTTAGGACAGGTTTTCTCAATCTTGCCCCACCCACCCCAGATGTCCTTGGACTTCACTTACCAGAAGCCTTGATCAGCTGGTGTACTGACTTCAGTTTCTGGTAATTGAAGTCAAAGAACATCTGGGAGCCCAAGATTGAGAAACCCTGAATTGGGGCATTGGGAAAACAGTGAAAGGGGAGAAGTCAATCCAGTGTATGTATGGAATGAAACAAATGAAAACTATTGCATAAATTATAAAATGTTATCCATAGCCACTTACACATGCTAGTATTGTGGTTTTCCTGCTTTACTAGGATCCCATGCATATTTTGTTCACAGCCCCACAAAGATGAAAACAACACTCTATTAGTCATGGTCACTCAGCAAAGAAAGGTATAAGGGACTGAAAGACCAGGGCTGGGATATGGCAGAAAACTTTGTTCCCCACAAACTTACAGTGTAAGTCCTCCTGTAAATAGATGAATTGGGCTAGTGTCAAACAATAACCTGAAAGGACTATCTGAAAGAACATATATAATGTGAAAACATATTCATTGTAAGCTTTGAATCCTCTAATGTGGCTGATATTCACTTCCTGTACATTTTCCACCTCATAGATAAATGAATAGTTCAGATAAGGGACCTTGTTTTCTGGGGGTTTTCCTTCACAATGGCAGTGTGAGATCAAGACCCTTCTTTTTTCTCCTAGATATCCCATGCTCTCCTTATCTCTGAGGAGCAAGTGACATACAATAGCTAAGTGTAACCATTTCATTTGATTTTCAAAGGTAAGCAAGTTACGCAGTTAGATGGAACATTGACAGATAACATCAAGGATATTCTAAAAGGGCTAGCAAATAATCTGACTGAAACGCTCCAAAAGCCTTGATATTGGAAGCAAACAAAATGAAAGGAGTAAGAATGAAATGATTATTATAATGGTAACAGCTTTGAGATTGGTTATTGTTAAGAAATGGAAAACTGATGGGAAAAGAGAATTTGCAGATTGGTATAAAGAAATATGGAATATGGCAATAAATGATAGATTGAATTAAGAATTAAAAGTTAAAAATGGGATATTTAAAAAATCAGATTTTAGAGAAATATGGGGAGAAATTATTGAATATGCTCTAGTGAAGGGGAAAGGAGTAAAACCAGGGAAAGAATATATATCATTTGGAAAGAAGGGACAAGTACATAGTTAAATAAGGTTGAAACAGAGAATAGGTAGAAACATGTGTATATTGTCCTGCTGGGTAGTGAGTGCACATATTAGTTTATAATGTTGTTGAGATTTTGTTTTTATTAAATCTCTCTGTGTTTTTTCTTTTCTTTCTTTTTTCTATATCATGTAATATAAAATAAAATTCTTTTTAAAAGCCTTAATATTTCCTGGGTTTTTCTGGAGACTTGTTTCTTCCCATGTGAAGTTCCCAGAAAAAAGATACTGTATTTTAAGTAAAATTCCAGCCCTTGCAGAAGCCAAGATTTAAGGCAAAACACATAATCAATTTTCTGGCCAATTCTTAATGCACAGCTTACTCACAGCATTTTAAAAATCCAATTAGTAAAGTTACTGACAGATTGACTCACAGAACATAGATTTAGAAAGTGTAGGGACCTATCCCATCCCTATTCCTGGCTATACATTGCAGTTTTGAGACAGCCTACCATTTTTGCTGAAGTCTTTTTCACCATGTCACCTGCAAATAGTACATGGAAAGTGATGGGACCAAAAGAAAGACATGTATGTGTGCACACACATGTATGAATTTGCACTTGTGCACATATATACATGCATGCCTATTCTCACACACCATCTATCTCTCTATATATAAAGCAGAGGTGTCCTCTTGTATGTGATGAACACAAATCTACACCCCTACACCGATTGCACTGTAATGTGGCACACACGTACCATAGGTGTGCTGGATGGTCACTGTGGGGGACATGAGCCCCATGGGCAGGTGTATGCCCCAAATTGATCTGCAAAGGGAAGTATACTTGACAGGAGGGTGTGTGTGTGTGTCCCAGTGGTAGTATCCATAGTGATAGCCCCAGGTAGGTCAGTCAATTTTGACATCATTGTGATGTAATTGATCTGGGCAGGGGCCTGACACAGGTGGTCAGACACATAGTGATGCTAATATCATATTGCCAGGTAGGTCTCCTGATTGTGACATCACCATGAGCTGGGCATGGGCCTGACACAGGTGACTGGACACATGTATGGGGGGGGGGGAACCAAGCAAGGCCAGTTAATCAGCTAGTAATCAAATAAAGTAGCCATTTAAAGTGGAGTAAGAGCTGTTCGCATCATAATAAAATTATTAGTATTTCAGATTGTACTGGAATTTATTTTTGCATGTGTCAGGCTTGCTATAAAAATACTGATCATTTTACTTGTCTTTGTTGTGGGGTGGGGGTGGGCAGATTCCTTTCCGTCACCCACAGACTTTTGGAAGCTAAGCTGAGTGCTATTCAACAGAATAGAGAATTTGGAGAAAGTAAGAAAACAGGATGAAATACACTTTTAATAAGGTAAATGGTTGTAGTAAAACTTAGATTCCTGGAAAGAAAATTCAAATAATGACAAATAAATGTTTATGTACTTCTGGAAGGTTGCGTTCTGGCCCTTTGAAGTACTTACACAGACACATGTCCTTTTATATTAAACAGATCTTAAATCTAAGTAAATGTGCATAGGAGATTAATGCAACAGTTGTATTTATTTGGAAGCTAGCTCAATAGCTTAGTGGTTTAGATATCTGGCTGCAGAGCCTGAGGTTGGGAGTTTGATTCCCCACTGTGCCACCTGGGAGAAAAGTAAGCCTGTATAGCCATGGGCAAGCTGTACAGTCCAGAGTGTCCCTAAAAGAAAGGAATGGTAAACCAGTTCTGTTTATTCTCTACCTAGAAAACACCAGAAAGGGTTGCCATAGGTCATAATTGACTGAATGGCATGCAATTGTTAATTATTAATTTGGAAACCTATCTCTAGTTACAGCGAATAATAAAACGCAGTAGCTGGTACTATGGGTGGGAAAGGAGTAAAGATTTATATCTTGAAGTACAAGAGAATTATGAGGGACAAACAGTTCTGCCACTTTAGACCAGTACTCATTTTGAAATAAATACCTTTTCCTTACCCAAGGGAACATCTTTTAGTTTCTTCATTGTGGTAAATAATAATAATAATAATAATAATAATAATAATAATAATAATAATAATAATAATAATAATAATAATAATAATAATAATAATAATAATTATTATTATTATTATTATTATTATTATTATTATTATTATTATTATTATTATTATTATTATTATTATTATTATTATTATTATTTCATGTCAGAAATTATTCTGTATTGAAAGGATTTTTGCTGGAGAAACTCCGCTCAGGGGACACCTGAATGAAGCTCCTTTCATCTTTTCCCACCACCAAAGCGGTTCCTATTTATAAACTTGCAATTTCTTGTTTTTGAACTGCTAAGTTGGCAGGGACAGGGACAGAGATACTCAATCCATCATGCAGTACCCAGGTTTCAAACTGTTGACTTGCCGGCCTTCCACCTAACAAGGTGTGCTTCTTAAAATAAAATAGATCTTAAGGGTAAAGGTCGTCCTTGCTCAATATCCAGTCATATCCAACTTTAGGGTTCAGTGCTCATCTCTGTTTCAAAGCCAAAGAGCCAGCATTGTCTGGAGCGCACGGAACACTGTTACCCTCCCACCAAAGTGGTCCCTATTTATCTACTTGCAATTTCTTGTTTTCGAACTGCTAGGTTATCAGGAGCTGGGACACAGACGAGAGCTCACTCCATCATGCAGTACTCGGGAATTGAACCCCAACCTTTCAGTCATCGAGTTCAGTATCTTAACTACTTGAGCCACCACAGTCCTGGGGTTTTAAGGGACATGTAGATAATTGATGATTCAGTGGGTAGGGTTTTGTCCCTAGATTATACAGTAAGTAAGTGATTCACTAAAGTGTTATATTTTCCTATACTTCTAGCAGTAACTCATGAAATAGGGCTAGCAATGACCTTGGAGAAGTCATTACTTGAGTGTTAGCCAAGAACAATTATACCTATAAATATATATGTGAAGGGAGAACCATTAGCAGCCCTATATAAAACAAAGTATAAAACCCCATTTGTCAGTCAAGCTCACTGATATGCTCAAGGACAGGCCTGAATTTTATAAAAGTATCTGATGAAAACTGAGCATCTAGTGTGTAAAACACGGTGTTCTTTTCCCAGCATGTGCTGTAGATGGAAAAACGGAGACCAGAAAGTTGCATCATTAAGCTGAAGGCCTCAGACACCACAATATTAGGTAACACTACATAGGTAAAGGTTTCCCTTGCTCGAAAGCCAGTTGTATCCGACTCTAGGGTTCAGTGCTCCTCTCTGTTTCAAAGCCGAAGAGCCAGCACTGAATACATACATTTGCAGATATTTCAAAGTACATCAGACCAAGCTTGGAAGTAACTTGTTCACAAATAATTTGTTATTTCTATTTCATGAAAATCATCATCAATTAATTTAAAAACTTTACTTGTTAAAAGCTACTAAATCTGACTTTTCTAATAAAGATAAACATATCTTCTTATTTTAATTTATTAGGTTCTGGGAGCAATGTGATTGTGGAGACCTAAAATAAATTCAGCTGATCATCCCTCAAATTTTAACAAATGAATGATTGCATTATCAATTGTTTGCTGCTAAAAACTAGTACCAAAATTAGTATTTCCAAGTTCTACCCTAAATGTATTTATCACACATTGTAGTATCTAGGAGCTTTGAAGTCTGATGTCTCAGAAGTGACCCAGATTAATTATTTGCAATGATATATTTACCTATAAGGAAGGACGTTAACTGTTGGACTCCGGCATACACGGCTGCACCCATCCATACTAACCCGTACTGAGCCGCCAGCACTTGCCTTTACCAGGCCCAACCATTGCCGCAAGGGTCCGGCAGTCTCCAGTGGAGCAACCACCCCATGAACACAAACAAAACAAATCAACTTCAAGTCCCAGTGTCCTCCGCACTGCGCCACCCCTCAGCCAATCAGGCTGACAGGCGAGAGCAAGGAGAACGTTGGGAAAGCTGGTGCACCCCATACAAAATGAGCCGCAGAAAAAAAAGCCACACAAACGCAAACAAAAGAAACAAAACTACAAGTCCCAGCATCCTCCACGCCATGACCACTTCAGCCAATCAGGCTGAAGGGCGCGAGTGTGCAGAATGCTGAAAAAGCCGGTGTGTGAAAAATAAAATAAAATAACACCTCACGGAACGGGAATGCAAGGCCGCTGCAGGCGGACGCAGCACTTCATGGCCTCGCTAACCCCAACACGCAAAAAACCACCGTGAGACAACTCCTGGCCTTCTTTCCTGGAGCAACAGGGAGAAGAAGGACTCCCTTTCCTCCCCGCTACCCTGCTGAAGACATGGTGAGACCACCACCAGCCTCAATGTAAGTTGAGCCAGGGTGGGGAAAAAACAAGCAGTAGGCAGCACTTCGTCAGGGGAATCACACTCCCTGGCGAATGACTGGATGCTGCCTTTGTACTACCCACATCACTGTTTCAAGAACTAGCACAAAACAGTGTTGGAGGTAATAGAAAAGCAGCAGCCAGCATTCAACAAGGAAGAGCACCACCTCTTATGGATTGTTGTCTGCTGATCTCCTGATAGGTAAGCCTGGGGAATAGGAGGCCGAGAAGAGAGAACCATCGTGAATCAGATAGCTCTTCTCTGCCTTCTTCTCCCCCGACTGACCTAACAAACCTTACCAGATGAAGAGCGAGCTGACTGGCAGCTCTTCCTTTTCCCCATCACTGCATCGAAACCTAATTTCAAAACAGCAATGGGGAAAAGAGGAAATGACAAACAGGCCGTTCTTCATCCCACAAAACACAACAACAACAAAACAAAACAGTTAACCAGAACGCCAAGCATCAAAAATAATAAAACACAAATAAATAAACAAATAATTAAAATAAACCCAGTAAACAACAAAACAATAAACAACAAACTTAACAAAAAGCACACAAAATACCAAAGGCTATCAAAAAAACAATGAAAAATCACTAAAACACCTATCTACAACACGAAAATACCTTACTCAAATAACAATAATATCACAAATTACAAAAATAAATTCAGAAAAAAATAAAAAATAACAACCAGAAATATCCAAAACAATAAAGAAAATCTAAAATCCAGAAAAAATATGAAATAACAAGCAAAAACACTTTTTTTGGGGGGGTTAAGTAAAAACTCTCTACTTAAGCCCCCCAGCCCAGCACCAAAAATCAAAACAAAATAATAAATCAAGAGCACTTATGAAAGATGTCCTCCATCCATGCCTCCAGAACAGAACTGTTGAAATAAAGGCAATCACAGTACTCTGAATCACAGCCCCACCTAGAGGTTGGAAGAGTATAAAACAGTCCAAAATATTTAAAAGATCCAAATAAAAATAAATAAAATAAACAAAATTGTTAAATAAACGTTAAATTTAAAAACCACAAATTCAAAAAACCACCACCCAAACCACTCCTAACCAAAAAAAAACCACACACACACACACACACACACACACACACACACACACACACACACACACACACACACACACACACACACAAAACTGCCCAGCAAGGCCGGGACAAACTATGCTAGTGTAGCTATGGGGAAGGGAGCCATGCTTTTTCCCTGCTGAAGAGGACATGGGCAATGGAAAATTATTCTTCTTGATAGAGATTGGATATCATCATCACCATTTTTACTTTGGATGTGGCAACTTTAAAACTGCATAATAAGTAGGATAATAAGGATAACAAGGCTGCTTCTTTGGCATAACTTGTGAGGATTTTCAAGTTAAAATAGTGTTGTGTTGCCTAATGACCTTTTTTGGGTGGAACGGAAGGTCCATACATCCCTTACTGGAATATAGAAAAGCAAAATTTGAATTTTAAAAACATCACTATATAAAATTATTCATCTGCCTGCTTTATATAATTCTGACCTCTCAAAGAAGCCAGAATTTTCAACTAAATACTGTATTACAAATAGAACTCTGTGTAAGAAGAACCATGGAGATAGAAGGAGATGGTTTTTGACACTGTATGGTCAGAAATTACTTTACAATTGCTTTTGCTCAAATCTGATCTTCTTAATCAAGAACTGTATGCACAGAAGCCACCCTGTGCCTGTAAAGACAACTGTCTCTACAATCTTAGTCACCATGTATCAGTTTGATGAACATTCAGTACTTAAACCCTGCTCTACTCTGGAAAGACTTCGCTACTAGAGGAAACCATTATAGGCACAGTATCTTATAAAACCTCTGGAGAGCACAGCTGCTAATTTTTCATGAATACATCAAAAAAGGGCGTTAGAGCATAATAGTGGAGAAAAAGAAAATCAAGTAATTTTAGATGTATTTATTTAAAGGAATATGGATTTATTGTTAAGTGCAGTGCTCGGCAAGATCTTAAAAAATATATTTCCAGAAGCTTCAAATGACATGCCACTGAACAGCAAATTCATTGCTATTCTTTCAAGTCATGTATTATTTTTCATCAAGGCATCTTTTAAGACATGCGTTTGTATACAAGTTGCATATTGCCACATGCCCCAACCTCCTGCTGTTTTAGATAGCAAGTTATTTTTCTGAAGCTTCTTTTAAGTCATAACTCATAGTTTTCAGCAGAACACATAATATTCAAATAAGAAGTGGCAGAGATCACATGATAACTGCCCCCCCACTACAACTGTTTCTCAACTTTTTAAGTTACTTCATGACAGACAAAGAAATATGATGAAGTCCAATTGAATGGCTCAGTATATACCTATATTCCTGGTTACCTTAAACTGCTTTGTGAAAGAGCAGAATTTGTAACACAACTTGAACAAATTGCATTATTATAATTATTACAATCAGGGACATGGGAGGGGCTAAATTACACGTAGCCTGCTCCCTCTGTCGGAATATATGAAGCAATAACGAGATTTGCAATAACAGGAAAAAATCAAGAATCAATAAAAGATTATGGTATAAAAAAAATAAGTTCGGACGATTAAATACACCAAACATCAAAACTTACTATCAAACGTTTCACCTAAAAAGAATTATAAAACTATTACACCAACAATGTGATGCCCCAGATGAAGTGGAACAAGAAGAGTTTAAAAATTTGAGAGGCGGTTTGTTTTTATCTAAATTGAAAGCCAATCCAACAATTAAAAAACTTTCACTCAGGAACATATACGACGTATGTAAGGGTATAAAAAATAAGTTGGCACCAAATCAATCTCCCATAATAGAAATCATTGACATACAGGATTGCCCACTCCCACCAACACATAAAATAAGACAAATTTTATTGCAAAATAAATTTTTATTAAACATAGATTGGAGGAAGAATTGCAATACTTATCAATGGAGGAAAGAAATTTATTAAAAAATGAATTTAAATTGGTTACAAGAAATGCAAATGGAGGGATGGGTCAGGAACATAAGGGAATTGGAAAGAACACAAATAACAATAACACACTTTGAAAATCTTGTGAAGGGAGTAAGAGAAGGGAAAATAAAATTCAATGGTTTATTGTGTAAAATATACCACCTTATTGTCAGGAGAGGAGGCCCAGTTAAATCTCAAAAAGAATTTGGGAAGAGGATCTGAATATTTTGATAACAGATGAAAATTTGAGGAAAAAATGGAAACTTAGAATAATGAAAACAATGTCATATAAGGAAAAAGAACACACCTGTAAATTGCTTTTGAGGTGGTATTTAACTCCATTGACACTACATCAAATAAATAAAAATAACTCAGATCTTTGTTGGAGATGCAATAAAGAAAAAGGAACGTATGTTCACATGTGGTGGTTTTGTAAAATAACGACTAAATTCTGGGAAATGATAGAAGAAGAATTAAACAAAAATTTTAACGCATCAATAATACTAGAACCAAAGCATGTTTTATTAGGAGAGGTGGAAGATTTAAATTTGGAAAATTGTAAAATAGAATTATTTTTAGCATTAGTGATAGTTGCCAGGCAAATAATTGCTAAAGAATGGAAGAACAAGGAAGATTTAAGCAGGGAGAGATGGTTTGCAGGGATCTGGCAACTTTCATTAAATGAAAAGCTAACCAGTCAACTACAATATAATCAGGGAATAAGAAGGAAATTCTCCTTTTGGGAAATTTGGAATCCTTTCATTCAATATGCATTGATGGATGCAAGAGGTATCAAGCCCGGCTCAGATATGATCCAGTTTTGGAAAATATAATTTCAGACCATCCCTGAAAGATTTTGCAAGCCCCATTCAGTGCACGGGTGTTATGTCTCCAATACATAATTTATCGTGGATGTAATTAGATTATATTGAAGTTTGTTTCACTTTTTTATAATTTGTCGTATTGGAAAGGGTTATTTTCTCTTTTTTTCTGTCTTATTGGAATGTTGTAAGCTGTGTCTTTATTTTTTGTTGTCAATAAAAAAAATTTAAAAAGGGAATACATGAAGCAACTCATTTACCAATATAGTGAAATGGCTGACAAGCCCATTTCACCATGCAGTCAAATAATACAGTTTCACTGCTTCTTTACAAAGGGAGAGAAAGTGTAAATGTTTTTTCCCTCTTGCAAACCCATTCTAGTCAAGGGTGTGCTGGCTATGCTAAAAGGGTGGTGGAGGGGGGGGGAGCAGAGCCTGACATCACTGCCCATGCAGCTCAGGAGCCCATTCCCTGAAGCCACCCGTTCTGTCCCAGGTAACTCGGCTTTCGCTTCCCTACCTTCCCTGCAGTGGGGTTTCACCTCCTCTCACCCATGCCCACTGCCGGTGCTGCATATCCAGCACCAGAAGCCAGCTTGGAGGCGGTGGCAGGCACTTCGTCAATGTGAGAAGCCATGGTGGGGGAGTGTGTGAAGCTGGTGTATTTTGTATTTTGTAGTGCTGAGGATTTTATTTACTGTTAATTATGTTACTGGCTGTATGGATTAGATTGAATTGTTCCATATTTATTTATCTTGCATATTGCTGATTATTGTATTGCTATTGCTGCTTATTTAGGTTTTGTATTGCTGTATGTTGTATTTTGTTTTATTGTATACTGTATTGTTGTGAACTGCCTTGAGTCGCCCGCTGGGTAAGAATGGAGATTGGAATGCCAAAGTAGGAAATCAAAAAGTAAATGGAATAACAGGCAAGTTTGGTCTTGGAACACAGAATGAAGCAGGGCAAAGATTGATAGAGTTCTGCCAAGAGAATGCACTAGTCATAGCAAACACCCTCTTCCAGCAACACAAGAGGTGACTTTACACATGGACATCACCAGATGGCCAGCATCGAAATCAGATTGATTACATACTCTGCAGTCAAAGATGGAGAACCTCCATTCAGTCAGCAAAAACAAGACCTGGAGCAGACTGTGGCTCAGATCACAACCTACTGATCGCAAAATTCAGGCTTAGACTAAAGAAAATGGGGAAAACAATTAGACCAGAGAGATATGACCTACATAACATCCCTAAAGAATACACGGTGGAGGTCATGAACAGATTAAATGTCCTGTACCTGATAGACAGAGTACCAGAAGAATTATGGACAGAGATGCGGGACATCATGCAAGAGGCAGCAAGAGAAACCATACCAAAAGAAAAGAAGCGTAAGAAAGCATAGTGGTTGTCTGAAATAGCAGAGAAAAGAAGGAATGCAAAAGTCCCTGGAGAAAGGAAAAAATACAACCACCTGAATACAGAATTTCAAACGAAAGCAAGGAGAGATAAGGAAAAATACCTGAATGAACAGTGCAAAGAAATGGAGGAAAACAACAAAAGAGGCAGGACTAGAGATCTTTTCAAAAAATTGGGGAAATCAAGGGAACATTTAAAGCAAAAATGACCATGATAAGGGACAAAGATGGAAAAAAGTTAGCTGAAGCAGAAGAGATCAAAAAAAGATGGCAAGAGTACACAGAGGAACTGTACAAAAAGGAATTCAACACTCCTGATAATAACAATAATGAGAAATTTGAACTTGAACCAGACATTCTGGAGAGTGAAGTCAGAAAGGCCATAAAAGCACTGCAAACAATAAAACTAGTGGAAATGATGGTATCCCAGTTGAATTTTTCAAAGCCCTAAAAGATGATGGAATCAAACTACTGCATTCAATATGCCAGCAAATTTGGAAAACAAAACAGTGGCCACAGGATTGGAAAAGATCAGTGTATGTTCCAATCCCCAAAAAAGGCACTGCCAAAGAATGCTCAAATTACCGAACAATTACACTCATCCCACATGCCAGCAAGGTGATGCTCAAGATAATACAGGATAGACTTCAACAACATGTGCAGAGAGAACTACCGGAGGTGCAGGCCGGTTTCAGAAGAGGCAGGGGGACTAGAGACCACATTGCCAACATACGTTGGATCATGGAGAAAACAAAAGAATACCAGAAACATGTCTACTTTCGTTTTATTGACTACACCAAGGCTTTTGACTGTGTGGACCACAGCAAAATGTGGCAAGTAATTAAAGAGATGGGAATACCAGAACACCTCATATGCCTCCTGAGAAATCTGTACATGAACCAAGAAGGAACAGTTAGGACAGAACACAGAATGACAGAGTGGTTTGGAATAGGAAAAGAAGTAAGACAAGGCTGCATTTTATCACCCTGCTTATTCAATCTATACACAGAGCACATAATGTGCAATGCAGGTGTAACCCCATTTTCAGAAAATGCACCCCCCAGTCTTTTATTTCTATCTTTCTATCCCCTTTTATTAAAGTTATTCCATTTTATTCCTCTCAAATAAACTTATTTTTCACTCACTTTATTCTGCCACACATGTTTAGAATTGATTAGGCTTATGTGTACACAAGCACCACTCTGACCATGCACCCATTCACACACGCTTGAAGGTATATACTGCAAGGGTTGACACAACAGACTTGGCCCCTTTCACTCCTATAATTTCATTGGCAGTTATACCTGGGATGTCAGATAACTTAATAAAAATGTTTTCAAATACCTGGAACTGTTCTATTCAAGATAGCATATTTCCTTTGTATAGATTATGTCCCCCAAAAAAGGACTCTAAAATATTTTAAATTTGATTTTAACATGCTCTGTTTGTATCTCAAATCAGGATCTTTTCTTGCACCTCAGCCTATCTCCTGCAAGCATCCAGGAAGGCTCAATGCCACAGGAAGCCATCACTTCACATTTTGCCTCAAGCCACCTTGATTCCTCTGTTTACTTGTTGTATTGTTTTGTTTACTCTTGCACCTGGCATGCTCATTGTTTTTGGGACGCCTCCTGTATTCAATTGTAGATAGTGCTTGGGCTGACTCAGGATAGATTAATTGCTGGGTGGGAATGGAATATTGCCAAGAGCCTCAAGCAATGCTCCTCCTCAGGGGAGTCTGAAGGATGCCCATCTTCGTCATTGGTCCTTTTGCATCCTGGATTCAAATCTGGACTTTTTGATTTGTGCCAAATTACAATCCTGGCGCCCATTGGATGTCACCTGAATGATGTCACAACCTGCATTTGCTAAACTATGAACTCTGTCATTTCCAGGGCAATTGCTCTACCCATCACCTTTTGTTCTATGTAATTGACCTGTTTTGTCTCTGTATGATTGACCTTTTAATGTAACAAAAGAGTCTGGTGCCGGGTTTTTGTTCACCATTGTAAATCTCTTGTTTTGTAAACTTGTTAGCTAGCAGTAGAACTAGTTGAGCCCCCTTGGGTGGAGGGTATAAAAATCTCCTGATAGAAAATGTCAGGAGCGCTCTCAGCACATTTGCACGCAAGACATCGGAACCAAAAAGAGCTGCTCACTTAAGGGACTTTAATAGGCAAAAAGGTTGAGACTAGGGCTTTTCCCGGCACCAGGCCAGTGACGCTTAAACCCCTTTTCAATAAACCAATTTTAATTTTTGCCTATATTAAACGCTTCCTCGTTCTTGGGAGAAGGGCTCCACCAGTGACTCGAACCGAAGTTGTAACTGTATCCAGTAGCCATTTTTCTGGTAACACAGGGATGGAGGAATCACAATATGGGATCAAAATTGCTGGGAGAAACATCAACAATTTGAGATATGCAGACGATACCACTCTAATGGCAGAAAGTGAGGAAGACCTAAAGAACCTCTTGATTGGATTGAAGGAGGAGAGTGCAAAAGCTGGCTTGAGACTCAATATCAAGAAAACCAAGATAATGGCAACAGGTCCGATCAGTCCCTGGAAAATAGATGGGGAAGAAGTAGAAGCAGTGACAGATTTTACTTTCCTGGGATCTAAGATCACTGCAGATGGCGACTGTAGCCATGCAATAAAAAGACGACTGATTATGGGGAGACAAGCTATGAGAAACCTGGGGAATATAGTGAAAAGCAGAGACATCATCTTGAAAACAAAAATTCGCATAGTTAAAGCAATGGTATTCCCAGTGGTCATGTATGGGTGTGAGAGCTGGACCATTAGGAAGGCTGAGCGCAGAAGAATAGATGTCTTTGAGATGTGGTGTTGGAGGAGAGTCCTGAGAGTCCCTTGGACAGGAAAGAGAACAAATAGGTCAATACTGGAAGAAATCAATCCTGACTGTTCATTGGAGGGACAAATAGTGAAGATGAAGCTAAAGTACTTTGGAAATCAAATGAGAAGGGAGGACTCACTTGAGAAGGCCTTGATGCTGGGAAAGGTGGAGGGCAAGAGAAGAATGGGGCGTCCAAAGATGAGATGGATAGATGGTATTGTGGACACAATGGGCACAGAGCTTGGTGGGCTGAGGAGAATGGTGGAGGATAGAGGTGCCTGAAGGAAAATGTTACATGGGGTTGCAAAGGGTTGGAATCAACTGTGCGACTGAACTACAACAACAACAAGAAAGGAGGTATAGAAATAAACCTATAATAATAATAATAATAATAATAATAATAATAATAATAATAATAATAATAATAATAATAATAATAATAATAATAATAATAATAATAATAATAATAATAAAGGTGTGACTAGAAGGTTAGGGTTTGCAGACACCATCCATCCAATGTTTATCTTAAAAATCATAATCAATTCACTTTTAGCAAAGCCTTGATGCTGGGAAAGGTGGAAGGCAAAAGAAGAAGGGGTGGACAAATATGAGATGGCTAGATGGTATTGTAGATGCAATGGGCACAAAGCTGGGTGGATTGAAGAGGATGGTGGAGGACAGTGGTACCTGGCATGCAATGGTCCATAGGGTCGCAAAGGGTCGGAATCAACTGTGCGACTGAACAACAACAAAAACTATAGCTGTTTCAAAGAACTTGTACATATCTGTATTTGTCTGAATAGTGAATAGGGGAGGGAATAGTCCCAGTTAGGAGCTTTACCACCCCAGTGTACAGCACCTGATCTTTGCCTTGTTTCCCACGTTTGCACTCATGCTATCTAGAAAAAAACAAAATGCTGCAAAAATAAAAGCCAGTTACAACAACAGCAGCAGTTATTTGTTTAGTGGTGGTGGTTGATGCTGTTACTGTTACATGACAATAACATTAACAGTTCAAGACCTAACCAAGGACCTAAGAACTGTTAAGGTAATGTTTAAATATGCAATATAGGCAGTTCATAGTAAAGTTATTTTTTGAAAAGTTAGGATATCCATGTCCAATAAATCAAACAATTCCAAATATCTCTAAAGACTCTTTTAAGTAATGCTCCAAGGGCTCTGATTACTATGGGTACAACATTACTATAGTTTTCTTTTTCCATAAATGCTCATCTTCCATTTTCAAAACATGAATTTTTTTAATTTTTTCCAGCTGTTTGTCCTCAATTGGTGCTTCCTTCACCATGTAAGGGAACTCTCTGAAGAAGATTTTTGGAATGTGTAGAGCAGGGTTTCCCAACCTAAAGCCTGTGGGCTAGATCCAGCCTCTGGCACCATTTCATGTGCCCCCACCCCTCCAAGCGCATTTGCGGAACAAAATGGCCACCCCTTTGAAGCTGTTGGGACAAAATGGCCACCTCATCGTTCAGGCATGGAAAATGGCTGTCCAGCTCTGAAAGCTGACTGAAAGAGTGTGACCCAGCCCATGGCTTGAAAATATTGGGAACCCCTGTTGTAGAGAGACATGAGTAAGACCACCATTCAGCCAGTTCCACTGATAGAAATGTTTCAGTTGACAGATAAACAGCATTGGATCCAGGGTGATGAAAGTGGAACTGGCAATGTTAGGAGATATTGATTGCCAATGTTTCCTCCTTTACTGGAGATGCTTAAGCAGAATGCAAACAGCTACAGCTGTATTCTGCATGACAACCTCTACATTGAGCTAATTTCCAAAGTCCTTCTTGACTCTATGAACCCACGATCTAGAGTGTTCTATTGCAGGCATATTAATAGCATACTTCAGGAATATGCATTACTAGTGTTTGTGTAGAGTATGAGCACTTTCTAATACTTTGAGATGACAAACTGAGCATAAAACAAATATTAATTACACAAGAGGCATAAGTACCTGAGGAAATCACTGCCCATGCTTTCTAAATGGACTTCACTGGTACATTAAAAATGCAGACAAAATAAATCTAAACTGGGGTAAAGAAAGAACAAATTATGTTCCAAAGTCTGAATTTTCCACTGGCATTTCAAACAGAACCTAACAAAGAGAGCGAAAAGGCTCCAAAGTATATTCAATCCATCCAGGCCTGTTGCTGTTAGCAAAGGAACTTTCATCTGCAGAGTCTTCCATCTTCAATGTCTTCCTTCCTCAGTTTTCTGCTATGAAGTGAAATACAGTAAGTCCTTGCCTATCCACAGCACCTTCTCTCAAAATCATTACTTCTCAAGAATACATTGCAAGAGAATGCTATTATGTGTGTCTGCAATATAGCATTTAGTTTAATTCCTAGCAAACAAGGCACAAGATTTGGTCAAACCATGGATCAGGAAATGCTCTGATAAAACTTCAACCAGTTTGGAGATTATTTGGGTCTGAATTCAAATTTTAATCCAAGTATCCAAACAGGCTTCCTGTTGACTTTAACTTCTGGTTTTTTGTGTTATTCTTTTTTTCCCCCCAGAACTGGATGAAGTTAAAATTAAACTGGAATAAAAGTGAGATGATTTTGTTTAATTAAGATAGATACAATACTGAAAGTATTAAAAATAAATTTATGATAACATTAAAAACATTTTAAGTGTTTGGGAATATATATTACAAAAAATATACAATATTTAAAAAGAATAAATTTTGATAAAAGTGGAGCATTTGGGTTTTTTCTGTCGCTTCTCTGCTGTACTTCGGCAGCTAGAGCGCAGCAGTGGGTGACTTCCTGGTTCCATGCTGGGATCGCAGGCCCAGATGTAAGCTCCACCCAGCACCGGAAGTCACCCACTGCCGAGTTCTAGCTGCCAAAATGCAGCGAGGAAGCAGCAGAAAATTCCCAAACCAGAGAAAACATGCTCCAAAAAGCCTCCCGCCACCCTGGGAAGTAGTAAAGGCTGTGCAAAAACCTGAAAAAACTGCACAATTCCCACCACCATTGTAAGTGACATATCACAACTTCCAGTGGTGGGAGGTGGTTCTGGAGGATTTGGCCCATTGCCCGGGGGTTGGGAACCTCTGATCTAGAGCAGTGATGGTGAACCTTTTAGAGACTGTGTGCACAAAGAGAGGGGTGGGGCAAACTGTGTGCTGGGGAGAAGGAGGAAGCACGCCGATCGGGCTACTGGGCATGGGGTGGGGAGAACAATGTTCGGAATGATAGCACACATGCCCACAGAAAGGGCTCTGAGTGCCCCCTCTGGCAAACATACCATAGGTTCTCCACCACTGATTTTGAGGGTCAAAATTTCCCCACAAGTGTTTTACAAATATAACAGGGGCATAAAAGTTCTTTAAACTGTGTGATATCTTTTATTAGATGTGCAATGTGTCATGGTTTCCACATGCAACCTTGTCTTGATTTTAAGGTGACATTTTATTCATGTAATATTAATACACATATTGAAAATTTTCTTAGGTTTAGAAAGCCAGTTCTCATATTAGAGCACATTGGAATGCCAGGCTGTTAGTCTGACATAACAATGATGTATAGTTAGAATAGTTGCCTCCCCAAAGGGAGGAGGGAAAAGTGAGTGTCCAGGACTGGACACATTCCAAGAAACACACCTGCAGTACCCACGAGGGAACTGAGTGACAGCTAGGTCAGCTGACTACACCACGAGGGAGATGACGTCTCCATTCCTGTCAATCAAACTAACTGCCAGGACACCTGTAGAACAAAACTTTCCCAGAGAAAGCAAAGGTGGGGGCCACATGTCAAACAGATGGCACCTGCAAACTGTTCCGTTCTCATGGGAACATAGGTGCTTTCCCATTAGATCACCACATTCCAAAGCTCTTTTTCTCTATAAAAAGGGCCCAGTTTGAGCACTCAATGGGCACTCCTGGGACAAGGGTGAAACCCTTGTCTCTCAACACATTAAACTTGATTGAGTGGGAGCTCTTGTCTGAGGGCTGCCCAAAATGACTCTTCGGAGCTAAAGCTAAGCCATGAGGGGCAGCACTGCCCCAAACTCAAGAAGTTTGAACCTGCTAGGGAGCTAGCAAGATTTTATTTCATTTATTTGTTTTATTAGCTTATGTTTTATGCAGTGTAGATTATTTTAAGATCTGTATCCAGTATTGTGTTTCCTTCAATAAATCTTCAAAAGCCAGTCATGTGTTGCTTCCCTTTGTAAAGCAGGAGAAGGAAACCCAGCAGAGCAGAAGTGACTCCAATTGTCCTCATCGCTTCAGGGAGGAGGAGTAGCTGTTGAGGATTTTAGGAATGGTTTTACTGAAAAATGACCACAGACGCCAGAATAAGTTTAGAGGCTTTATTGATTACACATCTCCTCTCTCACAGTGTCCTCAGGGAGGACGCCATTAGACTGGTGGGCCTCATGGTGAGGCGAACCTTATTTTATAACCTTCTTTCAGGGAGGAGGGGTTAGGGTGAAGGGTCAGAGGGAAGGATGAGGTCGGAGTTCAGGGGGTAGTGGTGCATTGTGGTCATTGGTGACGAAGGGCAGTGAGGCATTATTTATCTGACAAAATCCCCTTCTAATGCCTCATTGCATCTTCATCTACAGTTTTCAATTCTTCTCTCTCGATGATAAGTCCCATCTTGTTTGCAAGATATTGATGTTGGTTTGATGGGAGAGGTTTGGTTAAAATATCTGCAATTTGACTCTTGGTGTCACAGTAAGTCATTTTAATGAAGCCTTTTTCGCACATCTGCCTTATGTTGCAATACTTGATATCAACGTGCCTGGATCTGCGCCCTACCGCGTATGCTTTTGAGATTTCAATTGCGGCCTTATTATCTTCATGTATAGGGATGGGGAGAGTGGGTTCATCCCAAATTTCGGATATTAATTTATTGAACCATATCAAGTCATTCGCTGCATCGGATAGGCAAGCATATTCTGCTTCTGCTGTGGAAGTGGATACTAATTTTTGTTTCCCCGTGCACCAATATATGGGACTGCCGTTTAAAAAAATCACGTAACCGGATGTGCTTTTCCTCTCTTCACTGTCTCCAGCCCAATCTGCATCTGCGTAGCAAGATAGGGTGGGTCTCTCAGTTATTGAGGGGACAATTGACAGTATGGCGCCCTTGGTTTTCTTCAGGTACCTTAATAGTCTCTTAACTGCATTCCAGTGGTATGTCTTTGGGTTGTTCTGATGTCTCGATAAAAGGTTCACCGCTAGATTTATGTCCGGTCTGGACCAATTGGCCAGGTAGAGTAGTGACCCTATGGTAGATCTGTACAATGTGTTATCTCCAAAAATTTCATTGCAACTATACGTGTTCCTTAAAAAATCAGTTTGCATTGGTGTGTCCGAAGGGGCGGCATCAGCCATGTTGCATTTCTTCAATAGTTCAGTTATCTTGTCTTCTTGCGAAAGGGAAAAACCACCAGTTACTTCGGATATTTTGACTCCCAAGTAATTGTTTACCTTCCCTAGTAACTTCAGAGTGAATTTTTCTCGTAGATTTTGTACAAAGTAGTCACATTTGGCCTTACTCTTCCCTATGTACAGAATGTCATCAACGTACACCAGTATTTTTTCTATATCCCCTTCATTTCTCTTGATAAAAACGCATCTGTCGGCTTGGGTATGTGAGAAACCCATCTGTTCCAATGCATTAGACAAGCACTCATACCACATTTTGCCAGATTGTTTTAATCCATAAAGACTCTTGTTTAGCAGCCAGGTCCCACCTTCTCCCATCTCAATTCCCTGGGGTGCTCTGACGTATATTTTCTTGTCTAAGGCCGCGTGCAGATAGGCTGTTTGCACGTCGAACTGGTATACGTACTCTTTTCGGATTGAAGCTAAGGCTAGTGCAGCCTTCACACTTTCGGCCCTCACGGTTGGCGAATACGTGTCGGTGTAGTCATCTGGGAATCTTTGTGCGAAACCCTGTGCCACGAGCCTGGCCTTGTAAAGGACTTCGTTGTTTTCAAGGGTCTTGACCCTGAAAACCCATCTTGTGCCTATGGTTTTCTGTCCTTCTGGTGGTTCCATCGGAGTGTATACATTGAGCTCTTTGAGGCTGTCCAATTCCTTTTTCATCGCTTGCTCCCATTTTATTTGTTCTTCAATTGGTAACTTTTTCACGTCGGCGTAGTTGTCGGGTATGCCAGTCGAATCGCCTATGGACATCACGTAGTCTTCCAGGCGCTTGGGGGTTTGGCCTTTTGTAGCTCTGTTTGACTTCCTGTTTGATGCTTTGGTGGCCTCTCTTGTTCCTTGAAGTTCACTTGTGCCGTCATTTGTGTTGTTTTCTTCAATCCTACATTCTCCAGGAAGTCTTGGTGTATCTTGAGTACGCCTGTCAGTTACTACCTCATTTGAGTGTAACTTCATCCAGTTTGCATTTTCATGGAACGCGGCCGATCTGGAGATGGTTACCTTGTGATACTCATCTATGAATCTGTATGCCTTTGATCCTGGTTCATAACCAACAAATCTCAGCCTCTTCGATAGCTTGTCCCCTTTTCTCCTTAGTTGTTTTGGTATGTGGACATCGGCCATTACCCCGAAAATATGGAGGTGGGAGAGACTAGGCTTGCGCTTGTACAGCATTTCGTATGGGGTCTTCTCTACTACACTCGACCAGATCCTGTTGAGTGTGTAATTTGAATACATTAATGCTTCACCCCAGTAAGAGAACTTTAGTCCAGCATCTTCGAGTACACATCTCATCATGGTCTGTAGTACCCCATTCCTGCGTTCAGCTATTCCATTTTGAAAAGCTGAAAAAGGTGCGGTGGTGGAGTGCATCATGCCTCGGGAAGTGATCCATTCCTTGAATTCCCTTGAGAGGAATTCAGAACCCCTGTCTGTCATTATTTGTTTTATTTGTGAGTTGTGTTGCGTTTGCACCCTCTTGTAGAATTCCTTGAACTTTGCAAAGGTTTCACCTTTGTCTCTGAGCGTGTAAACAAATCCATATCTGCTGTAGTCATCGACGATGGTCAGAAAGAATTTCTTTTTGTTTATAGAGGTGGGGAGTGGCCCCACTAGGTCCATGTGTAGGAGTTGAAAAGCCTGAGATGTGCTTCTCTTCGACGTTTTTGGTCTTGGCATTTCCTTGGACTTTGAGCTTAGGCACACAGAGCACTCCAGGTATTTGTCACAGTTTTTCACCTTCAGACCTTCTGCATGCTCTTGCATTTTTTTGACGGTGGAGAAATTGGTGTGTCCTAATCTTCTGTGTAGCAGGTGGGCGCAATTGTCGTGCATGAGTTTCCCTATGGAAATGACAGTGGTGCTGTGGGGAGTTGTTGCTTTAGTATACTCGATGTCTGAATTTTCTTCCCCCTGTAGTTTTGCAACACTTGCTTCGGCGTGACTTTTGTAGATATTATGTCTATTGTTTTCCCCTTCTATTTCCTCTGTTTCTGTTCTGCATGTGCTAGCGTGATCCCTTTTACCACCTTCTCCAGTGGGCACGTAGTAGGGCAGACCGCCCACGATGATCACTTCCCCGACGTTTCCTTCTTTGTTGGTGATGGATACTCTACCTTTCTTAAAAAGCAACTCCGTGGCGGTGTCTTCACATAGCTTGAATGCAGCCAGTATGTTGTATGGAATTTCAGGGATGAATAAGACTCCATTGATTTTTCCCAAACCTGGGATGTTTATGTCTCCTTTTCCCATCACGTGAGCTTCCTTTTGATTTGCAACCTTTATTCGGAAGGATGTTTTTGTGAATGAGTCAAATAGGTCTTTGTTGCATGAAGTGTGTATGGTTGCCCCTGAGTCTATTAGCCAATATTTTTTGTTATCCAGGGCGCCTGTGGGGTATACCCTGTCTTCTGTGTTGTTTACGGAGTTGAATTCATGCTTCTGGTATCTGTGTTCCCTTCCGGGGCTGGGCGACCTATTCCGCCTGTGTTCATATTTGTATCTTGCGTTGTTTTCAGGTGTGTATTTTTCCCTTTGCGTGTGGTCTTCCTTTCCTTTTATTTTGGGGCAGTTCCGTTTGATGTGGTCCCTTGAACCACAGAAGAAACAGCCTTGTTGCTGGCTGGTTGGCTCCGTGAACTTCACCATTCTACCTGGTTTGGTGTCTCTGTGTATGATTGATCTGTCCCTCCTCATGTTATCATGTGCTATGAGTTTTCCTGCCAATGTGTCCAGTGGCATGTTTTCACAGTCTATTGCATCAAGCTGATTCAGGAAATTATTCCAGCTGGGATCCAGGGAGTTGAGTATTATGCTGATCATGCTTTTCTCAGCGATTGCTTCACCACGCTGTAACAGCTGGGATCTCATGGAGTTTAATTTTAGGAGGTGCTCACCCATAGGGGTGCCGGGTTTTAATCTCACAGAGTGGAGTTCCCTGGAGATCCGACTGGTGGTGCTTCTGTTGCTGCTGTGGAACAAGGCATTCAATTTGTTCCATATCTCAAAAACTGTCAGTTCATGGGGTATGCTTGGGAAAATGGCTGGCTCAATGGAGCTTAGGAGTAGGTGGAAGGCTTTATGGTGTTTGCGGTCTGTTTCAATGGACCACGGTTCTTCAGGAGGGTCTAGGATAAAGTACAGTGCATTATGACCCATCAGCAGAATTTGAAATCGTTGTGCCCACTCTGGCAGATTTTCCCCAGTAACACTTAATTTTGGGAAGTCATTGGGCAGGTTGGTTTGCTGGTTGGAGTTATCCTTGGATTTGGTCTGTTGTTCTAGGTGTCCCTTTTGGTACTGAAAAGGGCAGAAAGGCATAGGTATGCAAGCGGCCGCCTTTGGGTTTCCCATTGGTCCTTTTTGTCTGTAGGTTGCTGTTGGAGTTGATTGCGCATGCGCGGCCCAACGTGCGTGCGTGAGGTTTATTTTGCTCAGCTCTTCATTGGGAAAGTACCTCTGCTCTCCTGGTCTAGGGCCCGAGTGGCTGGGTAAAAGGTGGTGGCTAATGGATGGTCCTCGGGGCTTGAAAAATGGTGGCAGTGTTCTCTCTTGGTATGGTCGGGGGTGCCCACGCTCCGGGGTTCATTTTCGGGAGCCTTTGGGAGTGAGTAAGTTGGTGCGCAGTAAGGTAGTATTGGGTTGTTCGGAATGCCTCTGTCTTCCGATGGGGGCCATGGGGGTGCCTGTCCCTGGCTGGATCTATGGCTCATATGTTGAGGGCTGCTGCGCTGTGGGGTTCTTTGTGGGGGGTTGTTTTCATGTAGAGAGTTTATGCGTGGAGGGCCGAGGACAGCTGAAAGTATTTCTATGGCTTTTGAAACTTCTGCTTCTGGGTAGGGTCCTCTATGATCTCTGTAATATTTCTCTTGTCTGGCTTTATACAGTTCCCAGAGATCATTTCTTATTTCCTCCACTTCATTTTCTTCGCTATTGCTGGGTTCCCCTTCTGTGCTCTGTTGCCGCGAGGGGGAGGGGGTCTGCCCTTGGCTCTGGGATTTCCCCTCCCTCCCGGCTAGGCTGTTTTGGAGTCCGACAGCAATTTCCATTGGTTGCTTGGATTCCATTGTTGTCCCGTCGCTTCCCCTCCTGGGGTGGCTTACCGTAGTTCCTCTTTGGATCTCTGTCTCAATCTGGTCATCTCCGAGCAGGCTCTCTCCCCCATCCTCTCCTTCGCTTTGAGTTAGATGGGCGCTGATTTGCGTGTGTTGTTGGAGAGAAAGCTCTCGGATGCTTTCCTCCACTTCGGCAAGTTTTATTCGAATTTCCTCAGTCATTCTTTGGACCAGGTCGCCCCCTCCTGTTGCTTCGTCAAGATTCTTTTTTGACCTCTTTATTCTGGGCATTTTGTATTTTTGTACGTTTTGTGGTTTATTCAGCAAACCATCCTCTTGCTACCATTTGTTGAGGATTTTAGGAATGGTTTTACTGAAAAATGACCACAGACGCCAGAATAAGTTTAGAGGCTTTATTGATTACACATCTCCTCTCTCACAGTGTCCTCAGGGAGGACGCCATTAGACTGGTGGGCCTCATGGTGAGGCGAACCTTATTTTATAACCTTCTTTCAGGGAGGAGGGGTTAGGGTGAAGGGTCAGAGGGAAGGATGAGGTCGGAGTTCAGGGGGTAGTGGTGCATTGTGGTCATTGGTGACGAAGGGCAGTGAGGCATTATTTATCTGACAGTAGCAGTGGTAAAAAGCTTAGCTTCTGCCAAGAGATCAATATTACCTGCCATATGCAGAAGGCTACTCTTTCCCTGACCCCAGCGAATTGGGCTAGGGCGAGGAGTGCTCATTAAGGTAGCAGGACGCTGGACTGAAGGTCCGCCCTGCCGGGTGTTCCCAAGAAAAATATTCTGGGTGCCCAACATAGCCTTTGTGATGCACGTTCCTCCCCCTACATCCCTGATACAATGCATGTTGGCTCCTTACTAATTTTTTCTATGAGTAGAACAATAATAGCACTGGTTCTTTGTAGAATCATTCTTATCATAATCTCAATGTATAAAAACAATGGGTGTCACCTATATGTTTTTATACATAGATCCATTAGCCAGTATCCTGTTGGCCAGGCACATAATTAACATTGCAGAAACAGTTGCACAGAATTAGTCACATGTACAGAAATCCTCAACAGACTGGCCAGTGACATCAGCAAGATGTATGGTAATCATGCCTGGTTTAAATCCCACCAGTTTCAGTGAGTCAGCTCTAAAGATGACTAAAGCTAGAATCAAGTCAGCATTATTTTGCTTCCCAAAATAGCTTTATAGTGGAATTGGGAAATGAGACTAAAAAAATCCACATAATCAGATGCTTAAATTATAATTTAATAATGGACTATTAAATGTCAATTAAAGTAGAGTCCTCTTGCATCTTGATTTTACAACAAATGAAAATATGCAATAAAATAGCAAGGAGATGAGCAAATACACTTACGTTTCAACAAAGTGGCTGCAAGTTACTCCCTATTATAATGTGCTTCAATGCCACTAAACTCTGCCCATCTGCTCAGAATTATTGCCTTGCTGTAGTTCATTTTCTTCTTTTTAAATAAGGAGTATAACATATTTAATTCAACATTAATGATCCAAAGTAAATTTCTAGATGTATCTTTCACCTGAACAAAAAAAAAGTACCAGTGTTGTCTCTAGGCAGAATCACTCTGCTGTTTTATCTCCCTTTTCACAGTTGTACTTTTTAAAAAAATTATGTTAAACAGTACCATACATCTGTGACTGTGCTGGAAATTGTACTAGAAAGGCTTTGTCAGGTATTCAAAAGCTCTGCTCTATTACTTTTCCTCAGAATTTAAAAAAAGTTATGGTTTTGGCATCAGCAGTTTTAAGGCAATTGTCTTTCAAGATTAGGGTTGCCATATGCCCTGGAAAACCAGAATTGTCCCAGTTTCAAGGTCAGAAAAATTGTTCAATTAAAAACATGTTAAAGTCCTGGATTTTTGAAACTTACTGATTGTGTATTATAACACAACATTAAAATAAATTTGAACTCTCACCATCAAACAAGCGATTTCCTGCCACATTGGAGTTGTAGTATACCTGGAGACAAATCTTAATGTCCTTGCCTCACACCACTTCCTCATAAGTGTGACGAGTGTGTTTCCTGGAACTGAGGACAATAAGAGTTGACCGTGACACGACTTCTCAGAAGTACAACAGATCATCTTATAGTAAGAATTAACTGTTGTAAATAAATTCATTTATGTATTGATATATTTAATGTGTAAGTGTTTTATAGCGGTCATTACATTGTATTTTTGTTTTTTAAAAAGGCTATTTTGTATATAACCCACTCATTTTCATCAAGTATACTTCTGACTCGGTTTTGTGGGAGAGAATTATGGCAACTCTAATCAAGATGGCATCCCTTGTTGCCATTATGTGAGCTGGGATAGCTAGTGAATAATCGGCTCTTCGATATGATGAACCATTTCTACAATTTGATAAAGATGAAGTTACCATCTTTCCTGACATCTCCTTTCTACCTAAGATAATCACTAAGTTTCGCCTATACCTTTACCAACAAATTGCTTGGAAAGAACTTCACATTTCCTTGGAGTTAGAGAGAGCCTTTGCCTTCTACTTGCCCATGCTTGCTGATGGATTCTGGAGATTCTAGTCTACAAAGGATCTTTTTCAAGGTTGGGAGAAAATATATTGCAGAAGATTGTTAAGATTAGGAAATCATAAATGGCGCAAGAAGGGACCATTCATTATGGGAGGTGAGATTCAATGAGAACTTCACAAACTAGAACATTTTGATAACCACCCTAACAGTTTGCATTTTTACTCAAGTGTGACTGTAACCTAATGAAGTTCTGTTCCAGGCAGCATCACTGCAGTATGGTCGACAGCTTAGCATCTCCTGGGGGAGTGGTTCTGCTGTGGTCCCTGAGGTGGACAATTTCCTTTCTTCTAAGACCAGAGTAATAGATTCTGACTCAGTGTCTCTTGTTCCAGTATAAACTCTACAGAGAGCCATAATCAAATCCAGCCATTCCACGTGGTTGTAAAAAACTGGAATGAATTCAATTTGATTTCTGCTGTGGCAAGCAGCTTCATTGTTTAAACGGCTGTCAGTATTTTAGCATTTTATTTTTCTTGCTGGTTTTTCAGTATTGTATTTTGCTGTTGATTTTCACATGAACTGCTCAAGTAGGCTTTATTTTGAGAACCAGCATGAAAATATTGTAATAAATTAAATGAAATAAACTTGATCCAGGTTTCAATTTTCCAGCAGCATCTACAACACATCTTCTGATGTTCATAAACTGAAATTTTGTACAGAGTCCCACTGACTTCAGTTTAATTTATTTCTGTTTAACAGATGCCCAGGGTCAAGCTGGAAAACTGCTGTGGAACTTAGCAGTTTAATCTTATTGACAACATCACATCCACATTTGGTGCATTTTTATTCAAATAACCTTTATTGGCTTTAGAACCAGCACTACAGTGTCAAGAACATTGCAGGCAGTTGATACAACAAGGTGAGGTACAAATAAAATCATGGAGAACCTGGGATCAACTGCTCTTACCGCTAGAGTGGAGTTTAGAAGCACACATTAAAAAATAGCCACTCTATACATAAAGTCAGTAGAATCATTGTTTAAAAGAAGCACCACAAGTGCAAGTGGTATGAAAGGTGGTTTAAAACAAAAAGGAGCAGCATAACCAAAACATGTAAAATCAAGAATCATCAACTCCCACCGAATTGTCGAGATCGGATGGCACTTGACAGAAAGGCAGCCACTTGGTCCAAGTAAACAGTGGAGCCATTGTTCAAGAGAAGCAGCAATCTAGAGAAGTCTAAGAGTCCACTAAATTTAGTCAAAATGGGGTCTAGGTAGTTAAGATGGATTTCCTTGTAAAATGGGCAGTGGAAGAGAACATGGACGACTGATTCATTATGGTATGGGTGGGGAGGCTATACTGTAAGATGTGTGACAAATAATGAAATACCCACTGCTTTTAAAATCAGTTAACTGAACTTTGAATTTCCCAAGAATTATATGTCTCAGCATTAATAAGGACTTCTGCGTAGTAAGTAAAGGAATAAGTGATTTTTACCAATAAAGACCATTATACTGACATTTATCTGTGTAAGTCCAGAGGCTCATGACTAGGCCACCTAAATGAAAGTATACACCTAAATGAAAGTATACAGCAGCTAAAGCCAGCCAAACAATTTGGGACATTCCAATTCCAAAAACAATTGGCTTGAAAAATTGATCTGGGACAATAGAGGAAGAGCAACAAGAGCTGTAGGTGAAAATGAGAAAACCCAAAAATCATATTTTTGTCTTTTTCCATTGTGAGCATCCATCAGATCTTGCCACCTTTGACAAACAGAAGTGGGTGTGCAGTTTACAGGAGGTCAGGTATTGATTCAACACTGCTTGTAAATGTTCTCGCCACAGCACTAGTCAATATTGAATTGAAATTTATTCTTATATACCGCTTTCCTCGTCCAGCAGACAACCCAAAGCGGTTCACAATGCATAACATACAGAAATACAATATAGCACCAATACAAAGCAAAATACAATTTCACAAGCAAAACTACAATGCAAAATTACACAACAGTACATGGTTTTACACCAACTACAATACAAAAATGCAATAAATACAAATCAGCTAGAACCACCCACAAATTCCCATGCCTTCAGAGACCCTCGAAGGGGGAGGGCAGGGCCTGGAAGCATCTTCGCCCCTAGCGGGGCCAGGTGTGCGGCGATGGCATTCCGCTGGGCGTCCCCCTCGCCTTTTAAGTCCTAGGGCTTATCTGTTAAATGTGTAGAATATTGTACTTTATGTATTGGAACAAGATAATAGTTTGAAACAATTTAAGCACATTAAAGTGTGAGATAAACACAGATTATATTTTAACTTCTAAAATATACTTTTGATTACCAATTTCAAAAGGAAAAAAAAGACAGGTCTATTAAATGCTGTTTAGTTTTCTACCTTCAAATTTGCATGAAAGTGGAACACGTGTAAGGTGAAACAGCCATTCAGGAAATCAGAGAGAATAATGGGAAAAGGGCATGGAAACATTCCGGAACAACAGAGAACAAGATACTGGTCCAATGAAACATTTGGACCAACAGAATTCTTAAATAAATTGTATGCAAGACATGGATTCCAAATCCATCCTAACACAGCACATCTGTTGGATTCCAATGGCATTAGCTGCATTGAACTGAGTACTTTGTGTATGCTAAAAGTTCAGGTATAGAAAATAGTTTCCTCAACAGATCATGCTCCAAATAAACCCAATTCCTCTTTAATTAGCCATCTTTCCACTGCAGAGGGGTTGAGCTTGCCATTGCTTTCTGTGGAGTATCTGTCAATATTGAACTTTGCTCTACTTTTACATTTGGTGTTTTTCATTCAAATCTCATGGAATGTTCAAGTGTCCTGCTTTTCCAGTCTTGAACATCAGACCTGCCAGTGAAATGTGCTGAGCCAAAGATAAGAATGTAAAATGAACATAAATGTGGGAAATGAAAATTAATGTACCTGGGTGGTCCCTCCCATTCCTTTCTGTTTTGTTTCTCTTTTGCATTTGTTTTATTACTGGCATGATTAGAAAAGCACCTGTGAACGTGGTTTTAATTTAATTTAATTTAATTTTCATGCTTATATGCTGCCCACTCAGGAAACTTGACCCGACTCAGGGCGGGTCACATGGCAGTCAAGTAAAAAACAGTAAATACACAGTCATAATATATTTTAAAAAAACAGATAAAAAACACCCCCATTAAAACCCATCCACCCCATTCATAAAAAGAGGGAGGATCTTGATTATTATGCAAGCCAGCACGTGGGTTATGGGAGTGTATTTGTGTTTTTAAAAAAGGAATTTTAAAAAATGAAATGAATGTGTGCATATACATTGCTGAATTGGTTTAAATGTAAAATCAGTGGGGTACATCTATTTCTTATTCAATTTAGCAAAAAAGTGAGGACTCCAGATTCATATTCCCATGCTCAATTTTTCTATTTGTTACTGCGGACAGTAGAAACTACTTCAGGGAATTCAGGTTACCCTCTTGAGGTATGATCATATGAAGAAATACATTGCATTGCAGGCGCAACCCCCCCCCCCCCCGATAAAGACACAGTCACCGGTATTGGATTTAAAGCATTGGGCCACTTTTATTGAATAATGCCCTAGTCTGAATTATAACTTTCAATTGGTGTTTCATCCAATTGTAAATATTTAAGGCAAGCAGGCCGCAGTAGCACTGGTAAGGTCCCACCCAAATTGCCAATGGCAATTGGCTGTCATGTATCAATTTGTATCAATTTGTTTGTTGTCACAAACAAATTGTTGACCGAAGTCAATATGCTATCTATTGACCCCACCCTCTGACGTGTATCCGTTAATATATCAAGGTGATGCAGGCTGTCAAGCTGCTAGCATCACCCCGTTCATGGTTCGCCCTTGACCGGCCAAGCCTGTTTCCCCTGTACCTATCTTCATGTTGGCCAATCAATTGCGAACCTGCCGGATACCTATGGGTCATCAATTTTACCTTACCAGTGCTACCCGCCACACGGGGAGGCGTCCATGATGACTCACCGCCTTCCCTCCCAGACCGACAATTCGGTCACCAGGCCCGCTTGTACATCATCCAAAAAGAGGTCCAAACCTCTTGCTGACAGGTGAACCCCATCTCCAGAATACAGGCTGTAGTCCTGTAACCCTATCCCTGGATGACGAATGGCTGTTCCCAAACCATTCTCAGTAAGAAACCGGGCAACAGCCCTGTTCACTGACCGCTGGGCATGGTCCAAACCACAAGGATCAAGTCCTCCCCTATAGTGGTGTCTCGGTATGATGTCTGAACATAGCAACCGCGTGTGCAGCCATAAATGATGGAGAACCGCCAGGTCGCTATGCACCAATGTTTTTAAGGCAAGGCTGGTGATCTGTGCAAGATTGTTGCCTCCAAGGTGTATAATTAAAACATCCGGAGGACCGGTGTCCCTAATGGACATCAGGAATGGTAACAGTTCCCGCCACCTCATGCTGCGCACACCATACTACTGCATACGTGCGGTTGCACGTAGCCCGAGATGGGGTCCCCATTCTGATGAAGCCGCATACTGTGCCGCCCAGTGCACATAACTGTGGCCCACCAGCCACACTGCCACCGGTGTGTGGAAACACACAGGGTCTCTAAGAAAAGAAAAGAAAGTGAGGGCGTGTAAGGCACTCATGCAGTGAGAGGACGAACATACGGAGAGAAACTCGCAGATCCCCACCTGCCCATCCAATATATGTCAGTCTCTGAATACCCAAATGCAGCCGCAGATGATGCGGCGGCGATTCGAAATGAATGGATACCATAACGAGCCCTGGGGACCCCCAAACTGCGCAGTACCGTCCCAGTAACCCTCCGGAATTGGAATTTTGTAAGTGGAGACTCATCCTGGTGGCAAAACATCAGGCCAGGGCATGAACCACGCGCTGCCACAAATGCATGTAGGGCACCAACCGGACAGATATCAGCAAATGTACATCGTAGAAGCATCACGCTACTACCCTTCCCCTGCTGATCGGCCTTTGAGGAGCAAATCCTCAACTGAGCCCACTCCTGGTTGAGAGAAACATCTTCCAGTTCCAGTGCCCTACGGGACATGTACCCTTTTGAAAGTGGGACCAGCTCACTGATTCTCAGAGCCCCAAAGAAAGCCATGGTGGTAGCTGCATGGAAAAGAGACTCCTCATACCAATCATAGCACAGGCTATGCCAACCTCTGGCCAGGTTTGCCAGAAGAAAAGGGGAAACAGGCTGACGTGTGTCCAGGTGGCAGCCGGGTTCACGTGTCCAACCTTCCAATACATGACGTATTCGGAAGTCACAATGTAATCAGCATAACCCCGTGCCTTAGCCACAAATGGCAAGGTGGAGAGCCTGGTGGCAATGGTGCATGGGGCTAGACCTTGATCATGAAGGTGCACCATATACTGCAAAACATGGTAAACAGGGATCGGCCACATGTTAGGCAGTTGCACTTCCCTACAGAAAGTACTAAATTGGAGAAACATGTACAGATATGCCTTACGCGTGTGCAGGGCCAAAGACATGCCAATCGCCCGGTTCACTTCTCCTCGCCAAAGGTCCACATCTCAGTCGGAAGTGGAGAGGGAAGTTCCTCTGGGTCTGGTGCCAAGGCACGGAACCGGGAGATCTGCAGGCGGGATAAAGCGTCAGCAATATCGTTGTTAATGTCCGGCACATGTCTAGCCTTGAAGAGCACATTAAGGCGCAGGGACCTGAGGACAAACTGCCTAACCAAGGCCATGACCCGGGGGAATCTGGATGTTTGGGCATTGACAATATGCACTACAGCAGCATTGTCACACCAAAAGTGAACTACGGAATTAGCCCACATGTCCCCCCAGAGCATGAGCGCACCCAGGATTGGAAAAACTCCAGGAATGTGAGATCACGTAGGCGCTCAGTACCTTGCTATTCCTGGGGCCACCTACCATAGGCCCACCTGCCATTAAAATAAATCCCATATCCAAGAGATCCCGAGGCATCCGACTTGAAAATGGGGTGTAGCAATCTGCTCTGTCCTCCAAAAAGAAACCCAATTGAAGACCTCAGGAATGTGAGCCAGACCAATAGGTCAGCCCGCATACCCCGCATAAGTTGGACCCTGTGATGCTTCTTGGAAAGACCCACCATGGCATCACACGGGGGGGGGGCAGGGCATGGTCCTCCGACTGGGCATGGGGGCCAGTGCCTGACTGCTCTCATTGGTGGCAGGGGACACTAAGGCGAACCAGGTGGGGGGTCGGGCGAGCCCATCCCCTAGCGCGGGGCCACGCGGCCGCCGCACACTTCCTCTTGGGTGGCATGGCCACCTACAATGATGGTGTCCCGAGGGGGACACAGAAACGACCAGCGGAGCGGATTCCCCTGCTCCGTAGGTCGCAAATCAGTCAAAAAGTTAAAGGCAGATCGATTCCTTGCTCACGAGCAAGGAAAAGAGGGAAAAGAGCAGCGGAGCAAACTTCTCCGCTCCGTTGCTCTGTAAAATGGCGGTGAGCTGCCTCGTGCCCACCCCTTTTATAAAGGGATGGCCATGCCCCTAACTACCCGGATGTCTGCGTACGGGGTGGGGGAGCCTGCAAAGAGCGCGGTGGCCATGTTGGCACCGTGCTTGCCTTTTGGAGCAGTCTGGGCTGATCTTTTCCCCAGTGTGAACACACAATGTATGCAGAAATGCAGTCCAGCCTGATTCCAATCCATGCCAAAATTGGATCTGTTGGATCCAGCTGTACGATTATTATTATTATTATTATTATTATTATTATTATTATTATTATTATTATTATTATTATTATTATTATTATTATTATTATTATCATCATCATCATCATCATCATCATCATCATCATCATCATCGCCGCCATTGTTGCTGTTGTTGTTGTCATTGTCGTTGCCGTTGTTGTTTGTGGGGGTGGCTGAAATGATTCCTCAATAGACAAAAGGGTTACCGTACTTTAGTGGTGATTGCTCTCATTAAAGCAACACTTTCCAGCATGATCAAGACAGCTTATTGCCAAGATGCAGAACTGAAGGTTGATTTGTAAATTCACCAAGAAAGAGCTGATTCCCTCAACCAATTTCTTTAGTCTTTGCAAAATATTGTTTTCTTCAGAATTTCATTCATTTCATTTATTCAATTTATACCCCGCCCTACTCAGCCAGGGCTGACTCAGGGAGGCTTACAACAGGTAAATCAAATACAGTATAACAAATGAAATACAATATAACAATATAAACAACACACAAAATACAATAGCATACAATTGCAAATTACAAGTTACAAAATTACAAATCAGTACAAAATAAATATACCATGGTATCACAACATAACAGAGCAAAGCTTAACGTACTTAACAATGTACCAACCCCCCAACCCCCAAATCTTGGGTGATCTGGCCAAACAAGAAATATCAGAGCCAACTCAAATACTGTCCAGTCTTCTGTTGTCATAAATTTACATGGATTAAGATGATTATATAATTAAATTAAATTTAAATTACTTACAAGTTACCTGAACCCCATTTAGGTTCTGCCTCAGGCATCTTTTTTTTAGAATCATAGACTAATCTTAGAATAGCTGAGTTGGAAGGGCCCTACAAGATGATCAAGTCCAGCCACTCAATGCAGGAATCTAAATCAAAGACAATCTGGCACTTGGTTGTCCAACTTTCTTTTGAGTGCCTCCAGTGCTGGAATGCTCACTATCTCGTGAGGTAATTGGTTCCATTGTCACACTGCTCTAACAATTACAATAATAGTTCCTGATATTCAGCCTATCTCAGGCTTTCTGTAGTTTCAGCACATTATTTCATGCCCTGCACCCTGGGATGATCAATACCCTGCTACTCCTGTTAATGAATATCTTTTAAGTATTTGAAAAGTACCATCATATCCCCTTCTCAGTCTTCTTTTATCAAGGCTAAATACACCCAGTTTTCACCCTCCCAATCATTTTTGATTCTCTCCTTTGAACTTGTTCCAGTTTGTTGGCATCATTTGTGATGTCCAGACCTGGACACAGTACTCTAGATATGACCTGACTAGTGCCAATTTTCCAATTCATTTCACAATGGGAGGGGGCTTTTAATTTCCCAAACTCACTTTCAGTGGTTCTGATCCTGTAGTGTTGATTTGGCAGCAATGTGTGAGTGATTAAATACAGCCTTCCGCTTCCAAAGAGTCCCTCAGGGCAAGAGGTGGGGCATATCAAACATTGTAACCTAAAATGGGGATAGGAAATTTTAAATTAATTTAAATTAATGATGATACCAGCTACCTCCACTGCAATATTTTATGCCAACAGGATTTTACCTATTGACTTCGAAATGAAATTTGATACAAATATTTCACAGCTGATCATTTTTGTTGAACAGGGTGCAAATGGCAAATGGATCTGAGAGAACTTCAAATTGAACATGGATTATATACAATTATTAACCTTCCAAAGAATTAAAGAAACAATCCTAGCATGTACTCTTTTAAATATCAGACCTGCCTCCTGTCCATGATTAAACTACAAAATCAACTGGGGAGGGGAGGGGGGGGAAGGCTGGCCTTTTTCTTAGAGGTCTTGGGATCTTTTAAAGAATGCTCAGAAGCATGACTTGTCATTTTCATCATCATCATCATCATCATCATCATCATCATCATCATCATCATCATCATCATCATCATCATTATTATTATTATTATTATTATTATTATTATTATTATTATTATTATTATTATTATTATTATTATTATTATTATTATTATTATTATTATTATTATTATTATTATTATTATTATTAAAAATCTTGTCAGAAGTTCAATTTACATCCAAATAACTATCAGTATTTTTAGTGATAATCTACTATTATACAAGAAAATTCATGTCAGTCTGTTGTAAATACTAGAAAGAACCAAATGGTGTGTACATCATTGACTGTTTAATCTTTTAATATAAATTTAAATTAAATTAAATCAATTTCAGTGTTTGAAGCCTTAAAGCACAGTTTTCAATCATGAGGTAGTAAACTAGCCTAGATCCACATTTGATACAAACCCACAGGAGCCCTTAAGCAAGTCAGTTGATAGGCAGTAATATATGGCCTCTTGCTGTGAGGCAGCCACATTCATAAGCAGTTAAATCCCTTCCTCTGGGGTCTGTACAGGTATCCCATGATGCACCGAGGAATGTTAACGGCTATGGCTTCACTAAGAAGAGCAGATTCTATGCTGACAGCTATGTACTTTTGTTTCACAACTTTGGTGTAAAGATATAGATGGTGCCCTGTTCCATCCTCACATGCTAAATGAGAATGAGGGAGAAAATTTAAAATATTGAGATATTTTTGTTGTTCTTTGACAAATTTGTACATTTGTAAAAACAGCTTTGAGCATTTATGTAACTGCAGAACTAAAAGCCACAATAAGTGGTGCCTTGCTACACACTGTGTTAAAAGCAGAAGTGATGGATACATTGTTTTAGTCTGTGAGAAATTGGTATGCTCTTTTTGTGTTTGCTCTGTATATCAGACTTACAAAAAGAAAAGATACTAGAGATGTTTTGTGCAAATTAGACAAAAGCACAAAGAAAAATATATTTCATGGCCTACTCTCATTGGTGAGATTTCTCCTGAAGATTTCAGAATCCATGACATTCTATCTCACCATTTTGAGACATTCGTATGATATTGTTTTCATAATTCTACTTTAATGTACTGTATCATTTTAATAGCCACTATAGTCTATACAATTGCACATCTGTTCACGAGTTATTGTTATAGGCATACCTTAGTTGTATTAGTAATTTATTCACAGATATAGATTGAGTATTTTTAAAGGTACATATTTACCAGCTGTGATGTCAGTATTAATGTACTTTTGCTATTTTAGAAGTAAACTACCTTTGTGTCTTTGTTCTAAGTGTTAATGGACTCCCTGTTAGTTTTTCAGAGCTAAAATATGTTGTGTTTGTCACTGCCACAATTAACAGGGAAAGTCAATAGAAGTTGTTTTAACACAGCTGTTACTCTTCGAAAAAATACACATGGTGCTATAGTTCTGGATTTTTCAGTTTTTAGCAATACAGATTTAACAGAAAATAATTCTTTTAGACAGAAATTCAGCACAGAGACTCACGACCCTACACCTCACTAACAAGGAAGCTCTAAATATGTGGAAGCATAAAAATGAAACAGATTTTGTTTCTCTACTTCTACAATGGAGTTAAATTTTTGGCATGATGCAGCAAGTTAGTCTCGTTGGCAGCCTTATAACAGGAAAAAGCTCTTTCTGTGTGCTACCTGAGTTTTCTCATACTGATGGCATGATTACAAACCCAGTTGTTGTGTATCATAATCCTATATCATAGTTGTAGCTCACAGCCGTGGTATATGTTCTAACTTGCTGGCAATTTACTGTTTAAGTCTGTTTGTTTATATATTCTTGAGTGTACTTTCTCACAAAAAAATCATTGCAAAACGTACACTTGGTACTGTCTCTCTCTCTGTATGTGTGTGTTTGATATGATATAGGGATATGATGTGGAGACTGCTTTCTGATTTGCACATTAGTCTAGGAGGAGCAGATGAAGTCAGTTTGCTTTGCTATCCTGATTTAAGAAAACCTCAAATATCCATCTCAAAGATATGTCCAGTAGTGGACCAAGAAATCAAAAAGTACTGAGACATTGTTACTTGCTGGGCCTCTTCCATGGTCACCAAGGACAGAAAAAATTTCAGACAACTTGGCTTTGCTGAAGAAAAGGTACAATCTGCCCCCAAACAGTCTCTCATATGCCTCGGTTAATGCCCATTGTGGGTAACGTATTCTGTCAATGCCACCCACCAGTTAAATAGTCCATTCCCCACCTTTCCTCCACAGGTTCTCAAAACCAGCAGACATGCCAGTGACAAATGGGGTACTTACAGTGGTGGGCTCAAAAAAAATTACTACCACACAGTGGGCATGGTATGGTGGGTGTGGCCAGGGGGAAAGCCCTGTGTTACACCCACATTAGGAATACTTTATTTCAAAACGTGGATGGGCAGGGCCAGCCAGAATTTCTGTTATCAGTTCTGGCGAACTGGTGCAAACCTGCTGATGCCCACCACTGGGTACTCAGAGTGACACTATATATCCATGGAGACTTTAGGAACACATGAATAGGACTTGGCAGTCTCTTTTCACTAGTTCTTCTGACAGTCCTGCTCCCCCCAGTTGGACTGCTTCTGGGGCTTCTTCTCACAGGCTTGTTGATGGGCCTCCTGCCATCAGCCGCACCTACTGCCTGTCTAGTGGTCCTCTTTGGTGATCCAGCCTCACTCTGGAGGACATTTGTCCTCTCCAATGCCAACCCCATCCCAGTTCCATGTTTATTCATTCAGCTCATGTCCCAACACCAATTCCTTTTTCTAAGGCCCTCTTGTGCCTCTTCCAGCACAGCTGTCCCTTCATCCAAAGGATCTTCCAGCCTTGTGGCTAAATGTCCCAATTCAAACTCCACTAAGTCTGGACTCCTAGATTGGGGCTTCCATGGAGTAATGGGTCACCTCTCTCCTGTAGTGCTGGATCCCAGACATTTCTAAAGGATTCTATACAGAGCTAGGAAAACATACTTTTTGGGCCCCCAAAAAATGACTAGGAGCCTTCCCAGGACAGCTTTGAAGACATATTCTGAGCACTGTTGTTTTTTGTTTTGCCTCTCAAAAAATTTTCTTGCCAATAATTATTTATTTACTACCAGGGGGTTCCCGCTTCACTGGGTAGTGGATACTTTCCAGTGCTCTAGGCAGCGGCCGCCTATGGTGACCCTGCCTTGAACGGCGGCCTTGGCACCCAGGGGCGTTGAGCTCCCCCACCCTAGCAGCTATGCCCATCCCCCTTCCCACCCACCCCCATGGTCCCAGCACAATTTTCCCCCACCCCCTAACACCCCATCACCCCGCCTGTGTATCGCCCTCCTTTGCTTGGCTGTTCGCTCGGCGCCCACTCATTCTCCGCAGCCACTGCTCATCCTCCTTCTTTTCCACCACTGCTTGTCTGCTGCTGCTGCCACTCATCCTCTTCCTCCTCCATTGCCACCCGTCGTCATTGTCATCCTCCTCCTCCTCCACTGCCGCTCATCCTCTGCTGCCGCTGTTCCTCCTCCACCACCGCTGCTCTTCCTCCTCCTCCTCCACCACTCTCTGTTGCACAGGGTGAAGTGCTGGCTCTTCCAGGCTGCACGCGCAGCTGGCGTGGCGGCCTGCAGAAGTGCCTGCTCTTCCTGGCTGTGCGCACAGTCATGGGGGAGGCATTTGGCTGGCATGCCTGCACAGTCGTGTATTTCTGCACAGAACATGCCGGCGGCTGGGGGTGCCCCCCTCGCATCCCCCTCTCTGGTGATGGAACCCATGGTGAGCTGTTGGTACCCCTTGCTGACCCAGTTTAAGGGGCAAGATAAGTAATTGGTATGGTTCTAGGGGGTGGGTGGCCTGGTGTCGGAGCGTATATATGTCCCACGGGGGGACACCTTGAGTTTATATATTATTTATTTATTTATTTATTTATTAGTCACATTCGTATTGCTGCCCACTCAGCAAGGGACTCTAGATGATGTACAACAATTACATCGTGAACTACTTAAATCCCACTAGAGAACTATAAAAAATTTAACTATAAAAAACGTAAACACCTCCAGATTGGATTATTGTAACACGCTCTACATGGGGCTGCCCTTGACGACCATTCAGAGGCTGCAGCTGGTCCAGAATGTGGCTGCCTGGGTGGTGATGGGACATAGGCACTATGCTCATGTTTCACTGCTGCTCCGGGAGCTGCACTGGTTACCGGTGTGCCTCTGGGTTCAATTCAAGGTGCTGGTTTTGACCTTTAAAGCCCTACATGGCAGTGGACTGGGTTACTTAGATAGATAGATAGATAGTTAGATAGATAGATAGATAGATAGATAGATAGATAGATAGATAGATGATAGATAGATAGATAGATAGATAGATCTTTATTGTCATTGTCCTGCACAGAACAATGAGATTGGGGGGGGGACACTTAACAACCCAACAAAACCTAAACAAAATACAACTATACAAAATTATCAACACATTTAACCCCTAAAAGCTCTAAAACTCTAAAACTCTAAAACCCTAAAAACTCTAAAAACTATATACAGAAGCTCCCTCATAGACTGCATTGCACTGCATTCAAAGCCAGAACCACTTTTGGGTAGAAACTATTTCCCAAGCGGCTGGTCCTGGTCTTTATGACCCTATACCTATAAGGGACTGTGTCACCCCAAGATATTCTGCCCATCATACTAGGGCGGACAGGAGTGGCTCAATGGTGGTCCTGCCTACTAAAGAGGCACATATGGCAGGAATGAGAAGAAGAGCCTTTTCAGTGTCTGCCCCGGCCCTGTGGAACCTCTTACCACCTGAAATGCACCTCCAGACAGAGCTACTCCCTTTTCGGAGGATGCTTAAGACCTGGATGTGCCAGATGGCATGGGGCCCGACAGTTGTGATGGCCCAGTCCCATTGGCTGGTATGAAGGCCATCCCATAGCACACTTATTTAATTATTTATTATTTATGTTGTTAAATTTCTATAACACCCACTCGACCAAGGCCGACTCAGGGCGGTTCACAATCATAGATAAAACAGATTAAAAAAAGATAAAAACATACAGAATTAAAAACTCACCCCCTAAAAAGGGGTGCAGATACCAATGGAATCATGGGGGAAGGCATACTCCTCTATATCAACCACCCAATGGAAGCCTCCCCTCTAGCTGCACCCCAAACTTGGCCTGCCAGCCAGGTTTTTAGTTCTTTCCTAAAGGGCAACAACTCCATCTGGAGGTGCAGTTCTACAGGCAGGAGGTTCCAAAGGGCCGGTGCGGACACAGAGAAGGCCCTCCTCCTTGTGCCAGAGAGGAGAGCCCCCCCCCCCTCTGGCTGATGGCACAATTAGAGAGCCCCCTCCGGTCCGCTCTGGTTGGATGGACAGACGTCCTTAGAGCGATGCGGTCTCTTAGGTAACCTGGCCCACTACCATATAGAGCTTTAATGGTCAAAACCAGCACCTTGAATTGCACCCGGAGGCAAACAGGTAACCAGTGCAACTCCTGAAGCAATGGTGAGGCATGGGCATAATGCCCACACCCCATCACCAACCGGGCCGCAGCATTCTGGACCAGCTGCAGCCTCCGAATGGTCATCAGGGGCAGCCCCATGTAGAGTGCATTACAATAATCTAGTCTGGAGGTCACCAGAGTGTGAGTGACCATGAGCAAGGAGTCCCGGTCCAGGAGTGGGCGCAACTGGCGAATCACCCGAAGTTGGGCGAAGGCCCTCCTGGCCACAGCCACCACCTGTTCTTCAAGCAGCAACTGTGAATCCAGGAGGACCCGCAAGTTGCGCACCGGGTCAGTCTGGGGCAAAATGGCCCCATCCAAAACCAAAGATGGTAGCTCCCGGAATAGAGCAGGACCCCTTATCCATAGCCACTCAGTCTTGCTAGGATTCAGTTGCAGCCCATTTGCCCCCATCCAGACCCCAACAGCCTTCAGACATCTGGAAAGGACTTCGACTGCATCACTGGGGGCCCCACGGGCTGAGATGTACAACTGTGTGTCATCCGCATGCTGGTGGTACCGCACCCTGTGGGAACGGATGATCTCACCCAGCGGCTTCATGTAGATGTTAAATAGGAGAGGAGAGAGTACTGAGCCCTGAGGCACCCCATATTTTAGGGGCCTAGGACTGGCTCTCCCACTCTCCAACCACACCGACTGGGTCCGGCCCCTCAGAAATGAGGAAAACCAGGACCACACAGTGCCCTGGATCCCCAGTCCTCGGAGCCGTTCCAGATTGATACCGTGGTCAAAGGTATCGAAGGCTGCTGAGAGGTCAAGGAGAGCAAGGATGGACGGGTGAGCGCCGTCCCGCTCTTGCCAGCGCGACCAATGCAGTCTCAGTACCATATCCAGGTCTGAATCCTGACTGGAAGGGGTCTGATATTCCGCTTCATCCAGTACCCCCTGCAACTGACACGCCACTGCCTTCTCCAGCACTTTCCCCAAAAAAGGAAGGTTGGAGACAAGTCTGTAGTTAGTCTTTTATCCCTCCTCTCCCCTCCCCCCTCATTTTAAATTTTTTAATATTTTTAACTCTTTCTATTTTGTATCTTTTAATTCCTTTTACCTTTGTACATTTTTAACCTGTGTTCTGTATGTTTTCTTAAGGGGTTAGGGAGGGTATTAGTTGATTCTTGTTGTTTTTTATCCATGTATGTTTTAACCTTCATGTAAGCCACCTTGGGTCATCCTTGGATGAGGAAGGTGGGGTAAAAATCTCCTAAATAAATAAAATAAAACCAGTAAAAACCCAATTAAAAATACAGTTTGACAGTCTTGTGCCTGAAGCTATTATTCTTTAATGGATTTTAGTTCCTTTTTGTTGATCTTGCCAATGTCACCCTCTTGTGTTAGTCCATCTCAAATGGGATGGTGGCCAACTGTTTGGAACTGACCAATGTAAGGGTCTGAAATTGATAAAATCAGCAAACAGGTTACAAACACCTGTGTAGGATAATCAGGTCAGTCACAAACAATACAGAACTGTCAAACTTAATCTTTCATGGGAAATGGGAAAGAAGGGCAAAAATGCTTCTATATTGAAGTCCAGAAAGTAGGCAAACATGTAACATAATCATATATTTTAAGTGCTGTAATGAATCCTGCAATGCAGGAAGAGTTGGGGGGGGGGGGGGGAGACCCATAAGTTTTACCTGAGTGAATTCACCTCTATAAGATGACAGCTTTAATGGCCAAGTAATGGTCCATAATTGTTGTGTATGGATTGTAATGTGACTTTAAGTAAATGCAACCACACGAATGAGTGAATGTAACAATCTCTAAAAGTAACATTGTAACCTTCTGTATTAGGACGCGAGCTAGTGACCACTGGGGGCGGTGGCGAGCGTCCAGCTCACATGGTACAAATTCTCCAAATGCCTACAGCTGCGGGAAGATTCCCACCACTGCCTCACCTGGACAAGAAGGGCGTGACTAAGGGTGACGTCATGCAGACAGTAGCCAATGAGCTACCGAGGAGCCACATTCAAATGTAAAGCCACTGTATATAATGAGCTGTTCATCTGCCATTACCACATGTTCCCCCTGACCATCATACAATAAAGATGAGTTAAGCCAGACTTCGGCTGTTTCTATTGTCTTGGTTCTTGGCGACGAAGGTGGGATGATGGCTTCCCACGGAATCAAGACAACACAGACCGGTTTCGATATCAACAAACCGGAGGAATGGGAACTGTTCGAGATGGATTTCAAAAGCGCACTGATGGTGTCTGACATCTCAGACTAGGGGAAGAAAAGAGCCACCCTCATCAGGATGCTCGGTTTCCCGGCCATGAAGATTTTGGTGGACCTGGTGTCTCCAAGAAAAGTAGATGAGGTCCCGGTTAAGCAGCTCCTGAAAGCCCTGCGGGACCATTTCCAGCCCACGGTCTCGGTGTTCTCGGCTCAGGACTCCTTCTGGAAGAGGGTGCAGTCCCCTGGTGAGTCCGTGGCTGCCTTTGCAGTGGCCCTCCGTTTGGCTGCAGGCCCATGCAAGTGGGAGAACCTAGAAATCGCCCACAGGGACCGCATGCTGTGCGGCCTGTGGGACGAGGAGACCCAGCGGAAGCTGATGAACAAATTGCCACCCCCAATGTTACAAGAGATCCTGAAGGAAGCGCAGGTGGCAGAAGCCACAAGAGCCAGGGTTAACGGGTTCAGAACAAGGCCCCCACAACCCGACAGGGCAGCAGCCCCGGTGCAAGCGGCCAGGCGGACGTCACACTCCTCCACGGAGAGCAGCGAGGATGAGAACATCCGGAAGGTGCGAAAGGGCGGGCGACGTTGTGATGGCTGCGGGGCATCCCACGGCGGTAGCAAGTGCCTGTTCTGGAAGGCCGAGTGCCACAACTGCGGACGGCGGGGCCACATCGCCAAGGTTTGTAGGCAATGGCATGGAGAGCACAAGGGCTCAGCAGACCGTACCCTTGAGGAAACAGGATGGCGTGGGCCAAGTCTCCAACAACAGTGATGTTGAGGTACATGGAGTGTACCGGCGAGTCCCCAGCGACAACAACGTGGCGGTCCAAAGCATGTCCTTGGGACACCCACGTTACTTTGTTGAGGTACTGTTGCAAGGGGTCCCCGTTAAGATAGAGATAGACTCGGGTTCCTCTTATTCCACTATTTCCCAGAGGGAGTTTTTGCGAATTTCCCCCAATGTATGGCCCAAACTCAAAGCACTGAAGTCTACTTTGCGAGACGTGCAGGGAAATAGCATTCCAGTGTTGGGGGTGGGAAAATTCAAGGTGCAATACAAGCAACATGCCCCAGAGCTCCCTCTGGTCGTTCTCAAGGAGGGGGCCTGTTGCCTAACTGGGGACACAATGGTTTAAGCCCCTCGGTTTGTTCATAGGGGGTGTGCATACTGTCGGAACTGATCCAATACAGGAAGTGTGTAACGCACATCCCCAGGTATTCAAGAAGGGACTCAGAAAATTCAAGGGGCCCCCAGTTGCGTTTGACCTGGACCCGGAGATCCAGCCGATAAGGCTCAAACCGCGAAGGGTGCCATTTGCACTAAAGGACAAAATGGAGGCGGAACTGGACAAGTTGGTGGGCCAGGGAATTCTAGTCCCAGTCAATTCTGTGGAGTGGGAAACTTCTATTGTAACAGCATTAAAGGCTAACGGGGAGGTTCGAATTTGCACTGATTACAAATGCACCATCAACAAGGCAATACGCCCAAATGTGTATCCGGTGCCGGTAGTCAGCCACTTGTTGGCCAGGTTACATGGGGGAAAGTGTTTTGCGAAGTTAGACCTGGCGCAGGCTAACCAGCAACTTACGGTAACCGCAGCTGCAGCTCCTGCACAGACGATAGTCACCCACAAAGGGGCTTTTAAGGTGACACGCCTTCAGTTTGGCATAAACTCGGCTCCAGGCATCTTCCAATCATTAGTGGAGTGACTTTTGAATGGTTTGGAGGGGGTCTTGCCATATTTTGATGACATTTTGATAACAGGGGGGAGCGAGTCAGAACTGGCCGAAAGGCTAGACAGAGTACTGACCGTATTCGAGAAAGTGGATTTGAGGCTGCGGAAAGACAAATGTGTGTTCTTCACAAAAGAAGTAGAGTTCCTAGGATTCCAGGTAACCCCAGTTGGTATAAAACCCTCTGAGTCAACGGTGGCCGCTGTTCAAAATGCTCCTCGCCCCACCACAAAACCCGAGTTGCAATCGTTCCTGGGGCTCCTGAATTTTTACCATTCCTTCCTGCCTAGGAAGGCATCGGTGGTGGAGCCACTTCATAGATTATTAAAGAAGGACGAGGTTTGGCAATGGGGCGAGAGTCAAGAGAGAGCATTCAATGAGCTTAAACAACTCTTATCCTCAGAGGCCATTCTGACCCATTTCGATCCCAAGAAGCCAGTGGTTCTGGTATGCGATGCCTCACCAGTGGGGGTGGGGGTGGTCCTTGCCACATGTTGGAAAGTGGGCAGGAAGCCCCAGTGGCGTTCTACTCCAGATCCCTGTCAAAGGCAGCGTGTAACTATGCACAGACAGACAGGGAGGCACTTGCAATAATCGCTGGAACAAAGAAGTTTCACGAATTTCTATATGGCCGCCCTTTCACCATCATGACTGACCACAAGCCCCTGCTAGGCATTTTCACCGCAGACAAGCCCACACCACAGATCATGTCCCCCAGAATGCTGAGATGGGCCATTTTTCTAAACGCGTACCATAGCACGCTGGTTTATCACCCCGGAAAGGACATAAGCCATGCGGACGCACTCTCGAGGTCACCTCTGCCTCACGTGGGCAACCCCGCGTGTGAAGTGGAACAAGATCACCAAGTGCTCCTGATAGAGGTTCTGGATTCACCCCCAATATTACTCATGGAAATTGCCAAGGCGACAGGTAGGGATAAGACATTGGCCCTAGTGAGTTCATGGGTGCAAAGAGTGTGGCCAACATCTTTCCCAGCAGCAGAATTTGCCTCATATTTTAGGAAGAGGATAGAACTGTCCATGGAGAGGGGTTGCCTCCTTTGGGGACAGCGGGTGGTCGTCCCTGAAACTTTGAGAGCAAGGGTGCTCAAGCTACTGCACGTCAGCTATCCGGGGATTGTCCGCTCCAAGTCTTTGGCCAGGAGCTATTTCTGGTAGCCCCAGTTAGATGCTGACATAGAGCACATGGTGAGCACTTGCGAGAGTTGCTAAAGCTCTCAGCCCGAAGAGTCCCGACTTCCGCAAAGAGAATGGGATGCAGCCAAAGGGCCATGGTCTCGCCTGCACATAGATTTCGCAGGTCCCTTCAGAGGTTCATTTTTCCTCCTCATAGTGGATGCTTATTCCAAATGGTTAGAAGTTATCCCAATGGCAAACACCTCATCAACCGTAACCATTAAGCAATTGCGCAAGGTGTTCAGCTCATTTGGTATACCCAATGTGCTTGTGAGTGATAATGTGAGTAGTTTCACATCCGCAGAGTTCCGGGCATTCCTTGACATAAACGCCATCCGGCACATCACCTCTGCACCTTTTCACCCAGCGACAAACGGACAGGTAGAACGCCTCGTGCGTATAACAAAGGAAGCACTGAGGCGCATGGGCCCCGGGGACCTGAATCTACAGCTATGCCAATTCCTGCTGGGTTATAGGGTGACACCGCTGGCATCAGGTTACTCGTCCGCAGAACTCCTCATGCGCAGGAAGCTGACCATGATACTGACTAGGCTAGACCCCACAAGGGTGGAGGATACTGGGAGGAACATAGGGATAGTGGGCACCAAGAGTTTTGAAATAGGCGCCCCGGTCCATTGCAGAAATGACGCAACTGCAGGACCAGCCTGGGTCCCGGGGGTAGTCATTGGCAAAACTGGACCTGTGTTGTACTGCGTTGAGACCAGCACGGGCCTACTCTGGAGGCGACATGCAGACCAACTCCGGCGACGGGTACCCGGTAGTCAGGGTGCAGAAACCGCGCATCAGAACTCAGCGTTAGGGTTCTCCCCCACCCATTTAGCCCAAGGGGGAGAAGAGGGGGACTGGCAGTCCCCACCAAGGGGGGAAGGGAATGAGTTTGTCCCTGCAGATATCCTGGAGGATGCCCCCATAGATATCCCAGAACATGAGTTTGACTTTGAGTTACAAAACCGGGGGAGTTTTTTGGAGTGGTCCCCCACCCATCCAAGCGAGGAGCGGGGTTTTTCATCAGTCCCCAATGCCCCCAGTTTTCCCACAATGGAGTTTACCCGTACCCCAAAAGCTGCAGAACCGCAGCAAGTCGCTAACGAGTCTCCCTCTCCTGTTGCAGGACAAGAGCCCAGGGAACACAGAAGCGATAGCTCCCCCGCGACAAGCCAGCCAGCCTTACGCCCAAAACTCTCATGCAACAAACCACATTGGATGAGAGACTTCATCTCATCCTAGGGGGGAGGGGTGTTGTGTATGGATTGTAATGTGCCTTTAAGTAAATGCAACCACATGAATGAGTGAATGTAACAATCTCTAAAAGTAACATTGTAACCTTCTGTATTAGGACGTGAGCTAGTGACCACTGGGGGCAGTGGCGAGCATCCAGCTCACATGGTACAAATTCTCCAAATGCCTACAGCCATGGGAAGATTCCCACCACTGCCTCACCTGGACAAGAAGGGCATGACTAAGGGTGATGTCACGCGGACAGTAGCCAATGAGCTACCGAGGAGCCACATTCAAATGTATAGCCACTGTATATAATGAACTGTTCGTCCGCCATTACCACATGTTCCCCCTGACCATCATGCAATAAAGATGAGTTAAGCCAGACTTCGGCTGTTTCTATTGTCTTGTTTCTTGAACACTAAAATAATGATCAATGCTGAGAGGCAATCTGATTTACATTCATTGTTTGCTTTTAAAGAACTACAAAAGTTTGTCTAGGAGCTGAGGAGGAATCCTGCAGAAAAGGACCTAAATTTCTGTTCTATATTTAAGAAATTATATGCAGGATTTTGTACAAAGAAACTGTGGATGTTTGTGGGTCAGAAAATCCCATGGGAGGGAATTAAAAAGGCAGAAAACCCATAGCATACTGTAGGATCAAGAAACATCTATATCAGTGGTTCCCAACATGGGGGAGTTCAATTCCCAGAAGCCTATGTTCAGTACATTGGCTGATCAGTGCTTTGGGGAATTGACTAAGGCTTCTGGCAATTGAAGTCCAAAAACAAAGGTTGGGAAACAATGATCTAGATTCACTACACTAATTCTGGATGCTATTGTCCCAAATGCCAAGTTTTTGCTATAACATTTCCAGGCTCCGAGGCTATTTATTGCTCCCCCATTGCAGCCTTGGAATATGAAAATGGCCTGTGGATGTTCTTAGAATTGCATGCACCAGGGACTTTATTACTTTTGTTAATAGGATGAATTATTACATAAATAGATAAGGAAGCAAATAGGCCATAAGCTATTTTTCCTCATTCTGATGTCATACAAAACTGTTATACCCAGCTTTAGGAAGAAGGCAAGAGGCTGGGGTAAAGGAGTAATGATGCCTTTCTCAAGGTGAGATGTTGTCTCATTGAAAATATAATGAAAGAGAAATGAGCATCTCTGCTTCAGTGAGTACTGCTTGTAAAGAAAGCCCTGACCTGTGTATTTGATACACAATAGATGGAAGAAAATGACCTTGAGTGACCTTTGTGGAAGGGCTGAATGAATTTTCTACTACAGCCCTTATGAGTGATTGGGTCTGTTTCTCTAAAAGTTGCCTGCAAAAGGCCTTGAGTTATTTTGTTTCCAGCCATGAAAATCATTTTCAAAAAAGCAAGTAAGAGAAGATTAAATTGGATTGTACAAAAGAGAAAAAAATTCATAGTATTATTGGTATTGCTACAAGTATAATACTATTTGCTTTGCTGCAGCTTTGGCTCTATTTTATCCAACAGCAGTAGTCTCATATCTGCAAGTCAAATACAGTACAGTATATGAATTGATCATAGTGCAGAAGTTAACATCTGTGTCAATAAATACATTCACCAGATAGATGGCATCTATGTATTGCAGTACACTACAATGCTAGTAGAAGATACTTTTTATGGCAATATACATGATCTTCTGTTCTCCTGTCTGAAAAGGTTTATTCTAAACATATTTAAACTGAATTAGCTCAAAACCAGAAGATCTGTGTATTGAAATCAGAGATAATTTCAGGGAAGAATGCAAAAGAACTGTTTTTGTAGTCAAAAGATGAAAAGCCTCAATGGATTGCTAATCAAACTTGTGAAACTGTTAAGGACATATGAGAAGCAAAAAATAAAATGTGACAGAAATAAGAGAAGACTACTAAATGCAGTTTTTCAGAGACTAGGATGTAAAACCTGAGAGAATTGTTATTAAGTCATTGCAAAGGAATGCTTCAAAGATGAATGCTGTGATAAAGAGCCTCAATTTTAGAAGACCAAATGAAATTTTCTCTCAAAGCATTTGAAGGAAATAAATCACCAGGAATAAGGCCATGAAATGATAAGATTATACCAACAACTATGGAAGGAAAGCAAAAGCATACAGACTGGAAATGTTCAATATTCATTCTGGTCTCTAAGAAAGGTCACATCCAAGATCATAGTATCTGTTGGATGATGAGATGAATTCCCTATACGTTCAGTGTGAAGCTCAAAATGTAACAATAAGAACTTCTAGTGTCTATCAATCAAGAAATGACCAATGTTAGAGTTGGATTCCATAACAAAAGAGCACTAGAGATTGCATTTAAAATACATGTTCGCTACTGGAATGTATCAAAGATTTGCAGAAGAAAATAACTTTGTTCTTTATGGATTATAGTAAAACTTTGAAAAGCTACAAATCATTCTATCACAAATGGGTATGTCTCAATTTTTATGGTCCTGATGTATAACCTATACAGTGGACAAAACTACAGTTAGGACAAAATATGGAGAAATGGAACACTTTCCCATCATACTAAACTGGTACTGCTGTACTTTAGATGCATGAGGAGAAGACAAGAACTTCTGGAGGGAAAAACTAATAATGCTGGAGAATGCTGATGTCAGCAGGAAAAGAAGATTTAGCATGAGGTGGAATTACTCCATAAAGCAAGACACAGCCTTTAGTTTGTAAGACTTAAGAAGGGCTATGCCATTAATTATTGAACCTTTGTTGTTCATTAATTCATAGGGTTGCTATAGGTGAGAACTGAGTTGGTGTCATACAGCAAATTTGTTGGGATTAACAAAAAAATCTGAATTTAACCTTGATTTAGACTTCCATCCTTACAAGGTCAGAAAAATGAGTGCCCAGCATGTTGGTGGAAAATTGTAGTTGGCATAATTACCTTGTGAATTAACTATAGCAGGAGTTCTCTGCATTTTAAGCCAGGGGCCGGGTCACGCTCCCTCAAAAAGCTTTGGGTGCCGGACGACCATTTTGCCCTCCCTCCACCACATGGCACTTCCTAGTGTGGTGGAGATGATGGGGGGCCTCATGAAAAGGCACTGTAGGCCTCATCTGGCCCATGGGCTGCAGGTTGAGAATACCTGAACTAGAGAGTGCTTAGCGCTATGGGGCATTATATATGTAGAAACAACAACAATGATAATAATAATTTGGTTTAGGCCAATTATTCAGGAAAATTTTCTCTCATGAAACATCTCAATTAGTAGGAGCAATTAGGAATGTTTACACATGCCTGATCTAAGATGCATGTTGAGAAAGTGGATTGTGGTAAAAATTCTTCATTTTATCCTCATGTTTTACAGTATTACATATATTGTAATTACCTATCCAGACTGACTGTTGTCCTATGTTGCTTTGTTCGTAGTACTGTATTAGAGTGATGTGTGCCCATAGGCAATGCTACAGCTGCTGAAACAGAAGAAGCAGAAGTAGCAACACAAAAGCCTGTTTCCTGCAGGATTCAACATGTTGCTGATCCTGTGAATAAACGTGTTCTAGAGTGTGTCTCTTCAGTCACGCCAGTTCTGCAGTTTGCAGAACAGGAAGACTTACAGAACTATAAATATATTTTGTAATTGCCTTTTATAAAATCATTAGGAATCAATCTTCATAGACATTGGTAGGAACAAGTTTGGGAGGAGCAGAACCTGTTACCTTTTGATGTTGTTGTTCAGTCGCACAGTCGATTCCGACCCTTTGTGACCCCATGGACCATTTTCCTCCAGGCATCTCTATCCTACACCATTCTCCTCAGCCCACCAAGCTCTGTGCCCATTGTGTCCACAATACCATCTATCCATCTCATCTTTGGACGCCCCCTTCTTCTCTTGCCCTCCACCTTTCCCAGCATCAGAGCCTTCTCAAGTGAGTCCTCCCTTCTCATTTGATGTCCAAAGTACTTTAGCTTCATCTTCACCATTTGTCCCTCCAATGAACAGTCAGGATTGATTTCTTCCAGTATTGACCTATTTGTTTTCTTTACTGTCCAAGGGACTCTCAGGACTCTCCTCCAACACCACATCTCAAAGGCATCTATTCTTCTGCGCTCAGCTTTCCTAATGGTCCAGCTCTCGCACCCATACATGACCACTGGGAATACCATTGCTTTGACTATGCGAATTTTTGTTTTCAAGGTGATTTCTCTGCTTTTCACTATATTCCCCAGGTTTCTCATTGCTTGTCTCCCTATAATCAGTCGTCTTTTTATTTCATGGCTACCGTCGCCAGTGATCTTAGATCCCAGGAAAGTAAAATCTGTCATTGCTTCTACTTCTTCCCCATCTATTTTCCAGGGAATGATCGGACCTGTTGCCATTATCTTGGTTTTCTTGATATTGAGTCTCAAGCCAGCTTTTGCACTTTCCTCCTTCAATCCAATCAAGAGGTTCTTTAGGTCTTCCTCACTTTCTACCAATAGGGTGGTATCATCTGCATATCTCAAATTGATGATGTTTCTCCCAGGAATTTTGATCCCATATTGTGATTCCTCCATCCCTGCATTGCACATTATGTGCTCTGTGTATAGATTGAATAAGCAGGGTGATAAAATGCAGCCTTGTCTTACTCCTTTTCCTATTCCAAACCACTCTGTCTTTCCATGTTCTGTCCTAACTGTTGCTTCTTGGTTCATGTACAGATTTCTCAGGAGGCATATGTGGTGTTTTGGTATTCTCATCTCTTTAATTACTTGGCACATTTTGTTGTGGTCCACAGTCAAAAGCCTTGGTGTAGTCAATAAAACGAAAGTAGACATGTTTCTGGTATTCTTTTGTTTTCTCCATGGTCCAACGTATGTTGGCAATGTGGTCTCTAGTCCCCCTGCCTCTTCTGAAACCGGCCTGCACCTCTGGTAGTTCTCTCTCCACATGTTGTTGAAGTCTATCCTGTATTATCTTGAGCATCACCTTGCTGGCATGTGGGATGAGCGCAATTGTTCGGTAATTTGAGCATTCTTTGGTTTTGCCTTTTTTTTGGGATTGGAACGTACACTGATCTTTTCCAATCCTGTGGCCACTGTTTTGTTTTCCAAATTTGCTGGCATATTGAATGCAGTAGTTTGATTCCATCATCTTTTAGGGCTATGAAAAATTCAACTGGGATACCATCATTTCCACGAGCTTTATTATTTGCTTTGCTTTTTAGGGCCTTTCTGACTTCACTTTCCAGAATGTCTGGTTCAAGTTCAAATTTCTCATTATTGTTATTATCAAGAGTGTTGAGGTCCTTTTTGTAGAGTTCCTCTGTGTACTCTTGCCATCTTTTATCGATCTCTTCTGCTTCAGCTAACTCCTTTCCATCTTTGTCCCTTATCATGGTCATTTTAGCTTTAAATGTTCCCTTGATTTCCCCAATTTTTTGAAAAGATTTCTAGTCCTGCCTCTTTTGTTGTTTTCCTCCATTTCTTTGCACTGTTCATCCAGGTATTTTTCTTTATCTCTCCTTGCTTTTCTTTGAAATTCTGTATTCAGGTGGTTGTATTTTTTCCTTTCTCCTTGGACTTTTGCGTTCCTTCTTTCCTCTGCTATTTTAAGAGCCTCATCAGACAACCACTTTGCTTTCTTACGCTTCTTTTATTTTGGTATGGCTTCTCTTGCTGCCTCCTGCATGATGTCCCACGTCTCTGTCCATAATTCTTCTGGTACTCTGTCTATCAGGTACAGGACATTAGATCTGTCCATGACCTCCACCGTGTATTCTTTAGGGATGTTGTGTAGGTCATATCTGTCTGGTCTAATTGTTTTCCCCATTTTCTTTAGTCTAAGCCTGAATTTTGCGAACAGTAGGTTGTGATCTGAGCCACAGTCTGCTCCAGGTCTTGTTTTTGCTGACTGAATGGAGGTTCAAAACAAAATAGAGGGACCAAAACAAATGAAAGCACGGTGCCAAAATGGCCGCCGCGCTCTTTGCAGCCCCCACCCACCCAGACTCAGACATCCGGGTGAGTTAGGGGGCATGGCCACCCCTCTATAAAAGGGGTGGCCACGAGGCTGCCGAGCTGCCATTTTAGAAATGCGACGGAGCGGAGAAGTTTTCTCCGTCGCATTTTTGGCTTAGATTTTTGCCCTTCAAACCTTCTCTTTGCTACTGCGGTACTCAGGGCTCAGGATCCGATCCCTGGCAAGGGATCCTTCAGTAGGTCTCCGGCGGTCAAGCTGCACCAAGGGGAAGGGCTTTCCCTTCCCTTCAAAGAACTTTGATTGCCTCTTTGCAAGAGGCTTTATTTCGTTCAGGACTGCAGTGGCTCAGGCGGCTAAGAGGCTGACTGAGAGGCTGAAAGTCGGTGGTTCGATTCCGAGCACTGCAGCACGGGATGCTTCAATGTGGTGGGCTCTGCCCACCCCTTTATTTTGCAGGAGTTCCACCGGGCTGGAGGGCTCGGATGGCAACCCCGCAGGTCCCACGAGCCCAGGCTGTGGGCTCGGGCATGGGGTGGCACAAGCCTGCCCTGCTGGGGTTCTTACCCCTGCTGCTTATTGCCCCCCCCGTATCAATTACCCGGTGGGCCATCCGGCCCACCTCGTCTTAGTGGATTAGGTGTTGCGGATACTCCCTCGCCTCCACTTCGGCAATGTAGGCATCTCTGGTCCACGTGCCGGCCATGGCTACGCAGTGGGCCGCCAACAGGGTTGTGCTGCCGGAGGCCTCAGGCCAGCGTAGACTGGCGCCTCGCAGCTCCCCATCCAGCCCAGGATGCACGGGAACACGGAGCGAGAGGGACATCGCGGACTCCGACGCCTGCCAGGGGCCAGAACCCCCAGTGGGGGTGGCTTGTCGGGGTGCACCGAGTGAGTATCCTGGTCAAGTTAGCGCACCTCTGACACTAGCTTGTCACGCTGGGTGTGTGTGTGTAGTGGCCATAGTTGCAGCAAGACAGTTACACTCTGGTTCTTATTGGGGTTACCGCCCCTATGCCTTTATTTACTTACCCTGGGCCCATAGGGCCGGTTATGTGTTTATCACTACAATCAGTGCCGACGGTGGTTCTGCTGTTGTCCACTTGCTCTATGCCCCTGGGTGCCCTCTTGTACTGGGCTTTTAGCTGGGCATTGTGGTACTGGGAATGTATTCACGTTTTCCCCCTCCTGCATTGTGAACACACTGATCAGGGGATCAGGGGTAGGATGACAGGGTCAAGGTGTTACCCCGTCGCCGCAACCTGCCCCCCCCCATGGGGCCGATTGGTTGCCGGCCTATTCGGCATCCATGGCAGGATGTATGAGGGCCCGTCCTCATTTGGCCGTTCCAACGGTGCAGTGCTGAGACAATGATGGCAGGGCAGTGGTTGTTTTCCCTGGCCCATGACGGGTTAGCATATGTCAAGACCTTAGGCTTAGGGCGGCCCTTTCCCCCATGAGGCCAGCGACGACCCCTGTTAGCGAGTGGGGTTACTGTATGTGACTCTTACGTGGCAACGCTTATGCTGCGTGCTGAGAGTCCATTTTCGGGCAACCACTTGTACCTTGATCTGGAGCTCCCAGATTGAGTTAGCTGCTACTACCGTTCATGGGGTAACATGTTTTGCAGGGGCAGGTGTGGATTTGCCCAATTTCCTCTATCCATTCGTCCCTGCACTGAGTGAGTGCCTTGTCTGCCCTCTATTCTCTCTCCTTATTTTACAGACACAGTATGTTCCCGCATGCTGGTGCTAGTGTGGCTGGTGGGACACAACTCTGTGCACTGGGGTGATGCAGTATGCCGCGTTGTTAGAATGGGGACCCCATCTTGGATGACGCGTAACCGCGCGTATGCAGTGGTATGGGTGCATGGCATAGAGGTGGCGGAAACTGTTGACATTCCTGATGTCCATTGGTGATGCTGGGCCGCCACATGTTTTTATGCTGCACTTTGGAGGCAGTGATCTTACCGGATTGCTGGCCCGGACTTAAAGTCTTCCGAGTGCAGGGACCTGGCGTTTCTTTGCCATTTATGGCCGTCTACACAATTGCTATGGTCATATATTGCCAATGCAATATCATGGGTAACCCTTTGTCCCAGTGTTTGGACCGTGCCCGACGGTCAGTGAACAGGGCTGCTGCCTGGTTCTTTATCTAGAATGGCCTGGGGACAGCCATTTGTAGTCTGGGGATAGGGTTACAGGAATTTGGCCTGTATTCTGGAGAAGGGGTTCACCGGTCAACAAGTCGAGGCACCTCTCCTTTGAATGACGTGCAAGAGGGCCAGGTGACCGAATTGTCGGTCAGTGTGAGCGGCCCCTGCTGCAAGGTGGCAAGGTGCCAAGGTGCCACGTGGAAGGTGCCTCTACGAGAGCCACATGTGATCCAGGGCCGCATCAACTTCGCCTGCAGAGTGGTACTATCAGTCAGTGCTTTCGCCTAGTGCCTGGGTCACGCTAGGGCGGGTCTCGTTAAACGAAGCTGCGGGGAACAGCTGATTAGGGGTTTGCAAACGGACCTGTTGGTTTGGCTCACATTACCGCAGGACTTCCATGCTGTTGCATCGGGAGGTCTGAGCTTCTGGTCAGCCCCAGTTGCAAGTACAGTCAGATGCCTCCGGCTCCCTGGGTGAGGGGATTTATTTAAAGACAGGGGTCTATGGTCATGGGCCCCAGGGATGTCAGGGCATGGATTGTTTACACGATCTTATGTTTCTAACATATCTTCTCCATCCCAGTTACAAGTACAGTCGGATGCCTCCGGCTCCCCGGGTGGGGGGATTTTATTCAGGACGAGGGTCTATGGTCATTGGCCCCAGGGATGTCAGGGCACGGATCGTTTACGCGATCTTATGTTTCTAACATATCTTCTCAATTCTGGATACCCTTTATGCTCTGGGGACAGGCGGCCTGATTCTGTGCTTCACTTTTGGTGCGGTAATGCTGCGGTGGTGCACATTGTCAATGCCCAAATGTCTAAATCACCTGAGTCATGGCCTCAGCTTGCATAATGTTCTGGGGTTCATGCACTTTAAGGCGCTTCTTTGGGCTAAACATGTGCCAGTCACTTATAACGATATTGCTTATCCTCTCCCCCGCCTGCAGATCGCCCGGTTCCTGGCTGGCCTCCAGATGCTTGTGAGCTGCCCTCTCCACTCCTGGCTGCGGTATGGTCCTTTGGCAAGGAGACGTGAACCGGGTGAATTGCATGTATTGGTAACTCACACGCACACTGCGCATCGGCATCCAATCCTTCACTTTAGAGCCTTTTGTTGGGAAAGGCAATTGCCCAAAATCCGGCCGACATTGGTTGACTGGGTTTTAGATTGTATAGTCTGCCCTATGATCTGGGGTTGGCTCCATGCACCATAGCCACTGGGCTTTGAGCATTGATACTCATGGCCAAAGCATGGGGTTTTTCTGACTATGCGGGGGTCTTTTGAATAAGCCATGTATTAGGGGGGTGGACACATGTACGTGGCTGCCACCTTACACAAGTCGCCCTATTCTCACAGATATTTTGACCCACCTTGCACAAGGTTGGCATAGACCATATCGCAGTAGGTAGGAGGAGTCTCTTTTCATGCAGCTACCGATGTAGCCTTTTTTCTGGAGCTCGCCGACTCAGCGAGCTGGTCCCATGGTCAGGAGGGGACGTGTTTTGTAGGGCACTGGAACACGAAGATGTCTATGTAAAACAAGAGCGGGCTCAGTTGGGGATTCGTCCCTCGAAGGCCGATCAGCATGGAGTGGGCAGTGGTGTATACTGCCATGACATACATTTGCTGACATCGTTCCAGTTGGTGCCCTACATGCGATTTGCAGTGCCTGCTGCGCGCCCCAGCCTGTTTTTCTGCCACCAGATTGGTCTACACTTACCAAATTTAAGTTCCAACGGGTGACCGGTACCGTGCTTCCCAGTATGGGGCCCGTTATGGCACCCATTTAATTAGGATAGGTGTCGCATTGACCGGGGCTGCGTTTGGGGTACTCGGAGGCGGATATAGGTGGGCATGTGGGGATGTGTGCGTAATTTTTCTATATGTACATCCCCTCACTGTATGAGTACCTAGTTATGTCCTTAACCCCTTCTTCTCTTTTACAGATCCTGTGTGTATCCGCACACCGGTGGCAGTGGGGCTGGTGGGCCGCAGCTATGTACACTGGGTGGCAGTATATGCTGCGGCGACAGAGTGTGGACCCCAGCTCGGGCTGCGTGCATCCGCACGTATGCGGTGGTATGTATGCACGGCATGAACGGGCGGGAACTGTTGCCATTCCTGAAGTCCATCAGGGATGCTGGACCGCCTGATGTTCTTCTGCACCTCGGCGGCAATGATCTCACATGGATCACTGACCTTTACTTAAACTGTCGAGGTGCAGTGACCTGCCATTTTATATCATTTATGGCTTACACACGGTCGCTATGGTCTAACATCATGCCGAGGCACCAATTTAGAGGAGACGTGGATCTCCGCAGTTCGGACCGTCCCGGCAGTCAGTGGACAGGGCTGTTGCCCGGCTCCTTGCTGCGAATGGCTTGGGGGATAGCCATTAGATATCTGAGGATAGGCTTACAGAAATTTTGACCTGTAGGCAGGATATGGGGTCCACCTGTCAGCTAGAGTTATGTACCTCTTTTGGATGAGGTGCAAGCAGGGCAGGTGACCGAGCTGATGGTCTGGGGGGAGCGGTGGTGGTGAGTCATCATGGACACCTCCCCGTGTGGCGGGTAGCACTGGTAAGGTAAAGATTTATGACCCATAGGTATCCGGCAGGTTCGCAATTGACTGGCCAACACTTAGACAGGTACAGGGGAAATAGGTTTGGCCGGTCAAGGGCGAACCAGGCAAGGGGTGATGGCAAGAGCTTTACAGCCTGCATCACCTTGATATTTAACAAATACACGTCATAGTGTGGGGTCAGTAGATAGTTTATTGACTCCGGTCAACAATTTGTTTGTGTCAACAAACAAATTGATACAAATAGTTACATGTAGCCAATTGCCATTGGCATTTTGGGAGGAACCTGACCAGTGTTACTGCGGCCTGCTTGCCTTAAAGAATTACAATTGGATGATTACACCAATTGAAAGTTATAATTTGGACTAGGGCATTATTCAATAAAAGTGACCCGATGCCTTTATTCATATACCGGTGTCTGAGTCTTTCTTTGGGGGGTGCGCCTGCAAAGACAAAACAAGGGGATGCCCAGCACAGCAGATCTGAAAAGGGGGAGGGATATGAAAGGGGGAGGAGAAATACAGTGTTGCTGGGAACAATACTGCATAGGGACATGGAATGTGAGGTCTATGAATCAAGGAAAACTGGAAGTGGTTAAAAATGAGATGGAAAGAATAAGCATTGACATCCTGGGCATCAGTGAGTTAAAATGGACAGGGATGGGTGAATTCAGCTCTGGAAACCATCATATCTACTACTGTGGGCAAGAAAACCTCAGAAAAAATGGAGTAGCCATAATTGTCAACAAAAGAGTGAGGAAAGCAGTAATGGGATACAACATCAAAAATTATAGAATGATGTCAGAATCCATGACAAACCTTTCAATATCACTGTAATCCAAGTCTGTGCACCAATCACTAGTGCAGATGAAGCCACAGTTGACCAGTTCTATGAGGACCTACAACACCTCATAGAACAGACACCAAGAAATGATGTCCACATTATCTTAGGAGATTGGAATGCCAAAGTAGGAAATCAAAAAGTAAATGGAATAACAGGTAAGTTTGGTCTTGGAACACAGAATGAAGCAGGGCAAAGATTGATAGAGTTCTGCCAAGAGAATGCACTGGTCATAGCAAACACCCTCTTCCAACAACACAAGAGGCGACTTTACACATGGACATCACCAGATGGCCAGCATCGAAATCAGATTGATTACATACTCTGTTACCTTTTCAATTGCAAGTTTGTTTTGAAAGCTCATCAGATTAAAGTCAGGGCTTGTTATACATTTGACAATTACAAGCTTTAGCAGATTCTGCCCAGTGCTAGCCTTGTCATGGGACAGCTGGGTAGTTTCCTGGATCACTGAGTGGAGGAGGCACCAAAATTAATTTACATGTTTTGTGCTTGTGTGTGATTTTTCTCTTCTTCACTGTGCTGTCTGTCATTACTTTATTGTGGTCCTAGAATTGGGGCAGAAATGCTTAGTAGTTAAGACACTGAGCTTGACAACCAGAAGGTTGGCAGGTCAGCAAGTCAACAGCTCTTCTGCTTCGTCATGAAATTGGAATTGGGCAAACTTTAACTTGACACCATATAATAGGGCTTCCAAGGCAAGTGAGATACAGTATTACAGTTCCACAGAACCCCAGTGAATTCCCATGGCTGAGAATGGATTTGAACCCAGGACTCTTGAGTCATAGTCTGTCACTCTCTCCACTACACCACACTGGATATCCCCAAAGTGTCTTACTGGATTCCAAATCACATTGATGGAGCTGTGCACAGCACTAATCAAAACTGAAAACATCTCTATCTTACATGACAGTTTCACATCTGCAATACATGCTGAATTCCAGCAGTTGTTAATCCCTTGAAATGTGACGGTCTAAAGCCAAGATGGAGTAATGTGATTTCATAGAAGTGGCCCTTATAATGTCAAAACCAAAGCATAAGGATGTCAAACCAACCACAGTAAGGCAAATGGTTTGGTAAGGACTCAAGAGAGGATTTTTTCTGTGACTACTCTCAGATTAAGGAACTCCTTTTCTTAGAAACTTTTGCTCATTCCTTCAACCAACAACTGATAATCTACCTCATTAGGGACACTTCTGAGGAATCCAGGCAAGAAAGATGGGGAGATGTAGTGGGCTCTTAAAACTTTTTTTTAGTAGTTTCAAAATAGCATTTTAAAATATTTGTATTTTAAAGCATTAATTGGTACATTTCTATATTTATTTGTGATTTTAAGGAACTTTTGGTGAGTTGCCTTGGGTCCCAGTAAGGGGAATAAAATGGGATAGTATAACATAAATATAACATCAGTAGTGATAAGATTAGTCAGAGAGGCTCACAATTGGCCAAGACCAAATTCATTTCTGATTTTCAAAATGCAATTTTCAGTTGGGAAAAAATTGCAAACAATTAGTATATGAGAGAAGAATGCACAATTTAAGAGGATATGCAAAATATATTGAATTTGAATTTTTGTGCAGTTTTCCCCCCATAAGTCAGCAAAAAGAAAACTTCAAATGGAAGAGAATAATATACACACAATACATCAAGAATTGTCATGGCCTGGAGACAGATCAGTTCTTTCAATACTGGTCCGAGATCACACCACCCATTCAATACTGCTGCAAATGACAAAAAAGAACAGTAGTTGCAGGCAAGCTATTCATTTGAGACTCTTGACTGCCAGTCCTGATTTTCCCATTAAAACATCCCAATTGGCTTCTAAGGAAATGTAACCTTTTCTAGAACAAAACTTGAAAGCCAGTGTCATAAAAATCAGTCTAGTGAAATATCTGTAAAGATATTAACTTGGGAAGGTTTGCAAAGCATTTTTTGTATCTGGCCATAATATATTCAGATACAGGTGGATAGTATAACTTGTTCAAGATTTTTTTTAACCAGTTGATTTGGAATGTCTGGTGTAAAAGCTTCTAAGAACTCCAGGTGACTTAGAATTAAAGTAAATGGAAGGCATTACATTTAGTTCAGCAGGATGCAAAGAATGGAGAAGTGATTGAAAGTATGTGGAAAAGTGAGTATTCTGATAGAATAAGATTACCCTTCTCTAGATCATATAAAACTTAGGTAGAGCTGTTCAAGAGGCACCAAAATGCCCTGCAATCTAACTGAAAGTTCAGCTTTAATTGAAGCAGACTATAAGAAAAGTAAATTTATAATATATGTCACTTAGATCAAAATGAAATTTTGCTTTTCATTTCAGGAATGAATGGGGGAGAAAGAGATAAAGAATTTGCAATTTATTGACTCTTGCTGAGCAGCAATATCATTTTATGATTGGCTAGGTCTAGGCTGCAACATCTATAATTTCATGATGTCCAGCCTCTGAATATGTCTTGATATATTTAACCAAAAGTATAGGAGACTTAGAGCCAGTCTGCATTGATAATTATGACATAACTACCGGGATGACATTCCAGTAGTTGGTGAGAGGTATTGAAGTGTTATAAAACCTGTTTATCTTCTAGAATGCTCTTCACTTCCCAACACTGCAGCAGAGCATATTGGACAAAAAGCAATTCTGGTAAGAGTGAAGCTCAGCCTAACCTGGAAGATACATACTCATTTGTAGCCAGCAAACCTTGTAGTTTGAGAATCACTCAGAAGCCATCTTTGCTATAAAAGAGAAATAAATGTCAGGGATTGGGAACATGTGCCTGTCCATATTGTTGGACTGCAGCTTCCAGCAGCCTTAGCCAGCATAGCCAACAGGAAGAATTGGTAGGAGTTGTAGTTCAATAACATCTAAAGGATAAGACATGTTCCAGTACTGATTTAAGCTTTGTCTCAAGATCACGATAACTTGGTTTTATTCCATCTTTCCTCACCTAAGACCAGCTATAACAGCACACTTGACAATGAGCTGTAGCCAATTCTGACCTTTATTGGAAAAGCTCTAGTGAGAATGATCTGTGGTCTGAATTTCTTGTATTAGAAGTACAACTTCAGCAACAAGCCTTTTGTTATAACCCAAAGATTGGTTACTTGGTTGTCTATTTTACTAGAATGTCTAGATTAAAAAGAGGAAAGATTTCATGTACCTTCAGTGGTTGTGAGACAGAGGAAATTCCAGCAGGTGTAGCTCCATTAAAAACTGCACCTGCTGAAATTTGTTCTCCTAAGCAACTGCTAAAGGTATAAGAACCTCACCCTATATTATACTCTTGAGGGAGTTGTAGTTGCCTTATATCCAGTGACAGCTTTGTATGTTCTTATACATACAATGGACCCTCGCTTAACAAGTGGCTCACTTAACACAAAATTCACATTAGTGTTACAGATGTTTTGATAATGGGTTTTTAATTGGATCCTTATTTCTTTAGTGTAATGGCTTTTTATGATAGTGGTCCATTTTATTGTGATTGTGGGTTATGAATTGTGAGCCACCCAAAGTTGCTACGGCGATAGGTGTGGCCATATAAATCTAAATAAATAAATAACAAAAGGAAATCCATAGAAAATAGTGGCTTAGTTAACATTTCCCCCCGGAATAGATTGATTGCTTTTCAATGCATTCCTATGGGAAACTGTGTTTCGGTTAACACATTTTGGTTTTCAAAGCATTCCTATGGGAAATTGCATTTAATGCATTTCTACAGGAAATTCGCTTTACAATTTTTTCCGTAGTACAAAAGGTCCCAGAGAACGCATTAAATTTGTTAAGCGGTGGTCCACTGTATGTTCTTTCTCATTCCATAAGGTGAAGGACATGGTATTAGCAGATCCTGCCAATCTACTGTAACACACACACACACACACATGCACGCGCACACACATGCACGTACGTACAGCGTAACCTACCCTCTTCAACAGAGTCTTCATATTTTAAGATAAGTTTTAGAGAGACTAGAATGAGGGGCTGGAAATGTGGAGAGTTTAGTGAAACTTGGATATCCTGTGTTGGATGGGCAGATGTGTTTTTTGTGTTAAAGCTCCACTGTAGAAAATGATTTTGTAAAATAATATCCATGTATTCCTTTGTGACATAACATCATTTGGGTGGCTAAATACAACAAAAATAAAAATAAGGCAAAGCTCAGAGTACCTCAACACCTGAATTTAGCATTGAGAAGCTCAGGCAGCATATAACATTGAGAAAAGCACAGTGATGACATAAAGTAGACCTCTCTGATAAGACTGTTCCCTAACTAAAGGCAACTGCCAGAAAGGTACTCTCTGTAGTAGCCATTCATTTAATTCAGTTTATGGAGTCCTCTGATTTAAGCCTCTGAGCAAGAGCTATGATCTGGATAAATACCCAATGATTGTTCTTCATGACTGTATTTTAAGTTACACAAACTGATACTTAATATTATATTAATGTTTTCCCCCTTAAATTGGGCCTTCTTGAGAAGAACTTCCTCAAAAAAGTTCAAATGCAAAATGGAAATAAGAACAAGGTCTAGGTCTACATTCGGTCTCAAACCTCTTTTCAATGTGAGTCCAAACTTCATGCTGTTAAGTTTTTGTATGCTAAATTGCTCTCCATCCCCTGTTGACAATGTCATAACTCATTTAGAACCATTTGCAGCAGGCACATCTTTTAGTAATGTTTTGCTAAGTTTAATTTTAAATGTCCCAAGAGGCAGCACCTCCACTTCAAGCTGTAAGAACATCTTCATTGCCTACAATTGAGCTTGCTGCCAAAGCAATTCATTTTCACACATGAAAATAATCTAATTACTAGTTCAGTGTTGATAATTTCCCTTTTTCTTGTTGTTGAATAAACTAACTGACATAGTAGTACTTAAATGCAGCTGCCTAGCATAGTTTACACATTATTTTATATCTAGAATTCTGCTGCATGGTTAGGGAAAAATTAGTGAAGATGAAAATAGAGGAATATGTTTCTCCATTGTGCATTTTAATGTCACAACCTACTACATATGTCACAGGGTTGCCACCTCAGATATCACAGCCGACAGATCCACTTAGGTGCATACTAACTGACAGCATAAGCTACACTGTGGAGTCATTAGAAGCACTTCAAAAATTTAAAAAATGAAGGCCTAATGGTTTTCCAGGAAAAGAATGCAGCAGCTTTAAAAAGGATGAGATGCACTCTACATAAAAAATAAATGTGGATGCCATAACTATGATAGAACCCAAAGAGCTCCAGCTACTGAGCTTATCTGCCTTGCCTGGACATACTCTCTGTTTCCTCACCAAATGCACTTTCCTAAGCTTGCTTTCTGTTTTTGCTTTTCTTAGAAGCCAGTACCTAATAAGGGCATTGTAATTATGGAACCACTACTATCAACACAACTAGAAGAAAGACCATTTCCCCCCTTCCCATCCTCCCTCATGAACCTACAGACCTATTCCAGAAGAAATCTGTGAAATCCTTTAGAACCAGTTATTAGACAGCATATAAAATTTTAGGAGGAGTGAAGAAAGTAAACCGAAAGCACATTTAAAGGTAAAAGCTTCTGCTATCACCCTGGCATTTAAGAGGCAGTGTGAGAGCTGGAAGCCTATTGATCTCTTTGTAAATAAGTTGTATATATATATTGTATACATTTTGATAACCTTTTTATGAGGTAAGAAATGCACTATACATTTAGAGAAGTATGAAATCCAAAGGATAACATTTCAGATCTGGACCTTACTCTGGCAATGGCATTCAGGCTGATTTGCTTCGATTTACAGCTGAATGAAATCCTTGAGTATTCTTAATAGAAGCCTACAGCAGTAGCCATTTTATATCATTCTAGACAATGCACAGCCTGTTATGCACATCAGTGGTCTCATTAATATCATTTATGAAAGTTTGCAGAAGCAAATGTTACACTGGCCTTTAATTCTCTTTAATTAGCCCTTCTGGTGTTTTCTGGGGAATCATTCTGCCCAAATATATTATTCTTGGAGTTTATTTGAAAATTTTCAGTTTGCCAGTATACTTTAGCATTCTGCAGTATGCTGGTGCTACAGTAATAACATGATTATAGCTTCCCAGTTTTATTGATTCCTTTATGCTTTGAAATGGAACCTGCTATCTCAAAGAGAACTGAATTTTTTTCTGGCAAAACATAGCTAGCTGTTTCATTGCCTCTTCCTTAACTTGTAAGATCTCTTTCTTCTCTAAAACCCTGGATGGATGACTAGTTCTTAATAATTCAGACTATTCCACGAAAGATTTATGAGGAGATAATAGTTTGTTAACTGTCTTGTGAATACTACCTCATGAGAGAACTGGTTTAAATAATTCTGGTTTCCAATTCCTTTACCTTCATAGCATTATTTTACAGAAATTTTGCATTTTCAAACCTTACCTAAGCAACTCTAGTAGTTAAATATGTGCTTTATTAATTATTTTTTGCAAATAAATATTGAATGAACATTGTAACAAGAGGGGAGAAATCTATATAAGTTTAGCAGTGCTTGAGATACTGGCCAAAATTTTAAGGGTAAGTTGTGTTTTTCAGTAACAATGACAACAACAATTAAATCCGTTTAGGAACAAAAAGATAAAACACTCTGAATTGTGTAGCTGACTTGGTAAGAGCGAAAGGGTATTTCTTTCTCCTTGATAGGGGAGGAATAGCATTAGGAGAATAGAAGAACATTAGTATTATTAGAATCTGAAGACTCAGGACTGAACTCTTACAGTCATTTCTGGCTGTCCATAATATTAGAAAGAATTAGGCAGTTGCTGCATGTAAAAGTTATCGGGAATGCAGAATAGTGAGTAGGTGTTTGAGGAGAAAGGTATGTGTGCATTGAACACCTCAAGCTAGTTTGTTGCCCAAAAAAGTAGTTGGGGTGCTGTAATGTCCACAGTGTTGAAGTTGGAGCGAGGTTTCTTATTCTTCGCTTCCGAAAGCAAAATATTGTAGATCAGCAGCTAAGAAATTTGCTTCAGGTAATCTATGTGTCTGACAGGACAGCTTCTTCCTATCAATCTTCCCTTAAAAGATGCATATAAAGAAAGCAAACAGGATAGATCATTTCAGTATTAGCATGGCATACAGGTAGAATGCCCTCTTTCCATAGCCATATTAAACACAGTTGGAATGGAACACAGATAAAAGAGGCCAGGGAGGAATTCATGTGAGGAAATGATGGTATTTTAAGAGTAAATATGAAGAAAGTTTAAACAAAACCAGCTGAGATCAGATAAGTAACCCAACCCTTCAACTTCCATAAACTCCTGCAGTCTGCACAGACTTTTCTCTACATTTTGGAAGCTTGGAAAATTGCAATAGTTGGGGCAGTACTAGTTACCTTGCTTACTGGAAGGAGGAAAAAAAGAGATTTTCACTCTAGTCTGCCTGGGGAGGACATAAGGTACTGAAGCAATATCAAGGAGTCAGTCTGCTTTGGACTTTCTTCCATCCACCCATCCTCAGTGAAGGTAGCATGGTTAGATAAAATAATCTGCCACTTCTTGGGTGGAAGATAATGCCATACAGGGACATATGCTCATGCAATTAACTCTGATTCTGTCAACATAGTTACCGTTAGCCAGTAGATGAGACAATCAATATGGGTTGTGATAGGTGTGAATTGACAGTACACAATTATTACTATAGTTGCTTAAATTTCAAGATGTGTATGACTTGTACACAATAAGATAAGGTAATATAGAAGCAAAGACTCTTTAATTAGTACCACTAACCTCATTTCTGCTACTCTGCCATAGCTACCATGGATACCTTGGACTCATTATTCAACAAGTAGTCCTTGTATGAGTATACATCGCCATGATGACATACTGCACAACTTCTGTCTACAGTGATCTGTCACTGGCAGTTGTTTTCCATGTTGGTCCAACTTTTTTCTTGACAAAATCTTCCCATCTGTGATGTGGTCTTTCCCTGGGTCTTTTGCAATCTCTTGGATACCAATTCATTATTCTGGTGCTCCATCTGTTGTCACTTGTGCATGCAATGTGGCCAGCCCACCATAATTATTTTGTCAGGCATTCTGTTACTATGTCTTTTAGCAGTGATCTTCACCTGATATCCTCATTTTTTTTTTACTTTATTGTGAAGTGAGATTCCAAGCATTGATCTCTCCATTGCTCATTGTATTACTTGCAGCCATTTTTCTTCTGCAGCTGTTAAAGCCCACATTTCACTGCTGTATGTCATTGCTTTCAAGACTAAAGAATTGAACAAGTTTGCCTTTGTTTCTGGTTTAGCTTTTGACTTCAATATGGCTGATACTTCTCTGAATTTAACCCATATTGCTTTATCTTCTAGATATTTCTTCTTTTAAATCATTGTCCATCCTGACTGCTTGACCCAAATAAACTTAGCTTTCCACTTCTTCTATTTGTTATTCACCAAGTTTTATTCCATCACAAGGCAGCTCTTTTGATTTCATGAACTTGATTTTAGTTTTGTGGGCCTTGAGATCTATTTTTGCACCTTCTATGTCCAGCTCGGTAAACATTTGTTGCAGCTCTTCTGCTGTACTACTTATCAGGACAACCTCAAATGGTTTAATTTCTCACCATCTATTGTGATACCCACTCCAGAGTGGCATAGCTACACAACAGTAACCACTGATATGCAGGAGCCAATATAGAGTTTGGTGCTTTGAAGTGTTGGATTTTGAATATTGTGATGAAAGTCTAAATTGCTTTCCCATTAGAAAGTTTACTTAATATCTTTAGGTAATTTTTTTGAATAAAATGTAAATAGAGGAACCATTCAAAGTAGCCATGTACATGGTTGCCATGCATAAATAAATAATGAAAATTTGCCACATGCACTGATCTTCTGCCAATATTCTAAACAGGCAGCTATTATTTTTTGCTACCAGTCTTTACTGGTGGCAATGCCTGTTTCTTCCACCAATTCATGAGGATACCAAAGGAATCATTCCAAGTATGTATCTGATTTTCAGGAAACAATCCAGAAATCTCCCAGTGTGTGTGTGTGTGTGTGTGGGGGGGGGGGGGATACGCTGCCCTTTCTTTTAGAACTGCAGATAGAATACTTTATTATTAAACAATTAACTATGGTTTTGTTTCATTGCTATGCTACATGATGGATGAGACTCATAGCAGAGCTTGAACACAAGTCAATAAATAAATGGTACCACATAGAATCTCTTAACCAGAATAGTCACTCACTATTTTGACTGAGAGATTCTCAGAGCTGACATCCAAGAAAATAACCTTGTCAACCTATGCTTCACAATGAGCACAGATAAATTTACTGAGATGTAAGACATGTATCTGAGTACACAGTTCAAAGAGCCATGCCAAGACAAACAGATGTAGAATGAGTCTCTTCTCACAGTGTGAAACTTTTTTTAAAATTCAAATAGAGAATATTAAATATTCAGCAGGAAGGAGGTTGGGAAACTTGAGCACTCTTAACAAGTTATTTGAAATAAGTTCTATTTATAAAGAAGGAGGTTTGAGGGTTATCCCATGCTACAGTAAATTTTCAAGGACAATTTGTGAACCAAAACACATTTCTATATCTGGATTACGCATTAAAATCCTACCAGTGCATGAAGGTATGCTTCAAGAACAGCCCTTTTAGCACACAAAGTCCTCATCAGCCCCAGGCCAGTGTCGATGAAGCTGCTGCCCCCCCCCCATCATGATGGATTCAAGTGGGATTTAATTCATTTGTGTAATTTGCCTTCAAATAACTTGTTAAGTGTGCTCAAGCTTCCTAACCTCCTTCCTGCTGAATATTTAACATTCTCTATTTCAGTATTTCCCAACCTTTGATTTTTGGACATCAATTCCCAGAAGCCTAAGCCAATTCCACAAAGCACTGATCAGCCACTGTACTGACTTAGGCTTCTGTGAATTGAAGGCACCTGTGGGGTGTGGGCTCCACATTGGGAACTACTGCTCTATTTACATTTTTTAAAAGGGGATCATCACCTTTCCCTGTGGATGTCACCACCCAAGAGTGCTAATCCTCAGGATTGACAGGTTAGTTAACCACTGTGGTGTTGAGTGACTGGCAGTATGGTCAACTCTATTACCATAGCAGAATGACCTGGCCAGACTGTTTCCATCCACCATGACCACAAAAATGAGTTGTAATCAGCCTACTACAGGGCATTTTCTGATCTCTTCTGTTCCTGAGTAATAGTTTATGTGGTCTTCAGTGGGTTAATCCTGTCATTCTGTACACATGCACACCACAAAAATGCACATATGTGAACACACACTTGTGGGAGCTTAAAGATGAACAAATATTTTGTGGCATTAATCTGCATGGCTAGATCTCTTTCTGTCAGATGCAATATATAGCAATGATATATTGAAATGCTTTAACAGGATTTTTGTGCTGCCCTTTCTAGCTCACCTGTAGGAAAATAGAATAATACAAAATAAAAGACAACACTTGTATTATGAAACAATAAATGATTTACACTTTCCTATTTAGGAATTATAACCAAAGTTTCATATGAAGATTACTTAGATACTATACAAGACCCTTAGTAAAAAGAGGATCATTTTATGGTGTAATTTTAGGAGGGGTGTGTGGCTGTGAGAAACTACACAATGAGACAGTGTGTTGTGAGTATCATGAAGGAAAGTGGCGTGTCTGCATTGGCCAGAACTTTGCTTGGGGCAACAAGAAAGTAACTGTTAAACGTGTTATTCTCTCTTCCCCAGTGGCAGGTTCAGGTGGTATTTGATCCTGAATTTCAAACAGCCTTGGAGAGTTTAATAAATGGGAGCTTGATTTTGCTGAGAAATTTAAGTGTAACTCTTTCACAAAGTCACACCAAGATAATGGTAAAAGTATATGGCATACCACTTCTGATAGTGCAGTAATAATAATTTCATGTATTTTGGATTTTTGCAGAAGAAACTCCGCTCGGGAAATACCCAAATGAGGCTACTTTCATGTCACCAAGAACTGAGTCAGAGGTGGGTGCTCAATCAGTCATGCAGTATCCAGGTCTCAAACTGCCAACTTGCCAGCCTTCCAGCTAACAAGGAGAGCTTCTTAACCACTGAGCCACCACAGTCCCTGATAGTGCAGTGATGGCCAAACTTGGCACTCCAGGTGTTCTTGGACTTTAATTACCAGAAGCCCAAGTCAGCACTCCTGCTGATCAGGGCTTCTGAGAACTCAAGTTCAAGAACACCTGGGGTGCCAAGGTTTACCATCATTGTGATAGTGTCTTTCTCCAAGATTGCTAGAGAGAGAGAGAGTTTAATAGCAACTGAATCTTCTTCAGCCTTGAAAGGTATATATTTTCTCATCCTTCCCCAATTCCTTCCCTTATTTTATAAAAGAAAAGTTCTCTCTTCTGTATTCTTAATAATTTACAACCCTCCTTCCAATAGTGCACATGTCATACATAGTTAAGAAAGAGTAATGTGTTCTTTGGAATATATTTAGCTAAAAAATGTAGTCATGAATATTTGAAAGTATTACAAGAAAACAAGGGCAGCGAAATTATCATGAATGTTAAAGCAGTCACCTTAGAATGAAGTAAGTCTCAGGTTATTAGCGGGCATGAAAGCTTGCTTGGAATCAGTTCTTCTCTCTCAGAAACAAGAAGAGTGGGGGGGGGGATGGACAGAACAGAACAAAACTTCATTTTACACCATGACTTCCCTTGAGGTACCAGCATATCTGGACCTATACAGATACAGATGAGAGCAGTCACAGCAGCAGCTTTGTTTAAAGAAGGCCAAAGTGTATGTTTCTATAAGAAAGGAGCAACTTTGAAACCATGACCCTCAAGTCAATTACCTCAGAATTCTGCCCCATTGGGTTAGGTATGTCCAATAGGATTAACAAAAAAATTGTTTAGGAGTGCAGCCTTGGGTTTTGTAATATTAATTAATTTTATAAAATTAATCCTGACAATGATAAAGGTTGACTCAGGCTTCCATCTTTCCGAGGGTGGTAAAATACAGTATGTTGAGGGCAAAATGCTAATTATGTTGTGAACTGGCCAGAAAGTGCATTAAGCACTTAGCAATATGGTATATAAGTACTATTGCTATTTTTTTTAAAAAAATCATAAAGGACACAAGCTTTACATTCAAATGACAGGGAAAAAAACCTAAGAATTGTATCTTGATATGTTGATAGGGAAATATTTTACATCAGATTCCAGAGTAATAGAGTATGGCCAGTATTCTGGTGAGGGAATGTGGAGTAGAAGAGCAAATGTGTAAGCATTCCTTGCACCAATACACTGCCCTTTTTATGCATAGTTTTGCACCTCTTGTTGTCATGAGACTGGAGGGAAGGGTCTCACAGAGGCAACAAGGGGACCCCAGGCATGAGGTGCCCAGGCAGGGCGATCCTATCTAGGTTCAGCGGCCCGCCTACCTCTGAGAACACCTCTCTCTCCCCGATACACACAGCTTGGAGGGGAAAATGGCACTTCTGCTCATTAGGCAGGCATGTGGTAGCGAAGGCTTATTAGCACAGGCTCAGGAACAGTCCGTTTATATTTTGCCAATTCCCCACTCCCATATACATAGACACAGAGCGGTCTGGCCTTTATACACTCTTCCTCTCCCTGGTTCACATTCTCAGCTGAGAGAAGAGCTGGCCAGAGACTGAAGACAGGATTCCTCCAGTCCTTCCTCTTTAGGGTATGTCTAGTTTTAACCCTTTACCCACTCTGCAGATCTCCTTCTGTTCTCCCAGATGACAGACAAGACAATGATGTATTTTCCAGGATTTATTAAAGGAGATTAATAGTTCAATAATAAGCAGGATACATGTTGTAGAATAAATCTATATCTACACTGGGTTACAATCTATGAAAATAATGAAATAAAAAACATGCTAACTCCCTAAATTGACATTTCTTCTAAATGTGGGCTTTTCAGCCCTCATGAAACTCGCTAGCATATCATGGTTTCTAGATGGGTCCAGATTCTGTACATATTTTGTTGTGTTCTCTGTTACTGTACAGTAGGGATTCCTATTCTTATAGTCACAATGAAGTAAAAATAAAGACCTGCGAAATTACTCTGCTTGCCATTCAAGATGTTGACACTTTTTGTGGTAACCCTGGGAACCTTGAAATGATAAAGAAAGAACAGTTATGGAAGTTCTGAGCTGTGATGAATGTTTAATGGAGCTGGATGGTTTTCTGACTAAAAGGCTTTCAGATAAAACAAACATCAGTAGGATGGGGAACATTTAGTATGATATATTGACCATGGGCACTAAATGGATTCTGATTGCTATTCATCAATAGTTGCCATCAGATAAATAAATGCAAACTGTTGTCTATATTTTATAGCAGATATTTTCTGGGTCCAATAAAATCATTCTCTTCTCATTTTCATTTCGTGTTTCTTAGACAAACTCTTGGCAATGTTCTTGTTTTCTTCACTGTACTGTGTTTTGTAGTTTTATAGGAACTATTCATGAAATCCCAAAAAAATTTTTTATTATTGTTGATTCTCACCAGTGTGAGATGAAGAATTCTCAGTTTCTGCAAGCTTTCTTGATGGTGGCACAAAGCAAGAAATCTGGCTTCCTCCAACATCATCCTCTGATATTTTGTAGATATGTAAATTTTAGTATTTTTGTTCTGCTTACAAATGGGAACAAGATATATTTTTAAAAAAGTTCTCCTTGTCTGCAAGAGGAAAAGCTATTTCCCATTGGTCTTGACTAATGTTTACACCAGGGGTGCCCAAACATTTTGGGCTACGAACTGGTCATGTGGTTGAGTGTGTCGGTTACGTGGATCCTCCCAACGAAAGCAGAAGTAAAATGTTCATGTTCATGTGCAGAACGACTCTGTGCATGCACAGAACACTGTTGTAGATGACCTGTGGCTGTCATAAATGCATTTATGACAGCTGCGAATCATTTATGGCAGCATTCTGTGCAAGTGCATGCACATTTTACTTCCACTTCCAGGAGTGGCATGGGCTGGATTAATTGGCAGTGCAGGCCGGATCTGGCCTGTGGGCCATAGTTTGGGCACCTCTGGTTTACACGTTTATAAGTACACTTGTGCAAATAATACAAATAAGACAGGTTTCATAGAAATATGATAGCTGCTACTTTCTTGCATTGATTTCTCCCCCAAAATTAGCATCATCAGATGGGCTGTCTGCATCTTTTTCATTAGCCAGACAGCCCCTAATGTAGACCACTTTGGTGGGAAGGTAAACAGCGTTCCGTGCACTCTGGTGTCTAGTCATTCCTGCCACATGACCATGGAAACATCTGCAGAAGCAAACAGTGCTGGCTCTTCAGTTTTGAAACAGAGATGAGCACTGATCCCTAGAGTCAGATACAACTGGATTTTGAGCAAGGGAAATTTTTACCTTTACCTTTAATGTAGTTGCAGAATTTGGGTGTACTCCATGCAATTAGAAAAGTCTATCTCCATTTTAGGTAGTCTTTCCCACTGTTGAACCATCATAACATTTCTCCTAATGTTTATCTGAAACATCCTTTCTTGCTATTTGAAACCACTGTTCTGGTTCTTATCATCTGGAGAGCACAAAATGGGCTTGCTACATTTTACACAAACACAACACAAACACACACAATTCCAAGCATACAACTTGATTGGATGAACCGGGGAATCTTTCTTAGAATCTGTAAAGTCTTTCTTCAACATCTGTCACCACAGCTGGAGCCAGAAGGCTATTCTAGACAAGCCACATGGCACAGATCTCTATCCTCTAATATCTTGCTGCTTCCTTCTGGCACTACCTGTCTCAGGCAATTGTCTCATTCTGTCTAACAGAAGAGCTAACCCTACCCCCCAAAAAAATCATGAGAAGAGACTATGGGCAGGGACAATTTTTGTTTGATGAAGACTGCACCGCCCAACACTCAAGTGCACAGCAATCACCCATGTTAATTAATTGTGTCTATGATGTTCACAGTTGGGGAAATTACGCTGCTTTCATTAAGAAAAAATGTATGCCTGTATCACCTAAAATATACACAAAAATGCACACATTAGAAAAAGAATGCTTTAAAATGCCGTGCAAATTTCCATGTGGGAGAAAAACAAATATACATGGAGCATACAAGTAACCCAGAACAAAAGAAGGTGGGAGAATTGGGAATAAAACAGTGCAACTGAGATAGAAATGTTGATATCTCTAGAGGAGGCTCACGTAATGCCCATGTTTGATATATATCCCCATTATGTTACAACAGAAACAAAAGAATATTTTGCATGTGGAAAAATATTCATCAGTATCATGAAATAAAGAAAAGTGGAATCCATCCTTGGGAGTTTGAGGTCAAGATGTTTTGAGACAGACCATTTCCTTGGGCTTGCGTGGACAAAATGGTTTGTTGAAGACAAGCATCTCACCCTCATTCTGTACTCATTATTCTGTGCCTGTTACTATAAATGATGCGAGAACTTCAGTCAATGAATCATATGTCTTATGGTAATGACTCTAGGATGTGATTCATTTTAATGGAATAATTCTAAAGAAATGCCCACACCAAATCTCTTTAGGTTTTATTTAAATGGCTATTGTCAGTACGCACAAAAGTTGTCAATCATTTCTTCAGAGTAAGATGTAAAGTACAATATTCATACAAAGGATTATTAAAACCAGATATACATACATGCTCTCTGCTAACCCTCTGTTAATTCTTAAATGAAGGAACAAAGATATGTTCTAATTATTCTCTTATATCTTCTATTATGTTTCCATCTTCTCATGACTGTAATTCTTCCATTGCAACTGAAAAACGATGAAAGTTTCAGTTTTCCTGGTGAAATTTTGCACACTTTTCACAGCTCCAGTTAGCAGAGCCCTGGTGGTCCAGTGGTTAAACTGCTGTACTGCAGCCAAAACATTGTGAGTTCGGTACTGACAGGGATCAAGGTTGACTCAGCATTCCATCCTTCTGAGGTCAGTAAAATGAGTACCCAGCATGTTTGGGGCAAAGACCACCCAGAAAGCTAACCCTAAACATTATGGGGTGGTATATAAGTGTAATTTCTATTGTCTAGTTGAATTAAGAGTTTCTAAACTTCTGCTGACAGTTACCTCTGATTAAAATATGTGTGATTATTGGGCCATAAAACAGCAAAGTGAAACTGGCAAAGAAAAGGGTGCAAATGTCTCTTTGCAGTTGGCACAAAATATATACTTTTTTTCATTTCATGTTTAATTTCTATACCACTTTACTCAACCCAGCGGGTGACTCAAAGCGGTGTGCACAATCACAATAATACTGTAACACAAGTAAATATAACTCAATACAATCGATAATACAATAATAATACAATAATATCATTGAGTTACAAAATTACAAATCAAGAAAAAATATACACAGAGGAAGAAGCATATAAAAAGGTAATGAATCGTTTGAAATGAAGTGGGTCAGAGAACTAGCTGGACACAATGTAGCTTTTTACTGCAATATGCATTCAGAGGTGCTGGGGTACAAAAGCTCAGTAATTGCCTGGTGGAAACTAATAAATGCATTGTCCCTATGAAAATCACTGGCATGCTTCTTGCATGACAATCGAGAACTGGCCATATTTGGAAAAAAGTTTGTGAAGAAATGAATCAAGTATTATCTGTAAAACTGTTTTTTATGTCAATGTCCTTAAGTACAAAAAAAATGTAGAACAGCCATAAAAGAGACAAAGAGGGAGGAGTTAGACAAAATCAGAAAACATTAAGGGGAAAGATGTGTAAAAGAGGAATGGGGATAATAAAATAAATAATCCAGAAAGTTAGACTGAAACACCTTTTCAGAGAAAAGCCAAACCATGAGAATAAGGAATGGATGACAGATGGCATACTCCATTTAATGGAAATAACAATCTGAACAATGGACTATAAGAATCTGGACAAGGAAAAATATAATGATCTACAAGTTATGATTAGGTGCAAAATAAGAGACACAAAGGAAGCTTAGCTTCTATGACTGACAGATGCACTGAGACAGAGGAATACCAAAATAAGCACAAAATTTTCAACATACATAAAAAGATCAGGTAAGTTATTGGCAGATGGATTTGAAGGATTTCATCCCTGACCTGGCCGCCTCGGATGCCAATGCCTTCTTCAATACAGACTTGAAGGCCAGTGTGTTGTGAGTCATCAGCCTGTGTTGAGCTTCTTCATCCCAAAGTCTGGCTAGCAGGCAGTCACGGAGGGCATCCACGATGTTCGGCCACTGGCAAAGGGCCGCTGCAAGTCACAGGGCAGTGGCATAGTCGGCCACAGACTCTCCAGGGCATTGGTCATGGCGGCGAAATGCAACCCGGGCAGGGAAAATTGAGACCCTTGGTTGGAAGTGGTTTTGAAGGGCCATCAGGATATCGGTGAGGGGGACATCATCGATATCCTGTGGCAATAACAGGTGAATGGCCAACTCGAGGGTAGCCAGACCATATTTTGCGAGGAAACACGATCTCTTCAGATCTTCCTCTATGATAGTGTCAGTCGCCACGGCATGTTTGAATTGTTTTTCGTAGAGGAGCCATTTTTCCAGTGCTGTAATTTTGAAAGGGCTGATGGAATTTTTGTGGGACGCCATCCCATCCTCGTCACCAATGTAGTGTTCCAGGAATAATGAGCAGCAGCCAGCAATACAGGCCAAAAACAAAACTTTATTACAGGGTTAAGAACACAATTTTAACTGTGCCACAGTGACTTATATACAGGTGCGGAAAGATACATTTTGGCAGGCTTTAACAGGATTGGTTGAAGGAGAGTGGGGTGATCGAGGACTTGTTCTCAATCGTGCTTCTCAGAGTAAAATGGCACGAACCCCAATCTCGCGTTCCTTAGAAACTGAGGAGATCATAAAATGGTGGCACAATTTCATTCAATACACAACAGCACCTGAAGAAGAATTGTCTATCAAATTTTAGACATGTCCTAGATTTGCATTATTAATGGGTTTTGGAAATAAACTGATAGAAAAAAATAAGAAAGGAATGATCGTTGTAATGGTAACAGCTTTGTGATTACTTATTGCTAAAAAATGGAAAATAGATTGTCAACTTGAGTTGGATGATTGGTTTGAAGAATTACGGAATATAACTATAAATGATAGATTCACATGTGAATGAAAAGTAAAGAAGGGATTAACAAAAAATGGTTTTAAAGAAATCTGGGGAGAATTTATCAAATATGTTTGGGTAAAAGTGAAGGGAACAAGACTGAGACAAGAATATACATCCTTTTGGAAAGAGGGGACAAACATATAAAAGAAAGGTTGTATGTATAAAGGGCTGTAGATATATACAGTCCCATGGGTTTATAGCGTTATTTCATAGTTTTTGTATTTTTATATAATATTCAATATTTTAAAAAATAATTTAAAAAGAACAGCTCAGATAAAAAAGATTATCAGTTCTCAAAATGTTTAGATATTTATTTTGCATTTTCCTAATGTATCCAATGATTATCTCATTTATTTGCCTTATTCATGAATAAAAACCAAGTGTGTACAAAACAATCTATGTGTTTTGAAAATTTCAATGGTTAAATAGCAACAATTAGTAAAAAAACCACCATTCACAAATATGCTTTGCAGGCGAACCCCCCCAATAACGGACACAGACAACATTGAAAGTGGATAACAGCACCGGGCCACATTTATTGATTCAATGCCCTAGTCCGAATTATAAATTTGTATTGGTAAAACGACCAATCATAATTCATAAGGCAAGCAGGCCGAAGTAACACTGGTAAGGTACCACCCCACAATTGCCAACGGCAATTGGTTACAATGTATCAATTTGTATCAATTTGTTTGTTGACAACAAACAAATTGTTGACCGTAGTCAATAACTAACTCATGACCCCACCCTCTGACGCGTATCCGTGAAATCACAGGGGTGATGCATGCTGGTTAGCAATCGTCATCACCCCATCGCCTGGTTCGTCGTTGACCGGACAACGTTTAACTAATTTATTCCTGTCTAGTGTTGTCCAGTCAATTGCGAACCTGCCGGATACTTGTGGGTCATACTGTTTACCTTACCAGTGCTACCCGCCACACGGAGGGGCTTCAAAGAAGACCTGACGCCCCCCCCCAGACCGTCAGCTCGGTCAACAGGCCTGCTCGCCAATCACCCAACAGGAGGTCCATACCTCCTCGCGACAGATGGACCCCATCCCCTGCGTACAAGTCATAATTTTGCAGGCTAATATCGGGGTGATGACTGACCCGTCCCCAAGCCCTGTCGGCAAGAAACCGCGCCACCGCCCTATTGACCGTGCGCCTAGCACGGTCAAGGGCCAGGAGGTTAACGCCCCCTCTGTAAGAATGGCGCGGAACAATGTCCGACCACACCAGGGTTGTGGCAGGCCAGACATAATGCAAGTAGGCGAGTTCCTCGCAAATCGCATGCTTGAGCGATAAGCCGGTGACCTGGCCCAAATCATTGCCCCCCAGGTGGATAATGAGAATGTCAGGCGGGTCAGCACCCAGGCCAGAAAAAAGGAAAGGCCGCAGCTCCCGCCATAACATCCCAGGCTTACCATGCCATGTGAGACTGGCGTGTTCACCCAGTCCCAGTCGGGGTCCCCATACTGTCACCGGTGTAATACGACACCCAGGGTCTGTAAGAAAATTGAGAAAAAGGCGGTAAGGTGACTGGATTGGTACTCATGGCGGGAGTGGGCGCACATAAAACTGAAAACATTGCGAGCCCCACCTCCCCATGCTGCGTATGTCAGCCCCAGAGTACCCAAAAGCAGCTGCACCAATACGTAGAGGCTGCACCAATACGGAACGAATGTGTGCCATAACGGGCACCTGGTAGGCCCACCCTGGTGAGGGCTCTGGCTGTCACCTTCCAAAACTGAAATTTAGTAAGGGGAGACCCATCTTGGTGACAGAAAAACGGGCCGTGGTGCATGCCACGCAGTGCCAGGAATTCCTGTAGGGCACCAACCGGACAGATGTCTGCCAAAGAACAACGTAGCAGTCTTACACCACTGCCTACGCCATGCTGATCTGTTTTAGAGGAGCGTATCCTCAACTGGGCCCAGTCTTTGGCTACATAGACATCTTCGAGTTCCAGTGCCCTACCACTTGCATCCGCCTTAGACAGCATCACGAGTTTGCTGACGCGGAGCGCTCCAAAAAATGCCACCGTTGTGGCTGCATAGAAAAGGGCTGCCTCATAATGATCAAAACAGAGGCCTGGCCAGCCCCGGGCCAACTGGGTAAGAACCCCTGGGGAAATAGGGTGCCGGTCGTCCGGGCAACGCCCGCGCTCGCGCACCCACCCCTCCAAAACATGTCTCACACGGAAGTCAGAGGTGGTATCCACATGACCTCCCACTTTGGCCATAAAAGCCAACGCCGAGAGCTTGGATGCTATGGTGCGAGGTGCGAGGCCCTGTGCATGCAGGTGAACCATGAACCGCAGAACATGGTCCACCGGGATAGGCCAGGTCTCTGGCAGGTGACATTGAGCCGAAAATGCCCTGTAAGAATTGAATGCTTGTTGGTACGCCTTACGCGTGCGTGGCGCTAGTGACAGGCCAATCGCCTGGTTCACCTCTCCTTGCCAATAGTCCAGATCTCGTCCGGGAGTGGCGAGGGAAATTCCTCCACATCCGGGGCCAAGGCGCGGAACCAGGAGATCTGCAGGCGGGACAAAGCGTCAGCAATATCATTATTAATCCCAGGGACATGCCTGGCCCTGAACAAGACATTGAGGCGCAGGCAGCGCAGCACAAAATGGCGCACTAGTTCCATAACCCTGGGCGATTTGGAAGTCTGTGCATTGACAATGTGGACAACAGCAGCATTGTCGCACCAGAAATGCACCACCGAATTAGCCCACTGTTCGCCCCATAGCATCAAAGCCCCCAGAATAGGGAAAAATTCCAGGTATGTGAGATCCCGCAGGCGACCTGTGCCTGCCCATGCCGGTGGCCACCCACCATAGGCCCACTTCCCATTGAAGTACATCCCATAACCCAGGGATCCTGAGGCATCAGACTGGATCTGGAAATTGGGGGATGCCAGGAGGTCAGACCTCCAAAATGAGACCCCATTGAACTCCCTCAGGAATTGCAACCAGACAAACATGTCTGCCCTGATACCCCGGGTAAGCCTGACTCTGTGGTGGGGCCTGGATAACCCTGCCATGGCGTCGCATAAGCGCCGGGCAAAAGCCCTGCCCGGTACGACCACCCTGCAGGCAAAATTGAGGTGACCATGTAGCACCTGCAGTTCCCTCAGGGATGCCTTACGCTTGGCCAGCAATTCCGAGATAAGGGCCACTATCCTGGACACCTTATCACCCGGCAACCTAGAAGCCTGCACTACTGTGTCAATCTCAACCCCCAGGAATACTAGCTTGGTAGATGGGCCCTCGGTCTTTTCGGGCGCTAAAGGGACACCAAGTTCCTCCATTAGCGTCTGAAATGTGTTGAGGAGACGTGTGCACGTGTCCCAGCCCCGTTCACCCCCGAATAAAAAATCATCCAGGTAATGGGCTACAGACCGGGACCCTGACCTGCGGACGAAAGCCCACTCTAGGAAGGTACTAAAACGCTCGAATGCCGAGCATGATATGGAGCAGCCAAAAGGCATGGCCTTATCAAAATAATATTCACCCTTAAATTTAAAACCCAGCAACTCAAAGTCGCCCGGATGCACTGGCAAGAGGCGAAAAGCCGACTTAATGTCACACTTGGCCAGCAAGGCACCCGGGCCACACGAGCGTACCATGCGCAATGCATGATCAAACGATGTATACCTGACTGAACAGAGGTCATCACGAATAGCATCATTGACCGATCGGCCGGCTGGGTAGGACAAATGATGAATAAGGCGAAACTTGCCTAGGGACTTTTTGGGGACCAAGCCCAGTGGCGACACCTTAAAATGGGAAACGGGGGTGCAGGGAAAGGTCCAGCGACCCTGCCCGCATCTAACTCTTTCTTAATGCTGGCCGCAGCCACATCCTCCCTCCCTCTGAGGGATAACAGGTTGGGGGCATCCTGAGGGGACCTATCACCCATGAAAGGAATACGGAATCCCTGCTTAAAACCCTGAAGGAGATACTCCCCATCCTCCCCCTTCGGGTACGATGCGAGCCAACGCTCCAGCATGTCCACATTAATTGGGGAGGGGGCCTTTTGGAGAACCAGCTCCATCCGAGGCAGTCTTGCCAGCCCACTGTCCACCCCTCCCTCTGCCTCGTGCCCCCCCAGGTCTGGGACAGGCAGAGGCTGCGTGGGGGCCCGAACATGTGGGACACTCATGCTTATACCTGCAATTCTTTCTATTGCAGGAACCATTGGACGAGAAAGTCCAGCACAGCAGGCGGGCTGGAACCCCCTGCCCCGCCGCCTGGTGGGTAGCCTGCGCTGGAGCCGCTCGCTGGACCGCATGTCCGCAATGGTATCTATCTCCCGGGGCAGGGCGTGTAGGCGTCATATACAAGAGCCAAAGCCTCTGGCACGGCTCATCCCATCTCATCTCGGGGTGGAGGGGAATCCTCATACGGAATTCCTCATCATACGCTAGCCATGAGGGGCCCGGGAAATCAACCATTGCCCTGTATATATTGTCCAAATATTGGACCATGGGAATAGCTAAATCCGGCCGCGCCCTCAAATACACCGCCATGTATATTAAATAAGCGGGGAGCCAATTGGCCCAGGTACGCGGCGGCTTACGGCGGCGTGCCTGCTCCTTGTCCTTCTCATCCTGTCCCTCCCTTTCCTCCTTGGTGGGCTCTCTGTTCAGGAATGAGAAGATATCTACGTATTCCCCCCGCCATATCTTTTCTCTGGTAGTCTGCGCCAAGTGATCACCTAGTGGCAAGGAATACCCCGCCGTCGGCAAAGCCGAAAAAGGCACAGCCGGCCTAGGAAAAGGGGCCTGAGCTAAACCAGCCACCCCCAGCACATTCCCCGGAGTGTAAGAACAAGTACCCACCCCAGTACCCAAGGTGGCAGTCGTCGCCGCCGGGTGGGTTGCCGATAGCGTGGCCCCCGCACCACCCGCGCGAGGCCAAGGCCATTGAAAGACACCCCCCATATTGGGGATGTGTGTGGATGTACTCGCTTGCACCGTATACTCACATGCTGCACCCCCGCGGGCCGCCCCCACCGGGGGTTCCGGCCCACTGGGGGCGTCGGAGCTCACGACCGACGTAGAGCTCATCACCGGGGCTTGACCCGCACCTGGCTGCTGGCTGGGGAGCTGCGAGGCAGTGGCCGAAACCGCGCCACGCGCCTGCAGCAGCTCAACCCTCCCTGCCGGCTGTTGTCCTCCTGCCGACATCGCCTCAAAAGGGACCCCGAAGGGGGCGCCCGCCTGACTGGCCCGAGCCAACGACGCTTCCAGGGCCACGATGCGGGCCAATAAGGTGTCCACGTTGACCAGGGGCAAAGGGCCGGCCGGCCCGCCTGGTCCAGGCGCGGGTGCGGGTCCCTGTACCCCAGGACCCGAATATGGCCATTGGCCAGCACCGAAGCCCGGCAGGGTCGGTGGAGAAACCTGCCAAGGCAGGGGGCCGCACCACCCCCCAAGGCTGGAGGGCCCCGGGGGAGGCTGCGGCCCAAGATGAGTAGGCCCAACAGGGTGGGCAGGTGCAGGAGCGGTGTCCACCGCTCGCGGGCCGCGGGCCGGAACGCCTTCCGCGCCCGCACTCTGATCGGGCCAAGGGGCAATAGACCCCATTCCGCTGGCCCCGGCAGGGGCCGGCAAAGGCGGCTGTTGAGGAGGCGGCACCGCGGTCCTCCGACCTGGGTTGCGCCTCCTAACAGAGCGAGCTGCACTAGAAGCTGCCTTCTTCTTCGAAGGCATCTCCACCGAAGCAAGAAGGGAAGCCAGCAAGGAAGAACCGCTACCAAAAAGGCTTCCCGGTAGGCTAAAGCGCGACGGAGACACAGGGGAAAAGACTTCTCCGCTCCGTCGCTGAGGTAAAATGGCAGCTCGGCTGCCTCGTGGCCATCCCTTTTATAAGGGAGCTGGCCACGCCCCTAACTACCCGGATTCTCTGTCCTGTGGGGGGGGCCCGCAAAGGGCGCGGCGGCCATTTTGGCGCCGCGCTTGCATTCTATGTATAAGAGTTGTAAGGGGGGTTGGGTTGTTTAAAATATGCACAACATCCATATGAACTCCTCGTCACAAATCATGTAACCTAATAAGAAACAATGAGATACATGACACATAGCTTGGGGGAAATGCCACAGAGTCACACCTGAGAGATTGTTACATGCTTATACATCTTTGGCAGGATAGTATTTCTTCACAGCAACCTCATTCATATGTGTGCACCATCTGAACTAAGGTATTAATGCATTTCCAAGGGGACCAGAGGGCAGAGCAAAGAGCCACTTTGGGCTGGAGAACTGCCCCCATGGATCCCTTATGTTAAATCATCCATACATGAAAGTGGAGAAAGAAAAAGAAAATCCTAGGGAGGCAAGCGCCTTAGCATAAAAATAAACCTTCTTCACCTTTCCTGCAGAGAAGTCATTGATTAACTCATCAAAGTCTTGGAACTGCAGCACCATTCCTTTCTGATTCAGGAAACAGGAATGGTGGGGAGGTGAGAAAGAAAGGACAGAAACACTGTCAAGAAAAACAGGTTCCCTGAATGGGGATCAAAAGAGGAAATCGAAACCAATTCTGCTCATCATCCTTTTCAAGAACCTCCCTCAGTCGTGTTCCAGTAGCTGCCTAAAGAAGCTGGCTGGCATTACCCCCTGATGGCTAGGAAAAAAAAGAGAAACAGAAATAAAACAGACAAGCCACCACCACTGTTCCTGGAACCATTCAATCTGCAATCTGCTCTTCTTCTGCTGTATCTGAATCCAAATATAGACAATCCTCATGGCGATTAGCCATGAAGACTGTCCTGAGAATATAATGCAGTGGCCTTTCATCTGCCTTCTGCATCACAGTAAGACACCCATGCCACTGATTAAGTTCCACGAGTCATTTTCTGGTCCTGAGCCCTTTGGGCACATTAAGTCCTCCTCAGCCCCAGGCCGGTATTGATGAAGTTGCTGCCCTCAAGATGGATTCAAATGGGATTTAATCCACTTGGGGACCATCACCCTTCCCTGTGGACTTTGGCACACAACCCATTAGTTCTCAGGTTGTCAGTTTAGTTAACTGCTGCCTGACACTTGGCGTTGAGTTGCTGGCAGTATAATCTACTCTATTACCATAGCAGGATAACCTGGCCAGACAAATAGTCTTGCCATTTGCATTTCCCCATTCTCAGAAAATGGTTCTAGAAACACAGAGTCAGTCATAGACACAGACAAGGATCAGACTGGAGTTTCCCCCAAAAAAGGCGTCAATTGACTTTGCAGTAATCTTTATGCCCTTTATTTGTACACAGAGGAGGTTGCATTGCAAAGCTTCTTCGTATTCCTAAAAGATGAGGGAAATACCTTAGGCCTTTTTTCCATGTGGCTCCTTGTCATGTCTGGCCCTTATAAGCAACAGTCAAGGCAACGATGAACAGAACAGGAGTTTATTTTAACAGTCTTTCAGGTTACACTTACAAGGCGTTCCAGACAATAAGATGGCTATAAGAATCCCATGAAATCAGTCCCTCTGGATTCTGCTGTAGAAGAGGCAATGCCTAAGCTACACCCTTTGAGTGATAGCGTTTAGAGGAGACCCAAGCTTAGCACGTTGCTGGTTAACCTGTGCATAAGGGAAGTATAGATCTGGTCCTGCCCCACCCTTGTTTACCCTTGGGGCTTATATAGTGTCTCCTTGGTGGTGTCTCCTTGATACAATGTATTGGCCCACTGGACGATCATAACCAACCAATCATAACAGGATATACAAGTATTAACCAATCAGGAACAGGATCCAAAAGTGTACCCAATCACAGAACTCTGATTAGCATAATGAGTGTGCCCCGAGAGGGAGATTTTGCGCCAACTTTAGCTCCTAATTTGGATGGCAGGAAACCACCATTTTCTCTTTGCAAGGCGTTGCCTGAGCAACTTGCAATTCTGCCTTAATACACAACACTCCTCCACCCTTCAAAATGCAAGAGAGAGACATTATTTTCATGCTGAATATTTTCAGCCATGAAAATAGCACATGCCTTTGCTATTCAAGTAATACCATCTCATAAACATTTTCATTTCTTTAAAGTGCAAAATTACTCATTTTAAATCTCGCAGTCATAATAAGGCCTGAACAATGGTTCCTCACCTTTTAATAGAACATTCTCTTTTTTCTTCTTCCCACAAGGAGAAATAAATTAAAATTCATTAGAAGTCAGTCAGCCATGATTCAAGGTTGGATTTCTCTTTATCATTCATTGACAGAAATAGCATAATTAAAACATTTCCACTGCTTTCAGCAAATGCTGCCAGTTCTTCTTCACACCAAAGAGTTCTTGGAAAAAGAAAGACAATAGACTCCAATTTCGGGAAGTTCCTTTCTCAAAACGAACTTTACCCAAGAATTCATCGCCTTTTGAAACTTATTGTTTAATCCCTTCCCTTTCAGAATGCCCATATCTTCCACAAACTACAGTAGCACTTACTATTACAGTAAAAGCAATGTTAATGAATCACTGTACCATTCATTAGTGCCATATTCTCTAATACTTTTTATTAGTACCTTACTCTCAGGTATCTGGTTGCATCTTTAATGCCATGCATTCTATCAAAATGTTAAAAGTACAACTTGAAGTATGTGACATTGTGGAAGAAACCAACCCCAATATGTCTTCTGAAATACTGTTTCACCCTCTCGCCTTGCAGTACATGGGTATAACAGATTGCACATATTTTATGGCATATTTGAAGTCTTAAATCCTGTACTTAAGTTTTTCCTAAAGGACATGAAGCCCTTTTCATTGAGAAGAAAATCCTTTTAGAATAAGTCATGACTTTAACACCAATTTGTGTTCACTTTTTTCCCCCATTTGAGGAGAAGGGTAATTGTTGACATAAATGTGGAACCATGATATTTCAGGATATCAGAGTTGCTCTGTGAGTGGGGGCAACATACAAATATAATGATGATGATGATGATGATGATGATGATGATGATGATACCTGACATACCCGTCAACTACCCTGTTTTTCCCGGGAAAACCCCTTATTTTTACTCCTCTTCCTGCCCCCTCCCGTTTTATTAATTTCCCCGTATTTTCCCTTATTTTTTTTAAAAATTATCCTGACCGGAGCCCTCACAGGCGAAGCTGCAGTATTTTTTTCTGGCCACCAGAGGTCGCTGTGTGGCAGGCTTTTTGCTTGTGGAAGGGGAGAGAGAGAAGGTGGTGGGGCGTTCTGTAGTTTCTCTTTCATTTTCCTCCTGGCACATGGCCAATATGGAGGTTTCGTTTTTGCTGCTGAATTGGTCAGAGCCACCATGCTGGGAGGGACAGGAATCTACTCTAGAGGTGAGCGATATTTCATATATGCAGGGGCAAATCAGCTGTTGGTTCGGAGGCAGAGACTTCTCTCTTACTCTCATGCTTTATTGAGCTGTTTTTGCCCTGCCTCCTGGCTGAAGGATTCCATTTCTAGAGTTCTAGAGTTAACTTGTGATGGGTGGGGGGGGATGGTGCTTGATCACTATATGAGAGAGAGAGGGGGGATCTGTTTCTGTTCTAGAGTTAACTTGGGGGTGGGGGGCGTGGGGGATGGTGTTTGATCACTATATGCTAAAGGTAAAGGTTTCCATTGCTCGAAAGCCAGTCGTATCTAGAGTGCCAAGGTTCACCATCACAGTCATAGATTCCTACAGCGGCCAATTTTTAGAGAAAGAAGCTGCTTTTTGTATGAGAGAGCAGATCCAAAATACACGGGGAGAATTATCAGAGCTCATAGTTCCAGTGTGCTTGCATGGTTGTGTAACAGGATCTGAGTTACGTAAAGGCAAAAGGTTGCCCTTGCTTTCGAACTGCTAGGATGGCAGGAGCTGGGACAAAGACAGGAGCTCATTCCATCCTGCAGTACTCAGGAATCGAACTGCTGATCTTCTGCCTCCCAGTCAGCATCTTAGTCACTTAAGCCACTGAGTAAACAAGAAAGAAAACAAAACAAAAGTCCCCCAAGAAGATGGGGAAAGGGTTCTTTGGCCCACATAGCTTTGTGCACATTGCATCTACAATACCATCTAGCCATCTTATTTTTGGCCACCCCCTTCTTTTGTCCTCCACCTTTCCCAGCATCAAGGCCTTCTCAAGTGAGTCCTCCCTTCTCAGTTGATGTCCAAAGTACTTTAGCGTCATCTTTACTATTTGACCTTTAATGAGCAGTAAGGGTTGATTTCTTCTGGGATCGACCTATTTCTAACACCACATTTCAAAGGCATCTATTTTTCTGCACTCAGCTTTCCTAATGGTCCAGCTCTCACACCCATACATTACCACCGGGAATACCATTGCTTTGACTATGCAATTTTTTGTTTGCAAGGTGATGCCTCTACTTTTAACTATGTTCTCTAGGTTTCCCATAGCTTGTTTCCTAAGCATCAGTTGCCTTTTTATTTCATGGCTGCAATCACCATCTGCAGCGATCTTTGATCCTAAGAATGTAAAATCTGCCAGTCGTATCCAACTCTAGGGTGCAGTGCTCATCTCCATTTACAGTCAAAGAGCCAGTGCTGTCTGTGTTTGCAAACATTTTCATGGCCTTGTGGCAGGCATGACTAGAGCCCAGCAAGTCACATGGCTATATTTGGCCATGCCCACAGATTTGGCCACACGCACAGATGGGTGTGGCCAAAATTTCCCTTATTTTCAAATCCAAAAGTTGACAGGTATGGATGATGATGATGATGATGATAATGATGATGATGATAGTTCTTTAGGAATGGAATTAGCCTTTGTAATAAATGAGAGCAAAGAGTGTGGGTTCCAGTCAAGAAACTCTCCCCAGCTTAGCTTTCCAATGCCTTTCCCACCTGTTCCTACAATGAGCTAGGAGACGTGTTCACAGGAGGTATGGAAGGCTGAGAACATTGACCAGCTGTGGTCCAGCACCACAAGACCTGGGTGGCCTATTGCCCCCTGAGAGCACCAGTCCAGGATTCCCAACCCATAGTCCCCTGGTAGAATGGGAAGCAGAGATTGCTAGGCTTTTGAAGCCTCACTTGTGAACCCTCCAGAAGAATTAGGGTGGGGCTGGGGGTGGAGAGAAGAAGAGTGAACAAGCTACAGGTATTGAAGGGAGGAACCAGAGGAAATAGGGGATGTACAGGGGCAACCAGAACAGGAGGAAAAGGGGATTAAGCTGAGCACCAGAGTTGTGGATGGACTACTCTCGAATTGGGATTGAGTCACCAAAGAGGACCCATGGACTGGGGAGTTGGTCTGCTTCAAGGTACTCCAGGAGGTCACAGATCAATAAGCCCAGGAGAGAAAACCCCACAAACCCTCATAATGGTTTGAGAAGGAACACCACAAAAGGAGACATAAGGAGTTGCTAGAGTAATTCTGACCTCCACGGGAGAATCAGTACGAGATGAGTTGCACATGTAAGTATCCCAACTGTCAAAATCATGTACACTGGTTTTAATGTGGCCAGCCAAGGAGAACTATTATGTGGTTGTTCTATACCAGGGGTGCCCAAACATTTCCCTCCTGGGGCCTGAGCATGCCCCCTCAAAAAGCATGTGGTTCTGCCCCAGTGGCAGTTGCGGCAGTGACAACAGTGGGGTGGTGAGTGGATTCGCACCATGTTTCTGGGAATTTTCCCCACCTCCACTGCTTCTCTTGGAGGAGGGAGCATGGGGGAAATATTGTTGTGCCATTTTTGACTTTTTCCCCCCAGCATGTTTTCACCACATTTTGTTACAAAAATGCAGTGTTTTCAGCACTTCTGGTGTCGGTGAGTCAATTCTGGCATTGGCAGCAATCCAACCAGCAGGCTGGGTGATGGTAGCCCATGGGCCGAAGTTTGGGCACTCCTGTTCTATACAGTGGGTACAGAGCTATATGAACTAATGGGAAAGATTATTTTCCCTCCTCAGGTTTTCTTCTTGGCAATAAAGCTGAGTTACATTGTTGTGCAGTAAGCCACCTCCATTTCTGGGTTTGTTTGTTTTTGGGCCATGGAGGATGCCAGATGACTCACACCAGGTGAAATGGTGTATATTATGAAAACTGCTGTACTGCAGCCAAAACATTGTGAGTTCAAGCCTGACAGGGATCCAGGTTGACTTAGTCTTCTGTCCTTCTGAGCATACCTGTCAAGTTTTGGATTTGGAAACAAGGGAAATTTCCCGGCAAATACGGGATACTTGACAGCTATGCTTATCCTGTGATGCCCTCCAATGGTGGCAATAGGGCATTGCAGTCTAATTTATAAGGGATGACGGCAGGAAAGAGGGCAAAATAAGGGGTTTTCCTGGCCATTAAGGGATACTTGACAGCTATGCTTCTGAGGTAAACAAAATGAGGACCTAGAATATTGGGGGC